>CM057825.1:0-600000 GCA_030068075.1 Paguma larvata | reverse complement strand
AGGGCAGGGGGAGACCTGAGGCAGGGGACGGAGGGGAGCAGGGGCCAATGGAGAGGCGGTCAGGACTGCCTGGGGTGAGGCCAGGAGCCCACAGGGTGCCAGCCTGGCCACCACAGCCAGGTTCTGGCAACAAGCAGCACTTGGATCTCCCTGCCGGTGGGTGAGAAGACGCCGGCCCAGGCCCACCTTCAGCGTCTCCACATAGGCCTCGTTGATGTCTGTGAGCCCCAGGCGCAGGGGAATGAGAAGCACCAGCGGTCTCCACGGCGCCGGCCTACCGCTGACCTCAGCTCCCTCGGGGAAGCCGTTACAGTGCCGGCTGGGCTCGGCAGGCAGCGTGGCAGCCCCCGCGCACGGAACACCGCCCCTGCACAACCTTCCTGAAAGACGGAGACGAGCTGTGGGGGGCTGAGCAGGAGCAGGCAGACGGTCACCCAACAAGGACAGGCATACGATCATCAGTCATAGGAAAAGGGTATAAAAAGCCAAGTGCTTAAACACAACTCACACTTGGAAAATACAAAGATTAATCCCGCCACCCACAAAGAAAACACAAATCAAACGCTTTCTATGTAAGTCCAAAATACAATTGCTACTGTGAAGTAAAGCGTCTGGCGAAACCATGTGAGCAAACACGGCCGTGTGCCCCACGCGGCGACCAGATGGCTCCGTGGAGGCGCGGGGCTGGCCCTTCAGCAAGGAGCAGCTTTTCCTCCGTCCTGAATGCTACTGGATGCTGTCTACACCTACCGGTGATTCTCAAGGCACATGCTAACGAGGGGGCTGGTGGTGGGGACAGGGACGCGCCTGCGGCCCCAGTGCAGCCGGCGCCCGGTCCATGGTTTCTGAACACCTTTCCCTACTATGTGGAACCACGGCTCCTCAGGGAAACCACTGACCCAGGCCTGGGGCAGAGAGAGTATAGAGTGAGCCTGAATCTAGTTAACGCCCAACATGGAGGGCCAAACAACAAAAAAGACAGAACACGCCTTTTTTCAAAGCACGAGCCTGAAGGGGTACTCACTTGCCATATTTGGAACGGTAAGTAAGGGCCATAACGTAGAATGCGTAACCCACTGAATAAAAAGATTATCCACGAATCCAGTGACACGCAAAGTTTTCAAATCTAAATGAGGAGGAGGAGGGCAGAGAGGGCTCGTCTCAAGAAGGCCAGGCGGTGAGCCATCCAGGAAATGTGGAGGGCAGGACGGCTACAGAAGCCACCATTGCAGGCAAAACTCCTCTGTGAAGACTCAGCATCACCCTCAGCTCCTCAGCGATCACAGAAGCAGAGACGTGGCCAAGCAGGTGCCCCGAGGAAGCACCACTGGTGGGCAGTATGCCGGGCTGCAGGGCACTGCCGATGGCCACTGGAGACCAGCTAGATCTAAGCGTGAAGAAGCAAATAGACCAAGTGTGGGACATGTACCAAACTGGCCTGGGTTCTTCAAGAGGTCAGTGCTATAAAAACCCAGGAAAATAAACCAAGAGGGAGAACCGTCAAATCAAAGGAAGACTGCACAGCCCCAGACCACAAGCCAGGGCTGCGGAGCGGCAGGAAAGTGGGCGCACCAGAGCACCCCCGACTGGAGATGGAGGAGGGAAGCTGACGGCTGAACAAACAAAAGATTGGAATTTCTCAAAATACGTAGTCAGAGCGCCTGGGTGGCTCAGTTGGTTAAGCGTCTGACCCTTGACTTCGGCTCATGTCATGATCCCAGGGGCTCTGCACTGAGCACGAACCCTGCTTGGGACTCTGTGTCTCCCTGTGTCTGCTGCTCCCCTGCTGGGGCTCATGCTCTCTCTCAAAATAAACATTTAAAATACATACTTGGAAAATGAAAGAATGGGCAAGGGAGGGATTCAACTTTCTTTTCATTTGTGACTAATCCTTTTTTAATATTGTAGTTTATTGTAAAAAACATATATCTGGTTCTGCTATTTCTAGCACAGAGCTCCTAAACCCTTTAAGTTTCTTAAGTGATGAGAGCCATACAGGTGTCTTTCGTTGTGTGAATGAGGTGACTTCCCCAAAGCTTGACCTCTGGGGAGAGGGGCTGAAGCTGAACCGATCGGCAATAGCCGAGGATCCAATCAGCCGTGCCTGTGTCACGGAGCTTGTGTAGAAACCCACAAGGACCAGGTTCGGAGAGCTGCGGGAGGAGTGGGGGGGTGGGGGGGTGAGCACGTGGAGATTCGGGGAGAGTGGTGCTCCTGGAGAGGGCACGGAAGCCCCAGGCCCCTTCCACCAGGCGCTTCCCGAGCTGCGTCCCTCACAACACACAGAGACTCTAGTCAATGAGTTCCGTGAGACCCTCCGGCAACTTAACTGAACCCAAAGAAGGGGTGGTCAGAACCTCCCACCTACAGCTCAGAAGCACAGGCCACAACCCGGTCTTGGCGCTGGGGTCTGCGGGGAGGGGGGCAGCGTCTTGTGGGACTGAGCCCTGAGCCCGCGGGGTCTGATGCTGCCTCAGCGCAGTGTCCAACTGGGTGACAATGTAGTACACCCAGGTGGTGTCGAAGACCTGCTTGGTGTCAGGGGGGGCAAGCCCGCATGTCACAACTGGTGTCGGGGGGCACCTGGGGGGCTCAGTTGGTTAAGTGTCTGACTCTTGATCTCGGCTCAGGTAATGATCTCACTATTTCTGAGTTCGAGCCTCACATCAGGCTCTGTGCTAATAGTGCAGAGTCTGCTTGGATTATTTCTCTCCCGCTCTGTTCCTACCCTGCTCGCACTTTCTCTCTCTCCCAAAAATAAACAAACATTAAAAAAAAAAAAAAAAAAGAACTGGTGTCGGAATCTTTTAATTTGTAAAAACAGATTTCTGGACTTTTCCCAATTTTATTTTTAATGTTTATTTTTGAGAGACTGCAAGTGGGTGAGGGGCAGAGAGAGAGAGAGAGAGAGAGAGAGAAGGAAGGAAGGAAGGAAGGAAGGAAGGAAAGAAGGAAGGAAGGTGGGAAGGAGGGAAGGAGGGAAGGAAGGAGGGAGGGAGGGAGGGAGGGAGGGAGGGAGGGAGGGAGGATCTGGCAGGCTCTGCACTGACAGCACTGAGCTCAATGCAGGGCTCGAACTCATGAACCTTGAGATCATAACCTGAGTTGAAGTCAGGTCATGACGAAACCGAGCCACCCACGCACCCCCTCCTCCCATTTTCTCTTGATGAGGTTACTGGTGATGTGTTATTGCTGTTTCAAAAGAGCCAGCTGCAGAATTTAATGTGCAATTTCTTCTTTTAAGTCATTAATCATTAATTGGTCTTTATTAATCCCCTCCTCCTGGATTTCTTCAGCTAATTTTGTTGTTCTTTTCCTAACTTCTTGAGCTACATGCTCACTTCGTGTGTTTCCACTTTTTCCTTTCTGGTAACCAGTACTGAAGATACAGGTTCTTCCAGAGTTAGTAAACATCAGATTCCGACACGGAGTCTGTGAACTTCACTTCTTTTGACCCAAAGCTAAGGAAGGTTTTGTGTTTTCTTCCATTTAGTCTGTATTAGTTTACACACACAGGCACTTTAGAAAGGTATGTTCTTCGGCCAGAATCTAGAGCCCAACGTGTGCCGGCTACACTCTTACGGTGTGACCCGGGTGCTCGTGACGCGTCCTTCCATTGTTCGATCTGTCACCCGGTCTGTTTACCGCAGGTGTGCCAGACTGGTTTGCGGCTGTTCGGTGACACTTTCCTGGCTCACCGCATCTTCGTCACCAGCACAGACCTTCGCGTGGATCAGCTCAAGAAAGGACAGGAGCAGGGCCGTCACTGCTGCACTTTAGGGACTCACCAAGGCTGCGTGTGGCCCGTGACCTTGCAAACGTCCTGCTATTAACGGACGACGGATTTTCATTCGCACCAGGCACCCCCCGGGGAATTTGGTAGTGCTGCCCTAACGTTCTGACCATGCGTGAGCTCCCCGGGTTTCTATCGGTGACAACAGCTGAACACCGCCTGTGCCCCCAGCTCACAAGCCGGGCAGCCGCCTCGGAAGGCTGCCCTGTCCCTGCCAGCATCTGCTGTGGCAGGAAGGGGACGGCTGGGCCAGCAGGGTCACCCTTCTCCAAATGTGGCTTACTACTATCATCACTTGGGTGCTTATAAAAGCGTTTCGTTATGTCTGCAGCTTCAAGTATCGCCGGGAACAGGCATATCCAGAGAACTCCTGGTTAAGAAGTCCGAGGTCTTCGGTTCTACAGACAATGCCTGCTTGCGCGGGGAGGCTTTCCTCCTGTTCCTGCACAGTCACCTGTCCTTGCCTCCTGAAAAGTCCAACCACAGTCACCACCGCTTTGCTATTTCTGCCGCCAGGGTCCTGGCCCCCACACGCTTTCTCCGGTGTGCTCGTAGTTTTGTTTCATTTGCGTGCAACACCAGACTGTCTTTTTCAATCTGTAATTCCTCCCCAGACCCAGTGCCTTCCCCCCGTCTGCTGTGATCACGAAGGCCTAAATCCACCGACTGTGAGCACTGGCAGGGGCAGATGCTGCTCTGGGTGTCCTGGCTGGCCCCACATAGGGTGGGCAAGTGGGCGGGGACATTCCAACCAGCAAGGCCTCCCCTGGCCCTGCACGCTTCCCCTGAAGTGGAGGGAAGGTGGGCAGCCAGGGCTTGCCCCGGGGAGGAACTCTGGGGGTGTTTCAGCTAACCACTCCACAACGGGGGCGCTTGAAGACCAGGACAGCCCTTATTTGGCCACTACTGGTTCTCCGCCACTTGCTTTGCTGAATCAGAGCTTTCCCTCCGATGCCTGCAACCTTGGGCGACCATGACTACAAAGAGGCTGTTCGCAGGCCTTTGCTGTGGCTCTCAGGGCCTCCCCTGGGGCTCCTCAGACCAAAAGCAATTAGCGCCTCCATCTACTCCGTGCACCCCTCACGTCACTGCACTTCTTCAGCCCAGTGTCCTTGCTGGCTGGGTTCTGACACTGCTCTTCGTCAGTCATCCCCGTGACGAGCATACAGCACTTGCGACTTAGGAGGGGAGGAGCACAGGGCCCTGAGCACGGCCAGACGGCCACACTCACCCCACCCGGGAACCCTCCCCAGAACGTCGTCCCCAGTCAAGCCCCGGGTCTGTACCTTGTCTCTGGCAGCGCTGCTACGGGCAACCGGAGACCCCGAGAGCCAGGCGCCAGCGTCCAGGCACACGGCGGAGTCTCCTCCAGGCACCAGCCGGCACTAGCCTCACCGAGGAACGGGGGCTCTGGAGAGCAGCCCGACCCTCACCTCTTCCCGGCACCACACTGGGGTTGGGCGGGTGACTGGGGAGACCCGAGGTAAGTGGTCTCCCCAACAAGGGGGGCAACAAACCCTGACGTATATCGGGAAGTGAGCAGACGACTGACGGTTATGACGTTTCACTGACGGAAGAGGCCACTGCTGACGCCTCGCGAGGACTGCTCTCAAAAACCAACCACACACGGGAAGGGACTCTGTCTATACGTCAAAAGGAACTGTTTCCAAGTGGGGAAACCAAGTGTTGTTTCCCTCGTTCTCTGCACATTTCCATAGTTTCCAATGTGTCACAAACATCTCTAGAAATAGAACGTGAGAAGAAGGCAGAGAAAAAGATATACGTCCTTCTGCTAGGGGCCCAGTCGGCCGGCCCTCAGGGGGCAGGGGTGGTGGGCAGGGAGGGCTGGCTGAGCAGGGGACCGCTGTCTGCCGGAGGCCCGGCCCTGGCTCCCGGACACTCCCCCAGCTGAAGAGGGAAGGGCCGGTCAGCGGCAGGGAGCGGCGGTGCCGTGGCCCGTGCACGCTCATGGCGGGGAGTCGGGGGGCTCAGTCGGCTAAGCGTCCGACTTCGGATCAGGTCAAGATCTCACGGTCCTTGAGTTCGAGCCCCGCATCGGGCTCTGGGCTGACAGCTTAGAGTCTGGAGCCTGCTTTGGATTCTGTGTCTCCCTCTCTCTCTGCCCCTCCCCCGCTCACACTCTGTCTCTCTCTCTCTCAAAAATAAACTTTAAAAAAAAATTAAAAAAAAACAACAAAAACAAACGTAAACTCCCAATTCAAACCCGCTCTCCAGAGCCCATCTGCCAGACCGAGTCAGTGTTTTCCTCCTGGACTACAACTCGGGCACGCCTGGACTCCTCCAGGTTTCCCGTGGATCCCTCCAGGGGGAGGCCTGGAGCTGTGCTCCCCTTTCCTGCTATGCTCAGGCCGGAGCCGGCACGGCGGAAAGCTGCTCTTGCCTTTCCTCGCAGTGCACAAATGCCCGTGAGGGGCTGACCCGGCGCACCGTAACAGGCCGTTTGCAACAAGGACACAAAACACCACGGGGCACTAAGGGACCCAGCTGTGCAGAGAACCGGGGCCCTTCCCTGAGCCCGAGGTGCGCCGGCAGAGAACACAGGGTCCCTGGGCCCGCGTGCGGGGCACCGACCTGCACGCCGCCGGAGGCCACTCAGTGGGCTGGGAGCCCCTCCCCGAGCCCCGCCGGCCACAGCCCCGCGCTCCTGCTCACTTACTGACATCCTCCATGACCACCGTGTTGTCCATGGCTATGTGCACCGCCAGGGCGCTCCACGTGTCGAAGACGGCAAGTTTCCTGACAGAAAGGGGAGGACACACCAGTAAGCCTTCCCGATTCAAAGACGTTTCACTCGTGCGGGGCGGGTAAAGCAAAGAGCATCGAGACGCCCCGGTGGCTTCTGCAGACGAGAGAGATCACGGCCGAGACGCTGGGCCCCCAGGCAGGAGTAAGGGCCTCGGCCTGCTCATTCCCACCTAGGCCCGGCGCGCCCTCCGTCACCCACACTGCCTCCCGCAGACAGAGTCCCCATGCAAGAGCCCTGCGGGGCATCACCTCCCGACCCCGCTGCACACGGAAAGGAAGCTGGGGCACGAGGCCTGCCTCAGGCACCAGGGATTCTGCCAACCCGGGTGGCCCCAGCCTCCTACCCCGCCCAGCGCCTTCACACACTGGCCAGCACTTCAGGTTTCCCATAGACAAGTGGTTTCACAACTGTGCACAGCAGCGGAAAAGAACTGAGGCTGAAGTCTCAAGATTCTGAAGAAACCCAGAGGACAACCGAAGGTGTGGTAGGAAGGCAGGCAAGCTCACCCTGGGTGCTGGGTGATGGGGGGGGGGGGGGGCCGGCCAGGTGAGAGAGAGGACCCGGGGTGTCTGGGGACGCACGTGGAAGGCACGGGGCAGCCATACAGAGCCACTCCCGATGGGAGGCCAGGGAAGCGTGTGCAACACGCCGCTGGCTGCCTCCCTCTCGCGCCCGCCAAGGGCTAGGTGCAGGCCCGAAACCCACTGACTCGCAAGAGACAGAGCAGCCCCTCGTGAGGCTGACGTTCCAGAGAAGAGGCGTATGGGCAGCAGGCGCCATGGAGAACCACAGAGCGGCGGGGGGCGGGCACTCCCAGAGCAGGTGCCGAGGCCCTGAGGTGGGTGCCGAGAGCCTGGGGGCAAGCATGGGGTGGGCAGTGGAGACAGCGGCCCCACCCTGCACCTGCCGCTTTCCCTGCACTCGGCTGGGACACCCTGGGACGGTCCCGAGCAGAGAAGAGGCAGACGGTCAACTTGCACTTTATGAAGGGGACACCTACTGCTGCTTTAAAAGAGACTTGAGAAGGGCAGAGAGAAAAGGAAGACCAAGGAGGAGGCCAGGATAAGACAGGGAGGCAGTGACCTCTGACGAGAGTCTGGACACACCAGCATGGGGGTGCTGAGAAACAGTCTGGCAGGATCCCAGCGGTTGGCAGGGGTTCTGGAAGGACGACACTGCCATCCCCTGTAGGGGAACAGACTGGGGACAGGGAGGGGAGTCGGCCTTGGGCTCCGGCTGTCAGGCTGACCTGCCACTCGGACACCTAAGGGGTGCTGCTGCGGAGGTGTGTAGACCTGGGTTTGGAGGCTGAGCGTGTGGCTCCAGGAGCCGGGTGTGCACACGCAGCAGCGGAGGCCGGCGCAGACAGGGAGAGAAGAAACGGCCAAGGGCCCAGGCCGGCCCTGCGGTGCTCCCAGGTGTGGCGAAGTGGCCACGACAGAGGCATTGACAGGGACCAGAGAGCATGGCCAGGCGGCCCAGGGTTTCCAAGGGAGAACACCTGCATCGAGGGCCACCTGCTGGACAGCGGAGTGAAGAGAGGACCCAAACTTGGCCTTCTGATGTGACGACTAGATTGACAGCAACCTTGAAGGAGCTGCTTCGGAGCAGCAGCGCGGACGCCAAGTGAGGGAGTGGCTGAGACAGGGAGAGACCCTGCGCACAGACGTGCACAGAGCGTGCAGGTGCGCAGAGCGCATGCGCAGAACACGCGGAGACCATCCATGCAGACTAGCAGACCACACAGGCCACACACATGGGCCACGCAGAGAACACATGCAAATTACACACACCACGCCGACAGCACACACCACACATGGGCCACGTGCACTGTGGACCACGCACACCAGCTCTGCACATGGACGACACCGCAAACCACAAAGACAGACTGTACACACGGACCACGAGGGCAGAGCAACATGCAAACCACACATGCTGGCCGCACAAACAGGCCAGGTACACAGGCCACGCAGACCGACCACACGCACACACCACGCAGGGAGACTGACCATCCCCACAGACTAGGCTTCCTCGGCACGCAGGGATGGGTCCAGGGCCCTTGAGGGCATGCGGTGGCGGCTGAGTAAATGGGGGGCTGGGTAAATACACAGATGGCGCTCAGCTAGGAGATGGATGTGTGAAAGAAGACAGCACCCTGGAGGGACGCAGAGAACGCAACCAGGGCAGTGGGGCGGAGAGGGCAGCCCAGCACGCAATGAGGAGAAGCGGGCTGGGGACCGAGGGACAAGGGCCGGTTCAGACCCGATGAGGAAAGAGCCTGGGGAGAGCCTGGGGGCACGGGCAGCGAGGGGCAAGTGCACAAGTCAGGACATGGGAGGAAAGCGGCAGCTGCAGACACAGGGCCCCAGGAAGGGGGGACGTGGGTCAGCACAGAGGCAGAGCCCCACAGCACCCAGGCCATACTGCTGTCACTCCAGACCAGTGTCAACCTCCCAGACCCTCAGAAAGCTCCACTGGACAGGTCCCAGGCCCCATCCAATGCACAACATCCGACGGAAGATGTTCATTTATCGGGAAACAGAAATTGCACAGAGGAGACCACTTGGTGTGGCCTCCTGTGAGGACCCTCAGGAGGGCCGTGAGGGGAAGCGACCCCCCACTTCCTTCAGCAACCAAGTCTCAGGAGAGTGCGAGCCCAAGAGGCATGCTCACACCACCCCCAAGGACATGGGAGGGACAGAGCTTGGCACGTACTTGAGCACCTGGGCAACCGTGTTGGGCCCGTACCACTGGCCAATGGACTTGCCCTCGCCAACGCCCATTTGTGCTGCAGGAAAAGGAAACAGACGAGATTAGTGACAGGCACGGCGACCCTCCCAGCCCTCCTGCCAGAAGTGGCGGCAGGAACGCTCCACAGGAAGCCCACACGGGCACTCCCGCCCCAGCCCCCAGCAGGACCTCCCACCACAGAGCAGGACGCTTCCTCCGAGAGGGGTGGAGGAGGCCGAGTCAAGGCCCGTCCTTCACTGTGAGCCAGGACCCCAGCCCTGTGGTAAGGAGCAGGAGGGACAGGCCACTCGGACCTATGCCTCTACTTCTGACCCACATGAGAACACGAATGAACACAAGGAGCACTCGGACCTCATGAAAGGTGCAAAGTGGGACGCACCCTCCAGACGGCGGGCTCCGGCTTTCCCCCACCGGTTACGGGCCGGAGCTGCCTCCAGCCTTGCATGCCCCATGGCAGAGCGGCTCTCAGGGGAACCCCGCAACTCGGCCTGCTCTGAGCAGCCGGGCCCGGCGCGTCTGCAATCTCCCACCTATCTGGTGAATGGAGTAGTAACTGTCCTTTCTGTCGATGAACGCGTTGAGCACGCTAAAGTAGCTGTCTGGCTGCCTCTTCCGCTGCGTCCACCGCCAATCTATCAAAGAGACGCAGAGGGTCAGCATTACCCAAATAGGAGAAAGAAGCCTTTACACTTCTAGAACACTCAAGCCACAGAAAATACCCTTTCCTGAACCTTTCTGATGTTAACAAGTTCTCCAGGATTCCAAATACGTATATGCTAACCCATCAAAATAAACCCACGCAGAAGACAGAACGTGATTTCAGTGACATACAGTTTCTAAAAGACAAACGCTCATCAGTATTCTCTACAGTCGCTTTTTTTTAAGTTGACAAAACCCAGGGGGTCACCACTCAAGAAAACCCTGACCCCCAGTCTCTGCTCCGCCAGTGACTTGCTCTGGGTGACCTCTCCCCACAGTCCTCTTTGCTGAGAACGCTGCCGTCCCCGCGCCGTGACTCACCTCGGCCTAAATGCCGGCACACCAGGGCCTGGGCAAAGATCATCTGTCCACACCGCAGCATGCAGCCCCAGCCCGTGTCCGAAGTGGGGCCCGTTCCCCCTGGCAGGACAGACAGACAGACAGGCCTCTGTCAGACGGCCCAGCGGGCCAAGAGGCCACTGTCAGCAGGCTTGGATGCCACCTCAGCTCCGCCCCAGGTGACAGGCCATTTAGAGCCTGGTCATGCCAAAGGCACATTTATTTACTGGGCAGTGAGGCGTCCTGCCGACCCCTCGAAATGGGCAAAATAAGTGAACAGTCACAGAGAGTTAAGAATGTCTGGAAGACAGGGAAAGACATGAAGCCTCACGAGTAACCTAGAAAACATGAAGTCGAATCAGGAGCCGTCTTCCAAGCCCCAGAAGGGCAGAGACGCAGGAGCCGGGAGAGCGGGCAGGAACAGAACCAGGGGGTCGGCAATAGCCCTGCGCCCTGGAAGCAGGCCCGCCGCAGGGCCCAGCCGCCTCCTGCCCGCCCCTCAGGGCACCAGAGCTCTGCATGCTCTCTGGGACGGGACAGGCCTCTGCAGGACAGGAGACGCCTGAACGCCCCATCCGCCCGCAGTGCCACAGACAGGGGGCGCTGGAGGAGCAGAAATGCCAGGGTCAGCCCGGCTGGCTCCACGCCCCCCAGGTCACCTCGGAGCCTTGGGGGCTCTCAGAGCGCAGTGCTCCCACACAAACTAGTCCTCTCTGTGGGGCTGGGGCAGGGAAGAGACCACGGTGGCCTCACAGGCAGGCCGCCTCCTCGATGACTCCACCAAACCACACGAGGCTCCCCTCGGCCCGTCCTTCTGTGTCCGGACCACAGACCCGCAGGACGGTGGGGCCCTGCCGGCACCGCCCCACCTCCACCCCAGGGCGCAGCTGACAGGTGCCATCATCAGTGCCAAGCGGTGGCACAGGCCTCATCTCCCCACACGGCAGCGCTCCTCACTGACAGGCACCCTGCTCCAGGGACACAGGAAACCACGTCTGGGTGAGGGGCCTGAGACCAGCCACCCGGAAGCTGTGGCCTCCCGGTACCCAACCTCTGGCCTCGGGTTTTCCACACGGCGAAGGCCAGGCCGAGCGATGGTGCCCATCCTGTCCACCTCCAGGGTCTCAAGGACGAAGGGTCACCCTCGGGGGAGACATATGCTACCGTGTGTCTGCACGCACGTGTGTCTGAGTGCTGCCCCCAGCTCCCCCACAACTAAGTGTGGGGCACATTGGCAAAGGTGATGGGGGTGGGGAGGGGCACCAGGGGGCTCAAACATCGGTAAAACATCTGACTTCGGCTCAGATCACAAGGTCACAGTTCGTGGGTTGGAGCCCCGTGTTGGGCTCTGCGCTGACAGTGTGGGGCCTGCCTGGGAGTCTCTCTCTGCCCCTCCCCGGCTCATGCTCCCTCTCCCTCTCTCTCTCTCTCTTAAAATAAATAAACTTCAAAAACAAAAAAAGTGCCGGATACAGGGCAATGGCTTCCACAGCAGGAAGCACGCTGTTCCCACCACGGCCCGGGACGACACCAGACACACAAACTAGAGCCTCCTGGAGCGACACGCTGCACGCCACGGTAACACACAATTTCGTGTTCCGTTCTGTTCTGTATTTTTAGGTGCCAGTTGTGACTCATTATCCTGATCTTAGGTCCCAGGAAGAACAATGACTTGCAGACTGAAAGTCCCTGCCCTCAGAAGAATCGGAGTCCTGGGTTTGGGGCCTGACTCTGCGGCCCCGGGGGCGAGCCCTCAGCCGGCTTACTCAGCTCAGGCGGCCACAACAATTAAAACGGGTGACGAGTATCTGGCACGCTGAAGTCAATCCTTACAGAACGCGTGTGCATCGTCGCGTGTTGTACACAGAGTACTCACCGATGGCTGGGAAGTTTTTCCGGTATGTAAACCACAGTCTGGACGCCACGTCGGACAAGATCTCATCCTTTTCTAGGGATTGTTTAAAAGAAGAACACACACACAGCCTTCAGTTGGTAAACCACATGTCACAGAGAGTTACCAGGTAACTATTATTACCACAGAATGGTTTTTGTAGACTGAGCCGCGCGAGCACAGTAGGCCTCAGCACGGCTAATACCTGTGGAAATGCTGTATTTTCTACCCAGGATCCACACAGGCTCTGAGGTCTCCGGGAAATCTTCAAATTCGGCAAATCGAAGAGTGTCGTAGGTCAGAGTAGCTATTGAAACCAAACACACAGTGATCCCATTTTTATAATCTCATAAGATAGCATCAGAGATCGTCTCCAGCATCTCTGCATAAAGAGCTAGGTGGAATTCTGCGTCTCAGTGGGGTCACGACTACCAGCTGCACCCCCCTACCAAGCCTCGCCTTCCAGCAGACACGTTGGTGAGGCCCGCTGGGCCGGGCCATGGCGGGGAAGAACTTAAATACTTCTTTTTTTTTGAAGAGTTTGGTTTTTTTTTTAATACTTAATATTTTTTTTGAGAGAGCGAGCGTGAGCAAGGGAGGTGGGGGAGGGAGAATCCCAAGCAGGCTACACATTCGGCATGGAGCCCAATGCCAGGCTTGGTCCCATGACCCGGAGACCATGACCTGAGCCAAAATCGAGAGGCAGACACCGCATTAAGTACCTGTTTTACACTTAAACCTACAGGACAAAAGTAACCCTCGCATCTCAGTATGCACGGGGTGGGGGGTGGGGGGGGCGGGCGCAGACTGAACAGATGGTGGATAAACGTCCCGCAGGAGCAGGTGTCCAGATGCCGTGGGGAAGTCAGGACGATGACAGCCAGCTGCGGAGGGTGGGACACAAACTCCCAGAAACAGCCAGACCCTCAGGGCCCTGCAGCTGCTCCACGAGCAAGGCCACCGGCTCCCACCTCCTAAGAAGGTTGCTGTGTGTGGAGCTAACAAGACCTGAGCACCAGTTTATTCTGTGTTGCTTCAATTAAGAGGCCCAAGGTCCCTCTCTGTCCTTGGAACCCGGCTGAGGAAACCCTCTCACACAAACTGCAGACTCAGCAGAGACCAGACGGACACCGGAGAGGCAAGGTGCACGGTGGGTCCTGGGCCCCCCACTCTCTGGCTGCTCTTCACGGAACCCTAAATGCACAGCTCTCATCTGCTGCTTCCCAAGCCTCAGTAGTACCTAGTCACTCATACCCTTCACCTGTAGCTTCCCGAAAATCTTTGGAAAATCTAACAGTTTCTCCCACATTTGAATTTATTTTTTTGACAATAGCCCCACCTTTTGGTAACAATGACATACTAATTTTTATAACCCCAAGACTACAAAAATATAAAAAATGGGGCGCCTGGGTGGCTCAGTCGGTTGAGCGTCTGACTTCGGCTCAGGTCATGATCTCGCGGTCCGTGAGTTCGAGCCCCGCGTCGGGCTCTGTGCTGACGGCTCGGAGCCTGGAGCCTGCTTCTGATTCTGTGTCTCCCTCTCTCTCTGCCCTTCCCCTGTTCACGCTGTGCCTCTATGTCTCTTAAAGATAAATAAACATTAAAAAAAAAAAAAATTAAAAAAAAAAAAAAAAAAAAAAAAAAAAAGACGTGCAGCTTCACACCCAGGAGCAAATCTCCTCCCAGAAGCCTACGTGCAGACCCACAAACGGAGCTACACCACACCGTGATTTCCTCCTCTCCACGCTGGACGACGACGCGCTCCCTCCACACACACAGCTCCACCAAACGTCTAACGGTCTCACGGCGTCCCGCTGCACAAATGTCCATGCCCTAAGTGACTCCAATGCCCGTTCCCCTGCGTGAATGTCCCTGCGTGTCGGTCTGTGCTGTGTGCAATCCCCTGGGGGTATCAGGGATGCAGCCCTGGCAATGGGGGTTCAAACCCTATCCCAGGGACTCATCGGTTCTAAGTTCTTTGGGCTCCTTGACCTCCCGGTGTAGAAATTTCCTTACCTATAAAATGGGGGGGGAGGGGGATGAGAATAACAGTACGCTCTCGAGGTGTGTCTGCAAAGTGTCCATAAAAGCCTCCCCATGAGACGCTCACACAGAAGCTGCCAGACAGAAGGGCTCCAAGGTCAGCTGAAGTCATTAATACCGAGGACGCACAAACTGCAGGCTCAAAGGCACGCAATCTTACCACACCCAAAAGGCTACACTGGATGCGCGGCTAATTCCCAGTCGCAGGGCTGTGGACGCGGGGCTCCGTGAACAGAGAAATCCACAGCAACGGAAGACCCTGTGTCCACTACTTAGAGAATTCCCTGGCTGTCAGGAGCCCAGACTCAGCTCTGCCGTTTTTCTTTTCACCCAAAGACAAGCAGCATCAGAGCAGTCCTGTGCTTCTAGAACAAGCTTCGATGCCCGGGGCGCCTGAACGTGATGGCAGGCACTGGGGGCCGTGACGCGCTGGGCTTCGTGCACATGCGAGGGCCCTTCTCCATGTGTGGGACTTGCCCACACTTCCACAATGTCAACCAGGCCGCTCCGCCATCAGGAACAGACCCAGTCCAGGTTTCTCTCTCCCCCTTTGTTGCGGAAGATTACTTGTCTCTGCACGTGACTGTAAACACTACGTTGGAAGGAGTTCCAGTTCCACCTTCTCACGGGGCTGTGAACACCGCAGTGTCCGTGTTACCTCCCTACCGTCAGGACCTCTGGGCTGGCACTCTCATCCTGCTCTGACATCTGAGGTCCTGCTAAGGCCACAGCTGTGAACTACAGGCGAAGGGATCTCTTACAACCCTGAGAGCTACCGAGTGCTCCGCGCGGCGTCTCCCCCGTGCACCTCGGGGATGCGGCACATGTCAAAGGGCCACTACGCCGGCTGAAGCCGAGAGGTTTTCATCAATGAGGTGGCAAAATGCAAACCAGGCATATTTCTCAGGGTTACTAGCAAACTTTATAGGCAACCACGCCAACTTCAGAGGGAAAGAAGAGGTGTTCCATCAAGTTAACATCGGTCACCAAATTTCATACTATAGCTAACAAAATTACGGGTTGTGTGGCTTCAGATCCTTTATGGCCTGAGCCAGAAGCAAGACAGGAGACAGACGCTTGAAGGGAATGAACCACCAGGGAGTGACCCCAGCTCCTGCCAGACCAGCAGGAGCCTCAAAGTGCGGGCACACATACCCACATACCCTGCGGGTCCCCAGAGAGCACTCCTGCGCCCCTCTGTCCCCCCACGACCCTCACACCACTGTTTCTCCTGCTCCAACCCCTCCAGCTGACCGCCCCGGGGGTGCATGTCACATCCATCCACCTGCCTCCGGAACCAGCTGCAGACACACCGCCCCCAGTGCGCCGCAGAGTCCTCGGACAGGAGCCATGGTCACCTCCCGGTCCTGAGGGGACACTGCCTGTCGAACACGCTCCCCACCACATGGAGCCAGAAGGCTGACCCTCACTTGATGGTGACCTTTCTGAGCCTCGGTTCTCTCACTGGTGAAACAGGGACAGTGTGAGGAGGACACCTGAAAGGCTGTGCGCCACAGGGGGCGACAGGAAGCTCGGCTCAGGGTGGGTCCCCTGGGAGTGGCCAAGCCACAGCGTGGAATGAGAGGCCCCCCCCCACCCCGTTCTGTAACTGAGCTGCGGCCCCCAGGGCTGCGTGAGCAGGAAGCTGGCCCCAAGCGCGAACCGTGGGAGCACGAAACTGCATCTACCGTCACAGATGTGGGCTCAGAGCGCAGACGCCAGCCAGCTGCGACCCTTCTGACACCTCGCCCTGGAAAAGCAGCAGGAGCCCCTGTGGTGGACCTGCCGCAGTTCTGACCAGGAAAGCAACCGAAGGACCTCTTGTCTCCCTGGGGCCATCCCCCTGCCCCGGAGGACGGGACCCACCTGGCCTTCCCCGAGAGTGGAATGGGCGCCATCCACCTGGCACCCACACGGCACCTGTGTGGCGCCCTCCCTCAGCACAAGCCGCAGCACCCAGACCGGGCCAGCAAGTTCCTGGCCTTCCAGATCTTACTCTCTAATGGACACAGACAACATTTTTCTAAATCCATGCACTTCCAATGTTCAACTTTCTAACTTCTAGGAAGATTTGGTTTGGAGGACAGAGAGCCTACCTGCTGGCTGCAGGACGCACGGCCCGGGTCCCCTGACTGCAGAGTGGGACACAGGCTCTGGCTCTGCCCAGCGGGATGGATGGGGACGGGGGCTAGTGCGAGGTCCGAACAACACGCGCAGCACCCAGCCGTGGTTTTCAGCACCTCCTCTTCCTCTTTTCCGTATTATCTTGGGCCTCACTCAGGCCTCACAATCTATGAGATGGAGCTAAATCTCCTTTTCCCTTCACAAAACACTTTTACTGTCGACATTAATTTAATCAAAATACACATTAACGATTCTGCAAAACAAAAGACATTACAGGACACCCATTCAGAAAAGAGTTCACTAGAAAAACCGGCACTTTCGTATTTCAAAACCAAGTTCACAATCACTAACACCTGCCCAAACTGGCCAACATGAGGAGGCCACCCCTTTATCGACTCTGCGCAGACTGGCCAGCCTCACTGGGGCTCTGAGCCAGCAGCCTCTTCCTTCCCAGAGAGGCTGCCGCAAAGTAATCAGCCCTCTATTTAACTTCATCATCGTCCCAAGTGACACCAATCCCCCGTGAAGCAGTTCACATACCTCTCAAGGTAAAAAGGGTCAAATCCCGAAAAGAATGCCAGTCTCAAGACTCCCAGGAAATGACTAACTCCCGCTAAGGTGACAGGCAGGACTAGCAAGGCTGACAGGCGCCATTCACTGTGAGAAAGAGGCTGTCACAGAGGCACTTTCCAGTCGGTCACCTGGGTCCCAGACACTTGATTTTTCCTCATTTTCCTCCCGGATCACATCCGGAAGCAGCAGCAGAAAAAACCTTGAATACCATGATAATTCCATTAGAAATAAAATGTTCTGATGTAATGTTATTAAACCGACAGAAAAATAGGGAACTGTGCTCAACGAATGTAACCAATTTCTCTCCACATAGCACCAATCACACTGTAATCCAACCAGGGAGAACCACGAAAACAGGCACCACAGGCTCTTTGAGAGCTCACTGCAAACATCACATTTCAGAGATATTTCCCCAGAACACCCACAGCTTCTGAAAGATCATGCTTTATAAATAAAATCAAAACAAGGGTTCTCCCCTTCCTTTAAAAATGTTTACACTTAAGGGGTGCCTGGGTGGCCAAGTCGGTTAAGTGTCCAACTTTGGCTCAGGTCATGATCTCACGGCTTGTTAGTTCAAGCCCCGAGTCGGGCTCTGTGCTGACAGCTCGGAGCCTGGAGCCTGCTTCAGATTCTGACTTCCCTCTCTCTGCCCTCCCCTGCTCACACTGTCCCTCCATCTCTCTCAACGTCTCTCAAAGATAAACATTAAAAATAATGCTTAGGCTTAAATCTTTTTTTAATTTTTAATTTTAGAGAGTGTGCACAAGCAGGGGAGGGGCAGAGAGAGAGAGAGTCTCAAGCAGGCTCCACACTATTACCATGGAGGCTGATGTGGGGCTCGAAACTGCAAACTGTATGATCGCGACCTGAGCCGAAACCAAGAATCAGACACTCAACGGACTGAGGCACCCAGGTGCCCCTAGAAAATGTTTTGTTTTGTTTTTTAATGTTTTATTTTTGAGAGAGAGAGGAGAGAGAGCGAGCATGAGCACAGGAGGGGCAGGGAGAGGGAGACACAGAATCCAAAGCAGGCTCCGGGCTCTGAGCCGTCAGCACACGCAGGGCTCGAACTCACAAGCCTTTGAGCTATGAGATCACGACCCGAGCCAAAGTCAGCCGCTTAACCGACTGAGCCACCCAGGCGCCCCTAGAAAATGTTTATGTTTAAAATACAGGTTTGCAAGTAGTTATTTTCCAAAATCCCCAATAGTTTACGTGAAGATGTTAGCAGTTCAATTCTGAATGAGAGGGAAGACAAAGGAAAAGCACCCGAACATTAGCGACACCAGAGACCTAGACAATACTGCACCCATGAGCACACTGGACAAAAGGCCACTCTGAAACCTGCCACCCCGCAGGGATCGGCAGCCCCTTCTCGCCGTTTACACCTCGGGTTAACAGGCTAGTTTTACTCAACAAACTCTCCAAACTCAAGTTCTTATAGCACAGAGGTGGGGAAGGTTTCACAGATTCAAGTTCTGCTTCGCTTACCAGCCACGTGCCAGACATAGCACCAAGAGCTGGGAGCACAAGGTGTTGGCTCTGTCCTCAAGGGACGGACGGTCAGACAGTCAGCTGTCTAACTGCTGGCACCCACCAGCTCCCTGAACCCAGAGCGTGTTTTGACACAAGTGCTGAGGGCTCTGGAGAGGACACAACCGGCCTGTGGCCGGCCTGCCACCTTCTGGACCCTACACCCCAGCCAGCCCTGGGCACCCCTCCCCAGGCCCCTTCTCTTTCCTCCTCTTCGGACCCTCAGCAAGTCCTCCAAAGTGGGTTCCCATACACGTGAGCTTCTAGTCCGGGCCACGCCCTCAGCTCCAGGCAGGGACCGAAGCCTCCCTGGACATCACAACACAGACGTCTAACAACAGTCAACACGTACACAACCAAACTCCCAACAGCTTCTCCACCAAGCAAGACTCCCACGGTCTTCCCCAGCGGCTCCTCGGCTCAGGCCATAAACCTCAGCCCCATCTTCACCTCCTTCCTCTCGACACCTCCTCCTTCCCCATCACCTCCAATCTACACACGGTCCTGTTGTCTCAAGCCTCCAACACATCCAGAATTCGACTGAGCTACGTTCCACGGCCTCCCACGTGGCTGCCTGCAACAGCCTCCTAACCGGAGCCTCCTAACCGGCCTCCTGGCCTCTGCCCTTGCCCCTCTCAGTGCGAGAGGCATGTCCTGTACAAAACAGCCAGGGCGAGTCTGCGGAACACACATCCTGTCACGGTACTCCTCCACTCAAAACCTCCCAAAGAGTCACCGACTCGCTCAGAATAAACACCCAGTCCTTTGCCTGGGCCCGATCTGTCTGTCTGCCTTCAGCTCCTAACCTCTCACCCCAGCTGCTGCACCCCCGCCACCCTGGGCCTTGCCTCGCCTTCTATGTAGCTCTTGGGTCTTGGTTGAAACTTACCTCTGTCTGCAGTAAGACACCCAGCGTACAACTCCAACCCCTCCTGGCTCGGCCCACGTCACAGTCCCACGTGAGCCACATGGTTTTCGTCTATTCAGTTCACTTCTCTAACTCCAGGGTCTAGAACAATGTCCAACACAAACCTCTCGCTCAACAATGAAAGTAGTTTCTCGAATGGATCACTATGAAAACAGAACCACCAGAAGGCAGAATCCGAAAGGACTCCAGGGGTGAGGGGAGACATCACTCATCATCCCTAAAGGATGCACAACAGCATGTCAGGAAAAAACCCCTCCGCTGCAGCTTACAAATGTCACACGTACTTTTATCAGCATCAAGACCCTCAAATGCAAACATTTTTTAGTCTGAAACAGCCTCGGTTTTCACTGAAGGGAATCATCACGTGGCTACCCCTAACTCGGACCTGATGGCTTCTACACGCACAGCAATACAAGCAGCATTAAACTATGTTTTCCACCTTAACCAACCCTCTCGTGTGAAAAGTCGAAACTTTCGGAGCGGTGCTAACTTCAGGGAGACTAGATAAATAATTCTATTCCTTTCTCCACCCCGAGGTTCCTGCCCCCAGCAAACAGTAAAACACTTTCTGACACTTCAGCTTTTTAAAACAAACCTCACAAAAAATAACCTGATTAACACGCTCCTTTGGGAATCAGGGCTCCTTCTCCTCCAGCCGCCTAACACAGTTATTTTATTTATTTATTTATTTTATCTATTTATTTTTGAGAGAGAGAGTGCAAGCAGGGGAAGGGCAGTGAGAGACAGACACAGAGCCCGACGCGGGGTTCAAACCATGAGATCATGACCTAAGCCAAAGTTGAATGCTCAACCCAGGTGCCCCCCCAACACATTTAAATGACAAGACGCTACAACTCATTGAAATACTGGTCATATACGTCTGCATTCCAGTTTCCAAACTGAGATTTCGGTAAATTTTTGCCAGAAGAAAGACACAGCAGACACAGCCATCCACGATGACAGGTGGAACAAAATCGGGTGGGGGAGGGGAGCGGTGCTTGAAGGCCAATCACTCCCTACAACGAACGAAGAGGCTTACAACTACCCTGGAAATGCTTCCAAGGTTACTGAAACAAAGACCCCAAACGGCTTCCCAGCAAAAATGAAGGAATGGTCTCCTCTGAACAAAAGCATAATGAGACCGACCAAAACACCACATATGCGGATATTCGCGCATGTACGTGCAAACACGGATAATACACACCCCGACCCGACCACGCACTTTGCATTAGGACCCCAAGAAGTTAAGTTACGATGAGACGAATTCGGCTTCTCTCTTCAACCACGGAAAGGAAGTTGGCAAGATCTGCTGGCCACTGAATTTAATAAAGCAAGAAAAAGAAGAAGCGTGTGCCGCTGAGTATGTTTCTGGTCTCCAGAAAGTTCAAGAGTCTCCACTTCTTAATTCCCGAGGCATGGGGTGGGGGAGACACAACATTCTCCAGCCGCAGTTTCTAGAACCAGCTCCACCCGACTCCCAGCGAGCGCCTGACACCGAGGCGGTGTCCCGTCTCGGATACCACGCCGCCCCTTCTCGTCCGAGCCGGCCTTGGGCCTGTCGCCGGGCGCTGCGGGCGGGACCGAAAAAACGCGGAGACACGCAAACACCCGCTGTCACATCCGCGCCGGCCTTCCCACGGACGCCGTCCACGCCCCGCTCCGCGTGAGGACCAGCTCCGCCCCGCGGCCCCGCGTCCAGCCCGCACGCCCGCTGAGGCCGGGCGGCACCCTGGTGGCCGAGGGGCCAGGAGAGCGCCACCCGCGAGTCGCCCCGCGCCCGCTCGGGCCCTCACCTGCGTCCATCTTCCCTCTCCGGCCGCCGACTGAGAGCGGCGTCGCTCCGACGGTTCCTCAGCGCGACGCGACGGGCCGCTGTCGGGGCCAATCCAGGCCTAGCGGGAGCGGGCGGGGCCGGAAGTGAGGGAGGAAGCGCACGTTCGCCATCTTGGCGTACGGCGGGGCCCAAAGCCGAGGGCTGGGCCCGCGCGCTCGGCTCCCTGGCGGCCTGCACCGTTCGTTCCGGAGACTCCGGCAGCGACCCATCGGGCTAGCGGAAGCAGATACGGGCAGGCGGCGGGGCCCGGAGGGGGGGGCGCGTTAGCCCGCCATGCGCCCGGGCCGCCGGCGCGGCCATCTTGCCGTACGGACGGGCCGGCGCGCCATGCCGCCGTACGGGACTGCCGGTCCGTGGCGCCCCCCGCCCACCCCCGACGCCGCGAGCCTCGGGCTGCGCCCCGCCGTGTGCTGGGGAACCTGGGCACGCCGAGGCCCGGCCTGGTGGCCGGGCGGCCGGACGGCCGGGCGCGCGCCGCCATCTTGCCGTACGGGAGCCGCTGGGGCCGGCTCCCACGTCCCGCAGCCGTGTCGCCGCGCGCCCTCCCCTCGGGGCGGTCCCGCTCGCGGCGCGGCGAGGCGAGGGCCGGAGCCTGGCGGCGGCGCGGCGGCCTGAGGCCCGAGATGGTGATCTGCTGCGCGGCCGCGAACTGCTCCAACCGGCAAGGCAAGGGGGAGAAGCGCGCCGTCTCCTTCCACAGGTAACCGGGCCCCGCCCGCCGCCGCCCGGCCCGCCGTCCGCGCGGCCCGGCCGGCCACGCCCCCGCCCGGCCCGGCCCGGCCCGACACCGCGGGGAAACTGAGGCCGCACGGCCCGGCCCGAAACGGGCGGCCCTCAGTGCGCCGGGCCTCGGGTCCGGTCCCGTGAGTGAGTCAGCGCGGGACGCTGTGTGACCTTGGCCCGGGCCGCCGTCTCTGGGCCGGGCGTCTCGGGCCACCGCGGCCACCCCGGCGCCCACGGGCGGCCACTCTGTGGCCACCGGCCCTTCGCCCTCGCCACCCGGCACCCACCCCGCGCCGACGTGGAGGCCACCTGGCGCCCACCTTACGGCCGCCGCCACCCTCTCTCACCCCCATCCCGCGGCCACCCTGTGCTCCATTGATTCGCTGGCACCGCCGGTTTCCAGTGTGTCCTGGAAACGCTCTTAGGTTAGTTGTTTTCTTGCTGTGTTTGCTGTGACTTTTGTGCTCTTTCAATCGCGAGGGATCCTGCCTTGATCTGAGCGATCAGTACTGGGGCTGAGCAAATGCAAGTTGTACCTCGAGGGTGACACGCGCTCCCCACACGGACTGCCAGCAGCAGGGTCCTGGCGGTCGCACTGAGAGGTGGCCCTGCCACGCTCAAGTGCGTCCCTGGACAGGCCTCCTCGCTGCATCCTGCGCAGGAGGAGGGCGAGGCCGGCTCTTCACCCAGCGGCTTACCCTGCCCACTCGTGAGTGGGGCGCTCTCGGTCACTTCTTCCCTGGACGCCGGCCCCTTCTTCCCAGCCAGGCCTGGCCCCCTTCCTTGGGGCTTCTGGAAATGAGCCTGTTTCAGCGAGTCCTCTTCCCCCCCATTTGCTCACTGGAAAGCCTCCGCACAGATATTTCTGTTTTGTGCTACAAGGGGTTAAGTTTTAAAGCCTTGAAGGCTGTTTGTTACCTGTAGTTTTGTTGGGAGCTCACAGTGGTTTGTTTTCTTAAACTGTTACAAACTATCAAAAGAACTGGTAACAGATTGTTTTCGAGGTCAGCCACCATGCTTTCTTGAGTTTCTTTGGGAGCCTGTGTCCCTCAAGTTTTGATACTGCTTTCGAAAATGAGGCACATCAGTGCAGAGACAGCTCGTCTTGGCTGGCATCCATAGTGGCCTACACTGGTAAGGGCAAAGGGTGTGGGAATCAGAGTGTTGGGGAAATGGGCTCACAGAACTTTGAGGAACCGTGGAAGGTCGCTTTGCGTCGAACTTCCTGGGGAGTTAGCATCTGCCTTGTCCTGGTTCTGGCCCACAGTGGCCTCAGGTGGGTTAGGTGACCTCAGGTGGGGCAGAGATAGCCGTTGGGAAGAACCACCCACCCCACCCCCAGTGCAGAGTTTGGTCCGACTTTTCTAAGTAGGAATCTTGCCTAACAACGAGAACAAATGACTACTAAGTATCTTACTCAGTGTTTTCCAGGAGCTGGTTGCTTTTTAAAAGGCACTTTTGCTCCTGGCAGCGGAAATACAGTAGAAACACGAAACTGCAGCTTTGGATCTACCCGCTGTTGCTGGAGTCACAGCCCCAGTTGTGAGCGTCAGGCCTCAGGCAGGGTGTCTGGGATGCTCTCCTGTCCCCTCGCTCCCATCTCTGCTGGCCCCTAAGTAGGTGACCGGCCATCCCTGTTTTTAGTACCCAGCATCCTGCCTTCGAGGCACACCAGCAGGGCAGTTCCGCCGTGTGTTTCTAGAAACTATTTCCAGGGCTTCCCAAATCCTTCCCTGTTAATGCCCTCCTGTGCGATCTCTCTAAGCAGTCTGTGCTCCTGCGGGCCAGTCACCACAGCCCGGGAGGGGTTACCTGCGTTCTTTCTCTGCCCTACAAACCCCGAGCTCCCTGTGGGCAGGCAGTGAGGCCAGCCGGCATCGATCTCACGATCACTTACAATTAGTCTCACGATCACTTACAATTAGAAGGTGTTCCGTGGGTTTTATTGAAGTTTTAAATGAGTAAAGTCGACGCAGGATTGGGTGTTTGCAGAAACACTTGTTTCACCTTCGCAGTTGGTAAATTTAGGAGGAGACATTTAGTTCTTTTTTTCTAATTCCTTTGTCACTCTTCCTGCAGGTTCCCCCTGAAGGACTCAAAGCGTCTGATCCAGTGGTTAAAAGCTGTGCAGAGGGACAACTGGACCCCCACCAAGTATTCTTTCCTCTGTAGTGAACACTTCACCAAAGACAGTTTCTCCAAGAGGCTGGAGGACCAGCACCGCCTGCTCAAGCCCACGGCCGTCCCCTCCATCTTCCACCTGCCCGAGAAGAAGAGGGGCACTGGAGGCCATGGCCGCACCCGGAGGAAGGACACCAGAAAGGCCTCGGGTGGCCTGAGGGGACACGCGAGCGGGACGGACGGAAAAGGAGCTGCAGGTGCGTCGTCGTCTTCAGGTGCAAACCCGTCGTCCTCAGGTGCAAACCCAATGGCCAAGCCCGGGTCACGGAAGGTGAAGCAGGCCCCGCCGCAGGGGCAGACCGCACCCGGGGCCGCCCAGGACGCCGCCGGTCAGGAGCCGGCGCCACAGGCCCCGGAAGGAACTCCGGGCAATGGCCCGGCCGCCCCCGCCGCCGGCAGTCAGGGCGAAGCCGAGGCGTCCGCGATAGACGCCGGCGGTGAGAGCGCCGCCGCGCCCGAGGGAGGCCTGGTGGACAAGAGCGGCATTTCCGCGGACGACTTTACCCCGCCGGGGTCTGGAGCTTGCAAGTTCATCGGCTCGCTCCATTCTTACAGCTTCTCGTCCAAGCACGCGCGCGAGAGGGCGTCTGTGCCCCGAGAGCCCGTTGACCGGAAGCGGCTGAAGAGAGACGTGGAGCCCGGCTGCAGCGGGACCAGCCTGGGGCCCGACAAGGGGTTGGCCCAGAGCCCCCCGAGTTCCTCGCTCACGGCGACGCCTCAGAAGCCCTCCCAGAGCCCCTCCGCCCCTCCGACGGATGTCACCCCGAAGCCGGCGGCGGAAGCCGTGCAGAGCGAGCACAGCGACGCCAGCCCCATGTCCATCAACGAGGTCATCCTGTCGGCGTCGGGCGCCTGCAGGCTCATCGACTCGCTGCACTCCTACTGCTTCTCGTCCCGCCAGAGCAAGAGCCAGGTGTGCTGCCTGCGGGAGCAGGTGGAGAAGAAGAACGGCGAGCTGAAGTCCCTGCGGCAGCGCGTCAGCCGCTCCGACAGCCAGGTGCGCAAGCTGCAGGAGAAGCTGGACGAGCTGCGGAGAGCGAGCTTCCCCTACCTGAGCAGCCTGCTGCCCCTGAGCCGCGGTCAGTACCGGAGCCTGGCGACCCCGCGCCGCCCGCCCGTGGGAGGGGTTCTCGCTGCGCGGTCGGGGGGCGGGGCAGCCGCCGTTCGGGGTCCGGAGCTCTGAGGGTTCGGTTGATGGGAAGGGAGGCATGTCCCGTCTGCTGGGGGAGCCAGAAATCCCCCCCTCCCCGTGCGTGGCCTCCTACCGGATGGGGTGAGGGGGGCGTCCGTTCCTGCACCCCTCACACGAACCGCAGTCCCAGATGAGTTCACATCTCGATGCCGAGCGAGGCAGGCTCAGAAAACTATTGGAAAAGCAGTCAGAGACTTAAAATTGCGGGGAGTTTCTTTCCATTTGTGTTTTGAGGAATATCCTTGAACTTAAATCATTTCGGACATTAGTAATTATTTTAGCGCACCTGCTCGTGCTCTCTTTCAAGATAAATTACCTTAGGGGCGCTTGGGTGGTTCAGTCGATTAAGCATCCACTTCTGCTCAGGTCATGGTCTCACGGTTCATGAGTTCGAGCCCCACTTTGGGCTGTGTACTGACAGCTCAGACCTGGAGACTGCTTGGGATTCTGTGTCTCCTCTCTCTGCCCCTCCCCTGCTCGCGCTGTGCCTCCCTCCCTCCCTCTCTCTCCCTCTCTCTCTCTCTCTCTCTCTCTCTCTCTCTCTTTCCCCCCCTCCCTCTCTCTCTCCCTCTCTCTCTCCCTCTCTCTCTCTCTCTCTCTCTCTTCCCCCCCCCTCTCTCTTTCCCCCCCTCCCTCCCTCTCTCTCTCCCCCTCTCTCTCTCCCTCTCTCTCTCGGATAAACATTTAAAAAAAAAAAGACTTTGAAATTTTAAAATCTATTCAAGTACAATATATTCTGTTTTGTAAAAATTAACATGCTATGAAAATAAATGGCCCAGAAGTGGTGAAAATTCCTATTTCTCACTTACCTCCCACCTTCTTGTCCTCGTTAAAATTTCCTGTCTGACGTTTTAGCTTATCGTCTCTGCTTTCACATACAGATGTCTGTGCCTGTACAGGTAGGTTGGGTATATGTTTTCTAAGTTTCTTGGCTGTGTTTCTGCTTTTTGCCCTATTTTCCTATTTAGTATTTGTAAAAATTTCCTTCTACATATTCTCTACATTTTGAGTGCAACTTTTACCTGTTACATATACATGGAAAACGTTTTCCTACTTATTGTTCACGTGACCATGATCAATATTTATAACGTAATGAACACTTCAGGGGAGAAGAGGCTCTAATGTGACGGGCTGGGACCTCCTGGACCCCAGGGTCACAGCCACACACAACATCAAAAAGGCAAGAAAACAGCCCCACCCCATGCATTCCCAAATGCACACTGGGGGAGGGGCAGCCCCAGCTGAGGGCCACCAAAGTGCTCACTGGTGGGGTTAGACCCATTTGCTCCTGTCGTTTGAAAGCTCCGTGTTTCTCAGGCCTGATACTTAATGGTACCTCCTTCGGCTCCTCCTGGCCAGACTTCCCGAGGTCCATCACTGTTCCAGGTGCTTCATTCGCTCCATTAAGCAAGGCTGCCTTATTGCCCCTGCACTAATCCTCGCTCCTTCCTGCTCTCTCCGGTGTGTCTTGGTCATTCTGGCTCCTGGACGGAAGCGTGTGTGTCTCCACTGGCCCCGAGAGGATTTGTCTCATGCAGCTCTCCTCACCATTTGTTACTAAATAGTTTCTAATTTCAGGCTTTACTCCCTCTTTGAGTTATTTAGAAAGGCGTTGACATTTTTCATGTTGGGGGAGGGAAGGTAATTTTGTTGTAGGGCTTTTTTGGTGGTTTTTAAATATCCATTTCTTTCTTTCTTTAAAAATGTATGTTTTTTTTAATTCAGTGTAGTTTACATATACAGAGTTACGCGAGTTTCAGATGCGCAGCAAAGCGGTTCGGGAGTTGGACCTTCTCAGCGCGCGTCAGGGTGAAGGTCCTGTTGAGCCGCTTCACCTGCTTACCCAGCCTGCAGCCTCCGCTTTTTTGTGATTATGTTTAAACTTTATTGTTTTCAGGTCCGACGATACCTGATTTTGGGCTTCTTTCAGGATTTCACGGTGGCTCGATGTGCAGCTTGTTGTGCTTGCTGTTGTGACCCTTCCGCTGTGGTTTGAGAAGAATGTGTCCTCACGGCTCGCCTGTCGGCTGCGTGGCCCTCTGTCTCACTGGGCCTCCGCCTAGCTTGTTTGTCGACAGGTCTGTGCCAGGACTCGCTGAATCCCTTGATCTCGGGGACAGAGGGGTGACGTGCCCGTCCCTCCTGTGTGTGTGTCTGCCCGGTGCTGCTGTGTGCCCTGCGGCCCGGTGCGAGACTCACAAGTGGGCCTGCCACCAACGTGGAATGCCCCTGTCTGTCCCATTTCAAGTATTCTTTATCTGCTTACTTTTCAAAACTTTTTATATCCCTCTATCTTTTAGCTGTATTTCAACTCAATCTGAAAGTCTTTGCATTTTTTTAATAATTTTTTTAAACATTTATTTATTTTTGAGAGAGAGAGAGAGAGACAGAGTGCAAGTGAGGGGCGGGCAGAGAGAGAGAGAGACAGAATCCGAAGAAGCTCCAGGCTCTGAGCTGTCAGCACAGAGCCCGACGCGGGGCTTTAACCCATGAACTGTGAGATCATGACTTGAGCTGACTGAGCTACCCAGGCGCCCTTCTCTTTGCTTCCTATAAAGTAACTTAATTCCTTTATAATTGTGACTATTGATAAGTTGGAATTTGTGCTTGCTGTTTTATTTTTTAATTTGTTAGGCTTTCTCGTTTCTTTTTCTGTCTTCCAGTGGATGTCTTTCAGCTTTTAAAAATAACTATTGAAGCCCATCTTTCTGTAGTGCTTAGAGCCGAGGGGCTGCCGGGTTCCACAGCCCAGCTCCTCCACTTCCGTCCCATCCCCACGCCCATACCCCGGCCGGGACCGTGTGTGATCTTCGCTCCGTACTCAGTTCTCCCATCAGGGACTGTAATTAGGCATAAGTACACAGTTGATGGGTGACTTCACTCACCACCGTTCATTGTATGCAAATATTTCTTCCTTTCAAGAAAGACTTAATGATATTTTTGTAAGCCCTACCAGAGTAACACTTGAGAGGGGTTTAGTTTGAGATGCTGCTGCCAGGGAACTGGCACCCCTCCTCTTCAGGTCGTGTGTGTTGGGGGGGGAGGTCAGGGGTACTTAAAGCCACGGGATTGAACGAGGTTTACTGGAGAAGCTGGGGAAGGGGCCCGGCCCAGCCCAGGAGCAGGCTGTTTGTAGAGGGGCAGCTGAAGAGGGCCCCCTCAGAAAGGAGAGTGAATGAGGGAGCGTGGGGTCACAACAGCCTCCCTCCGGGGGAGACGAGGGTGCACAACTGGGCTGGACCCAGCTCTGATCAGAATGGGGAAAAGATGGCTGGGCTCAGCCACACGGGGTCACTGGTGACCACGGTGTCCTTGGAGCAGCAGGAACAGTGCCGGGTCTAGAGCGGGTAAGAGAGGCAGCACTGGGGCCCTGGAAGAGTTTTGACCGTGAGGGAGTGGACCGTGGGCGGTAACCCAGGGAACATGGCCCCAGGGGGGAGTTTCATTTGTGAAGTGGGGACCAGCAAGAAGGTGTCCGTGCTGCCCGTGGGCGTGACCGGGATGGAGAGCAGAAGTTGTGGGGGCCAGGAAGGAGCATGCTGGGCCCTGAGAAGGTACCCAGAGAGGGGGTGAGGGGACGAGGTGCTCCCTGCGCCTCTACCCTGTGCTCCCTGGGGGATGAGGCTGGTCGCTGGCTGGCAGGGGAGGGGAAAAAAGGGTCTTAGGGGGCAGCAGTGGGAGGGAGAGTGGGCGCCCTGGCTTCATCTCCAGGGGCCTCCTGGAGCCCCCCACTGAAAATGTTTTCTCTCTTAATGGTTTCCCTCCCAGGCTGTCATGAATTTGTTGGTCAACGAAGGAAACTTTTTAGGGATTTTATGTTGAAGGGCTATATGCGTGTTTATTCTGCCCGTTGTCTTTAGCCGAGCCCTTTATTTTTGGACAGATCCCCTCCAGCAGAGCAGCTGGGCCCAGGGTCTGCAGGGTCTGGGTTCAGAGGTTTGCCCTCCAGGAAGCCGGTGCTGATTGGCTTTCTCACCAGGTGTCCACAGGGAGGAGTTCTCCCTCCTCCCACCAGGGCTCCGCCTGTCCTTTCGTTTCCGTCCTGCATGAGGACTTCTGTGAGCCCAGCTGTGCCGTCCTTACCACTTGGCAAGCAATGTCAGTACATTGTTACCAGTGAAGTCTGTCCTTCACTTCACATTCAGCTTGACTATCTTGTACCTGGCGTTGTTTTTGTTTGTTTGTTTGTTTGTTTTTTAATTTTGAGAAAGAGAAAGCACGAGTCGGAGAGGGGTAGAGAGAGAGGAGGAGAGACAGAATCCCAAGCAGGCTCTGTACCATCAGCACAGAGCCCGACGTGGGGCTCGAACTCACAGACCATGAGATCGTGGCCTGAGTGAGCCCTGAGCCACCCAGATGCCCCTTGGATTTTGATGAACGGGCCCCCAAGGTCCTCTCGTGTGCCCGCTGTTGCAGTGCGGTGCAGAATGGTTGCCCTCAGATCCCTGTGCCCCATGTGGTCGCCGCTTCCCTTCCAAGCCCTGGTGCCACCGGGCTTCATGGTGTGTCTGCAGTTTTGGTTTTTCCGGAACATTCTGTAATTGGAATACACGCATGCTGTGGAACAGCAGGTGCAGCTTTTTTCAGGGTGGCTTCTTTCACTTAGCGAGATACGTACGCGTGTTCTGAAGGTTTCTCTCTTCGTGGCTTGATAGCTCATTGTTTTACCTTTTTTTTATATTGACTTAAGATATACACAACTCAGGGCACCTGGGTGGCTCGGTCGGTTGCATGTGGGCCCCTGATTTAGGCTCAGGTCATGATCTCACAGTCGGTCTCCGCACTGACAGCACAGAACCTGCTTGGGATTCTCTCTCTCCCTCTCTGCCTCTCACCTGCTTGTGCTTTCTCTCTCAAGATAAGTAAATCAACTTAAAAACGCATATATACATAGCAACAATTTACCATCTTAAGCAATTTTAGGCGTGGAGCTCAGGGACATTAAATATGTTCTCCTAGCCATGCGGCTGCCACCGTCTACCCCAGAACCCGTGTTAATCTGAAACTTGACACGTGAGAAAGTGTAACGGTTCCATCGCCCCTCCCCTCAGTGCTCGGCAGCCACCGTTCTGTCTGCTGTGTGCTGTTGACAGTGAACCCCTCCCGTGAGAGAAACCTGGCATATTGCACTGAACGTGATGTCGTTATGTTGTAGCACGTGGTGGAATCTGCCTTGTGAGAGCCGAGTCACTCTGCACGTCGCAGGGACGGAGCATAGTTTGCTCCTCCATTCATCTGTCAGTAGGTGTGGGTGGCTTCCACGTTTTCGCCGCTGTGAGTAATGCTGCTGGGAGCGAGTATCTCTTTGAGGCCCTACTTCCAGGTCTCTTGAGTGTACACCCAGGAGTGGAATTGCTGGATCACGTTGTAATTCTGTGGTTAATTTTTTTGAGGAGCTCCCGTACTGTTTCCTGCACTTACTGTACAGTGTGCGTTCCCACCCACAGAGCACAGGCCCCAGGCTCCATCCTCGCCAACACTTGCTGTCTCCTGTTTTCTTGATCCCAGCCGTCCCGGGGGTGGAGGAGGGACCTCGTGGCAGAGCTCATCAGCACTTCTCTTGTGATCACTGACGCTGCTCGTGTGCTCATTGGCCACTTGCATGTATCTTTGGAGAAAAGTCTCGTTTGCCCATTTTTGAGTCTGGTGGTTTGTTTTCCCATTGCTGAGTTTTTTTGTTTGTTCGTTTGTTTTTTAACATTTTAATTTATTATTGAGAGACAGAGAGAGACAGAGCATGAGCAGGGGAGGGGCAGAGAGACAGGGAGACACAGAATCGGAAGCAGCTCCAGTCTCTGAGCTGTCAGCGTAGAGCCCGACGCGGGGCTCAAACTTACAAACTGCGAGATCATGACCTGAGCCCAAGTCGGACGCTTAACCGACTGAGCCACCCAGGCGCCCCCCATTGCTGAGTTTTAAGGCTTCTCTGTGCATTGAGGACTTCAGTCTCTGATCAGAAATACGATTTGTAAATATTTTCTCCTGTTCTGTGGGGTACCCTTTTATTCTATGCATAGTGCCTCTCGATGTACAAATTTTTTTAATTTTCATAAAGTCATATTTGTCTATTTCTTTTACTTGTGCCTTTAGTGTCCTATCCAAGAAATCACTGCCAAGTCCATGGTCGTGAAGCTCTTGTGCTGTTTTCTTCTAAGAGTTTTGTTGTTTTAGGTCTTACAGTTAGGTCCTTGATCTGTTTTGAGTGAATTTTTGTTTATGGTGTAAGTATCGAACTTCATTCTTTCACCTGAGGACCAGCACCATTTGTTGAAAACGTTTTTTTCTCCATTGAATGATCATGACACCTCGTCAAAAATCAGTTGACTGTATATACAAAAGTTTATTTCTGGATTCTCTATGTTCTCTTGGTTTATATGTCTGTCTTTATGCTCATACCACACTGTTTTTATTACTGTGGCTTCGTAGTAAGCGTGGAAATCAGGAAGTGTGATTCCTCCAGTTGTGTTCTTCAGGATTGTTTTGACTTTTCTGGGCCCCTGAGATTCCACGTGAATTCTAGTTCTACAAACAGCGTCCTTGCGATGTTGGTAGGGATTGCATCGAACCTGTAACTTTGAGTAATATCAACGCTGGAACAATACTAAGCCTTGGATGAACAGAGATGTGTTTCCATTTATTTCTGTTTATGTGGGTGTCCAGTTCCAGCACCGTTGGTCGAGAAGACTCTTTTCTCCATCTAGTTGCCTTTTGTCAGAAATCAGACACATGAATTTGTGTGAATCTATTTCTTAACATTTATTTAACTAATTTCTATACCCACCATGGGGCTTGAACTCACGACCCTGAGATCACGAGTCGCGTGCTCTTCTGACTGAGCCAGCCGGGTGCCCCTGTGTGTGACTCCGTCTCTGGACTCTGTTGTGTCCAGTCGATCTGTGTATCTATGTTCTGTCAGTACCGTGCCGCAGCCATTACTGTAGCTTTTAGTAAGTCTAGGACGGGCTGTGAGTTCTCCAACTTGATGCTTGTCTGGAGTGTTGTGTTGGCTGTTTCTGGGTCTTTGGCTTCTCCGTATCAACTGGAGCACCAGCCGGCTGATTTCCACAAGAGAGCTTGCCAGGATCTTGATATTGGGATTGTGTTGAATCTGTAGATCAATTTGGGAAGAATTGACTTCTTAACAATACTGAGTCTTCCTGTGTGTCAACATGAAAAATCTATCCATTTATTTCGATCTTTTATTTCCTTCATCAGAGTTTCATATTCCAGGCTTTTCGTGTGTGTGTTTGTTTGCTGGTGTGTAGGAGAACAGTTGACTTCTGCATGTCAACCTTGTATCCTGCAACCTTGCTGCTTACTAATTCCAGTTTTCTGTGACTTCTCTGGGATTTTCTACATGGACAGTCCTGTCAAATAAAACAGACAGTTTTATTTCCGTCCCAATCCATATGCGTTTTATTTCCCTTCTCTATTACAGCAAGTGGCACTTGCAATACGATGCTGACTCTGAGTGGCGCTGATCTCGCTAGGAAAGCTTTTGGGCTTCTCACCAGTGAGTATGAGGTTGCTGTAGGTTCTTTATTAAGTTAGGAAGTTACCCTTTACTCCTTGTTTCTTGAATAGAACTTTTACCAGGAATGGGTGTTGGATATCGTAAAACACCTGCATCTGTTGAGATCATCGTGGGGTGGGCTTTTTCCCAGCCTTCGGTGTGGTGCTTACGGTAACGATGGTACGGTGCCGAACCAGCCTTACATATACCAACAGTCATGGTGTAGAACTCGTTTATTTCTGTTTTTGCATTCAGTTTACTAAATGCTTGTTAAAGATTTTTGCATCTATGTTCGTGAGAGATACTTGTCTGTAGTTTCCTTCCTTGAATGTCTTTGTCTGGTGTTGGTCAGGGTAATGCTCACCTCACAGAATGAGTTAACACTCCACTTCTGCCTTCTGTAAGACATTGTAGAAAATTGGTATAGCTGTTTCCTTAATTCTGTGGTGGAGTTCATCGATAAGCCCATCTAAGCCTGGGGCTTTGCTTCGGAAGGTTATTAATTATTGATTCAATTTCTTCAATGGATGTAGACCTATTCTGGTTTTTAGTTCTCTTTGTGGATTTTGGCAATATGTGTCTTTCAGGGAATGGGTCCATTTCACCTAAGTAACCAAGTCTGTGGGCATAGAGTTGTTCGTAGTGTCCTTGGTTGAACTTTTCATGCTCAGAGGATTGGTAGCTTTGGCCCCCTTATATTTATAATGTTGACATTTTATGTCTTCTCTTTCTGTCTCTCTGTTCCTAGTTAACTGGGCTAGATATTTATTGGTGTTACTGATCTTCTGAAAAACCTTCGATGTTGTTGATTTTATTCTTTATTGTCTTGTTTTCCTATTTTCAATTTCACTGGTTTCTGCTCTAATTTTTTTTTCTGCTTGCTTTCAACTTAATTGTTCTTCTCTTCCTACTTTCCTAAGGTGAAAACTTAGATTATTAATTTTAGATCTTTCTTCTTTTCTAAATGTACGCATTCAGTGCTATAAATTTCCCTTTAAAGATTGCTTTTACTGCACTGCACAAAATTTGGTAAGTTATATTTTTCATTCTATTTACTTCAGATACTTTTTTTATTTCTCTTGAGGCCTCCTTCTTGACTCACTTGTTACTTGGAAGTATCTTGGTTAATCTACAAATATTTGGGGATTTTTCAACTATCTTGGTGTTACTGCTTTCCAGTTTAATTCCATTGTGGTCTCAGAGCATACTTGGCATGGTTTCTAGCCTGTTAAGTTTGTTAAGATTTGTTTTATGGTCCAGAATGTGCTCTGTCTTGGTGAATGTCCCGTGTGAGCGTGGGAACAGTAAGTGTTCTGCCCTTGTTGGGTTGTGCGCGTTAGGGTCTCCTGAGAAACAGAACCGGCGGGATGTGTACATATGCATACACGATAGGAAATTTATCACAGGAATTGGCTCCCGTGCCCATGAGTGGCAAATCGGAGAACTGGGAAAGCCTGTCCGAACGCCTGAGAACCGTTGGGGGCTGGAGGGATGGCGGAGGGCGGGAGTCCTGGACCGGCGCCGATGCCCCAGGACCACAGGCCTCCCCGCTCTAACTGCAGAGCCAGCTTCCCTCTGCCCGCTTGCTCTCGTCGGGCCTTCGGTGCCTGCCCGCAGAGGGGAGGGCCCTCCGCTTTACCGGTTCCCACGCTCCTGTCTTCCGGAAACACCCTCACGGACATGCCCAGGGGTAATGTTTTACCAGCTCTCTGGGCATCCCTTGGCCCCATCAGACCGACACGTGAAATGGCCTATCATGGTAGCGTATGGATGGCAGTACATCCAGCTGATTGATGCTGCCCTTGAGTTCGGCCAAGTCCGCCCTGCTTTTCTGCTGCCGGATGTGTGCGTTTCGGACAGAGGAGCGTTGAAGCCTCCAGCCGTAGCAGCGGGTTTGTGTGTTTCCTGTTACAGGTCTGTCCGTTTGCCTCAGTTGTCAGGTATGTCTTCTTGGAGACTGACGTCTTTGTTATTATGTAACGTTCCTCTTAATCGCTGGTGATTTTTCTGGTCCTAACTCTGCTTTGTTCCGAAGTTAGCATAGCTCTTCCAGCTTTCCATTGATTTGTGTCAGCGTGGTAGATCTTTCTCTCTCTATCCCTTTACTTTGGATCTAGGTCTTTATAATTAAAGTGGGTTTCTTATAGCCAACATATAGTTGGGTGTCTTTTAGTCTATTCTGACAGTCTTCTCACTCCCATTCACATTTAAAGTGATTATCGCCGCGGTTGGACTAACACCGCTCATGTTCGTAACTGCTTTCCATTGCCGTTTCTCTCTTTCTCCACCTTCTCTGGGTTTGAGTGAGCATTTTGTGTGATTTCGTTTTCTCCCTTTCTCAGCACATTGATTTTTACTTCTTGCGGAAACTTCTGCCATGGCTGCCCTGGAGTTTTGGCTCCATGTTTACAGTGCACGTGCGTCCACTTCCACTTGTTGCTGCCTCCCGGGCAGCGCAGTGCAGGCGCCTGAGAGTGGGGCACCCCTGTGGCCCCTCGTCGTACCTTGCACACGTGCCGTGATCACCGGCATTAATCTGAACACATTTATCTGTTGGGTGAATTAAGAAAAAGGAAACATTTTATCTTACTTTTGTGAATTCCTTCCCCTGTGCTCTGCTTGTCTGTATACAGGTTCGGGTTTCCAACCTATTTCAGCATTGTCCCGAAGAACTAATATTTCTTCTAGAGCATGCCTACCAAGGAGCCTCCTCCAGTTTTGTTCGAAAAAGTTTTTGTCTTTAGTTCTTTACTTCTTTTTTTTTTAACCTTTTTTTGTTTGTTTGTTTGTTTGTTTTGTTTTTTGAGAAAGAGACAGAGTTAGAGTAGGGGAGGAGCAGAGAAAGAGAGGGAGACACAGTCCAAAGCAGCTCCAGGCTCTGAGCTGGCAGCACAGAGCCCAGTGTGGGGCTTGAACCCACGAACTGTGAGATCATGGCCTGAGCTGAAGTCAGACACTTAACTAATTGAGTCACCCAGGCGCCCCTGTTCTTTACTTTTGAAAGACAGTTTTTCTTTTTTTTCTTTTTTTCTTTTTTTTTAGGTTTTCATTTTAATCCCAACTAACATATAGTGTTGTATTTGAAAGACAGTGTTTCTGGGTATAGAATTCTACTCTTGTGTGCTTACGTGAGACACTCACTGTGATTCCTACCTCTTTTGTTCTCTAGGTAAGAATTCTTCCTCTGGCTTCTTTCAAGACTCTCCATCTTTGGTTTTCTGCAGTTTGAATATGAAATGCACAGATGTAGATTTTTTTTGGTATTTATCGTGATTGGTGTCCTCTGAGCTTCCTGGATCTGTGGTTAGGTGTCTGTGATTAATTTTGAAAACTTTTCTCCCTGTGTCCCCCTCCTGTCATTTCCATTACACATACACATCCCTTCTGTAATTGTCCCCAACCCTCCAGTACTCTGTGCGTTCTGCTCTCTGCATCTCACTGCCAGGCGTCTCTGCCGACTGCCTTCCCGCTCCCTGGCTCTCTCCCGACCTCAGGCACCATGGGCCTCATGCCTGTCGTGGTGGTTTGGACGCGCGGCCTCTCCTTCCTTCGGACTCTGGTTAGCACCTTCTCCACTAACAGGGCTCCTAGTTCATGCACCTTGTCTGCTCTTTCTGCTAGACCCCTGAGCAGATGAATCATAGTTATTTTAAATTCCAAGTCTGACGATTCCAGAATCTCTGCGGTGTTGGAGTCAGGTTCCGATGTCGTCTCTTCAGACAAAGTTTTTTCTTGCCTTTTAGCGTGGCTTATGATTGTTCTGAAAGGTGGACGTGGTGCAACGGGCAGCGGAACCCGAGCCGCCAGGTTGGCCTGCCTGGTCGATGGCTTGTGTCTGATCTCTCCCGCAGCTGCAGTGGGCTCAGGTTCCTCCGCTGTCTTTACTCTGTCTCCACTTGGCCTGGAGTTTGTCTGCTGGACTCCCTCCCAGCCCCTGCACCTGCGGCATTCTGCTCTGACCCTCACCTGCCGGAGCCTTGGGGAGGGTGTAGGGGAGGAGGACACTGCAGTCAGCTTTCTGTGGGGTTTGGCCTTCTGTGGCCTGTGCTTCTGGGCCATGACCTTCCTGTTCTTGTCCTCCTGGGGCAGGGAGGGAAGGCTGTGGGGCCTGGTGAGGGAGAGCCCCGTCCCTACGCAGAGTGTAGCTCAGGTGACATCTGTACTTCAGAACAACCCTTCGTTCTGGAGCGTGCTCTGAGCTTCGTTCACAAGCCTCCCTCCCCTCCCACTGCCTGAGAGAGACCAGGCGACTTTTTTTTCCTGGCTTCTCACGGTGAGAACCTGCTGGGTTCCTGGAAGTGAGACCCGTGGGAGCATTGGGCCCCCGGGAGACCGGCAGCTGCCGCCTCCTGCCCGGTTACCGTCAGCGTCCCTGTCAGCTCACGTCTGCCCCGGGCGAGCGCGTCTGTCCAAGTTCTGGGAGACTTGGGACCTCACTTCCCTGATGGGTCCAGGCAGAGTCACTGGTTTTCAGTTTGTTCTGTGTTTTCCTTGCTGTAAAGACAGGAATGTGGGCTTCTCAGCCCTCTACAGGTCAAAGTTGAACCGCGAAACGCCCTCCTCTGGTAGTAATTTGGTTATTTGTCAATATGCAGGACAGCTACTAACTTTAAAAACGAACCATCTTATCAAATTCACTTATTCTAATAGTTTTTCAGTGCAGACTTTTGAGTTAACTAGGTATTCAACCATAACGTTTGCAAATACTAATTACTTGGTCTCCTTTTGTGTCCTTTTGTATTTTACGGAAACATTTGCCCTATTTCCTATCATTTGATTTTTTCCCTGTGTGCGTGCACACCTTTTCATTTCACGGGTAATAGAGCGAGGGCCTCGCCATCATCTTAAAAGAACAGCTTCCCCTGGTGCGCTGAGCAGGTGGAGTACAAGCCGTCCCCAGTGCCGAGACGGCATCTACTCCGCCTGGGACAGCCAGCGCCAGCCAGGCGATGTGCTTGGCGACCAGTGTCGGAAAGAAACACTGTTGTCACTAACACAAAGCAGTGTGAGGGTGGGAGGCGCCAGGAAGGAGTCTGTCCCCAGTGAGTGTGTCTGCTTGTTTCCTGTCACTGGGGTCTTGGGCCAGTCTGCTGACACCTCAGCAGTCTCTGAGCATCCACTTCAGAGCCAAGATGAGTGGCCACCAGCCCTCTCGGAGACAGATACAAAGGGACCCATCAGGAGTTTCCAGGGCAACTGTTCCAGAAACAGCTTTTGCCATGTGCCTGGCTCCACCTGCCTCCCCCGTGAAACAGTCGATTCCCTCTGTGGTCGCTGGGGAGGCAGTGCAGGGCAGAGGCCCCACTCCTCACTCCCCGGCCTGGCCCACCTTTTAGACTTCCACGTGATCTCCTCCCAGACCCCAGGTTTCGTCACCTCCAGGGGTCCTTGTCCTCCCCGGTTTTCTGAGGAATCCTCTCCCGGGTGGAACTACACTTCCCAGAATGCATTCGTCAGTTTGGCACTCCCTTCCTGCCAGGCTCTTAGTAGCCAGGTGCAAACATTTCCGTCAATTGGCAGGGAACAACCTTGAAGAACCTTGACGGTGTCTGGAGTTCAGAAAACTTAGTGATGGGTAAGCCTGCTTTCGCTGTCTTGGGCCAACAAACGAAAATTTAAATTTCTTGGAGAAAATTTAAATTTTTGTGTTTGCATTTTGGTTGAGGTTTTAATAAAAGAAATAAGAAAAAATGCAACTAAAAGCCTGTCTGATTTACTTGAAGGGGTTAAAAGTGGCAAATAGGCTTAAATCCCTTACTTTCTATGCTTATTTGTTTGACTTTCAAGGCGATTTTACTTTCATTTTTCTAACGAAGTATGATTTACATGGAGTAAAATACACCTACTTAAGGGTGTGGTTGAACGGATTTTGACATATTTCGCATAACTTGACATTTGGATCTTAGAATTTTCCTGTTGGTTGTCCCCTGCAACACTTCTTGGAAAACAAGAGGAAACCGCGGGGCTGCGGGCAGAGCTGTGGGCAGGGTGCAGGTGCCCAGGGACCTGGCTCACCCCATGCTGGCCGGCGTCCAGAGGTGCTGGACCTGGGAGGAGCCGTGGAATCCACCTGCCCACCGCCGACAGGTCACTGCCTGCCCCACCATCCTTACCGATTAAGATTCGTCACAGCTGAGAGCGGACTGCCAGCAGGCCGGGAGAACTAGATCCGAAGTGTTGCTCTGAGTGGGTCGGCTCTCCGTGGCAGAGTCCCATGCCTCACGGGACTGGAGGTTTGGTGGAGGTTGTGCCGGTTGTGAACCATGGGCCAGGCGACCGAGAGTCTGACTTAATAGCACACCCCTTCCACACAGGTGCTCACTCTTGCTACTCAGAGTGGTGTTTCTGATTTTTAAGAGCCACTCCAGACACTTTGCCAAAGGAACGCCGCTTCCCTTCCTCCTAGTGTGACGCGCCACAGGAGCCGTCTGCAGGTCCTTCCGACAAGAGCTCCGTGGGCCTCAGAACCAGCTGGTGTCCGAAGCGAGGCTTGTTTCCGCAAGGGCTCGCCGAGCCTCCCGCCCGAGCGTGCTCCCTTCTGCCACTGCGAGTCCACTGCACGATGGGGTTAACACGACTGTTAGAGGCGGAGGCTAGGCCCTCGGCTGTTCTCCCGCTTGCTCTCCTGAAGACGCCCTCTCACCCTGGGTCCCGGTGCCGTGACCCCGCTGAGCCCACCCCTCTGGGGGTTCTGACCTGTCCCGGGGTGGTGTCCACCCCCTCCAGGCTGCCAGCCTGGGACACCGGCCCCTGTCGGACCCTCACCCGCCCACCTGCCTTTGCTCCCCTCCACTTCCTGACCCACATCACCTCTTAAGCCGCTTTTCCCCTGTGTGGTTCTGACAACTCCGTCCTCCGGGCTTCCAGTCTGAGTGCCCTCAGCCACCTCCCTGGTCCCCACCAGGGAGGCCGTCCCCACATCACCCAGCTGTAGTCACACACTCCAGTCCCCAGTCCCCTGCCCAGCCCCCGCAGCACACACAGCGCCTGCACTCAGATCTGGCCTGCGGTCGTCGTCACCAAGGAAAGAGGGATGCCGGCAGATGACCCGGGTGCTGTGGTCGTGTCCCAAGGCCCTGTGTGAGCACCCCAGAGACGAAGAGGGTGCGGTCCAGGCTCGCCAGGATGGGCCAGGCTCTGCCTGTGTCTCCGTGTGTTAGCCGGTGGGCGGTCCCAGTTCCCCTTCGCCCATCCTTCACGGGACCTCGGAGCAGCTTTTCCACCTGTGTGCTGTGCCTGTCTCCCCCCTCCCTCTCTCCCTCCCCACCACCTCTTTCTGGTGTCATTTTGTTGGAATTGCTTGTGCAGACACCTGTCTTGCCTACCGTCAGGTGAGGGCTGAGACAGAAAGCCCCCAGGTCCACCGAGGGTCACCTTCAGTGGCTTCATGGCCAGCACCTGCGGGTGGAGGAGGCCCAGCAGACCCCGGGGCCCCTGCAGGGGAGTCGAGAGAATGTGCACATGCCCGGGCCCTGACCACTGACCCACCAAACCACACCTAACACTGTAACCTGTCGTCGTAATTCAAACACATCTTTAGAAACTTGGGTATTTTACCCCCAGATCGGTAGTTCTGTATTTTCTTAAAATATCAAAAAATCTGCAGGAGAAGGTCATCTCTCTGTGGGCAGCCATCGGCCAGCATGGACTAGAGGCCTCGGGAGGCTAGGCTCCCCCTGAAGTGCCAACTGAGGCTGGTGTCACCTGGCCACTCATGACCCTGTGCCGTGGTGACATAGTAAAGAGGTCTGGGAAGCTGTTCTGGGCTCGGATTTTTTGTTTTCTTTTTATGTTTGTTTGCTTTGTGGAAGTTTCACGTCTGAATGTTTTCACCGAGGTACAATTAATACAAGTAAAACAGCCCTCCGTAACTCCTGTATGACGACACCCGTCCAGAGTCCCCGGATCTCCGCGCCTTCCTGCCCCAGCCCCCGCCTCAGACCCGTTTACCTGTTCTAGGATTTCATGCAGGTGGAGGCGCAGATTATGTACACGGTCCGGCTTCTCTTTTGTGGCATAACGTTTTCAAGGGAAATCTGAGAATGCTTTCATTCCTAGCCTTGCTGCACGGTGATCAGACATGATGGGAACTCTACTTCCTGAAACAGGTTTTCTCTGTTTGCGAGGTTAGTTTTCATGAGTCTTGGAGACGAGCTCAGAGAGGAGACTGTCCGGTCTCGGGCACGGAGCACAGCGCCCCTCGGTCAGAACCAGCTTCCTGGTCGTGTCGAGCGTGCTCTCCGCGTGCGTGCCGTTCACTCGGACACAGACGAGGCCGGGGTCCCCGTTAGTTTCTTCCGGGGAGCATCTGCGTGTCTTCAGTAGCCCCTGCTTTGCCATGGCTGCTGCTGGATTGCCGCGTCTTCCCAACCACAGGGTCTTCGCTGCACCGGTACCCTGGGCCATCTGGAGGGCCGTGCCCTGGTTCCGTGCGTCTCGGCCCGAAGTCCATGTCCCCTCACCGCGAGAGCACTGCACTCACTTTCCCTTTGGCCCGCCTTCGCCTGGCTCTAAAATGCCTTTCTGAACGATTCTGTGTCTGGGGCATCTCTTGTTTGCAGCAAGAGTTGAAGGTCTTGCTCTGTGAGTCAGTGTGAGAAGCTTTCCCTTTTCACAGGTGAGTTCAAGTGTGTGCAGCTTCAGTTCTGCCTCATTTCTTATGTTGTACATGTGGCGTTTTGTTTTTAGAGTTAAAACCTCCCCTGCTTGGTCTGTGCTTGGTTTGCCCGCCTCTAACGTGATGGTGGACCTCGGGCCTGGTCGGGGCCTGGTCGGGGCCTGGTCGGGGCGGCCACCACCTGGGTCCGGCACCCATACTTGTTCTCCCACAGAACACTTCCAGGACTTTCTGGGAATCCCCTTGCCGTCCCTTCCCGTGGCCTCCTGGCGAAGGCTGTCCTGTGGATGGAGAATGCGCCTGAGCGGAGGTCCCCAAGTGTTAGCATAGAGACCGCCCAACACAGCGCCGTCCAGCAGGAGCACAGCGGGAGCTCAGGCACGGTTCGAAATTGTCCTGTAGCAACACTAAGAAGGTGAAGAGAGGGCCGCCTGGCTGACTCAGTCAGTGAGCATGCAACTCACGATCTCGGGGTTGTGAGTTCAAGCCCCACGTTGGGCCTGGAACCTACTTAAAAATAAAAATAGGTAAAGAGAAACAGGTGACGTGAACTTTAATGATATATTTTACTTAACCGGATATTACCTGAAATGCCATTTTAACACGTAACCCCCAGAACCCGAAAGTGACTGAGCTGGGCGTTTTGTGTTGAGTCTTTGAAATCCCGTGTGCCTTAGCCTTAAAGCACATCTCAGTGGGCCAGCAACTCCAGGTGTCCTCGTGTGGCCGTGAGCGGCCATGGCAGGCACACCCGTGGCCGCTATAGAATCCGTGACACTCACTCTCCCTGGGCGTCTTGCGAGTGAGGCTCCGGCATCTGCTGGACACTGCTGGGAGGAACCGTCGGCCTCTCGGGCTCGCCTGTTCCCACGTTTCACATAAGTGGAATCATAGGGTGCATGGTGTTCTTTCTCTTGGTTCATCCATGTGGTGGCATTTGTCAATGCTCCAGTCCTTTTTTTTCTTTTATGTTATTTATTTATGAGAGAGAGAAAGCATGCACACAGGAGGGGGCAAAGAGAGGAAGGGAGGGAGAGAGAAAGAGAGATTCTCAAGCAGGCTTTATGCTGTCACCACAGAGCCCAAGGTGGAGGTCCGTCCCATAGATCGTGAGATCATGACCTGACCTGAAATCAAGAGTCAGACACTTAACCGACTGACCCCCCCCGGGTGCCTTGTTCTTTTGTTTTTATGGCCGATACTATTGCTCCGTCTGGCTGGGCCACGTCGTGTTGCCTACTCATCAGCCAGAGGATGCCAAGTGGTTTCTGTATTCAGCGACTGAACAGCAGCCCGCGTAGATGTCGTCCTCTTGCGGGGGGGGGGGGGGGGGAAACTCAGCAGTGGGACTGGCGCCAGGCCCGGCCCCCCAACTAGCCACTCCCGGCCCCCCTGCCCCGGCCCGGTCTTCGGCACAGGCTGCACGTTGCGCATGCTCCTGGCACAAGGGTCTCCACACCTCTTGACTTTGTTTTCATTTTATTGTTCTTATCGTTCTCTGTAGCACGTGTCCGCTGCAAGTCCCACGCTGTCCCCGTCCACCTCCACTCCCTGCTTCCTGTTCCGTCTCTCCCGACTTCTTTCTGCTCGGGATTCACCTCTCCTGCTCTCCTGCCACTTCTTTCCCTCATTCCTGCGTTTCTCCCTGGAGACAGTTGCTTCACCATGCACAGAGCCGCGTGCACAGACCCGTGTGCACAGAGGAGGTGCAGACCTGTGTGCACATAGTGGGCACAGAGCTGTGTGCACAGAGCCGGGCGCAGAGCCTGCACTCACAGCCTCCTCTGGGCCCTGGTGGGGCGCGTGCTCCTCCAGGCTTCGGGCTCCAGGACCCGCCGCTGCTCTCAGGCTCCCGTGGTTGGCGCAGTCTGACAGGAATGCAAGACGCTCGTGAAGCAGGGGGTCAGGGTTCTTGTGTCCCTGCAGGTCGATGGCACGCCGCTAGGGGCCCAGCCACTTTCCTGCTGCTCGCGAATGCAGGCAGGGTCCCAGGTCCACCCCAGCCCCCACACAGCACCCCTGCGCATTTTGGTGACTGCGGGTTGTATCCCTGACCTGCCTTCTCTGAAAGCCAAGGCCGGAGAACGGGGTTTTTAATGATCTCTGTTGTCGTTTTTTACTCTTTTCTGGAAGAGGTGATCATGTTCACTCACCCAACCCTGTTCCCTCAGAGAGATCCCGGAGAGATTTTGAGGGAAGAAAGCATAACCCAGCTCTCTGTGTGTCTGTCTGTCTCCCTCCATCTCTGGGTCCTTCTCTGTCTCTGTCTGTCTGTCTCCCTCCCTCCCCCTCATCCCAGGGTGGAGCTCCTCCTCCTGGGTCACCCTGAAGAGCAGATTTGATGAGGCTGGGCTCCCGCCCTCGGGGTCTCCTGGGGGGGTGGATCTCAGGAAGTGTCTGCAGGGGGGAGGGGCTGCGTAGCCAGTGTGGAGGAGGCGCCGTCCCCCCCAGGGGTCTGACTCCAAAACACATCACTGCCGCCCTGGGCAGCGGCGGGCTAGGCACAGGGGAAGGGCTGCGCTCACCCACCCAGGCCAGAAAGCGCCGGATGCTTTCACTCAGACGGAATCAGATTGCCATGTCCGGGCCGGGCCGGTGGCCCCCAGTGCTGCCCTGAGCACCACAGGGTCTGTGGGACAGAGCATCTCAGAGGCCGTGGCCGGCTGGCTGAAAACCAGTTTCTGTTTATTCTGAAAATCGCGGGCCCAAACCGTCTGAGTGCTGCTCTCTCCTTCTCTCTCATTGACGCCTCCGGCCTGGGGCGCCACCCTCCAGTCCCACATCCAGCCATCAGTCAGCGCGTGCAGCCGGCTCTCCCTGCAGGGTACCCCTGGGATCTGGCCCTTCCCACCACTTCCACAGGTGACACAGGGCCAGGCCGCCCTCTTCCACCACCAAGCACGTGCTGCCCCCGTGTCTCCCGCTCAGACCTCTCCACAGTCTTCCAGGATCTGGTGTGGCTGCCCTGGCCTTCCCTGGGGAGGCCTCTGTGTCCCCGGGTGACCACAGGCCACTCCCACCGCAGCCTCCGCACGCGTCTCGGGGAGCCATCCTCGGCCCTCGAAGTTTGGAGTGCAAATACTGCACAGCTGCACCCCTTTCTGGCCTGTCACCTCCTATGCGATAGCTTAGCATCCTTTTCTTACTTCCTGATGGATCGCTATCTTCCCTCGGCGGGACACAGGTGTCCCCGTGGGCAGGGTGTTTGTCTGCCGTGTCCTGCTCCAGACCTCTGACTGGGAAGCTGTTCTCTCCACCACAGGTTGTAGCTCAGGTCCTGACTTCACTTCTCTTTAGTCTGATTACGGGAGTCTTACGGCCGTCCTCCCTGCCCAGCCGTCCGCAGGCCATCTGATGAGGCCGGGGGAGCCGGCGAGCTGGGGGAGGAGCAGGTGTTCACCCGCCCACCTTCCCCGGCCACCCGTGTCTGCTCCGGGCGGGCTCAGACGTTGGAGGTGTGCTCACCGTGTTCCGTCCACAGCTCTTCCCGCTTCTTGCCGCCAGCCTGGCACAGCGCGGCCCTCCTCTTCCTCGGGTCCTGCTGGACAGCCGGCGGGCACGTGTTCTTGTTGCACTGGGTCCCGTGTCGGTACGAGGGCGTGCTCCCTTACCGGGCGTGCTCCCTTACCGAGGGCGTGCTCCCTTACCGAGGGCGTGCTCCCTTACCGGGTGTGCTCCCTTACCGAGGGCGTGCTCCCTTACCGGGTGTGCTCCCTTACCGAGGGCGTGCTCCCTTACCGAGGGCGTGCTCCCTTACTGGGTGTGCTCCCTTACCGGGTGTGCTCCCTTACCGAGGGCGTGCTCCCTTACCGAGTGTGCACCTCCACGCAAGGCTCAGCAAGCACACTTACCAGGAGTCCAGTGGACGTGGATACCCCTCTGACACCTCTTCCCTCTGTCCTCAGAGCCCCCCACGATGAACCCAGTGGTGGAGCCGCTGTCCTGGATGCTGGGCACCTGGCTATCAGACCCGCCGGGAGCCGGGACCTTCCCGACACTGCCGCCCTTCCAGTACCTGGAGGAGGTGTACATCTCCCACGTGGGCCAGCCTGTGCTGAACTTCTCGTAAGTGCGCCCCTGACCGTGTGTGAGAGCAGGTCCGGGTGGAGGGAAGACCAGCAGGTGCTGGGTGGGAAGATGCAAAGGAACTTGGTTGTGTTTCAGAGACGCGCCCTCTCCCTGCCCTGAGTCTGGTCACGCAGTGGGCAAAATGGGTGCTTTCTGGCTCTCACGTTTTTGAAGACGCCAGGCTGACCACATAGCCGCGGGCGCGTTAATGCAAACACACAGTCAGTGGTGTCTGCGCTCAGTTAAATTCCCCGCCCGTGCCGCAGTCCCGGGTGGAGACCAGCCACCCTGTATCGCTGAGAATAAAACAACGGCCCGACTTTCCTAGAACTCCCCCGTGAGCTGCCTGAGGTTTCAGAGGAGCAGTTAGCATTGTGGTTCTCAGATTCTTCCCGAACAGCAAAGCACAAGGCCTTTGAGGTCCCCCGTCAGCATCCTGACTTCGTGCCTGCTGTGTCTTAGTGGGGATTGATTGGACCCCTGAACAAGATAAGAGCTCCAAGAGGCAGAGCCTGGCGTACGGGTGGGATTTGACTGTGCTCGTGGGCTGCTTGGGACCGAGGAGCATGGAGGGGCCTTGTGGGAGGTGTGTGCCTGCACTGCAGAGACTGAGTTCCTGTCTTCAAGGTCACGATCAGTTGTGGCGGTTGGGAAGATGGGTTGCAGACAAGAACAAGGAAGGGGGTGGGGGAGGGAGAGACACCTGGAGGGGCTGCTCGCGGGTCAGAGGTAGAAAGTCCTGATGTACCTGGTGACCAGGGCCCACACACGTGGCCTCTCGTGTCTCGTGGGCTGTATCTTTTACGTGTCTCTGCATTTTTCACAAAGACGAGAAACCGCGTTATTTTATATTTGGTGGGGGGGGCGGGGGGCTGCATACAGGAGACAAACATGCGCACGCAGCCTAGCACTGTCTCGGGGGGTATCTGCTACCTGGGGCTTCACCTCCTGCCCGCTAGGTTCAACGCCTTCCACCCGGACACACACAAGCCCATGCACAGGGAATGTGGCTTCATCCGCCTCAAGCCCGACACCAACAAGGTGGCCTTCGTCAGCGCCCAGAACACAGGTACCATCCCAGGACGGCCCGCCCCCGCCCTCCCCCGCCCTCGTGCCAGCAGAGGGGTGGCCAGCAGTAGAGGCAGCACTGTCTCCTGCCTCCCACTCTCCGAGTCACCTCTGGGTGTATCTGTGCCGGAGGACATGTTTGTGGGGACGAGAAGTGTCATGCCTTCAGACAGGCTCAGCAGGGCTGGCAGGAGGAAGCTCGGGGCAGGGGCTGAACCCCTCTCCTCCTGACCTGCACGCAGGTGTCTCCTCTAGGGCTGGGGCTCCGTGGAGAGAACGAGACTGGAAGGCCCACCATGTAGCCCCAAGTTCTCTGGACATCTGCCCCCAGTGCCAGTTTCCCCTAAGATAGTTAACTGGGGTTGGTTAATTCAAAATTACTCAAATCACACCTGCTTGACCTTTAACCTTGCCCACTGGCTCAAGTGAGGCCCACTTCCTGGAAGCAGGTAGGCAGTCAGAACCAGCCCATCCTGGAGCGGGCCTGCCCAAGGCAGTGGTGAGCTGGAAGTCGGGGGTCGGGGGGCACCTCCTGGCCTTTTTCATGGGGCTGGGGGCAGGGGCAGGGCACTTCCGGAGACAGTGGGCCTCTACAGACGCCCCACCCTGGCTCTAAGAGGACTCATGAGTCTTTCCCCCTGGACGCCTGGGAGGCTCCGTGCTGGCCAGGGGGACAGGTTGTTGCCTCGATGGCTTCAAAGTTCAAAGGCCGTTGAAGCCTTGGGTGAAAAGCTGGTGGCAGGGGCATCAGCCCAGAGAGCCACGGGCAGGATGCTGAGGACTGGCGGCCCCTGCAGGCATCGTGGAGGTGGAGGAGGGTGAGGTGAATGGACAGGAGCTGTGCATCACGTCCCACTCTGTCGCGAGGATCTCCTTCGCCAAGGAGCCCCACGTGGAGCAGGTGAGTGCGCCCCGCAGCTCCCCTCGGGGGCCCCGGCGACCAGCCTGCGCCTGCAGTGGGGTCACGGCCCACCGCTCGGCCTGGAGTCTGCCTTTCAGCTTGACCTCGGAGCCTGTCTGCCTGTGCTTTCTCATGCCGAGGTGGGGGTGTGCCACCACTTGGTCACCTGCCCCCCAGCTGGAGGGCAGGGAGAGGCCCTCGGGTTTGCTGCTGTTCTTCTGGCACCAACATCCTTCTACGTTTGTGTTGTCCTTTCTGTGAAATTTCTCTCAGTTGAGTTGCTGGATCAAGGGTACATTTTAGGTTGTGACAGATTCTGTTAAATTGCTTTTCTTGACACTGCGTTCCCACCGGCGTGGCATGAGAGCATCTGGCTCCCAGCCCCTTCATCAGCACGCATTTGCAGACTCGCTGACCCTTGTGAGTCTGACGGAGAAAAGACGGGCTCTGCGTTGTGTTCACGTTGGACTCATGGGCGCAGTGGAGCGGAGCGTCCCCACGTCTCGCTCTCCCGCTTGATGTTCGCAGTCCACCCCTGTGTCGTGTGCGCTGTCGTTAACGGGAGCTCTCTGGGTGCGTGGCTGGTGCCCTCTGTGGGCTTCTGTGATAGTGCCCATTTGGCGGCACGCGTTAGTTTGATTTGTGGCGTGCTCCACCCACCGGTTGTGAGCTTTCCTGTCGTTCCCTCCGTGGCGTCTGGATTCAGGTTCTGGCTCTGGGAGGCGTTTCTGCTCAGGTGATCGAAGTATCCATGCAACCCCCATTTTCCCACAGTCACGTAGCTCCCCTTCGCACACTCAGACCTTCGCTCGTCCCGGATCTGTTTTCCCACAATGCTGTGTAGAGACACATGGGTGACCAGAGCCCCACGGACCTGAAATGTCCTGCCTTCTGACACCCATCCCCATCGATGGGAGAGGAAATGTCTCTCTCTGTCCATCTGTCCACCTCTTCACTGACAGTAATTTAAAATTACCTAATAACTTGGGTCCCCGATACTCTTTTCTCTAAATTTCCACGGTTAGTTCTTCAGCACTTCCTCTTCTGGACGAGCCGCCCTGGGTTCTGTCCAGACCCCGCCGTCCGTATCAGGGTTGCACGAATGCACCGATTAGTCTGGGAGAAGTGGCCTCCTCGTTGGCAGCAGCAGAACAGCAGCGTGATGCCGTGTTGCCATGGTTTCGAGTCTAGTTCGGGCTATTTCGGGGGCACCAAATTTCTTTATACTTTTAATTAAATAGGTGCTGGACATTTCATGGCAGGGTGACATCATGGTGCTCTCTAGCATTCGTGGCTGTGCCCACGCAGGTGGCTTCGCCTTCTGATTGCTGGCAGTAGTGGGGAGGGCTCTGGTTTCTGTGCACCGGTGCTGAACTGGGACATGTTTGTCACGTCCGACATCTAGTTCTCGGGCATGGCCCTTGACAGAGCAGGGGGTGAACGTGTGTTGGCGCTCACCCCGTGAGGTGCTCACCCCGTGGGGGGCTCAGCCCGTGAGGGGCTCACCCCATGGGGGGCTCAGCCTGTGAGGGGCTCACCCCGTGGGAAGCTCACCCCGTGGGAAGCTCGCAGTAGGCGACCTCGTGGCAGAGAGCCATGTCGGGTAAGGACGTCCTGTTTCTACTGTGTTTTAACTATGGAAAAGAATTACAGTCAGGAATGGGTGTTGAGTTTCATCAGATGCTTTTACAGCCTCTCTTGGGAGGACGTTGTGTTTTTTCTAACGGGCGCTGTTGGTGCAGTGAATCGAATAGTAACTTCTCAGTGTTGAGGCGCGTCTGCTTTTTGAGGATAGCTCCCGCTTGCCCGTGATTTTCAGAAATTATTCTCCGTTTGGGTTTCAGAGTTTTACACAGAGCGAGCTGGGAGCCTTTGAGTGGTTTCTGTTCCCTGACAAGGAGGGAGCCCCGTGGCTGCCTCCCTCCCTGCTTGCCCGGCCCTCCCCCTTGTTGCTTCGGTTGCAACCTCACCTCACCGTTCCCAGGAAAGGTGCCCTTTCTTCTAGGTTTTCGAGTTTGAGGAAGAAGGGACATGTAGTGTGCTCTCTCTGCCACTCTGTGTCCGTGTTACATCCCCAATCCTTTGTCTGAGTTCAGCTTACGTCCTTGATCTTTTGTGTATGTCCATTTTCTCTTTTTCTTGCTCATACTTGCCGAAGGGTTACTTACTTCATCAGGGTTTTGAGGGGGGCTTGTTTATTTTTGCTGGAGGGCTAACTTTGGGCTTCACTAAATAGAGGAGTCTGTCTCTGTAAAAGGCGGGTGGAGGCGAGGTGCAGCCTGTGGGGGCAGGGCCAGAGGAGGGCTCAGCTCTGCAGAGTGACCCGGCCGGCCTGCCGCCCCCTGGGTCGGCATGGACAGAACCTGGAAGTGAGGAGCTCGCACTTGAGGCCAGAAGAAGGTAGGGGGGCAGGGACTGGAAGTATGCGTCTGTCCCCCCAGCAGCTGGCGGGCAGAACACCTGGCTTCTGCAGACCCCTGGGAGTGGCAGGTGTTGGGACAGGTCCCTGCCTGTCTGCTGTTGAAGCCCAGCCCCGTCCTCGCCCTTCCCTGTTACCCGTGTCTGTGCTTGGTCACTCAGGCCCCCACACGGTCCACATGGCCCCGAGACACAGCGGGTCCAGGCCCCTGTCCCCATTTGACACTGAGGATCAGAGAGGCCCTGCCTTCCAGAAACTCCACCGATTAATGGTCACGACATCCTGAGGTGCTGACTCCTGCCGCCAGGTTGCTCTGAGCAGCATCCCGTCCCCACCTGCTTGGTCACTCCTCTCGAGAAGTCCTGCCCCAGCCCCCTGACCGCGTTCACTGTGTCTGTCCCACCGACACCGTCCCATGTAATTCGAATTGAAGCTCCTTGTCGTTTACTTGTGTTGCCAGTGTCCTTTCCTGTCAGTATCTCTTCCTCTTATAAACTTTCTTAATTATACGTGGTTCAATTTCCCAGACTCCCCTTTCTGGATTGGTTTTGGTGTTTCTTAAGTAAGCAGTCTTCCCTAAACACAGGTCAGAAAATATGTATTCTCTTTTTTTTTTTCCAGAAGCCTTACAACTTGACTTAACCTCCCCCTCAGCTCATCAATGCACCTACACTTGTGTGCAGATAAAAGGCCGGCGGTCCCGGCCCCAGCTCCACCACTCCCCTCCCCATCCAGGCGCCCTGCCTGACTGCCACTCCCTCCCCGTCCAGGCGCCCTGCCTGTCTGCCACCCGCCCGAGTCCAGTCCATGGTGTTTTAATTACTAAGGATTATTAGAATTTTACTTTAAAAAAAATCAACTCTATTGAAGTATAGTTTACATAGAATTGGCCCATAAGGCAAGACCAGAGCAGCCCCAGCCGGTGTGCCCGCTCCCTCAGGTCGTTGGTGCCCCGGCTCAGCCCTCAGAGTTACTCCTCCGGACGCACGTTCTGCAGGCAGAGGTGGTTCCAGCTGACCACATGCCTTTTCATCTCTTTAACATTTCTTTTCACGTTCTGTCACCAAGTTTTTCTCTTATGATTTGGCTTTTTGTGTCCTTTTGTAAGTTGTCTTGCCCAACCAGACAGCAGAGATTTCTAACCTGCACTTTCTCCAAGAATTTTTATGGTTTTCCCTTTTACTTTTTTTTTTTTAAACTTTATTTTTTTTTATGTTTATTTAGTCTTTTTGAGAGACATAGAGACAGAGCGTGAGCAGGGAAAGGGCAGAGAGAGAGGGAGACACAGAATCGGAAGCAGGCTCCAGGCTCCGAGCCGTCAGCACAGAGCCCGACGCGGGGCTCAAACTCACACACTGCGAGATCATGACCTGAGCCAGAGTCGGCCGCTCAACCGACTGAGCCACCCCTTTTACTTTAAGGTTGACGTTTTCGTAGGGTGTCAGGTGGAAGTCAAGATGTTTATATATTTTCCATATTGATACCTTGTTATTCTCTCTCAGTGATGGTGGTTTTTTCTCTTTATTCTCTCTCCTTTTATTTATTAATTTTTTTAGTTTATTTATTTTTCAGAGAGATGGCATGAGCAGGAGAGGGGCAGAGAGAGGGAGAGAGAGAATCCCAAGCAGGCTCCGTACTGTCGGTGCAGAGCCCAACACGGAGCTCTAACCCACGAAGGGGGAGACCATGACCTGAACCGAAACCAAGTCAGACACTTAACCGACTGAGCCCCCCGCAGGCGCCCCCTCACCTTTTTTTACTTGAGTGTAGTTGGCACATGACGTCACGTGACTCTCAGGCGTACGACATAGTGCCGGACAAGCGTGGGCAGGACACCGCGCTCCCCACAAGTGTGGCTCCCGGCTGTCACCGCGCGACGCTAGTTGAGAGCCACTGGCTGTCCCCACTGCTGGGCCTTGCATCCCCGTGACTCACTCACCCCATAACTGGAAGCCTGGCCCCCCCTTCTCCCCTGCACCCATCTGTCCACCCCCACCACCTCCCCTCTGGCGACCACCAGGGCGTTCTCTGCATTGATGGGTCTCTTCCTTCTTTTTTTGCTTGTTTGTTTTGTTTTTTAGATTCCACATATAAGTGAAATTCTATGGTTTTTGTCTTTCTCTGGCTGATTTATTTCACTGAGCACAATACATGCTGGGCCCACCCAGGTCATCACAGATGACGGGGTCTTGTCGTTTATGACTGAGCGCTATTCCTCCCGTCAGCTTCTTAACTGTCTTCCCCGTGTTTTCACCGGTTGCTTTGAGGCTAACAGTGGGCACGGTGCCGTGACAGCTCCCACTTCACACTGACACTTCCCCCCCCCCCCCCCCGCAGTCCCGCCGACCTTTCCTTTTGTACTGTGTCGCACGCCTGTAACGTGGGTGTAAACATCGATGACAGAAGCATATACATACACGCACCGTACGTCTTCACAGTACTGTTATTTTTGCTTTAAACAGTTGATTTTCAGGGAAATTACAGGGAGGGGAAACCTCCTCTGGTTACCCACAGCTTCGCTCTGTGTGCTGCTCTGCTCTCCTTCCCGTGGACCCGGGTCTCCAGCGGCGTAGTCCCCTTCATCCTCAAGACCTGCGTCGGCAGCCCTTCTCCCAGCCTGGTCTGCTCTCAGCAAGTCTTGCAGGGTTTTCACTCCCCCACCTTGTTGTTGTCTGTCGTCGTTGTCGTTGTTAACTGTGGGCTGAAAAACATGTAACAAACTTTAGCGTCATAACTGTTTTTTAAATAATTGTTGCACATTTGTTTAATTTGAGAGAGCACGCACATGTGCACATGAGCGGGGGGGGGGGGGGGGGGCGGGGGGCGGTGGGGGGCGGGGAGAGAATCCCAAGCAGGCTTTGTGCCGTCAGCAATGAGCCCAACACGGGGCTCCATCCCACAAACGTGAGGTCATGACCTGAGCCAAAATCAAGGGTCAGACATTTAACCAACTGAGCCACCCAGGTGCCCCACATTCTACTTTTCAGGGTATGCGCCGGTGGTGTTAAGTTTATTCGTGTAATTGAGCAGCCGTCACCGCCGGGCATCCCCGGAACACTTGGATTTTCTAAGACTGAAGCTCTGTGTCCCGAAAGTCATGACTCCCTGTCGTCTCCCCTACGGCCCCTGGCGCCCAGCGTCCCTCTCTCTGTGCCATGAACCTGACGACTCTAGGGACCCCATGTAAGCGGAGTCACACACTGTGTGTCTTTCGTCACTGGCTTACTTCACGTAGCGTAATGTGCTCAGGGCTCACCGTGTTGTGGAATATTGTGGAACTTCCTTCTCTCTCTCTCTCTCTCCCTCTCTCTCTCTCTCTCTCTCTCTCTCTCTCTCTCCCCCCCTCCCCCCTCTTAAAATTAACTTAAAAAAATTTTTTTAATATTTCATTATTTCTTAAAGTTTATGTATTGACTTAGTTTCACCAAGTCTTCCTTCTGTTGCCAGTTTGCTGTTAGGCTATTAAGTGAATTTTTCATCTTTCTGTCTTTGCGCTTTTTCTCAAAATGACCCTCCTTCCCGGCTTCCTCTCCGTTGCCTCCCCTTGCCCCACTCTGGCAGTCTTTCCTTGTCCCTCGTGAGCAGCAGGAAGGGGGTCTGGCTACAGTCACGGGGCAGCTGTGTGTCTGTGGCCGTCAAACAGATCCGGACCCGCTGTGAACTCCTCACCTGTTCACGGAGACGTGGAAGCAACCTGCGTGTACACCGACGGACGCCTGGGTGGAACGAGCGTGTGTGCAATGTGCATCCACACACACATGCACAAGGAGTGTCATCCGGACGAAATTTAAAACAGAATTAAACCCTGCCATCTGCCACGTGGCTAAAACCCTGAAGGGATCAAGGCGCAGAAAGAAATCCACATGGGTGTTGCCGGGGGAGGGGGGGGGAGTGGGGGGGGAGTTGGCGGAGGGGTGGCGGATTGCAGGTCAAGGGCAGAGACGTCTAGTCACAAGAGGAGTGAGTCGTGGGGACGTACCGGCCAGCGTGGCGTCTGTCGTTCACGCTCATCATATCAGTGGCTCTTAACGGATCTCACACCCCACACGCAGAAGGTCACATGGGAGGTGACGGGTGTGTCGGCGACACCAGGTACACCTGTGTCCAGTCCACACCTCTACCCCACGCGGCGTCCGGTGTCAGGGCACCGGGGGCAGGCGCGCTTGTGCGCGGATTCTCGGTCGTGCTGACCGGCAGCAAGCCAGACGGATCACGACGGCCCGCCTGGAGGGTCCGGGAGCCCTCGGCATGCCGGGATTTCACGTTTCACGCTCGGCCCCCTCTCGCCTCCGTGCCCTCTGCCACACCTCCACGTCAGCGCTCGCTCCACGGGGAGCACAGCGACCACCCCGGCTTCCTGCTTTCTTTGTTTTAGGACCTAAAACACAGTGAAAGCCATCTCCCTCCTGAATTTCCTTTTCCACCTTTTCTCTACTGAACAAAACAAGGAAAAAACCGCTTTTAGAAAGCATTAAAACATCGAGAAATTCTCCCATCGCGCCGCCTCCACAGCTGCGCTTTTCCGGGGTGGGTGCCGTCTAGGGAAAGTGAGCACGCTTGGCGAAGATAACAACTTGGCGTTTGTTAAGAGGGACTCTTCCTCTGTTTCACATGCTGTGTCTCCCTCTCTCTGCCCTAACCCTGCTCGTGCTTTCTCTCTCTCTGTCTCTCAACAGTAAATAAATGTTTAAAAAAAATTTTTTTTTAAATCTGGGACTCTTCCTGCACCTTCCGAGGCTCGTGGGCCCTCGAGCAGGCCGTGTGTGTGCAGGAGCCGGGCCCCCCACGGTTTGAGCACGCTGCCTCCGCTCCCTAGCGCCCTGCCCAGGCTCCCCTTTGAAGTTGCCTGCTGGTTCCTTCCAGCCTCCGGTTCCTCAAACGAGGATCAGTCTGTGGCCCTCATGGGTCTTCGTTTTGATGATGCCTTAGCTGTCGAGGCCGACTCGAGATGACCACAGAGTTATGCCGAGTGAACTTACCAGATTGCCGTGTGTTGCCGGAGGCTGGGGAACCACAGCGGATCTGTTTCTGAGCCTGAGCAAGGCGGCGTGCAGCCCTCCCCAACTTCACGTCTTTCCGGTGACTTTCATTAGAGGAGGATGGGAAACGTTCTCCAAAGGACTCCAAACCCAAAGGCACCTGACAGGCGACTCTCGGGGCCTGTGCACTGGCACTTCTGCCACTGGCTTTGGCTCCAAGGGCTCTGCTGTGACCGCCATCACCTCCACGATGGGCTGACGGCACTCTGCGCCACGCTCCACCAGTGGGAGGTACCCGACCGGCCGGAGCCCGGGGAGTGTGCGCTCGCCTCCCGGCTCTGCACCCTCCTTGGACCTGGCGGTCGGGCTGCACACCCCAGGCCCGCCTCCGTCTCCTCGCCTGCTGCCCGTCGCCACGCTGCTTACTCCGGAACAAGATGGCTGTCGCGGGTCTTGGCACAAAGAGGCAGAGCCGAGGGGAGGCCGCACTCGGCCCAAATCGCTACGCCTTGATGTGGGCTGGGGGGGCCTGTACGGTGTTGCCGGAGCCGCTCCAGCCGTGCAGAGACAGCCATTCAGAAAAGACCGGTTGTCCTCGGGCGTTAGATGTTTTGAGGAGCCTGTCACAGCTCAGCGTAAATAAGCAGTGGCCTCGCTCTTTTCCTTGGCTCACAAGGGGGGTACCTACACATCCGTGCAGAGTGGTCCCAGGCACCCAGCTGAGGGCACCATAAGACCTTGTGTCTCTGCCTGTGTCCTCTGAAAAGAGGTCTCAAAGGTAAAAGCCTTGTTTTATTTATTTCATTTATCTTTTTTTTTTTTGAGAGAGAGAGAGAGAGAGAGACAGAGCACTAGCAGGGGAGGGGCAGAGAGAGAGGGAGACACAGAATGTGAAGCAGGCTTCAGGCTTCGAGCTGTCAGCTCAGAGCCCCACGCGGGGTCTCATGGACCGTGAGATCGTGACCTGAGCTGAAGTTGGATGCTCAACCGACTGAGCCCCTCAGGCGCCCCCAAGCCTTGTTTATTCTTAGATGAAATCCCAGAGAAGATAACGTGGAATTACAGACACTGACCAGTGAGACAATGCTCACGTGGCTCATGAGGCCCCTCCTGTCCGCGTGTCTCGTTCCGGGCACTCTGCTCCCCCCTCCCCTGCCTACCTCTCGTGCTCTCCTGTCCTCCCGTGTCTTTTTGTTGGCCGTGCATCCTCCTGCCATCCTGCAATGACCTCCACGCTCCACCCAGTGCCTGGACGGCAGGGACTTGCGGGCAAGGCTCCCGCCGGGGCGTCGGCACTGGAGCCTGGGTTGCAGCCTGGGACCGCGTGTCGTGCACCCTCCAGGCGGCGGCTGCTGGCGCTGGGGACACAACTGCGTCATGGGACACGGGACATGGACTCCATGTGTCTCCCCTGCCCTGTCATTTCATTTTGCCTTTTTTTTTTTTTTTTAATTTATTTTTGTGAGCAGAGTGTGAGCAGGGAGAGAGAGACACAGAATCTGAAGCAGGCTCCAGGCTCTGAGCGATCAGCACAGAGCCCGTCGTGGGGCTCGAACTCACAGACCGTGAGATCATGACCTGAGCTGAAGTCGGCCGCTCAACCGACTGAGCCACCCAGGCGCCCCATTTTGCTTTTTTATCTTCCGCCGCTGTTTCTCAGTGCCAGCAAGATGATGCTGTTCTCTCCTCACGAGGAAATGCAGGTGTGTCCTGTCGCTTCAGCAGGAGTCAGAGTTTCCTCACAGGTGACCCTGGAGATCTTTTCTCGCACTTGAAAACGTGGGTGAGCATCCTTTGTTGGGAGCAGGCTTGTGTCCCGCCTGCGGAACGGTACCTTTGGAGCCCAGGAGCTTTGTGCGCTGGACGCCCCGCGTGGCTGGCGCTCTGCAACCAGTTAGGTCCTGAGCGACCAGAGATAAACTGAGACACGGCGGCGTGCTGGCTTGGAATAAAGGGGGGTATTTTCAAAAACATCATCAGATCTGAGGCATTTTTCGTGCCCCTCCTGTGAGCTGGACGTGGCTCAGCCCCTTCCCACGCTCCCTGGTGGGCAGAAGCAAAGCAGGCCCCTGCCTCAGTTTCCCCACTTGAGAGCTTCGACATGTCGCTACACGTGCCCACCCACGTGCTTACTCCGCCCTGCCCTTCGTCTGCCCCTGCTCGCCCATGAGGGGACCCCATCTGCCCTTTAAGGGGCGCGGGATCCACCGTGGGGTTTCATTGACCTCAAAGCGTCTTGATTGTGCCTTCGGTTTTGAAGAGGATTTTTGCTGCGAGGACACCTGGGTGATGGTTATGTCACTGCTCTGCGGTGCCGTCCGCTGTGTCCCGGGCCTGCCCTGCCCGTGCCCCCGGCCACCTGGCCGGCCGCTCCTCGGGGCAACTGGGATGCACTCGCGTGTGGGTCTTGCGGGTCTCGAGCGGGCCTCAGAAAGGCGGCCCCCAACGTGCTCGCCACCCGGGAGAGCTGTGACTTTCCTCGTGGTTTCCGTCCGTCCGTCCATCCTCAGGGTCCAGCGGGTGTTTCCTACCGCTTTCCAGCTGCCTCTCTTCTGAGTCCACCTTGGGGGCTTTAGTTTCCATTACCGCATTTTGCAGTCGTAGCACTTCCATTTTATGCTCTCCGGCAGATGTGGGTCTCTGCTGAAGTTCTCCGCAGGGAGCACCGGGCTGTCGGTGCACGCCCCGCACGCCCCGCCCGGCACCTCTCCCAGTTCCCGTGCTCGTCCTGTTCTTACCGCCTGCACTAAGTCAGTCGTTCTCTCCTTCTCTCGTGGATTCTAGACCCCACGTGTGGAAACCGCGGGTGCCGTGAGCTTTGCGCGGGGCTGTCTCCCACCGAGGGGTGTTCTCACCTGGCCACCTGGCCGTCGGTCCAGGGAGGGCAGACGCGGCCTGTTGGAGGCTGAGCTGTTTTGAACCTGGTCTTCCCTGTCCTTTTCGGGTTAACTCTCAGTGCTGGGGAGAAGCTTGTCAGGGGCCCCAGTCCGAAGGCCTCTCTCCTCAGTGGGCATGGAATTCCAGAGTGTTCCATGTAGCACCACACCACGAATCAGAGCTGCCGTCCCCTCAGGGTCCAGGCAGCTGCTCACAGCAGGCTCATGCCTCGGGTGAAGGGTCGCTCTGAGCTGGGTCTCCACACACTCTTGTCTCCAGGACCTTTGTCCTGGCTTCCGGGGTGGTTCCCTGATGGCTTTATTTATTTATTCATTTTTCCCTGATGCCTTTAAATGGATTTTCTGAAATGCGGGCCGTTGGCTGTGGCCTGCAGCAGAAGTCCTATTTCGTACTTCCGACCTTCCCTTCCCGCGCAGCGTGGCAGGGACACCGGGAGGGGCTGGCCTCGGGGTCGTGTCTCAGCGGGTGCTGTGCTCCACACTGTGTCAAACGTTCCAGACGGCGTCTTCTCACTGGCTACCACACTTTGTTCTGACAAATTCGTGGTTCCAAAAGTGCTCATACGGAGTTTTCCGAGAATGCGTGTTGCGTGGGTTCAAGTCGTAAGCGTGAAAGTGAGCAGTGACAAAGCAGGAATGCGTTGGAAGGTCAGCTTTTGTCTGGAAGGAGAAAGGCTGGGCCCTAAGTAGGCTATGGGGAGAGCAAGGCCCACACCTGCCTGTTGGGATAGCCCAGGGGCAGAGGGAGGGGCCAGAGGTCTGGACACCTTGATCCTGACATGCCCCTGGCGGCTCCTGCCGTTGGGCCGCTGACAACCGGAGGTGGCAAGTTGCTGCCTGCGGCAGGGCCGCCCTTGGAAGACAGAACTAAGGTGTTTGCGTTTGTTTTGTCCTGCTCAGATCACCCGAAAATTCAGGCTGAACTCTGAAGGCAAACTCGAACAGACGGTCTCCATGGCAACCACTACCCAGCCCCTGACTCAGCATCTTCACGTCACCTACAAGAAGGTGACCCCGTGACCCCGAGTGTGTGTTGTGACCCTTCGGCTTCCCCGTGAACGCCCACAGCAGGTGTGGGTGTGCCCGCAGGCCTCCGTGGGCTCCAGCGTGTGGCCGCGTGTTCCTGTAACGGCATAGAAAAACCAAATAAAAGGCCTTTATTTTTATGACTGAGCATTTTGAACATCATCACTCGTGTAGACGGTGCATTTTTTCCACCTGCTGGGGACTACTTGTTTTCCAGTCTTTTCCCTAAAAAATTAAGAAAGTGACTCTCGTTTTCCTTCTCCTTTTCTTCTGGCAGTTTTGGCAAGATCTAAAATATTTATAAATCTTCAGCAGGGCAGCTGGGGATAAGCCAAAGACCAACACGGCACAAAAGGGATCAGTCGTGTTACGACCTTGAAAGTGATGGTCTCGGTCTCGGGGCCTCAGGACCGCAAGGGCAAGGGTGTTTCTGCGGCGGCTGCGAGGCCCGCGTCCTCACAACCCCCCACGGTCTGTGCGCAGCGGGGCTCTCGGTTCTGTGTTTAGTGGTTGGGCAGCCTCCCGGCCCGGCCTCCCCCACCCGGGACTTCATCTCTTCTCCCTGCTTTTGGCTGGAGTGTTTTTAAGCCAATTCCAGCGTTTCCCCGTAACTGCTTCAGGGTGCGTATCAAAACAAAGTCATTTTCTTCTTCCTGACCGGAGGTACCACCTTATCCAAGGCCCAGCCCTGAAGTGGAGCCCACGTGAAAGGGAGGTGGCCCAGGGGGACTAGGGTGGAGCCACAGCCCTCCCCCACCCCAGCCGGGCTTGGGGACAGAGGGCGTGGTACTGCCAGGGGAGGTGGCCAGTACCTAGGAGCTCAGGAGGGACCAGGGCTGGTGACCCAGGTACCAAGGGGCCGAAGAGGTCGGCGCAGGCCCAGTAAATCGGGCAGGGGACTGGAGGTACGAACTCGTCCCGAGGTGAAGTCCCCTCCAGCTGCGTGTGAAACCGTTGAAGCGCTTCCAGAACATGCCCGCCCGGACGGGGCGGCGCGGACGCTCCTGGGCAGGTCCAGACCCCAGAGGCGGCAGTACTGCTCTCTGGCTCCCTGCCGGCCCGCGGGGGAGGGGGGGGTCTCGCCGCCACCGCCGCCCCTCTTCGCTGCGCGCAGCCCACCTGAAGCTCCGGGCCGCGCTCCTCTGGGATCATGCGGTGCTGCTGCGTGGACTACGGGCGGTTTTCTGGGGTCCCTGCGGCTGCAGCCACACAAGCGGCTCCGCGCCCTGGGGGGCCGAGGGTCTCCGCCGAGTCTCCGGGCCACTTCACCCTACGGAGTCTAGGTGGAGGTAGCAAGCCCCTCTGGTTAGGATTTCAGCATCCGGGTTTGGGGGAAAACAAGCATTCAGACCCTAGCACGGGGGACCCGGAAGCCTTCAGAGCCGTCTCCCCGCCGCCGCCTCCTGCGTCCCTCCTGCGGGTCTGAGAGAGCTGCCTGCAGGGTGGGCGTGAAGCCCAGGACCACAGGCAAACGCCGCGCACGGCCCTCTGGTCCCTTCCCCGTGCCCTTTGCTTGGGAGCAGGCTCCCTAAGCCCAGCCCGGAAGGCGTTCCCAGGCTGGATTCTGTATCTGCCTTGTTCCTCTGTCCCCCTGTCCCCCATGGGTGGGAAGTTCTCACTGGACGATGTATGCCCAGCGCTTCTGTCACCATGCCAGGAGTCCGTCACCTGTCCGCCTGCCGCCCTTCGGCGATGCCAAAATTAGGAGGCCCCAGTGGTGGCGGGCAGGCTGACCCCGTCTCTCACTGGGGAGTCCACCACCGTGGGGTTAGGACCTCCTCCCGAGCCAGCCCTGCGGTCAGCGTCACAGACCGGCCGCCTTACCACTGTGGTCGTTTCTTTACCCTCTTACATCTTCTCCACGCCAACACGGGGCGGGAACTCTCAGTCCCCAGGTCAGCAGTCACGTGCTCTCTCCAGCAGCCGAGGCCCTTTTCTCTTTTCTCTTTTTTTTTGACAGAGCCATTGTACTTTGTTGGATCTGGTGTATTTTTTATTTTACTAAATAGAGGAGCCAAAACCGCAGAAAGGTCAGCAGTGTGCTGTTGGGAAAGGGCTCCTCAGGCCCCTTGCCCTCAGGTCCTGACAGACTGGGAGGTGAGCGGCATGGAGCGGGCACGGCCTCTGACAGCGGGGAGGACCCAAGTCCTGTGGCTCCTGCCTTCTGTGTTGTTCAGGGGCATCTGTGGGTGGGGGAGACCCCAGGTAGGAGCTGAGGAGTCAGTGAGGGGATAGAGAGCCTGGTGGGTCAGAGATCCCAGCGAGTGCCCTCCCCACCCCCCCCAGTTCAGACACCAGGCCTGCCTCCTTCCCCTTTCTTCTGCGACTCAGTCATGCCTCTAGCGCTGGAGGAAATGGACAGGAAAACTTGAGTTGCAGCCATCAGAAGGGTTAGGCGACTTCTGCAGGTGTCATCCGGGGGCACCTCCCACCCACATTCCCCTGCGGCTGCGGCCACCACCCATGCAATTAGGAGAAGGAGAGGAAGGAATTCCAGGGACCAGCCAGATGTTGGGATCCCAGGATCTCCTGGGAAATTGAGGAGAGTGTGGAAATTTCTGGGGCATTTCCAAGGAGAGAGCTTCTTCGAAAGAGCCAGAAACTCCTGTTCTGCCAGCCTGAGGGGGGCGCGGTGGGGCTCAGAGCCATAGTCTGCATGCCAGAGCTGCTGACCGTCTCCAGGCCTCTCTGTACCTGTGATCTACCTGCTGGCTCAGGCCTGACATTTCCCCCTCCACATCCTCGTCCCCTCCTATGAGGCTCTCAAAGGCCTTGGTCTAAAAGGCCATCAGTGCCACGGACAGAAGTAAATGGAGAGGAAATGCATGAGACCAGGGACGGGGAAAGCACCAAAGCAGGAGACCTTCCGTCCAGCGTTGTAGTTTCCAGAGTGGGGATGGGCGGTGAGAACCACTTCCTGTCGCAGGGGCGCCCTCAGCACAGATGTCAGGCAGGAAGGAGGTGGGAACTGTTGGGAGTTGGGAACACCCCACAGACACACTGCCCTCTCCCTGACCCCTGCAGCTCCAGCCATCTGGACCACTAAATCCCTGGGCTCTTCCTACAGCCCCTCGGGCAGAGCTGGGATGAGGACATACCTAGGAAGAGAAGGACAAGTCCCACCAGCACTAGGGCCAGAGCATGGGCCCCCGGGACACCTGACCCCTCTCCTGGGGGGCTACATGACATTGTCAGAGAACTGCATGGACCTCACCCTGTTCTCATCCTGGAGCTGTGGTGTGAGAGGCAGGTGGGAGAGAGAGAGGAATAGATAGAGTTGTCAGAGACACAGAGAGAGGCATTTGGAGACGACAAGCTGCAAGGAAGGAGACACCAGAGACAGCTGCAGTAGGGAGGGGACAGGCCTTCCCATTAACTGCTTTGTTTTCAGGTAATCTCTGCCCAACACGGGCTCCAAATATTGACCGTGAGGGGCACCTGGGGGGCTCAATCAGTTGAGTGTCCAACTCTGGATTTCAGCTCAGGTCATGGTCTCACGGTTCATGAGATCAAGCCCCATGTCAGGGTCCATGCTGACAGCACAGAGCCTGCTTGGGATTCTTTCTCCCTCTCTGCCCCTCACGCAGACACACACGAATGAATGAATGAATGAATGAATGAATGATGAATGAATGAATGATGAATGGATGGAGGGAGGGAGGGAGGGAGGGAGGGAGGGAGGGATGGATGATGATACCAGCCCTGAGATGAGGAGTCACGCGCCGCACCGACTGAGCCGGCCAGGCGCCCCCAAGAGCGGTCCTGCCCGCATTCAGTGATGAATCGTCTGGAAGAACCTCCTTCTGCGTGCGTCAGGCTAAGCCTGGTCACCCTGGAGTAACTCCCCAGCAGAAAGCCGTCAAGTGGAGGCCCGAACCCGAGCGTCCTCCCCCCTCCTGCGGCCCAGAACCTGTGATTCGGGTCAAGGGCAGTGGGAGGTGCTTAGAGGATGCTGTCCCCTGGCCTCCGCTGCCCTGCTGCCCGCCTGTGTGGGCAGAGCCAGAAATGGAGTTCCACTTCATGGTCTCAGCACCGACGTGGCCGGTGTGAAGTCACCATGCAGTCGGCACCTTCCCCGTGGCTGCCTCAGCGCAGGAGATGTGCATTGTGTTTACGGAAAAATAATGTACGCATCCATACCATCTCCAGTACAGAACTTTTCCCTGAATTCTTGGATTTTACCTCTTCTAAGGTGAAAACCGTGGTTCTTTGCAATATCGCTTCCTTTATCCCCCAGGTATGCACAGTGTTACTAACAACAGGACCGCGCCTGAAGTCCACCATTTTCCCTTTTGGTCTTGCCCCCTTCCCAGAAGAGAGAGCAAGTGAAAATACGGCCTGACTGGAGCCGTTGGTTCCCCGGCGCTGCGGCACCGACCTGCCGCACAGGCCTGCCGTGCAATTTCCAGGTCGACTCTTCGCAAGTTGGCTTTGCTTATGCAAACCCTCCCGCGTGACTTTACTGTCAAAACCGTGAAATAGGGCACACCTGCCCATCCCTTGCTGCAGGTGCTCCTCGGGCAGCCGGGTCACTGTTCTCCACTCGGGTCCCCTCCCCCTGGAACCCCCTGCTTCCGGTCTTTGGTGGACCTAATGACGTCCCAACCGATAACCTACCGTCTGGCGTTTCTGCTGGCATGTGTGAGCGGGACGTCCAGGAGCTCGGCAGCGGGCCCAAGGCCTGCGGCACGCGGGACCCGACCCCGAGGGGCCATACTGTCCGCCCCCACCGCTCTGGGAGGCCGCCTGCCCCGCCAGCCGGGCGCTCGTCGGGGGAAAGGGAGCTGGGCTCGTTGGGGTTTGCATTTCTCTTCTTTTATATTTTTTCTTTTTCTTCTGGATTTCTGTAGCCGATGTGCTCTTCCAAACTTGGAATATTAATCCTAATATTCTTAATGTTCAATTACAGATTTTTTATTGAGGTAAAACACACTATTATGACATAAAGTTCACCATTTTAACCAGTGTAAAAACTAAAGTGTACAGTTTAGTGGCATTTAGTACATTCATACTCCTGTGCAACCGTGACCTCTGCCCACTCCAGAACATCTGTGTCACCTCCCAAGGAACCCCCCAATCACATGACAGCCACTCCCGTCCCGACCCCCAGCCCTGGCGACCACTATTGTTTTTGCTACTGTTTTCTGTCTCAAGTTACAAATATTTCTGAAGATGTTAAATGTCTTTTTATCCAGTAAGCATTTTGTCTTTTACTGTTCCTGAATTTTAAATCATGTTTAGGAAGGTTTTGTCTACTCCCCAGTTACGGAGAAAATCACCCCTTTCTTCCAGTACTTATTTCATGTTTTGATCTACTTGGAATTTGTCCCCGTGTATATAGTGTGACCTCGGGTCCCATCTCGTCTCTTCCCCCACCTTCCTCACTGACTTGGTTTTGTGGGCACTGGAGTCTGGCTCTGGCCGTCCCAGATTCCCAGACTGCCTGCCTGCACTTGGCCTGGTGCCCGTGATTCCGTGACAGATGCCACACCGGGCTCAGCTGTGGGCAGCCTGCTCACTCACCTGTCTCCTTTTTAAGGCTCGTCCTGGCTATATATTTTTTTAATTTTTTAAATTTTATTTCTTTTTGAGAGAGAGCACAAGCAGGGTAGGGGCAGAGAGAGAGGGAGACACAGAATCAGAAGCAGGCTCCAGCTCTGAGCTGTTAGCACAGAGCCCAATGCAGAGCTTGAACCCGCAAACTGAAATCATGACCTGAGCTGAAGTTGGATGCTCAACCAACTGAGCCCCCCAGGTGCCCTTATTTTTGCTTTTTAAAAAAATTTCCTCCCATTAAAATTAGCTTGTTTAAATCTAGGGGGAAAAAGCCATCCTGGTATGTTTACAAGGATGGCGTTAAATGTATAAATCTGCTTATGAATTATCGTCTTCTTTGTGGATGAGCTCCCGTCCGGAACATGGTGTCTCTGTCTGCTCCAGTCCACGTGGGGTCTCGAAGGTACGTCGGGTCTCGCACACACAGGCTCTCACGCTCGCGTGGTTTGTGCGGAGGAAGGAGCCTCATCGGTCTGTTGCTGTTGGAAACGGAGCCTCTCGCCCACCGCGTCTTCTAGCGGAGGTTGAGAAGACGGCCCATCTGATCTCCCCGAGGCTTCAGACCCTGCTGCTCACTGGCGCCCCGGCCTGCCCCGGGACCGGGCCTGGGGGTGGGGAGGAAGTGGGCAGGCACAGCAGCCTGTGCGGACCTGACTGGCACCACCTCCCGGGTCACGGGCGCCGCGGCGGGAGGCACAGGACTCCTGCCTCCCCGGAGGCTGGCCTGGAGGGCGGGGCCTGCCGACCTGCCTTCCTCCCGTCCGGCCACATGCACGGGAAGGGAAACCAAGAGCGAGGGAGACCGAGCTGCAGTTGGACACCGTGCGCCTGTGGCCCAACCTGGAGTCGGGCTCGCTTGGGGAGAATGTCCCTGCATCAGAACGCAGGGGGTGGGGACTGCCCGGAGCCGGCCCTGAGGTGGACACACGGCAGCCAGGCTTCTCGGGCGAGGGGGAGCCCGGGAAGGGGCACAGAGGCTGGCGTTGGCAAAGGGAAGGCAGGGAAATGGACTGAGGAGCCGTGCAGGGTGGGACCGCTGAGCAACCCATTTGTTCCCAGTGCGCATGCACGAGCGTGACTTGTGCATGTGTGCGTGTGACACCGTGCCCGAACGAATGTGTCTGTGTGAGCTCCCTGTCATGCCGCACGGCAGCAGAGGCCGGCTGCTGCCAGGGAAGACGCTGGGATGCTTCTGCACCTGTGTTTTCCTGGCTGCCTCCTGTCCTGGCCCCGGGCAGCTGGCAGCACCCTGGCAGAGCCACCAAGAAAGCAGAGGGTCGCCCTCCATTGCCATGAAACTTTATTGGGACTGAACGCACACACGCCAGCCTTCTTGTTCGCGGGCTCCTGCGCTCTCAGGCCAGGCCTGCCGGCTCGGAGCCCACACCCCAGTCCCCACCACACGGGGACCCTGCCGCGGGACGGGCACACTTCTCCCTCCAGAAATGGATGAAGCAACCAGCACATGAGCCTTACGCCCTGTTCACACGGTCAGTAAGACCCCATGGCTCCTCCCGCCTTGGCCAGGCCAGGGCACCCTGTGACTGAATGTGCAGGGCCCGCCGCCCTGCTCCCGCCCGACATGGTGGCCCTTCACGGATGGGACCCGGGCCACCAAGTGAGAGCCTGGTGTTCCCAGCTCCCTTCCTTTGGGACCTGCGAGGTGACCCTGACTTTGTGGCTCCAGATGGAAGAGGACAAGCAGGTGTTCCAGGGGAAGGCACTGAAGCCCAGCGCCAAGCCAGGGAGGCCCCCCTGCCTCCCCTTCTAGAGGGCCAGGGTCTGAGGATGAGGGGCTCAGGGCAGGGCCTCCAGCACCCAGGCGGGGCTCCGAGGATCGGAGCATTCCCAGCCTGGCTGAGGAGGACGATGACACCGTCGGGGGCCGGGGGCCTCCTGGGTCGGGGGGCCTGGCTTCGGCCTGTACCCGAGCCGGCAGCTCATCTCTCTGGCAACAGCACGAAGAAGGCGGCCTTCAGGAAGCGTCCGAAGCTGCAGAGTGTGGCCACGAGCCAGTGCGAGCGGAAGCCGGGCTCCGTGCTGACCACACACTTGAGGACATCGGTCTGGGAGGGAAGAGGGCACAGTTAGAGGCCAGAGCAGCTCACACAGGATGTCCGCCGCCCGCCATGAGGGGGTGCACGAGACCGTTGAAGGTCCGTGGTCCACTCTGGACGGAAGACCAGCAGGGGGTTGACCCGGCCGCGAGAAGGGAAGGGGGGAGGTCGGGGTTGGGAGCGGCCGGCAGATGGGAAAAGCCTGCGGCGCCCCATGCCAGGACCCCAGCGCCAGCCCCATGGCCACTGCCTACTGCCCATGTCCCCGCAACCTCCCGCCTCCTTCTGCCTTGGCCCTGTAGAGCCTGAGGCACCGAGAAACGTCAAATCCAGCTTCAGACTCTCCCTGAGAACGGGTGGACACTGAGCTTTCCAGAACCCCAGCAAAGAGCACTTCTGTTTCTTTCTATTCCTGATAGGAAATGAAATCTTTCCTCTCCAGTCCAGACTTTGACTGTGGTTACACCAGGGGCCTCGCTGGCTCCACAGAGAGGAAGGCGGGAGGGACAGAGGTCTCGGGGTCTCTCTGCTGAGGAATGGCCACAGCCACAAGTGATCCTGGAAGCAAAATCCCTCCCAACTCCCAGTGCCAACTTCGGATGAGGCTCCCGCCCCAGAACCGCTCACCCTCGGTCTTTGGCTCCAGCCTCCGCAGAGGACAGAGCTCTGTCATCCGTAGCCAGCGTGTTTCACACACCCTTGCCCGCCACCCATTTTACAGAGGAGAAAACGGAGCTCTCCTGTGGGAGCCTGGCCGGGGCTGGGCAGGCGGCTGGCGGTGCGGGGACTGGCGGGCGGGACGCATGCACCCATCCCTCAGGCTGGGCCGGTCTCACCCTGGCATGGGAACGTGGCCGGGTGGGGGTGGATCAGGCTGAGCAGTGACAGGGCTCCCCCTCCGACAGGGCCTGTGCTCCACCTCTTGGTGGCCAAGGGGCCACGTCCACAGGCCAGCTTTCACCCTGCGGGGGGGCTCTGGGACAGGAGGACTTTAGCCCTGGAGGTGGGGGGCGGCTCCAGGCTTAGAGGGAGCAGAGGACAGGTCAGCACGGGAGCTGGGCCTCACCCCTCCTCCAGCCCCCAGCACCCTCCCCCCACTGCAGGTGCTCAACCCTCCACACCCCCTTCCCGGGACCTCAGGCGCCCCCTCACCCATCCGCCGCGCCTTCGCAGCCAGGGTGCCAGGGTCTTGCGCACAAACTCCCCGAGGCAGTCGACGAGAGCGTGGACCATGGCAGGCTGGGCTTGCCGCACACAGTCTACGGCCAGCCCCGCCGCCACCGAGTACAGGGACACCACCTTGCCCCACGTGATGCCTGCAGGGAGAGAGACAGACGCCAGTCAGCAGGAGGCCGCCCAAACCCTGGCTCCAGTCCAGCCCTCAGGGTCGCAGGAAGGGCCTGAGCCACTCTGAGCCAAACCCCCGCCATCATCCCACTGGTGACTGGGGTGGGCACCTGGGGGCCGGCCCCCACCCACAGCCCCCCACCTGGACAGGTGCCCTGCCGCAGACCGCCGGGCACGAGCCCTAGCCACCATCCCTGCCACCCTCAGCAGCAGTAGTTCTTAGGCGGAGATTCTCGAAGCCTCCATCATATGCCCGCGCACCTGCGCCAGTGCCCAGGGCGACCTCGCGTGGCCCATCATCTGCTGGAGGAGGCAACGAGACAGCAAGGCAGTTCAGTGAGGAACTGAGGCCAGTGAGGACGGCGGAGTGACCTAGAGCTGTGCACTGCACAGTAAGTGGCATCAAACCGCACCCGCCCTGGCTCGCCTGTTCTCGGGGACGACTGGGCTGGGGCACTGGGACGCGTCCTGCCTGCAGAAGCTGAGGCCACAAGGCCTTGGCCCTCCCCAGACCCCAGAGCTCCTGCGAGGCAGAACCGAGATGGGGCCGCCGGGAGGGACGGGCCAATGAATGAAGCCTGGGAAGGAAGGCCCACAATTCTAGGGCGTGGGCTTCCTTCATGTGTAAAGAGGTTCACGACTCAGCCAGAACACAGAGAAACTTTTCAAAAGAAACATGAACACAGAATAAACGGCTGCTTCATGGAAGAAAAGATACAAATACACGAAACATCTGAAAAATGCCCACCCTCATGAATAACCAAAGAAAGGCTGATGAAAATGAGACAGAGATTGCTATCGGCCAGATTAAAACTTTATTTTTTTTTTAAGTTTATTGATTTGGGGGGGGCAGAGAGAGAGAGAGAGAGAGAGTGAGTGGAGGAGGGGCAGAGAGAGAGGAAGAGAGAGGATCCCAAGCAGGCTCCACACTGTAGGTGCAGAGCCCAACGTGGGTCTTGATCTCATGACTGGGAGATGACGACCTGAGCCGATATTGGGAGTCAAATGCTTGACCAACTGAGCCGCCCAGGCCCCCTCTTTCTTCCCTCTCCTAATTTTCTCCTCCCCGAATCGACTGTTCTTAGTTCTATGACCAACAAACACGAAGCACTTGGAAGAGCACCGTTGTGATGTGTGGGGGTCACTTTCTCTTCTGTATCTGTGTTACTGCTGTCATTGTAATTATAATTCTTAGTCATTCCGCTTTGTACCAAAATTTCCTCATGCTCATTAAAATAGCCATCATAAAAGACAGCATGAAAAAATACAGAATATGTCAAAGAACGTTTGTTTAAACAGATTGTGGCAAGTGAGGATTACAGTTATCTAGACAGAACCAAAGAAGCGTCATAAGACCCACGGGAAAAATAAGAACAATGACCAGATAGCACCATCCCCTGGGATCTAGTGTGTCCCCTGTCCAGATTTATTATGACATCAGACAGGTGTGAACGGTGACTCCAGAAGCTGAGGAGAGACCACGCTGTATGTGGGGTCCCAGGCTGGAAACTCAGACAGCTTCAGACTTGTGCACCCGGGGAAACTTCTGAGTGTGGCATGGAGTGGACCAGTCAGGAAGCAAACGGGAGGGCCCAGGAACCAAGGCCCAGCTCCCATCCCCGCCTCCCTGCCAGGCTACGAGCCTCACAGCCTTCCAGCGGGGTGGGGCGGCCTCTCTACAAGCAAAGATTCTTCGCAAACAGAGCAAAAAGCCTCAATTACTCTAGTCTAGAAGTACGTGTCAGGGCACTGTTGACTCTAGTCTTTTTTCTTTTTAAGTTTATTTATTTATTTTTGAGAAAGAAAGCAAGCAGGAGCGGGGGAGGGGAAGAAAGGGAAGAAGGGAGAGAATCCCAAGCAGGCTCCGCACTGTCAGCACGAAGCCTGACGCGGGGGTTGGTCTCATGAGCCGTGAGGTCGTGACCTGAGCCAAAATCAAGTCAGATGCTTAACCAACTGAGCCACGCCGGCGCCCCTCTCAGATTAAAACTCTAAATGTCAGAGCGAGTGAGGATGTAGGTGAGTCTGCGCCTTGTCCGCGCCCCCCCCCCATGGGAAAGACAGCCACGATCCCAGCAGGAATTAGCCTGAGCACGCGGCACACGTGGACACGCTTCCCGGTCAGCTCGCCTTCAGGGAGCAGCCGGCGCATAAACCGGCCCCCATCCACCCCCGCTCGCCAGTGTTCGCTGCAGCCCTGCCCACAATCGCCAAATGGTGGGAGCAACGAAACAGCCATCAACTGTGAGCGGAAAAGCAAACTGTGGTCCGTCCGTCCCTGGGAATGTGGCTCCGCCACGAAAAGGGACGGCGCGCTGACCTCTGCCACAGACCCCTGCCACGACGACGGGGAGCCTTGAAAACACAGCCCTCAGGGGGAGCCGCAGACTCAAAAGGCCACGTACACCGTATGAATCTGTTCCTTAGAACGTCCAGAACAGGTGAATCCATGGAGGCAGACGGAGGGCAGTGGTGGCCGGGGCTGGGGGAGGGCGTGCTCCACGGGCTCCCAGGGTCCTTCTGGGGCGATGGAAACAGAGGTGGTCGCACGGCGCTGCAAACGCACTAATGGCCACTCGATCGCACACTTTACAGTGGTTGTTATGTTCGGTTCATCTCAATAAAGAGAAAACTTTTAAATCCCACAGATCGGACCATGTCATTCCCCTGCGTGAAGCCTTCCTGTTACCATTACTTCCCATCTCTTTCAAAATGAATCCAGCTGTGGGGCCCCACAGCTGCTCACAATCGTGGAGCTTGTGACTCTTGACCTCAGGGCTGCGAGTTCGAGCCCCGCGCTGGGTGTAGAGATGACTTAAAAATAAATCCAAGTCTGAAATCTCACGTAAGACCCTCCCCGCCCTGGCCCCATTCCCACCACCCCAGCCCCGAGTGTGCTCTCCCCGCCTTGCCACCGCCAGCAGCGGCTCCACAGGCCAGGCCGTGAAGGCACCAGGTCATGGTGACAGTACTCCCCGAATGCCCTTCCTGGTGGCGGGCTCTGTCCCGCTCACATGGTGCCCTCGGCACCTCACAGGCACCCCACCCTTGCCAGGGAGCAGGTGAGGGGACTGACACTCAAGGGTCGGGTAACATGCGAGGGTCAGGGTGACTGCCTCGGGGTGCAGGACGGTGGACACCAAGTTCTGTGGTACCGCCACGTGAAGACAGGTGCTCACCTGTACTTTCGGGTCTACAGAGAAAAGCCAGGGCAATAAACTACCACAAACTACAATGGCATTTAGTGCATTCGCCGCCTCTGTCTTGCTCTAACAGTTTCACGCCCCCAGAGGACGCCCTCACCCCCGGGCAGTCAGGCCCCAGCCCCCGCCCCCTGACCTCTCCTCTGTCTCCGCAGGTCCCCCCACTGGAGGTGTTTTCTGGGGAAGGGCTCACACACGACGCCCTGCTCTGTCTGGCTCCCTGCACTGGGCACAACGTCCCAGGTGCATCCACGTGGTAGCCTGTCAGCATTTCTTCCTTTTTGTGGCTGAATGACGTCCCACCACGTGAAGAGACCACGTTTTGCTCACCCGTTCGTCAGACGATGAAAGTCTGGGCTGCTCGCACGGGGCGGCTGCCGTGAACAGGGCTGCTCCGAACGCCTGCGTGGACACCCAGGACGGACTGGCACGCCAAGCGGTAACTCCACTTGAGTTAAACCGCTAGAGAAACCGACTGTCTTCCACGGCAGCAGAGCCACGCAGGGGCCCCCCCAGCAGTTAATGAGGCTTGGACTGTTGACGTCCCCGCCGTGGCATGTGTGCATGCCTGCCACCCTGACCCCAGCCCTCCCGGCGGGGCCTCGCTGTGGTTCCAATGGGCGCTCCCCGGCAGCCGACGAGAGCACTTGTCATGGGCCATCTGTACGTCTTCCTCGGAGAAGCGTCTACTCAGATTCTTTGCCCGTTCCGAGGCTGTGTGGTCTTTTTAGTGCTGGTTTCTAAGAGTTGTTTATCTTCCGTATTTTCTGATCTCTTTGTGGTAGAATATTTTGTTCTGGTCATAAGAAGAAAAAACTGAAAACCCCTGCCAACTTCTAATCAGGGGAGAAAGATCAGTTTTTCCCCTGAAGGGAGCTGAGCGGCCAAAGGACAGGGACGGAGGCGCAGCCATCAGGGGACACAGACCCTGCCCTGTAGTCCTCAAGCTGCCCCATCTCCGGCCACAGCTCTGACTTGGCCTGCGTCCTAGGGGGGCCTGCCAGGAGGAGGGGGTGGGAGGTCAGTGGGAGGGCCCATGTGAGCAAGGAGGGGCCCCGGGGCGACGGGACGGGGCTGGCAAGCACTTCACGGCTGGGGCTGACCCTGTGGCGAAAGGGTCTAAGGACCTGGGTGGTGGGATGGACAAGCAGCCAAGGGGAGGCCTTGGGCGGCAAGCAGGGGGGTGGGAGGGGCAGCCACAGCTGGTGAGGGGGATGGCGGGAGAGCCAGGCAGCAGCAGAGGGCTAGCCCTGCAACCCCACCTCCACGCAGCCCTGCTCCTGCTCTCTTTTCAGGTGGCTCTGAGGTTCAGAGCAGCTAAGAAAGCAGTAGCAGGTCACACAGCCGAAGAGGTGCAGCTGCCCCAGAGCCTACACACGTCGGTCAGGTGTGGAGGCTGCGCCAAGAAGGGGGCGGGGCCGCCATGGGACAGGGCCGAGGTGCTTGAACACAAGGGGGTATATTCCCCCCCAGTCTCTAGAGAAAACGACAAGCCTCTAATAACTCTACAAGCAAATCGAGCAGCTGGGGGCCTGTGCCCGTTCTTCCCCGCCTCTCCCCCATCCTCGTAGTCCCAGAGCCTTTCCAAACACCTCCCTGAGTAAGGCCAGGCAGGTGGAGTGCGCCCTCTGTCCCCTGTCCCCTGCCCACATACCGGCCACCACCCAGGAGCCCAGCCCAGCCTCCCTGCTCAGACCCACAGCCGGCAGCAGACCAGAAATAAGCCTTCCTTTTAAAGCCAGACCTCGGCTCACAAACCAGCCGCCCGCCAGCCTGGAGTCAGACACAGGCGGCCACCCACGCGCCAGCAACAGGCCTGGGACACAGGAGCCCAGGGAGGGGGAGGGCGGTCCTCAGCCCAGGATGTCCCCTGCACCCTACCTCCTTCCTGGACCCCACCTGCTTCCTCCTCCACAAAGTGCCCCCCCCAGCCCACCCCTGCAGGTTGGCAAAGCCCAGCTCCGCCCCCCGCCCCCCAGGACCCAGGTCAGGACAGTTAGAACATTCTGAAAAACACTGGCCCTCCCATCAGGCCACCCAGGCACCAGCCTCACGATGTCCTAGCCTTGCCGACTCCAGCCTGGGAGGTCAGTGCTGACCTGGTGGCGGCCCTGGAGGAGGCTGGATTCTACAGCTGGCCGTCCCGCGTCCCTGGCCGGCCCCCATCCCTGGCCATCCCCCGTCCCTGGCCGTCCCTCGTCCCTGACCGTCCCCCATCCCTGGCCGTCCCCCGTCCTTGACCGTGCCCCGTCCCTGACCGTCCCGCGTCCCTGACTGGCCCCCGTCCCTGGCCGGACCCCGTCCCTGGCCGTCCTGTGTCCCTGGCCATCCTGCGTCTCCACCGCATTGGCCACAACTAAGGGAAGCCTAGCGCAGCAAGGGCCACTCTGCCCACCAGGAGCTGAGGGAGCCTCCTTGGGAAAGGATACTAGTGGTTGACATGCGGTCACCCCAGAGGGGTGGGGTCAGTGGGGCTGGGCGTCAGCTGGGCTGGGGGTTCACCTATGACGGAATGAGGCAGCCCTCTGCTCTGTCTCTTTTCCCTGCAGGGTGTGGGCTGCATGTGCGTGTGGTGGGGCCTGAGGCTCCCCCAGCACCCTGCACCCTAAACCCTGCTCTGCTGCCGTCCCGACCGTCCCATGGATGAGGAAACTCAGGCCAAGGTCACATAGCTGGTCAGCAACAGAGCCAGGACCGCCTCCCAGAGGAGGGGGTGCGAGGCCTCCCTGCTGCCTGGGGCCCTTCCTCCTGCAGTGGAATGCCTTCCAGAAAGCCCCAGAGGGAGGGTGGCCCTCTCCACTTGCCACATGACCGTTCACCTCACTCCCCACTCCAGCTGGGATGCAGCCTCTGGAAAACACTTCAGCTCCAAAGCCCCCAAGCTTTCCCTCTCCGAAGGCAAGGGCTGGCTGTCCCGTTCATCAGGGGTCCCCTGGCCCAGGTGCTGGGGAAACACGCTCAGAATATGCTGATACAGGAGGTGCTGGTGGGGGCTGGGGCTCTGGCGGCCTAGATGCACAGCCTGGCACCTGTCATACTAGGGTACAGGGACGGACCCACGGAGTGTAAGTGCCAAGACAGGATGTGCGGTCACAGGTGGGGATATGAGGTCTGTGGACAGCAGGAAGCCCAGCTGCATTCCAAGGAGAGGACATGGGGACAGAAGGTTTAGGGGGATGGGTCCCGTAGCCTCCAGCGAGTCTGGAGGTGGGTGTACAGACAGGAAGCCACAGGAGCTGAACTTGGAGGTGAGGGCACAGAGAGGAGACAGCAGAAGCAGATGTCACCTGCTCCTAGGGCACAGATGGGCCGCCAGAGTTGCCCTGCTGGGCCAGCCCAGTGAGACGGGTATGTTGCCATTCCCCAGAGACTGCCCAGCGAGCCGCTGCCCCGGGGCTCACGCTCTCAGGAATCTTCCCTCCACGTGGGGCTGCCCTGCAAGGTGCCTTCGACCAACACAATCCAGCAGAGTGACACTAACTGCCGAGGCTGCATCACCAGAGCCCGGCAGTCCCACCCGGGCCGCTTGGGACTCCCCCCTTCGGGACCCGGCACCATGCCGTGAGAAGCCCACAGGCCACGTGCGAGACACCCTGCCCCCCCTCTAGCCAATGGTGAGCACCAACTGGCAATCTGGGACAAGACTTCAGGTCGCTGCCACCCCAGCCAGTGCCCAATCAGAACTGCGCAGAGGCCTCAGAACCGGGGAAGACACCGCCCGTCACTGCTGGAGTCACGGTTCTGGGCTCTTGTGCAGCAAGAAGGTACGTGTGAGCACCAGGCGGCTCCAGGACCGTAGGCCCCCAGTGCTAAAGGCCCTGCTCTGCCCACACACCCCGGCCCACACCAGCACGGGGGGCACCCTGGGGGAGGGGGTGCCCAGGCCTACCTGCAGAGAAGATTTGAGTCGCCACGGCCAGGAAGGCGTCAGTCACCACAGTCTCGGACTGCAGGGAGATGTTCAGCTGACGAGCCACGTTGCGGTAGACACTGGGCCGGATCAACTCCAGCTCGTCCCCTGTGCAGTCACACGGCGGGGTCAGAGGTGGTCCGCGCCCGCACGACCCTAGTCCCACCGTCACACAGGCCCGGGACCAGCCCACTCCTGTCGGCTGGCACTGAACTCGCCTGATCCCTGACCCCTACTCGGCCTGTCAAATTCCTACCCCGGCATGACCCCACCATGGCCCCTGGGACCAGGAGACCAAGGAGGTACACTGGGAACCCCCGGACCTACCTCTGCGGCCCACCCCTTCCAACAAGCCGGCCACCCCCCAGCCCCACCCAGGACCAAGCCTGCTGGGCCGGTGAGGCGGGACTCCCCAGATGGAATGAGGGCCGTGCCTGATGGATGACTCATGACTCCCGGTGAGCTGCCCGGGCGGCAGGCGGAACGGGCAGGCAGCCAGAGCCCCACACGGGCAGGGGCTATGCCAGCGACCCCACACAGGCGGGCCCCTGGCTGCTGCCTCCGAGGGGCATCCTCGCTCGGGCCCTGGCACCGCTCTGTGAACCAAGAAGCGGAGTCATTGCCCGGGGCCACCAGCACCGCCCGGGCTCAAACCTGGGCTCCTGCTGCCAAGCGGGTGTGCCTGGACGGGCGGCCACGGTCGGCAGAGGAAATGCCCTCTCAGCAGCCCTGCCCGCTGCCTGCGCTCACCGCGGCGCCCCTGGCGGTGATGTGCTGGGAATTCCACACGGCCCTTGGACTGGGTGTCCCCCGGCCCAGTCACTTCTGCGGCCAAAGCAAACAGGGAAATGCCGTGGACTGGACAGCACGGAGCGATAAGGGTGTCGGCGTCACCCCTGGGCCAGCTGCACTCCATCTAACGCACTAAGATCTAGATGCAGAGCAGAAACCGGCGAGGCTGGCAGGCGGCAGGGGAGGCGGCATGGAAATTCCCAGGGCCGGCCCGGCCATTCCCACACACAGACCTCAGTCCCCACAGGGGACTAGGCCTGAGAGACAGAGCATGGAGCTGCGACCCAGGCTTCTTCCTGAGGGCCGCTGCCCCGGGAGCTGGGTGTCTGGGGGCCTGCCCCGAGCAGGGGCTTCGGGGCATGCCAGGGGCAGGCAGACAGCGCTAGCTCCGAAGCAAAAAGACATGAAGGGGAGCACTCTGGGGGCCAAGCCATCTCCCTCCCTTGGCCATCCGGCAGGGCTGAGTCCCAGCGACTGGACGTAGCCCGGTGCTGGGGAAGGGCCCGGAAGGGCCTTGAAGGCCCAGCTCCTGAGAGGGCTGATGCTGGGCACCCGAGCCCAGGCCGGAAGGCTGGGGCTCTCAGCGTGGGACACAGAGGAATGAGGACACAGAGACCAGCCTGGTCAGACTGGGAGAGGCCCAAGCAGAGTTTTCTACACAAGTTCAGACAGTAGGGACTCTGGGCCCAGGACAGAGGCCGCGCCCGGCTCCTGCTCACAGACAAAGAGACAGAGGCTGGGGGTTAGGTGGCTGCAGGGCAGGCCGGGACAGAGGCAAGACTTCCTTCTGGCTCCCCCAGGGGTCTGGGGGCTCTTGGGAGGCCAAGGAACCACCTTCTCCAGGGCCCTCTAGAATGTTCCCCTGGTGTCATCCCCACAGGCAAGCTGAAGAAACGGCCGTGGGTGGCTGACCTCGAGGGAGGACCTCATGGGAGTCCAGGCCCTCTGGACCCTGGACTGATTCCCCAAATCCCACTGGCTCTCCCCTCCCCTGAGGCCCCGGTGTGCTACCACCCTTCCTGGCAGCCTTCTCTGACACCCTCAGGGAGTCTGTGTGTCTCCCCACACCCCAAGTCTACACAGCTCTCAGAGTCCACACAAAACAAGGATGAGCAGACAGTGGTGTCAGCCCGAGAAGAGGCCGAGTGTCCCCTTTCACACGGCACTCCCCCCGAGCCTGGACCCACACTCTTTGTGGAATGCCACACCATCGGGGCTCTGTCTTTGCCGCCATCCCCTCCCCATGTGCCCACTGCCAGCAACCAGTGAGTGACCTCAGTCCCTGTGGGGAAGTAAACGGCATGGGCTGGGCTGGTCCCACCCCCTGTGGAGTGCAGACCTTGGGGAAAGTGGAAACAATTATCGGGCAGGCAGTGTGTGACCCATCCGCCCCCAAATAAGCACCCCCAAGTGTCTATACACGACCAGCCGGTTACCCACCACCGGCCGTTCCCGTGGTGGCTTTGACCCTCTTTCTGCAGGGAGCCCTACCAGGCCTCTACATCCAGAGGACAGAGTGGCAGGATTTCAGGCAGCAACCCCAAAGACCTACTTTCCAAAACAAACATCGTGACACGTGGTCCCACAAAGCATTTCTGTGCCCAGCTCAGTACAAGGGTCACTCTGCAAGTTCAGCCACCAAAACACTGTTGTTTCCCAGAGATTTCTAGTCTTTGTGGCCAGAATGTCTGAGATCTGGGGCGGAGCTGGCATGGCCCTGCAGGGGGTGGGCGAGGAGCCCGAGGGGCTAAAGAGGGGAGTGTTGGTGGGCCTGCCTAGAGCAAGGCTATTCCTGACCTCCTCCTCCCCTCCCGGCCCGCAGCCCCCAGTCCGGCAGCAATGGAAACTTCGGCCCAGCAGCTGGGGCTTCTCCAGGACACCACCCGGCCCTGTAGTGGGGGCTTCTCCCGGACACCCCTCGGCCCAGCAGCGGGGGGTTTCTCCCGGACACATCCCGGCCCAGCAGCGGGGGCTTCTCCCGGCACCCGCCCGCCCCGGCCCGCACTCACCCAGGCGCAGCAGCACCGCGCACACCTCGGCCAGGCGGCCTCCGGGGGCGGGAGCGGCGCGCTCGGGCGCGTTCCAGGCGAGGCCGGCGCGGAGCAGCCGCGCGTGCACGAACTCCCGGCCGAGCGCCTTGGCCTGGGCCACCAGCTCCTTGTCGGTGGGCGAGCGGTCAAAGGCGTCCATGATCTCGGCGGCGAAGACCGAGGAGCGCCGCAGCACCTCCATGGCGGGACCGCGGGCCGGGGGCGCGGCACCTGCGGGGAGCGCGGCTCAGCGCGCCGGCCCGGCTGGCGGCGGGGAGCCAGCCCTGCGCGGGCGGGGAGGGCGCGCGGGGAAGGGGCGCGCGGGGCTGAGGGGCTGCGGCCGACCGCGAGGGACCGTTCGTTTTGGGGGGGAGGCTCCCCAAATCTTTAAAATCACGGAGCCACGCTCTTTCAGATTCCGGGTTCCATCTCGGGTCTGCCCACGGGCGCCCGCGACGCACGGACCGCGGCGAGGTGGCGATGCGCCCTGGGGCCCCGCGCCCGCGCTCGAAGGCGTCGTCCCCGGCGGCCGCCCCGCTCACCTCCTCCGCGGCATGGCGCGGGCGCGGGGCCGGGTAGGGGGCTCTGGCTCAGGCTGCGCCGGCCGCGGGCTCCGCCGGCCTCGGTCCCTCCATCCGCAGCGGCGGGGACGCGGGCCCGCCCTCGCCGCGCAGGTCCGCGCTCCCGGGGCGCTCGGCGCGGCTCTCCGCCGGCGGGAGGCGAGGCTTGGGGCTTCGCCTTCTAAGGAAAAGGCGGCCCCCGGGGCGGAGCCGCGGCCAGGCCCTGCCGCCGCCTCCCGGCTTAAGGAGGACCGAGCGAGTCCGCGCCGGGCCGGGAGCGCCACGAGCGCCGCGGGCAGGACCTGGGCCTGCGGCGCCGGCGCGGCCTCCTGACCTCGCGCCCGCTGCGGTTTCGCGCTGTTTCCCAGAGGTCCTTCCTGGGTCCCAGGGACGTGCCCCTGGTCTGCCACGTGGCCCGGCGTCGTCGATGGACGCTCCGCGTGTCGTGTGTTGAAGACCCCGCAAAAATCTTCTGCCGCTCGGGGGGTTGCTGTTGCTTATAACGAACGGGGGTGATTCTCCGTGAAGCCCAATTTATCTTTCTCTTTTTTTAATTAAAAAATGTTTTTAGGCTTATTTATTTATTTTGAGAGAGACAGAGACAGCGTGAGCGGGAGAGGGGCTGAGAAAGAGACAAAATCCCAAGCAGGCTCCTTGCTCCATGCTGTCGGCACAGAGCCTGATGCAGGGGTCGAACCCATGAAAGGTGAGATCATGACCTGACCGAAACCAAGTGTCCCACGCTTAACCCACTGAGCCACCCAGTCGCCCCTAATCTGTCTTTTCTCGTAAGGTTAGTGTTTTTTTCATTAGGATATTCTCCTATGTTTTATTTTAGAAGCTTAACTGTTTTACTGATTAAGTCTATGAGGCATCACAGATTAGTTCTTGGGAATGGTATCCTAGGGACACCGCTCTTTATTTCCATAGGAATATCCAGGTGACCTAACATCATTTATTGAAAAGACCACCCTTTTCCTCTTGGATTGGAAAAGAGCCCTCATCATAAATCAAGTAGCTGTGTATGTGAGGACCTGTTCCAGAAGCTCTTCCTTCCCACTGGTCAATTCCTCTGTCCTTGAACCAACATCACACAGTTCGAACCAGATTAACCAACTGCCCAAATTCACATACACAGAGCACTTCGTCCAGTAGCTGTGGTAGCTGTTCCTTCCATGTGCACATGGAATGTTAGTCAAAAGAGACCCTATCCTGGGCCATAAAACCTCAACAAATTTCAAAGGACTGAAACCATACAAGTTTGGTTGCCCTCTTTGAATTAAATTAAAACTCAATGTCAGTAAAACAATTGGAAAGCCTCCAGGTGCTTGGTATTTAAATCTTTCTTTCTTTCTTTCTTTCTTTCTTTCTTTCTTTCTTTCTTTCTTTCTTTCTTTCTTTCACATTTTTTTATTTGTTTTTGAGAGTCAGAGACAGAGCATGAGGTGGGGAGGGACAGAGAGAGAGGGAGACACAGAATCCGAAGCAGGCTCCAAGCTCCGAGCTGTCAGCACAGAGCCCGACACAGGGCTCGAACCCACACTGTAAGATCACGACCTGAGCCGAAGTTGGACACCCAACCAACTGAGCCACCCAGGCGCCCCAACACTTCTAAATAATTAAGGATCAAATGGTAAATCACAAGGGAAACTAAAATATTTTGAAGTGAGCAATAGCGAAAATACAACCCAGCGAACACTGTGGGACACAGGTACAGCAGTGCTTAGAGGAAAACTTACAGCTTTAGGAGAAAGATTGAAAATTAATGCTCTAAGTCCCAACTCATGAAGCTAGAAAAAGAACAACAAATTAAACCCAGAGGTCAGAGGAAATAACAAAACCAGAGCAAAAATTAATTGAAACAAAGCAAAAATTAGTGAAAATCAACAAAGCCAAAAGTTGGTTCTTTGAAGAGATTACTAGAATTGATAAACCCCTGGAAATGTTGGGTAAGAAAAAGAAAACAGAAATTCAATATCAGGAATGAAAAAGAAGACATCACCAAATACTACAAACATTAAAAGGATAATAAGGGGAGCCTGGCTGGCTCAGTCCATGGAGCATTTGACTCTTGATCGAACCCCACATTGGGCGTAAAAATTACTTTAAAATAAAATCTTAAAAAAAAAAGTATGATAAGAGAATAGTATGAACAACTCTATGACAGCAAATTTGAAATTTAAATGAAACACAAATTACCAAAACTGACATTAGAAGAAATAAAAAATCTGGATAGTCCTATACCAATTAAATAAAATTAATCCATAATTTAAAATATTCTCCAAAAGAAAATTCTAATTCACATAGTTTCTTTCTTTTTTTTACTTGGTTATTTATTTATTTATTTATTTATTTATTTATTTATTTAGAGCCCAAATGGGGGAGAGGGAGATAGAATCCTAAGCAGGCTCTGCACTGTCAGCACAGAGCCCTGTGAGGGGCTCGAACTCACGAAGCATGAGATCATGACTAGAGCTGAAGTGGGACACTTTACTGACTGAGCCATGTGCCCCATTTTTTTAAAAATTCAGATGGTTTCATTGGGGGAATTCCTCTAAACAGATGAAGAAATATCACCAACCTTACACAGACCTTTCCAGAGACTAAAAAGTGATCAAATATTTCCTGCCTCGTTTTGGGAGGCCAACAAACCATCGATACACAAACCTATTCAGAACCTTTCAAGAATCTAGGAAAGCTATCGAACCTCAGTCTGCCTTGGCTTCTTCGTCTACAGAATAGACCCCTACCTTCCGTGGTTGTTGAGAGGGCTGGACTAGGGAGTCCACGTAAAAACCGACTTGTCGCGCAGTGAGTGCCCAGTAACTGTTAGCCGTTTTTGCAGAAAAGCTGCAGAGCTCCCAAATGTGAGTGTGCATTTTAATGAACTCTTCAGGGGGGGTCTGGAGCATCAGGACAGAGTCTGCCTCCGGCATTTCTGCAGAGCGCTTAGGTTTGGGATTCCCTGTGTTTTCTAGATGGGAATATGGAATATGGAAGCTCAGAATGGAAGGGGACTTGCCTGCCCCTGCAGGACTGGGCATAATCAGATTGTGAACTTTGGAGTCCACCCCTGGAGTCCCTGGAATATACTTCTGGCGGAGGGAAAGCTGCGTCTGCAGACAGGACACAGGGGGGCTTCCTCCTGCTCCCTCCCGCCACGTGGCCTCAGGCGACTTCCCCATTCCCAACGTCCTGTACAACCTGAGGTCCCATTCTCTGGTCCGTTTCTCCTGGGGAGCACGGATGGCTGTGGACAGACTTCACGGGCTCTCACGTGGGGTGACAAATCACTGGACGTAACTGATAGACGCCTACGTCTAGCACCGTCCCTTCAGTCCGGGGTGCCATGCCCGAAACCAGCGGACTCCTCCCTGGACCTTTGGTATCAGGTCGAAGCCAGGTCTCAGGTGTTCCGTACGGAATGTCGACAGCAGTCAGGGTCAGGGCTAGCAGTGAGGGCCTGGAAAGCCCCCCAAGCACTTATTAAGAAAGAAGGTTAAACCAGTCCTGAGTAGTTAAAGCACAAACCCTTATCCAGACCTTCAAAAGGCTGGGTCATGCTGGAATTAGTTGAGGTCTTCTTGTCCCAGAGGCCTGGAGGAAGCTGGCCTCGTCCTGGCCACGGATCCCCGAGAATGCTCAGGCACTCCACGGTCACCCTCGGCCCTGGCTCTCTGCCTCTGGAGAACTCGTGCTCTGCTCTCCCATCTTGCCTCTGACCCTCCATCTGCCCTGGTGTTGACCGAGTGTGGACCTTGGTGCCTGGTTGGCGAGGAGCCTTCTGCGGCCCCAAACTGGCTTGAGCCTAGGGAGACGTGTTGGTTCATGTGACTGAAATGTCCAGGGAGGGGTCCCCTGGTTTCAGGCAGGCTGTCCCTGAGTGACCGCATTCACCTCCCCAACACGGGCTTTCCCAGTCCTTCCAGGACGCCCTGGGGCCAGCAGCTTTTGTCACATGCCCCTCCCTGAGCCAGCTGTGGCTGGAGACGGGGCAAGTGCCACCGAGTTAGGTCTGGTCATATCCCCGGCCCTGGATGGGGTGCAGGGGCCCGTCGGTGCCACCAAGTAGCAAGGCTGAGGGTGGAGCTCACGATGAGGGAGGGGATCCTGGCTTCCGTCCTGCTGGGGTCACGGTGTGGGGAGCAGGGGTCCACCACCCAGTGATGCCAGCTTCTACAGGTGAGTGGTAACACGTAGCACGGACGTGGACCGGGTCCCTGCCTGCTCCTCCGACAGCCATGCAGCGGGGCAGGCACACACAGGGCAGCGTCCCGTCCCGCAGAGCATACACCCAGGCCTCCAGAAAGCCCAGTCGACACCAGCCCAGCCCCTGCGGAGGCTGCGTGCGCCTCTTCCTGGGCCCGGCCCCGGAGGAAACTGAGCGGTTAGCCTCTGCGGGGACGCGGACGGTCACGGGCGTGAGGGTGGGCATGGAAGTGGCGGCTCGGGGCTGCGTATGTGGGGCTCACACGAGGCCTCGTGGGCACGGCCAGCTGTGGCTGAGAAGGTCCAGGCGAGGTTCCTGGCGGGAGTCTGGTGCTCTGGCCCCGGGCCGGGGCTCCCAGGACGCCGCGGGGCTGCTCGTCTGGAGGGGCCTGCGTGTTGCGTTGAGTCACTGCTGAGCTCCTCCTGGGTGCAGGCTTGGGACACGACGCCCGCTGTCCAGGGACCCACGAGCCATGACCCATGGGTGGGGTGGGGCTTCACCAAGCCTCTTCATTCTCCTTTCAAAACACATCGGCCCTGACCCAGGCCAGCACCCCTCTCTTCCAGATGGGCTGCCTCTCACGCACACCTCTCTAGACGACCCTGTGCGTGTGGACAGAGTGCCTTTTCAAAACCAGCCATTTTCATTAGTGCCCAGCCCCCCAGCACCTGCTTTTACCCTCCCCAACCTCGGTGGTTTCTTCATCCCTTCTTCCCCTCCCTCTGCCTTGCTCTTGGCTCCAGCCACCCATCTCCTTGTATAGCATCAAACACCTGCAGCACACTTGTGCCTCAGGGCCTTTGCACTTGCTGTGCCTTCTTCTCTATTATCTTCAGAGCTCTGCTCATGTAACAATTCATCAGAGATGCCCTCTCCTGCGTCCTGACTCTCCCCCTTCCTCACCCTCACATCGTCTGTGCAAAGCAGGTCCCCACAGGCGTAGCCAAGGACAAGGCAGACCTGGAGTACACGAGGTGGAGTTCCCAAGAGGCGTGAGACAGCCTGCCACTCACATACCCGGGTCCGTCCTCAGAAGTCCAAAGCACCACTGCTGGTCGATACCCGTATTGAGCATCACTTCACGTACATTCTGCTAGGCACAGCACGCCTTCCTTCTGGACACCTCGGAGCTCCCCTCCCACCGCCCCCGCCCTGCTCAGGTGTTCGGCAGGTGCTGTGCTCCTCCTGGACGCACGGGAGAGGCCTGTGCAGAGCACCCATGTGGACTGAGCCAAGAGCGGGGGATGCTGCGACTCCGGGCCTCCAGCCCTGTCAGGGCCCCTGGAGCTCTGCCGTTAGGGGTTCCCGTTTCCTCCAAACCCCACGGCGTGCTCGCCCCTCTCCTCTCGAGGCCCAGTACCTGCACCTCGCCGTTAGCAATCTCCGTGGTGATGGGAAACCCTCAAGGTCCTCTGACATGAAACGGACGAATGTACTTGATCTACTGGGAGGAGGTCAGGAGCCTCAGAAGAGACAGAGGAGGGCCGACGGCCCCCCAGGCACCAGCCTCTCTGCAGAGGGCTTGGCGCGGGGACACTGCACCAAGACTGGCGGCGGAGACCGGAGCACAGAAGCGGACAGAGGATCCTGACCAGAAGTTTACAGCATCCTTGGACCCTGGAGACGTTTCAGGAGTCCCGGAAGCAGAAGCTAATAAAGCGGTCAAGTGGACATCAATCTGCAAACTCTTGTGGCTTGGCCCAGGCCCTCGGGTGCGGTCACTGGCCTGCTGCCCCGGTCCCCTGGGGGGAGATGAGCAAGGTCCGCAGGGGGCTGGCGCCCGTGGTCTCCCCTCGGCACCCCCGTCCCTGCCCCGAGGACAGAGCAGGTGGGGAAGAGGTGCAGGGTGGGGACGTGGGGGGGGCGGGGCCACAGGCAGGATCACCTGCCCTGCCACCCCTTCGGGAGGCCTGCCTGGGCGGGGGCCCACTGAGCTCCCCACAGCAGTCCCCCGGTGATAGGAGGTGATCAGACGGGGATGGGGGACAGAGGCAGCCCCTCGAAGCCTCCCTCCCGGGGCTGAGGCGGGGAGGGGGGGGAGGGGGAGCTGCGGGCACCGCCCGCCCAGGCTGCTCCTTGGGCTGGCCCCTCCCTGTTTCTCTCTAGCTGCTCATTCTTCTTCCTCCGGAGGGATCAGAGCCCGGGCAGAAGGGTTTTGTATACACTGGGCTGAGTGCTGGATAAACACCCAGGGGGCAGGGGCAGGGGCAGGGGGGGTCTTTATGCCTCGCCCTGTGTCCCCGCCCTCCCCGCCTGCACAAATGGAAGGATGGGCTCCGGCCTGGGGAGGGAGTTTGGGGCGGCTTCACCGTGAGTTCAGCCAGACCAGCCCATCCGCCCTGGTTGCCCCTCTGCCCCCTGGTAGTGCCCTCTGGAGTAAGCATAAAGTGTTTCCCAGGGCGCCTGGGGGGCTCAATGGGTTAAGCGTCCGACTTCCTAAGCGTCCGACTTCCACTCAGGTCATGATCTCATGGGTGGTGAGTTCGGGTCCCAAGTTGGGCTGACAGCTCAGAGCCTGGAGCCTGCTTCGGATTCTGTGTCTCCCTCTCTCTCTGCCCCTCCCCTGCTCATGCCCTCTCTCTCTCTCTCTCTCTCTCTCTCTCTCTCTCTCTCTCTCTCAAATAAATAAACATTAAAAAACCTTTTAAACGCGAGCGTCGTCGGTCAGCCGGTGGACAGCCCAGTCCGTGTGCATGCACCCACGGCTGCCGGCCGGGCGCTTACGATTTCCTAGGCACAGAATCAGCACTTTTCCTTCAGGGCATTTATTTTTTGTCATTGGCTTGTCCGTATTCTTTGTATATTCTGGGTGTTAATATTTCGTCTGTTATAAATGTTACAAATATCCCTCCCCCCTTCCCTGGGGCCTTTGTGAAGGCAGGGCCGCCCACCCTGCCGCCCTACACCTGCTCCCGGGCTCTGTTCCTGCCCTTCTGGTGGTGTTTGAAATCCAGTTTTGTGGGGGCGCCTGGGGGGCTCAGTCAGCTGAGCATCTGACTTCCACTCAGGTCATGATCTCCCTGACCGTGGGTTCGAGCCCCACGGGCTCAGCACTGATGGCGGGTAGCCTGCGTGGGATTCTCTCTCTCTGCCCCTCTCTGACTCGTGGTTTTTCTCTCTCAAAATAAATAAATAAACTTAAAAAAAAAAGAGAGAGAGACTCTCTCTTTTAAAAAAAAAGCCAGGTTTGTGGATATTAGTGAGAAAGATGTTCCTTCCCTTGTCCGTCTCCGGCCTCGGCTGGCAGTTTGTCCAGCACTTCCGGCTGAAGGGGCTGGTGTTTTCCAGGACTTTGAAACTCAGAGCTGAACCTGAGTCCGAGTCCGGACGCACCGGGACAGGCCCCGCCCCAGTTCCTCACGCCCCTGAGCACCTCACAGATGTGTTCGCACCTGGCACGGCGAATTCGACAGTCGTGCGTTTTTTAGGCACTTACGGTGTACCTCAACGAAAATCATGCATCTCCATGGTTTAAAGGGCTCAGGAGCTGTGTGAGGTTTTCAGTGAAAAGCAGCTGTCCCCAGGGCGGCCTCCCCAGACAGGCCATCGCCAGCCCTCGCGGCGAGGCTCGCCTCTCGGCGGCTCTGCGGTCCCTGTCCGGGATGCCTGGGAAGGTGAGGGATCAGCCCCCCAGACCTGCCCCTCCTTCCTGGCCACTCTACCTTCTCGGTCACTTCCCGGGGCGGGGAGGTTGGCCGTCTGCGCCGCGGGGCGGGGCCGTGCTCACAGCCACACCCCTGTTCTGTGACTGCCCAGTTCCAGGCGTTTCGAATCTTGCCCCAAAGGAAGATAACCCAGACCTCTGGCCGGTCCCTGGTCCGGCCTGCCACTCCCCAGTGACGTCACCAGGAAAGCTCCGTTCTGGAGCAGTCTGCCGGCGGCCATGAAGAAGCCCAGACCACACCCATCGTCGAGTGCTCTCCGACCTGGGAGCTTGGCGGGACTCCCCCAGGAGAGGCGCAGGGCCTTCTTGGGCTCACGCGTCGCGCCTGCCTTCCGTTTCCAGTATGGCCGCATCACAGACGTTGGTCCGCGGGTTCGCCTTGGACGTGGCTCGGGTTCGTGGGCTTCCCTGCCTGGAGTTCAGGGCTGCCTCCCTCCTACTGCTTCTGTGTGCCCGATACTGGGACTCGGTGGACACTTTATGGCCCCGTCATTGCTATCAGTCATCATGCCAGGTGCATCTGTCCGTTGTCCTGTCCTGGAGGCCCCCGTCTGTCTTCTTGCCCCACGTGCGTGGGTCTCACCTGGGTCAGGCCCTGCTGCAGGTGGTGTCAATGGCCTGGGGTCGGCGCCAGCCTCCTGGTGTCCCCTCTCTGCTGTCCGTACTCTCTGCTGCATCTCCTTGTCTTTGGTTCTGGCTTCTGGAAGAGTTCCTTACTTTTATCTTCCCGCATTTCTATCCCAGTGCTTCTTTCTTCTTCTTCGATCCATCGTTGCCTTAACAAACTTTCCTGTTTGCGGTGTTATGGACACAGTATCTTCTCTTTCTGGGGGTTGTAACTTTAAGGGATTTTTGGTGGGGGCTTCTTCCCTCTCCCCCCACGCTTCTCCTGTGTGATTTGGTCCTCCCCTTTCGGGAGGCAGGTGCTGCTTCGCTGTCCTTTCATGTGGACAGGGCGGCCCAGCAGCTCCTTGTGGGCGTCCGAACAGGTCTGGTGGCCGGCCTGCCTCTTTCCTGGGAACCTAAAAAGAGGTCCTTTTCCTGGGCAGTCTGACCTCTGCTGAGAAGGTTCGTCAGGTCTCCTGCTTGGGGTGAGGGTGGGGTCCCTGTCTGTCTGGCAGCTCCCTGGAGCGGCCTCCAGGGAGGGGTCCGGGGGTCCTCTCCTTGACACCCTCCCCTGGGCCTCACCACCCTCGACGTGCTGGAAAGCCGCAGACCCAGTTTCCCTGGAGGACAGAGTCTCATCTGGTTTTGCCTGGGGGCACGAGGCTTGGGCAAGGGGGTGCGGGAGGTGGGCGAGGGGCGCGGGGTCAGGCCCTGCTGCTCTTCCCCAGCAGGGACTGGGCTGTGACACTCGGCATCCTCAGAGCTGGCGGTGAGCTCCGTCGTTTTCACCATCCCTGCCTGTGTGTGTAGGGGTGGGTGCACGCCCCGGGCCCCGGATATCTGGGCCGGCCACGAGACTTACCTTGGCCTACAAAACGTGAGAAGGGCAATGAGGGCCACGCGTGAGCAGAAGCTTGAAGAGCCGGGGCGTGTTCTGCCCCCGGACTTGGCCACACAGGAAGGGCTCTGTCCCAGAGAAGGCTGCTCCTCCCCCTGACTCCTGGAAGGAGCAGGAGCAGGGATGTATGTGGGCGGAGCTGCAGGGAGGAGTGGTGCCTGCAGGAGACAGACACCTTGGCTGCCGCCAGCCGCTGTGATTCCAGGGCTCCTCGTTACTGAGCGTCACTGCCCGGGGGCTGACAGTTACACGTGCTGAGCCACACACCACCTTCCATCTTTCTTTCCATCCCAGTGTGGTGGGGAGCATTCAACTCTCTCATCTACTGTGGCCTTCTCTGCATTTCTCTTTGTACTTGAGGGTTTCCCTACTGTACAATTCCTTCACTGCCATTTTAGAAGGGCGTGGGGAGGAGGCGTGGCTGGTGAGCCATTTTAAACTGGGACTGTGGCTGCCTGCTTTCCAGGGCTACCGTCAACCCTTACGCCGACTTCCCAGCACGCTTCGCCGACCTCTGTGCAATTCCGCTACTTGCGTTCCGCACCTCTTTATTGTCGTTCTGGGTGACACCGTCCGATCCTCCTTGCAGACTCCTGAGTCCCTGCATGTTTGAAGACGCCCGTGACTCCACTCTGAATATGACGGGCAGATGCGGCCCCGCGGTCCCTGCGCACAAAGCCACCCTTCCATTGTCCTTCCCTCCTGCACTCTTCCTCCCTGCTCCGTCCCTCCTCCTCTCCTTTACTGACCTCCCGGGGCCCCTGACAACACCCCACACACCTGGTGTGGAACGGCAGAGAGGCTCACTCAGTCTGGAGGCCAGGAGGCCAGAGCCCCGGCACGGGCAGAGCTGGCCGCCCCCTCCCGGAGGCTCTAGGAGAGAGTCTGTCCTTGCCTCTGTCCTTGCCGTGTTGCCTTCTCCCTGCGCGTATGCATCCAAGTCTTCCCGTCCAGGGGCCCCTGCCCCGGCGCGACCTCAGCTGAACTCGATGTCCTCTGCCAAGACTCCGTGTCCAAACAAGGCCCCACTCACAGATACGGGGTTAGGACTCGACACGTCTTTCCAGGTGATGCCATTCAACCCTCTCGGTTTTGAAGAGTTGTTTTCATCCTTAGAATTCTAAAATGTACTAGAACGTGTTCAATCAAGACCCTATTTCCTCTTCTGACCTGAAAACACACATTTCTCTTCAATTTTTGGGAGAGTTTCCTGAGTGTGTGTCTCTGCACGTGTGTGTAGTCTGAGCGATTGCGTGTCTGTGTTTGCACTTGCGTGTCTGTCTGTGTGTGTCTGCGTGTCTGTGTGTCTGGTTGTGTGTGTGTGTGACTGCGTGCACTGTCCATGCGTGGCGTGCTAGCCGAGTGACCAGTTCTGAAGATGTGCTCGGCCGAACCCCATGCGTGTGCTGGCTCACGGGGCAAACGTGACCTTGCAGGTGGGATTGGATGGAAGACCTCGAGGCAAGAGGTCCCCTGCATGGTCCAGACAAGCCCGGCGTCGTCACAAGAGTCCTGGTAACTGCGAAGAAGGAAGGTCGGCTCAGAGAGGAGAACGTAACGGGCCTGAGAGAAGCAGGGTCAGAGAGAGGCCACCCTCTGCAGATGGGGGAGGGGGCAGGCGGCTTCTAGAAGCTGGAAGAAGCAAGGAAGCAGATTCTCCCTGGAGCCTCTGGAAGGAACCTGCCCTGATAACGCCTCGATTGTGGCCCAGTGAGACCCGTGTCAGAACCGGCCTCCAGAACCGTCAAATACACGTGTTGATTGAAGCCACCTGGTTTGTGGCATTCTGGGAGAGCAGCTGTGAGCTCACCTCTGTTAGGCTCAGGGGAGCGCGGGAGAGCTTGCCGGGTGGGTGGTGAGCTGCCCGCCGCTGGGGGAACCTCGTCTGTAAGTAACACATGGTCATCGAGAAATTCTGGAAAATACAGAGAAAATGTAAAGAATTTGCATGGGAGATTCATAATCGGGCCCACAGGCAACCAACCACTGTACATGTTCAATCCGTGTGTATCCAACGGGGGAAAGAAGGAAGGGAGAGAGGAAAAGGGGGCGAGGAGGGAAGGAAGGGGGGTTGGGTGCCAAGAGGAACAGTTTTTCTGTTTTCCCACTTGCCTTGCGAGCACTTTCCTGTCATTATGGTGTTTTTTTTTAATTAATTTATTTTTTAAATGTTTATTTATTTATTTTATTTATTTATTTTTTATTTATTTTCAAATTGGTTTCCATATAACACCCAGTGTTCATCCCAACACGTGCCCTCTTTAATGCCCGTCACCCCCTCTCCCCCCTCCCCCACCCCCCTCACCCTCAGTTTGTTCTTAGTCTTTGAGAGTCTCTTGTGTTTTATCTCCCTCCCTCTCTGTGTCTGTTTTTCCTTTCCCCTTCAACAGCTGGAGGACTGCGCCCCGTGCCACGGACATGTGGGAGTGTCATCTAATCGTTAGTATCACGGGGTATTTATGGTGCTTCCACTTTCCCACCTTTGAGCTAAAGCGTGCCTATTTTTTTAATGTTTATTTATTTATTTCTTTTAAGAGAGAGAGAGAGAGCACGCGTGAGCGTATGTGTGCATGTGCACACGGGGAAGGGGCAGAGAGAGAAGAAGAGAGAGGATCCCAAGCAGGCTCTGTGCTGTCGGCACAGAGCCCGACGCGGGGCTCGATCTCAAGAAGGTGAGGTCATGACCTGGGCCGAGTTGGGCGCTTAGCTGCCTGAGCCCCCTGGGTGCCCCGTGCCTCTCGATTTTCTCAGTGCCGAGGCACCTTCCCCCAAGGAACCCCACTGCCAGGATCCGAACACCAGCCCGAGTCTGACCCAGTCTGAGTCTGAGCCAAGGGAGCCCTTATTCGGTCTGGGGCCCGACGAGACCCAGTGCGTGTCTGGAGGGACCGGGAAGCCAGGTGGGAGGCAGAGGCTGGCAGCTAATGGAGAGGCACCTGAATGCACCAGTCTTCACCAAACTGGTTTTGAATGTTTCTAAAACTTAAAGTCCGTCTTGGAAGGTGAAAACTTGCTGTCTGTGAGGGTGGAGAAGGCCTTGACCCAAGAGAGACGGAGGGTCTTCGAGGCTGCGGTTGGGGCCATCGCCTCCCCGGGGCTAGCCAGGCTCCCCGCCCTGTGGCCTACATGGGACAGGGAGCAGGTCCGGGCAGGCCCAGGAAGTCACCTGAGCCACATCGTGGGCACGGACAGGGACGCGAGGCTGGTGGGCCCTTTTCCTCCTGTCCAGATTTTTTTTTTTGCCCCGAGGGGAGTGATTTTTCTTCTACCTTAACCTCCTTCCTGAGATCCCGAGGCCTCCTTAAATGTCTTGTTTTGCAACAATCCTCAGTGTTCTGAGATCTCAAAGTCCAGCCAGCGGTCACAGGTCAGCCTGTTTTTCTGAATACAAGAGTAAATCCTGGTCACCGCGTCTCTCCCTCTGCCCCTCCCCCGCATGCGCTCAGTGTCTCTCTCTCAAAAAAATTAAATAAACATTAAAAAAACTGTTTAAACCTGGTTTTTCACTGACACCACTCCCGAGCGTGTGTCTGTGGCAGCTCTTCCGTCCCACGGCCAGAACCCTCCCCGCTCCGGGGTGTCCATGGCGCTCTGGCGGCCGCACGGCGGGAAACTCGTGCCCTTCTCAGCAGCTCCTCTGGCCACGGCAGCGGGTGCCTGGTCACGGCGGGAAAGTGACGCCTCCTGGGGGTCGCACTGGAAGGTGCAGAGCCTGGTGGGTGGAGAGCAAACGGAAGGTGCAGGGCCCGGGGGCCCCAGGAGCCCGCGGCCTGCGTGGAGCTGGGCAGGAGGTTCCGGTGCACCCAACCCCAGCAGCCGGGCCACCTCCTCGGGCGGGATACCCTCCCTGCAGTCTCTCAGTTGCCCAGACGTCCCAGGACACCCCTGTGGCCCTGTGACACCCCTGCCTGAGTACCCCCTCCCACTCACAGTCACCAGTGGGAGACATTGTCCTTGGGCCTGGGGGACACCCTCCTCTTCTCCATTCTCTTGAACCCCTGGGCTCCGGGGTCCAGGCCGATGGGCTCCACTGTGTGACAGGGGAGCCCCTGGGCTCCGGCCATCTGCGCCCTCCTCCCATGGGAGCCTGGGTCGCAAGGAGAGGCAGCTAGGCTGCCCCCACCCACAGTGGGCTCCGCACTCTCGAGTCCCTGCCTGGTTTAAGGTCTGAGAAGCCTGGGGATTCCCCATGGGACATACTACCAGGGCAAGGTGAAGTCCCCAAACCGCTCAATCCCCTCCCACCCAGGGAGGCCGTTCTGGTGCCCCCCCCAACATTGCCCCCTGTCCCCTTGGACGGGGTGAGCTTCCAAAGCCCTCCCAAGATGAGTCCGTTTGACCCCGACGTTGGCCAAGAGAGCCCACACGCTAGAGCAGAAGCTTCTGGCCCACTTCTCCCCACCCTTGGGTCCCAGCAGACTCCGACCCAGGGCCTGGAGCACTGGGCCAGTGGGGTCATTCAAGGCCATGGGTGCTGGGAGAGGCCTGGAAGGCGGCCACAGAGAGAGAAACACTTGCATTTCACCTAGGGCCAGTGGGCCTCAGGATGCCAAGGAAAACCTGAACTCAGGCAGAGAAGCCCGTGGGCACCAAGCCTCTGCCCATCCGGGACCCTCTTCCCACAGGCTTGGCCTCTGATGGAGAGAGAAAATTCTCGGTGAAGTTCCTGAAGGCTCACCAGGCCCCCGGGGTCATTTCTTTCCCTACCCAGCACAGTCACAACCTGGAATTCTCTGCTCCCCCCCATCCCCCCGCCGCCTCCACCTGCCCCTCTCTGTGGGGTGGGCTGCGGGCCTATGGGCCTCACGGATCTGGGTCACTGGACGGAAGAGGGGCTGGCGGCAGGAGGAAGAACACGGAGCCGCCCCTGAACGAGACCCCGGGCTTCCCAGCCTGTGGGCAGCTCCCGGGGCTGATGCCTGTGCGGATGGCTCTGTGTTCCTGCTTCACAGGAGCCCCGAGGCTCAGCTGGGATCCCACGTGGGCTGGAGCTCAGCCGTCAGTGGACAAGGAGAGGCGGGAGCCAGGCCACCTTCCTAGTGGCTCATTGGGCGGGGTCACGGCGCTGGGGAGGGCACAGAACAAAGTGTTCGCCCAGGGTTCAGCCGTCAAGCGCGGGAGCCCAGGCCCAGGGGAGGGCTTGGACTCCATGCTGGCGGCTCTGCGGGGGGTGGGGGGGAGAGGGAGACTCTTCGAGGGGGGGCTTTGCCCCAGGGGCTCTGTGGGGGGCATGAGCCACCCCCCCTCCCTGGGAGCACCCAATGGGATGTGGCAGGCAGGCATGCTGTGCTCCAGATCTCTGCTCCCTCAGTCTCCCCTCCAGGGCTGCATGCTCCCTCCATGCCTCCACCAGCCCTGGGGTGGGGCCCGGTCCAGCAGTGGGGGCTGGGGGCCTGGCTTCCAGGACTTTCTGGGAAGTTGTGCGGCCGTCCCCCTAGATTTGTGAAGGGTGTCTTCTGATACAGATGACTAGGGGTTCCTCGGGGAAGCAGCAGCGCCCGAGAGCCCCCTGTGCGGGTGAACCTGCTCAGCATGGGGGTGGGGTGCAATCGGCAAAGCCAGGCAGGGCCTCCCCAGGGAAGAGACAAGCAAACCAATCATAACATATGGAACTTATTGGGATCTTAAAAAAAAGTTTTTTAAGGTGTATTTATTTTTGAAAGAGAGAGAGAGAGAGGTTGTGAACGCAGGGGGGTGGGCGCAGAGAGAGAGGGAGACACAGAATCTGAAGCAGGCTCCAGGCTCTGAGCTGTCAGCACAGAGCCCGACGCGGGGCTCGAACTCACCAACCATGAGATCATGACCTGAGCCAAAGTCGGATGCTTAACCGCCTGAGCCCCCCAGGCGCCCTGATTTGGGATCCCAATTTGAATAAACGGTGTGCGGTCACACATACGAAATCCCACACATATACATCATGCACATGGATGAAATTTGAAAACTGACTCCACATCTGACAGTAAGGAATTATTAATTAAAATTTTTTTATTTAAAACTACAGTAAAATTGCCTTTTTTACTGTGCAGTTGAATGAACGTTAACGCAGGTACAGGTCTGTCTCATGTCCACCACAATCAGGACCCCGAGCGGTTCGTCACCCGGCAGAAGCTCAGCCGTGCTGTCCCTCTGCAGGCTGCAGGCTGTCCCCCACTTCCGGAAGCCACTGATCTCCTTTGCTACTGTTTCGTCCTTTTGCCAAAGCCACCTGAATGGAATCATATACTACGTAACCCTCTGAGGCTGACTTCTTTCTCTCACGCAATGCCGTGAGGGCTGCCCTGGCCGGGCGCGTCTGAGCGGGTTCGGTGGTGCCGAGGGACCTGCCTGTCGCTGGGCCTCGGGATTGGCTCTGCGTTGGGGCTCCGGGGAGTAGGCACACTGCAGACAGTCATACCCCTGTTTGCGTGTGAAGGTGACGTCTCATTTCCGAGGAGACATACCAGGGGTGGAAAGGCCGGGTCATATACCAGACGGACGGGGACTGAAGCGACCCGGATGGCCACCAGAGTGGCTGCGCCGTTCTGCATTCGCACCACGAACACCGAATGAGATTCTGGCTCCTTCCTCCTCCCCCTGAGTGACCAGCCCTTCGGCTCTGCCTCAGGCGGAGGGGTCTCCAGGGACGCGGGACTTTCCGTGCTAGAACTGGAAATTCCTGGGGAAATTAGGGCGCTTGCTATCGTCGGTACTTTTTATTTTAGCCATTCTAATATGTGTGTAGACGGCACCTAACTATGCTTTAATTTGCACTTCCCTGATAGTTAATGATGGTAAGCACCTGTTCATGGGCTACTGCCATTCATCCATCTTAGTAATTAACTATGTATTTATTCATGAGAGAGGGAGACAGAGTCCCAAGAGGGGTCTGCACTGTCAGTGTAGAGCCCAACTTGGGGTTCCAACCCAGGAACCAGGAGATCATGGCCTGAGCCGAAGTCAAGAGTGGAAACAGCTGAGCCCCTCAGGTGCCCCTCATCCGCCCTCGTTAGCAAGGTGTCTGTTCAAACCTGCTCTCCATACATTTTTTTTTTAATTGCGTTGTTTTTCTAACCTTTGAGTTTGGAGAGCTCTGTATTTATTCATTATATAGTATATATGTAGCATATGTGTATATTTTGTATACATACACATGTACACGTCTATGTACATATGCATTTGGAGTGTGCTTTGCAATGATTTTCCCCAGCCTTGTAGCGTGTCTTTTCATTCTCTCAACAGCGTCTTTCTGAAAGCAAAATTTGAAAATGTGTTGAAGTTCACTTTATCACCACTTTTGTTTATTTGTGTTAAAATACATATAATACAGGGGCGCCTGGGTGGCTCAGTCAGTTAAGCATCTGACTCTTGGTTTCTGTTCAGGTCATGATCTCGCGGTTTCCTGAGGTCGAGCCCTGCATCGGGCTCCGTACTGACGGGGCAAGGCTGCTTGAGATTTTCTGTCTCCCTCTCTCTCTGCCCCTCCCCCACTTGCACTGTCTCTCTCTCTCTCTCTCTCTCTCTCTCTCTCTCTCAAAAATAAATAAACTTAAAATAAATTTAAAATACACATAACATAAAGTATACGGTGTACGATTCAGTAGGGTTAATAAATTCATGATGCTGTCTAACCATACCCATTATCTATTTATAGGACTTTTTTTAAATCACCCCAAACCGAAACTCTGTCCCTGTTAATAATTCCTGTTCCCCTCCTCAGTCCCTGGAAACCTCTATTTTACTTTCCGTCTTTTGAATTGGCCTGTTCTGCATGCCTTATGTAAGTGCGATCATACAGTATTTGCCTCTTTTGACTGGTGTATGTCCCCTGTGTAATGTGTTTGTTGTTGGTGGTTTTATTTTAAATAGGCTCCACAGCTGAGCGTGGATGTGGACTTGAACTCATCACCCAACACAGGACTTAGACTTGAACTCAAGACTGGGATGCTTAATCCACTGAGCCACCCAGGTGCCCCTGCGTAATGTTTTTAAAAGTTCATGTTGTATCATGTGTCAGAACTTAATTTCTTTTCTATTTTATTGTATTTTATTTACTTTAAACGTGACAGAATACACATAAAATTTACCATTTTAACACTTGTAAGCATATTAGCATTGTTGTGCAGTCAATCTCCAGAACTCTTTATTTTGCAAGACAGACTCTGTGTGGATTAAACAGTAACTCCCCACTTCCCCTCCCCCAGACCGCGGCACCCACTATCTACTCTCTGAGGAAACCTGCCTCCTTTAGGGACTCCACATTTGTGGAACCATACAATATTTGGTCTTCTGGATCTGGCTTATTTCACTCAGCAGAATGCCCTCCAGGTTCATCCATGTCATCGCAGGTGTCAGAATGTCCCTTTTCTGGCCAGATAGTATTCCCTGGCTTTGCTACACCAACATTTCCTTCCTCCATCCCATCCTCCACGGGCACTTGGGTTGCTATGCTGGGCAGGGCCTCCAAACGGCATCGGAAGGCCCTCCAAGGCGCAAGGGAGGAGGGAGAGCCGAGGGGAGTGGCGAGAGGGCGGAGAGTAGAGAGCGGTGTGCGTGGAAGGGACCAGGAGGGAGGACAGAGAGGGGAAGAGTGTATGGGAGGGGAGAGGAAGGCGGGAGGGAGATGAGAGGGAGGACGGCGAGGGAGTGGCGGGAGGGGGGTGGGGGGCAGTGGCGTTGGCGGGGGATGGGACTGGAGGCAAATGGGGAAGGGGTGGGCGGGAAGGGGAGGGAGTCCACGAGTGGGAGGACGCACGCCCAAGGGCCCCCCCAACCCCAAGCCGTTTTACCCCCGGCCCCGCCCCCGGCCCCGCCCCCGGCCCCGTCCCGGCCTGCCCCGCGGCCTGCTGGGAGATGTAGTGTAGAGCCGCTCAGGAAACCCGACTCCGAGTCCCGGCGAGCCCCGCGACACCGCCCTGCCCCGTGGCTTGCCGGGACTTGTAGTCCAGGGCCGGCGGACGCCCGAGCGCGGAACGAGCGGTGGGACTCGGTGTCCCAGAGAGCCCCGTGCTGGGCTACGACACGGCGCACCGCCCTTGCCGTCGCCGCCGCTGGGCTTTCTCCGGTCGCCGCCGCCACTGCCGCTCCTTCACGGGCTGGAGGGCCCGGGCGTTCCCGGCCGAGAGGAGGCTGCGGGTGGGAGCCTTCGTGGGCACTGAGGAGCGGGCCGGGGGAGGCCGGGATGGAGCCCCCCGGAGGTGGGCGCGCTGCCGGGTGGGCCCGCGCCTGGGGCGGTTGGGGAGGGGGCCTAGCGGTTGGGGGGTGTCGGGCAGTAGGGACAGTGGGGCGAGTGGAGGGCGCTGAGGGAACTGGGGGCGGGACTTGGCGGTGGGGGCAGGGCGCAGGGCGGGGGTGGGGAGAGGACGCTGGGGGCGGGGTTCGGGGTGCGGTAGGGCGCCAGTGGCGGAGCTCAGCAATGGGGGGCTGTGAGGGGCGCGAAGGGGCTCGGGGACTCGGCCCTGGGTGGGGGGCAGCGGGCCTGGTGGAAGGTCGGAGGCCAGAGCGCGGGCGGGAGAGGCTTCGAAGGGTGCCCCGGTTGGTGGGTGGGGGCACCTGGGCCGGGGGAGCCCCGTGTACCCCGAACAGCACGAGCATCGAGCGTGCCTGCTGTCCTTCCAGTTGACTGAAGCGAGGAAGCCGGGTTCCGGAGCCTCGAGGCGGGATCCAGGGGCCGCAGCGGATGGTCCGAGGGCCTCGCAGACATGGCTCACCTCAGGGGATTTGCCAACCAGGTGAGGTGGTTTCTGGGTCGGGGGTGCGCGTCGGGGTGCGGGCCTGGCCTGTCACGTCCCGCACGTGGGAACGCCGACCGCCGCGTCCCAGAAAGACGTTTATTTCACCGAGCGGCGGGGTGACAGCGCCCCTCCGGAGACCCTGTGGTCCCCTCCGTGGGCCCAGTGGGGGGCAGTGCAGCGGGGCTGCTGCCTCGGGGCGGCCGGCGCGAAGTTGGGGGGCAGACGCGCGCAGACTTGTCAGAGTAGAGCCCCCAGAGCAGGACAGTGGGCGGTGTGCGGGGACGTCTCGGGAGCAGAGCAGGCAGGGGTCTTGCCTGGGATTCTCGGGGAACCGGATGGCTGCGTTTGCGGGGGCCACGCTGCACCCCGCGGCCAGGCTGGGGCAGAGGCTGGGGGGCCCCTCCCTGGAGGCGCCATGACGAAGTAGCTCGGGGGTGAGTTGGTGTGTTTATGTTGGGGGACGTGGGGAGGACTGCTCCGAAGAGCCTGTCAGCTGGGCGAGAAGTGCCTGGAAGGTTCTGGGACTTCCCGACCCCGAACCACCTTGAGGTGCCTGGCCTTGGAGTTAACTGGTCAGCTCTGGGGGACCCTGCACAGTGGCCGGAGTTTGCCCAGAACGAGGGCCTGCTACTGGCGCTGGGAGAGGGGTCCGGGCAGCCAGCGAGGGGGCTCGTGGTCGTCCCCTCCCTATTTTGTTGTCTGCAGAGTGACAGGACGGTGTGGACAATGGACGGTGTGGACAGTGGATGGTGTGGACGGTGTGGGCTGCTGCAGGGTGACAGGACGGTGTGGACGGTGTGGGCTGCTGCAGGGTAATTGGAAGGTGTGGACGGTGTGAACGGTGCGGATGGTGTGGACGGTGTGGGCTGCTGTAGGGTGACAGGACGGTGTGGACAGTGGACGGTGTGGACGGTGGGGACGGTGTGGACGGTGTGGGCTGCTGCACGGTGACAGAATAGTGTGGACGGTGTGGGCTGCTGCAGCGTAATTGAAAGGTGGGGATAGTGTGGACAGTGGGGACGGTGGGGACGGTGTGGGCTGCCGCAGGGTGACGGGATGGCCTGCGGGCCCCCCTCCGCTGCCATCTGCACTGGGAGTGGTGTGGACGGGAAGCCTCTGTGTCTGCGCCCCGGGGCCCCCGTCCGGCAGGCGGTCCTGCACTAGCCGTGGGCACAGACGGGAACCGGGCCTCGCGGTCGATGCTGAACGAAGCTAGCGGATTCCTCACTGGTCTTTGACATTTGTGTCTGGTAAGTCACGTGACCAATGCGCAGAGACAAGTTGGCCTTGAGCTTAGCTTTAAGAGCCGCAGGGTACATTTTGCGCCCAGAAAGAGCCTCACTTGCCGCATCCCTCGGTCCTGGTTCCCCCCCTCCGGTCCTGGTTCCGGTGAGTGACAGAAGCTGCAGAGAACGCACCCGAGAGGCCCGCTGGGGAATCGCTAAGTGACGCTAGCAGACCTCACCTTGTCGGTTCCCCGGTTCCAACTCCAAGCTGCACAGAGCACCCCACGCCCATGTGGGAGGGGCTTCCGCGTCTGTTTCCAGACTTCAGAGGCAAAGGGCGGTTAGAAAAACGGAACCGGTTTGGGAAAACTCAACACCTTGTCTACGTGACCTTTACTTCTTCAGCGAGCGTTTGTGGAGCGCGTGCCCCCGTCGCTCTGCGCTGAGCCCTGTACGTGTGCGCGGTGCCCGCTAGCCTTCTCACACGGGTGCTGTTGGTGCCCTGGATTTAAAACCTCGATGCTTAGAGATGCTAGTTGGCTAGAAAGTGGCAGATCTAGGCTTCAAATCCGCGTCTCCCTGGGGTGACGCTCTCAACCGTCCCACAATCTGGTGGCAGGATGTGTCTGCATGGCGTCATTTCTTCTCAGAGTGAAGCAGAAATACCCGTTGCCATTCTTTTTTCTAGTTGGAACACAGGAAGCAACACTAGGCTGTGGGAGTAGTCCCCATGGGTCCCGGGAATCGGAGCCGTGAGCTGTGCCCTTGTCCCTGGGTGCGGACAGTGCTTGGTGTGGCCCTCGGCGTCCAGGTCGGACCTGGGGAAGGGGCCCCTCAGGAAGGAAGCCCCTTTTGTCCTTTCAGAGGCCAGTGTGTCATTTTCTCTTGAGACAGTTGTCACCGTGGCCCCGCGGGGCGGTCCCTTCTTGGGGCAGCGCACCATGCTTCCCCACCGCCTGCACTCCTGCCCTCGCCATCTCTCCCCCCCAACCCCCCACCCCGCCTGACTCGTTCCTCTCCTGCCTGCAAGGTGCCCTGGCTGCCCCCCGTCGTGTGGTGGTTGGGGATGGCTTCGCTCCCCTCATTCGGGGTGACATTCCCTGGCAGTGGCCCCAGATCTGGCAGCCTCAGGGCTGGAGGACAAGTGTCTCGACCACCAGAGCCAGCCGAGCTTTACTGCTGGCCCAGACCCTGTGCGTCACCTGGAGAAGCAGCCCGAGGCCTCCAGACCCAGGAGCTACGTGCCTCACCTTCTCCTGGGGGGTCGGGATCAGGTGGTCCCTGTGATAGGCTTTTAGTGTCAGGGTGGCAGCCAGGTGCGTGCGTGTCACACCGTCTGCTGAGTTGACTGGCCTACGTTGGGAGGGACTCGAGGAGGAGTATGAGAGTTGGGGGGTTGGGGCTCCCGCCTTCCCTGCCAAGCCTGGAACTGTGGCCCAGGGTCCACCGTGTTCTCCCAGGCAGTGGGGGTCCCCGTCTGGGGATTTCTCTTCTTGGGCTGCTGTGCTGGCCCTGCGTGGAGAGGGACACGGTGTCCTCGGCAGGGCTGAGGGGAGCAGAGCAGGAAGACGTGTCGCCAGCAGATGCCCGAGGGTGGGAAGGGGACCCACCAAGGCGGCGGTGCTGATTGGTGCTGCCCGCTGTCGGTCCCTCCTCCTCCGGCTCTTCTCTCGGCCACCTTAGGAGAGGGGCTCTCTTCAGTGACAGAGAACACAAAGTCAGGGCACCAGCTGGACTGAGTCACTGGACAGCTGTCACGGGGTGTCCTGCAGGGCCCTGCCAGCACGTCTGGGGCAGGGGGCGGGCTGGCCGTGTGGAGGACTGGCGCCCTGGGCACCGAACAGGCGCTGCTGGCTGCGTCAACAGAGGGAGCCTCTGGGAAGGTGCAGTTTGGGCCACTGCGGGAGGAGCAGGCCCGGGAGGGGCTGTGTCCCAGCCCACATTCCACTGCGGCGTCCCGGACGCAGCAGGGCCCGGCGAGGTCCCCCACTCGCTCTCGGAGAAAGGTGTTTTTGTCTGGCTGCCGGCTGGTTGATCGCGTGGGCCAGGAGTTGGTGAGATGGCACACCCTGCCAGGCCTTTCTCTTGGGTCGGGGTGGGTTCTGGCCCAGTGATCCACGCCCCGTCCCCCCAAGACAGCTGAGCGGCTTCGACTTGCTGCCACCCGCCTAAGCTGTCCTGATTTTCTTCAGAACATGCGTGGCAGGAATGGAGGTGCCCGATGGCTGGGCCTGCGGCACCCGAGTGGCGCTCAGCTTCCTGTGTCCGCTGCAGCCTTTGGCCTCGAGTGGGGACTGGGCGGTAGCTTGGCCGCATGGACCCGCTGTGCCTCGTCCTCCACATGTACCGGCTTGGGGACTGGGCTGCCGGTTCTGGTGAGGAAGTGAGGGCCGCGTTCCTGACCCGGCTAGGCCAGCGTGTCGGTGGAGCCCGGCCCGCCCCGTCTGTGGGGACTCCTTGCTGAAGCGCTGCTCGGCGCCTCGGCCCCGGCCAGGCCCAGCTCCGTCAGCTTTCCTGCGGGGTTCCTGGCACCGGATGGCCCCCGCTGTCCTGGCTCACGTGCTATCCTCACGTGTGGGCCTGTGTGCTCTCCCCTCCCTCCCAGCCGCACGCCTTGGGAAGGCGGCTAATTGGCAGTTTCTGTTGACGCGTAGTCTTAGTCTGGAGCCGGTTGGGCCCAACGTGGAGCTTTGCTGGGGGGCGAGCCCTAGGTGGGCTCCGAGTGCGTGCCAAGTCTGTGTGTGGTGGGCTCTGCTCCTCAGGACGGTGGGGTGCCCCCCCACCGTGGGATGGGCCCTCCTCATGCCGATGAGCCACGGGAAGCTGTACTTTCTTCCTTTCATACCCAGTGCTTTGGATCGGCACCGAGACGCCCTGTCGCCGTTGGGTGCTGGGGCCGTGGGAGCAGCCTCTCTGCAGGGAGGCGCCTCTGGGTGGATCCGAGTCTTGGGGCCTCGGAAAACCCTTTCTGTCTCTGTCTGGACAAGAAGCTGGTCTCACACTCTCGGCTCTTGCACAGACCCCACCAGGGGCCCCGAAACCCCGCACGGGTCCCGGGGCACCGGCCCTCCTCGGCACTCTGGGGCTGTGTGGACTGCTGCCGGCCCTGAGGACACAGTTAGTGGCTTGGTGTCCTTAGAGCATGCTGTTCTCGGGGGAACCCACATGTGCAGGGCTGTTGCATCCTTCAGGCAGCCCCGTGTTGAGCCATCTGGGGCCCTGACACGTGGAGGGTCAGCGTCAGGAGTGTGGACATCAGCCCACGGGCGGGCGCCCCTCTGCTGGCCGTGTCCTGGTGTTCAGGCCGCAGGGCGCTAATCTTCAGGCTTTGTTTGAATTTAAATCCGAGGACAGGGCTGTGTGCGGCAGTGTTGTTGGTGCATGAGCGTCCAGGCTTAAGGGCCCAGGAAAGCATCAGTTGTCAGCTCCCCGCTGGTGTGAGGGAGGCACTGTCTCGCGCACTGATTTGGGAACCAGAAGGGGCAGCTGTTCCAAGGGGCGTGGCTTCCAGGCGTGCCGGCAGCATGGACTTCCGGGTGTACGGAACCGAGCGAGCGCCTCCGCCCCTCCCGAGTCTAGCTGTGGGGTGTTTGTTACAGACAAGAGGTGGCGTGTGCGTGTGCTTGCTGACTCGGCCCGTGGTTCACGGGACTGTCGGTGTCATCCCTGCTGTCCTGCTATCATATGGGGTAGCCTCGCTGCCTCCAAATCCCCGTCTCCTACCCACTTATCCCGCTAAACTTGTCCTTGTCCCTCACTCAGTCCTCCCCACGTGCCCACGTGTGGGGTGTGGGCAGGTAGTGCGTGACCTTCACGGTCTCTCCACCTGCTCCACAGCCTGGTCCCTTGGCTGGTGCCGGGACCTCTGTGCTCCTTTGTGGGGAGGGTACATTTAGGTCTCCTGAGCAAAAAGAGATAGAAGAAGAAAGGCGAGGGGTGCCTGACTGGCTCAGTCAGAAGACTGAGTGACTCTTGATCTTGGGGTTGTGAGTTCAAGCCCCACGTTGGGCGTAGAGACTTAAAAGCGGGTGGGCTCCCCAGCGCCTCGGTTTCACGATTGCCACCTCCTCCGGCAGGGTCACCCTCAGTCTGACACCCCCCCCCCCCCGCCCTACAGCACTCGCGCGTGGACCCCGAGGAGCTCTTCACCAAGCTCGACCGCATCGGCAAGGGCTCCTTCGGGGAGGTGTACAAGGGCATCGACAACCGCACCAAGGAGGTGGTGGCCATCAAGATCATCGACCTGGAGGAGGCCGAGGACGAGATCGAGGACATCCAGCAGGAGATCACCGTGCTCAGCCAGTGTGACAGTCCCTACATCACCCGCTACTTTGGCTCCTACCTGAAGGTGCCTGCGGGGCAGGGGCTGGCTCCCTGCCCGGCCTGCGCTTGGGTAGATGCCTGAGACGGCCCTGCCCCTGCCTCCCCTGCCTGCTCGGGAGGCTGGGCTGTGTCTGCCCCCACATGGGGGCGGTGGGAGGGACAGGCCTGGTCTGAAGGCTGAGGGCCCTCAAAAATCTCCAGTCCCGAGGGCCAGGTGGGCATGTAGGACGCGAGTGGGACCTAGTTGGCTCTGAAGTGACTGCGGTGTCCCACTGCCTGGCTGCGCCAGCTCCCAGGGCCGGGACAGCCCCCTCGGAACAGCGTCTTTGAGCGCCCCACTCCCACTGTCCTTGGGGGGCCCACCCAGTGGGACGCCTGGGGGGCATGTGCCCGGAGGCCGAGTGCTGGCTGGATGTGCCATGCCCGCGCTCTGGTTCCAGTTAGGGTGCCGGCACGGAGGACCCAGCCGCCGGCCTGAGCACCGAGCCCATCCACAGAATGTTCACATCGGGGGTGCGACAGCAGGGGCACTGGACAGGGGCCCCTGGGGTCCTTTCACAGCAGGTCCCTGAGGGACCGGGGGCCCGAACGTGCCCCACCCGGGAGTGTGTGTCCTGGGGCCCTGGCCTGGGGGTGCCCCCTTGCTCTCTGCCTCGAGCTGACGGGCGCTTCTCTGGGCGCAGGGCGCGAAGCTGTGGATCATCATGGAGTATCTGGGCGGCGGCTCCGCGCTAGACCTGGTGAGGCACAGGCTGAGGCCGTGGGCGCTCTCGGGCGGGAGTGGACATGCAAGGCTTCTGCGGGGCCTCCTGTCCTGGCTGCTTCTCGTATTACGTGCTAGCGAAGTGTCTTCTCAGCCCCAGCGTGAACCGTGGTCCATTTCCACTGGCCGGCGCTCAGGGGTCTGGGGCTGTGGGGTCCAGGCGAGGTCAGTGTCCCCAGGCATGCAGGCTGGGCAGCAGCCGGGACCCCTTTCATGACAGTGGAGAGAGCGGCCGATGCTCTCTGAGGAGAGCCCCCCGACACCTGACTTAGCATCTGAAGTTCCATTTGACTTCACAAGTCGGTCAGGGTGACCCTCCCCTGGGGGGGCCGCAGCCGTGGAGCTGGGATGGCGTGTGCCGGCGGCGGGGGTGCCTGAGGGCCGCTGTCCCTCCTCTGCCTGCAGCTAAAGCCCGGGCCCCTGGAGGAGACCCACATCGCCACCATCCTGCGGGAGATCCTGAAGGGCCTGGACTACTTGCACTCGGAGCGCAAGATCCACCGAGACATCAAAGGTCCCCGGGGCGCGGCCCCTGTCCCTCGTCCCCGTGCCCCCTCCTCTGGCCCCTAGAAGCGCCAGGGTGCAAGGTGGAGCTCGTCTCGAGGGGCGTGCAGCTGGCAGTCCTGGGGGTCTGGAACGTCGGCAAGCTTGGAGTTCAGCGATTCTGGCCTGAACTCCCGTTGGCTGCAGACACCAGGCGGTGCTGTCTTGCTCTGTTCCCGAAGACACTGCCAGTAATGGATAGAACTTTCCGAGTGTGTCGGGCCCGTACGGTGGGGGTACCACCTCTATTCCTTGGGTTGGAAAGGACCTGTTTAAAGCAGACGTGTGGATTTTTGGTCGTGGGCTCAAGCGGCCCCACCGTGGGAGCCGGCCCTGCCGAGCGCAGCTGGGGGCGCGAGGGCAAGGGTCAGAGTCACCTCTGCCTGCTCCTCAGTTCGGGAGGAAAGAGCAGCCACTTGGTCTTGGGATTTGTCATAAAGGGCAAACACTGGGAGGGCCCTGGACCTCGTGCTGGTGTGGGGAGGGGGGGCACCCAGGCAGGCACCTCACGTGCCACGCCCTGGCAGTGTCGGTGGTCCTGGGTGCCTGGTCTGCGGGTGGAGAGGAAAGCTAAGGTTCCTGCTGGCGTCCCCAGGTGGCCCTGTGCTTCCTCAGACAGTTGTACGCAGGGTGGGGCCCTGTGCGGTGCCGAGGGTGACGCCCTGCCATCCTGTGTCGAGCAGCTGCCAACGTGCTGCTCTCAGAGCAGGGTGACGTGAAGCTGGCCGACTTCGGCGTGGCGGGGCAGCTCACGGACACGCAGATCAAGAGGAACACGTTCGTGGGCACCCCCTTCTGGATGGCACCCGAGGTCATCAAGCAGTCAGCCTACGACTTCAAGGTGAGCGTGGTGGCGGGCGGGGGGGGGGGGGCGCTCTGCGGCCTGGGGCGCCCCCAGCGGCAACAGTCCCGTGTGGCTCTCCGTCCAGGCTGACATCTGGTCGTTGGGGATCACAGCCATCGAGCTGGCCAAGGGCGAGCCTCCAAACTCTGACCTCCACCCCATGCGCGTCCTGTTCCTCATCCCCAAGAATAGCCCGCCCACCCTGGAGGGCCACCACAGCAAGCCTTTCAAGGAGTTTGTGGAAGCCTGTCTCAACAAAGACCCCCGATTCGTAAGCCCCGCCTCACCATGGCCTCTGGGGCCCCGGCTCCTAGGGGCGGGTAGGAGGAGGCCTGAGTGGCTGAAGGCCATAGGGGTGGCTCTGGGACTGGGCCCCAGATGACAGTCCCATGGGGTGGGGGGGAAGGGGCCTGAGGCCCCTCCCTTGTGCTCGGCCTCACCCTGCCCTGAGCCCCTCCTGGTCCAGAGTGGGCCCCGCCAGTGACTTAGGTCTCCGGGAGCTCCTAGGGAGTGTTTACCTGGGGCAGAGGCATGTGGCCCACCCCAGCCTCCTAGCGGCCTCCTCCTTTGGGTTCCCTGGGGGAGCCGTGAGCTCAGCCGTCCCTGGCACCCTTCCCCCTGCAGCGGCCCACTGCCAAGGAGCTCCTGAAGCACAAGTTCATCACCCGCTACACCAAGAAGACCTCCTTCCTCACTGAGCTCATCGACCGCTACAAGCGCTGGAAGTCGGAGGGGCACGGCGAGGAGTCCAGCTCGGAGGACTCTGACATGTAGGGGTCCTTCCAGGGGGCCCTCATGTCCCTGGGCCTCGTGCCGTGGTGGGAGGGGGGATCGCCGGGCCTCTGGAGCCTGGGGCGGGCCTGTCAGCATTTAGGGCCATGAGGTTTCCTCCAAAATAAATGGGGAGGCTAGGGAAGGTGTGGGCCTTGGGACCCCCAAATCCCAGCCCCGTGCTCCTCACGCTCCTTCACCTGCCACCGCAGTGACGGAGATGCTGAGGATGGAGAGCAGGGCCCCATCTGGACGTTTCCCCCCACCATCCGGCCGAGCCCCCACAGCAAGCTGCACAAGGGGACAGCCCTGCACGGCTCCCAGAAGGTCTGAGCTGGCTGGGGGGGTGGGGAGGAGCAGGCATCCGGGTCTGGGCACTGCCACAGGCTGCGCCTTTTAAGGAGGTCCGAAACCTCCGGTGTGGGGGGGCACACCTGACCCTGATCACCCTGCTGGGCCTTTGACTTGGCAGTCTGCGGAGCCCATCAAGAGGCAGCCGAGGTCCCAGTGCCTGTCCACGCTGGTCCGGCCTGTCTTCGGAGAGGTAAGGGCTGGGCCGGGGGTCCCCAGGGGCAGGGGGCTATAGTGCTTGTCGAAGAGGCGCTTTCCCCACAGCGTGACCTCGAGGTTTCCGAGTGGGGGGCTTCCGGGCCCCTCAGAGCCTGTTGTGGAGGGACCTGGATCTGGGGGCCAGGCTTTCTGGGCAAAGCAGAAGTGGCTGGGAGAAAGTACCTTGACGTGACCTCCCCGAGTCCTCCCCTGCTGGGGTGGTTTGGAGTCTCAGGATGGCTTTGACCAAAAACTGCTGTTCTGTGACTTTTATTTTGAACTGCAGACACATGGGAGGGTTGTCTGTTTAGAGCCTGGGCGGGTCAGTTCGTGGTGCTGGATGTGAGGCCCAGGGCAGGGGGCCTCAGGGTGACTCCTTGGTGGGCACGTGACCCTGCATGGCGCCTGCCGATGGGGGGTCGGTAGCACCTGCGGACTTGGGGCGGCAGTAGGTCGGGACCTCCAGGGAGGGAGGAACGGGGTGCTGAGAGCCTTCCTGAGGAGAGGGGCCCTTGGGTCTCCCTGGGGGGGCATCGGGGCAGAGGCAGGAGGGCTCCCACTTGGAGGGGCCGGAGACGCAGGGGAGGAGCAGGTGGCAGGAGAGGGACTGTCGGGGGCCACGGGCCAGGAGCTTGTGGGGCTCAGCGGGGACACATGGATCAGGGGCATGTCCTCACGCTGGGGAGGGAGAGGGCCAGTGTCAGAGAGGAGGGCCGGTAACATCCTGGGCCACTTGGAGTGGACTGGCCCGTGGGGGGGGGCTGGGCTGCTGGAGCCCCTGCACGCGTGATGGTGTGTGCATGGGGGGGCTTGGGTGGGGAGCGTAGTTTCGTCCAGGTTGTCAGGGTCACCCTCTGTGGGCCCTGATTCTGGGGGCCGGGATGAGGTCGAGGCTGCTGGCAGGGGTGTGCTGGGACGCACCCTGTAGTTTCTGTGAGGGGTGTGGCGGGGGACCTGCATCTAATCCCCAGGGCGGGACTCCTCCATCTGGTTCTCCCAGCCCCGGCGGTGGTGGGACCCAGGGGTCAGGATGCCCTGATCTGGCTGTGCCGCACGCTGGGGGTTTCCAGGCTGTTCTTTCAAGTCCACGGGGCCTGAGCCATGGGTTTCTGTGACTCTTGATTGGGAGGAAGCCACGGGGTTAGCCTGGCCCACCGCAGTGTGACAGTGACAGGCGTGGGGGTGGGGCGGCATCTGTGCCTGCTGGAGCTCCGGGGTCCCGCGAGCCTTCCGCCTGAGCTTGCCGTGGGAGCGCCAAGGGCCCCGTGGTCGGGAGCTCTGGGTCAGGCCCCCGGCGGTCCCTCCGCAGCTCAAGGAGAAGCACCGACAGAGCGGCGGCGGCGTGGGGGCCCTGGAGGAGCTCGAGAACGCCTTCAGCCTGGCCGAGGAGTCCTGCCCTGGCATCTCGGACAAGCTGATGGCGCACCTGGTGGAGCGGGTGCAGAGGTGAGGCCCAGGGCGCTGGCGGGGCTGGCCTTTTCTGCGTCCGCTTCTCTCTGTCTCTCCTCTGTACCTTCGGGGCCTCCGGCGGGCTGTCCTCAAGCTCAGGTCAGAACACAGGCCTGCCCCGTCCAGGGCCGCCCCCTGCCCTGCTGGCCGGGAGTGACCGGGTCTCTGCTCTGCAGGTTTTCCCACAACAGAAACCACCTGACGTCATCCCGCTGAAGCATGCTGCTGCTTGCGAAGTGGGGAGAAGGGTCTTTGTGTGGAGCCCCCCGTGTTGTTGCGGCCACATGGGCTTCACTGCCGGGTCACTGCCCCCCACCCTCGCAGAGGGTCCCTCCACGTCCCCTCCTGGCAGCGGAGCACCGACGCCAACCGCGCGGCACATGGACGGAGGAGCAGAGACTGTCGGGCGGCCCTGTCTCCCCGCTGCCCGGGGCCCAGGGAGGCCGCGTCGGGCACAGGTTTGCCTCACGTCGCATCAGGTACCGCGTCTCCTCCCGAGGACTCTTGTCGGCCAGGACTTTTTTTTTTTTTTTTTTTAAGTAAATGAACTTCCTTGCTTCCCTAAATGTTCTGAGGTTAAGGTGTTAGTTTTCATAGAATATTGAGAGGCTCCGGCCACTTTCAATAAAAACCTGAATTGGACAGATGCTGGTGGCGGGTGGGGCCCCGGTTCCTGGCTTCTGAGTCCTGTCATGGTACAGGGTGGCCCTGTGGCCCGCTGGCAGGAGTGGGGAGGGGGAGAAGCACTTTATCTTGAACCGCACTCGCGTTCACAGGGACAGACTAACCAAGAACCCCCGTGTCCGTTTACTTGGGTTTGTGAGGAAACCCCGGCGAACCGAGAAACTTGAGGCCCTTGCCCTCCTGGGGCCGGGTGGGAGCTTTGGTACCCACTCCTCCAGAGGTCTGTGGGGTGGGCACCAGAGTGCTTCTGCTGGTCTTGCATGGACGCGTGGCACCTGGTGCCCAGCTGCGGGGCCCACCCCGGTTCCTGTTCTGGGCTGGTCCTCGGCGGGGCGCTGCTCTGGAAGAGGAGGGGGCAGGGGAGCATGGGGTGTGGCCGCCACCCCTGAGCCGGGCCCGCCTCCCAGGGTCTGCACTGGGTCTGGGGGGGTGGGGGAGGGAGAGACGACGACCCTCCCAGGGTCACTGTGAGGCGTCCCCACTCTGTCCTACCCACCTATCCTATGCCAGGGACCCGAGGAGACCACAGCCACCCCAGGGCCGCTGGGAAGACGGGACCCGCAGTCACGGGGGATATGCTGACCCTGCTCTGCTTCTCGGCTCTGTCGCGGGCAGGGCGGGCTTCACGCCTCCTCCTCGGGGCACCTGGCCCTCCCGGGGGAGCTGCCGGCTCTCTCGATCACCTCCATCCACCTGGAGGAGAGGTTGGGCCATCAGAAGCTCCCAAGACGCTCGCTCAGGGTTCAGGGTGTGCTCTGGTCATACCAGTGGCCTTGTGCTTAAGCACCTTCCCGGGGGAGCCCCAGACACTGAGCGACCCGGGACAGAACCAGGGCGAAGGCCCTGGAGGCCACGCCCAGCCCTTCCTTCCAGGGCTCAGAGTGCCTGCCTGCCTCCGGCGCCCTCAGCAGCGGCAGGAGACCCTCGGGGACGGCGGCTGACACAAGCTGCCTGCCACGGCTTACCTCTCGAACGTGTACTTGCTCTCGGCCCGGAAGAAATAGACATGGGACTTGAACTGGAGCTTGAAGACGTGCTCCTTGTGGACGCCGTCGGCCTCCTTGGGGACGCTCACGCTGTAGCCCAGCAGCGGGAGGCTGGCCAGGGGATAGTCGTCCTGCAAGGTGGCACGTGGCTCTGCGGGTGCGCCCCCTGCCCCCCAATCCTCTCCTGACGGCCGCCCTCCCCGTCGGGACTGACAGGGGTGCCCCGTGGGCGCGTGCGACGAGCAAGGGCACCACCGGCACAGCCGCCTCCCCACCCCGGCTCCGTCCAGCACCCTTACCTGATGAGTTTTGTAGAAGAACAAACAGAAGTTGGTAAAAACCACCCAGAGCTTCTGCCAGCCGTTACTGTTTTTGAATTTCCTCAGCAGATACCCTGAGAGCTGGTTCTACGGGGGAAAAAGGCACCGGTACCAGTTAGTGTTCTGGGACTCTGTCCCCGAGCGCACGTCAGCCCCAGCAACCTTTTCTGGCCACGGCCTCGACTACTCTTCCCTGAGCGGCAGCTTCCTTTGCCAGGGCGCTGGGTCGTCCGTCTGTTTAACGGTCTGACAGAAAGAGGTTCATGGATGTGGGGAGTGAGGTCCCAGGCGCTGAGTAGAGGACGTGTTCTTTTCCCTGTTTACAATGTCCCCAGCCGTGACCATCCTGAACTCTGATGCTGCGACGGACCATGTGGAGCCAAGTCAGCACAGTTCCAACAAGACCCCGGCCCTGAGCGTGGCGTCCACAGCGCTGAGGCCGGAGTCCTGACCCAGGATGGCCACAGTGACCCCACCTGTCTCCTTGTAGCCCAGTCTGTGGGCGAGCCACATGCGGCCCGTGTCCGAGCTGGTGCTCACGAGGGCCCTGCAGGGACGCCGTCGCTGTGCCAGCCGGTAGACAGCACGGCTCGCCCCGGGCTCACGGGTCCCGGCGTGCTGGCGGTGCTCTGCCAGCCGCCTCACTTGGCTCTGCGCTTTCTGCGACAGGAGCCCCAAACCCACAGCGAATGGGAGGCAGCCTGAGGGCTGAAGGGCTGGAGTCCGAAGCGGCTGCTCCAGGTGACAGAGCCGGAGGGGAGGTGGCAGCCCCCACAACATCCCCTTTCCGGAGAGCTCCAGGGACACGCCCTCCTGGCTCCTCCCGCACACGCAGCTCGCACACGCGGCTCGGAGCTTCTTTCATGGGCCCGCACAAGCCCCCTGCTCTGCCCGGTCCAGTCCCCCTCCCCCATAGCCAGCACAAGCAGAGGGCACTTGGGGCCGCCGTACCTCGACGGCTGTGCTGTGGTCGGCTCTCGAGACACTGGTGTTCCGGTACCAGCACACGTGCACTGTGGTGTTGGCCCGGTGCTGGCCCTGCCCCTCCAGGGACCCGTGGATGCCACGAGTGTCTTCGGACTCCTGCTCCGGAGAGACCTCCTCCGAGGACCCTGGGGGAAGAATCGGCCCTCTGCTCAGTGGGCTGGGAACACGGGGCGGGGGCAGTCCCGGTGCTCTACAGAGGGGCTGCGGCCTTGGGGACAAGGGGCCCCTACAGCCTAGGTCAGCAGCAGGCCGCGAGCAAAATCACAAGGTGCTTCTACCAGAAGAGCTCATGGTCCCTCCCCAAACCCCTCCCAATTTCTCCCCCGGTATTGGGGGTGCCTAGAACATTCTCTGTGGAAGGGGAGTGTGTGGGCCGGCAGGAGGCCTGTGACCAAGAAAAGGGATCTGTAGAGAACGCTTAGGTGCAGCGGGGTCCCCCGGGGGGCGTCCCGGCCTGAACTCACTGGAGGGAGGAGTGCAGAGCCCGCTAGCCGGCGGCGCCGGGGACAGGTCACCCCTGCTCTTGGCCACGTCGATGGCAGTGTTCAGGTCACATATCCACTTCTCCTTTTCCAGGCGGGTGCTGGTGGGGGAGGGCCGAGGCTCAGTGCCGGCTCAGCAGGACCTAGGCCACCCGGGGCTCCCTGCCAGCTTCTCGGTCCCTCAGACTGAAGGACCGAGGGCCCGCGCCCCCACCCCGGGAGGTGAAGGGCCCTGGAGGGGGAGGGGTGCTTCTCTAGCAGCGATTTATTCCTGAAACCAGAACTTTAAAGTCTCTGCCGCTGAAATATAAGACCCATTCCCAGTTCGTAATTAAGCTGCTGCGGCTCCCGGTGGTCTCTGACGGCAGCCCCGGGGCCCGCCTAGGAGGAGAAACGCCTCTCCTCTGGAAGGTGCCGGGGGCCCCCAGCTCCCCACACGGGAGAGACCGGGCTCCCTGCTCACCTTGGAACTCAGGCCTCCTTCCCGCTGGTGTGATTTGGGGGAAGTGGCCATTTGCTCCCGAGCTTTGGTGGAGGCAGGTGGAGGCCGGCCCCGGCGTGGCTGCCCCGCAGGCCCCTCCTCCAGTTTGAGGGCGCCCGAGTGCCACCAACCACGTGCGCTGCCCCTGGTCGACTGCCACGAACCAAGGCTCAGAGGCAGCTCGACGGCACGGTGGCCGCTACGCGGGGACGTTCCCAAAGGTCACTCGCTTCCCAGCACAGGAGGACCTGCTCCCTGGTCATATAACTGAGGCAGGCCTCGAGGGGGCACACGCTCACGATGACTCTGCTCCTGGCAGGGGAGCCCCCGCCCTGGGCCGCTGGGTGCCCCCTTACCTGGCTGCCACCACGACGGTTTTCTGGGCCGCGCAGATGGTGAAACGGTGTGGGGCGGAGCGCTCGTTCTTGCCCTCTTCTACCTGCGGCGGGAGGAGAGGCGGGTGTCGGGAGCGGGAGCGGGGCCGGCGGAGCCCACGCCTGTGGCACGACGCGGGTGCCTCGGGAGCCTCGGGAGCCCTGTGCTGCTCGAGCCTCTGCTGACTACGAGGGGCTACAGGGGCGGGGGGATCCCCAGGCCACGGCACCTGCCACCCGGGTGGGCGAGCTGTGGGCCGCGGGGCACCGACTACTCACCGGCGGGTCCAGCACTAGTAGCTGAAAGTCAAGCACAGGAAAAAACGTTGAGCATTTTCATTATCAAAAGGGGAAATGGACATTTTGCTTTATAAACCTGCTACCCAAACCTGACCAAGTGTGCTTCAGAGAAAAACCTAACAGACTGATCACGGTTCTAAGTGATTAACTGAAGTAACTCCCCAAATAAGATACCACCAATCGAAGCCAAAGCACAGACAGGAAATGGCCCTGTGAGCGAGTAAGGCCGTTCAGGGATGCTAGGGTGCTTCGACGCCGGGAAGTTGACGGACAGAATTCTCCCATCAGGAAGTCCACGGACAAAGATCTGTCATGTCTCCACACGCCGCATGCCCCTCTTCGAGAATCCAACGTGTGATTTCTGATAATGTCTCTCAGAAACAGGAGGAAGCCATAAACATGACAGAAGCCCTCTTTCCGAGGCCAAGACCTGTCACCCTTCCCTCTGCATTCAGGATGAGGGCTGGCTGGCTGTTCCCCAGAAGTAGCCAATTACAGACCACCCAGCGGATGGACAGTTTCCCCTGTGGGGGGCCCACGAGATGCCAACCACCGAGCCTGACTCCGGACACACAAGATCTGAAACAAGCACGAGCAGTGACCAGCAAGAGAAGGTCAAGACGCTCGTCTCCCCCTAAGTCAGCACGTAGACATAATGCCATTTCAATAGAAACCCGGGGCTGTTGTTTGAAAGAATTTGTCCAAATGATTCCTCAGTTTATTTGGAAGAATTAATAAGCACTCCAGAGTAGCAAAGAACTTTTTAAACAGGAGGACGAAGAAGGGTGTAACTTCCCGACAGCACCTCCCTGACACGACTCACGAGTCAGAATCGGAACAATGTGGACCAAGGTGGGCCCAGAGAAATGGGACCCGAGGCCTAGAAAGCACCCCAAGTGTGAAGTGTTTCCATGACGAGGGACGAGGGCAGCCTTGGAGGTCAGGGAGAAACGGAGTCAAGAGGGAAACTGCACGCGAGGGGGTACATGGCGCGTCCCCATCTGGCGGCACCCGAGGAAGCACGTTCAGGCAGTTTAAGGAGGAGGAGAAAGGAAACTGAACGCATTGGAAGAACAAAAAGGCGCCAACGTGATCCTGGCGCGGGGAAGGGCTTCCCGAGCCTGTGCCAAGGATGGGAGCCCTGACGGAAAAGACGAGCCCTCCTTCAGCAAGGATTTGTTGGGACCTCTGTGCCAGGTGCCACCCTAGGAGGAAGACACGCCGATCCCTGACCAGTGGACTTTCAATTCTATAAGGTCATACCAAACCGCAGGCAAGATAAACAGGAATCACCAGCTGGGGAAGGGATCGTGGCCTCCGAGAGCGGGCGGCGTCTACAGATGTGGCACAAACATGTATGGAGAGCTTACAGACCAACAGAGCGCGACAGCAGACAGCCGGCTGCCTCCTCAGGGAGGCCCCCAACTCCGGGAGACACAACTCCGTCAGCCTCCATGACTGTCCAAAGGCTGCGCCGCTCACCGGACTGCGCAGGGTGAGCGGTGAGTGCCCGGTGCTCCCCGACGCTGCGGATAGAGGCTCGGACGCACTTCGTGGGAGGCCGGTTCGTGCATATGCTCCGACAGTGACGTACAGTGAAATTCAGAGGCATAAAAATGAGTGTGCCCTGGGCTCAAACAACGTGTGCTGGGCACAGTTAGGGATGTGCAGAAAGACCGAAATCCAATGGTGTGATTTCTAATTCTGAAAAACTAAACGGAGCCAAAATGTCCAGCGTCGGGAAATAGTTAACCGGAGTCTGGCCTCCCAGTCCACCGCTCGCCTCCATTAAATGTGCACGGAGCCCACGTGTTACAAGCGCAGGAGATGTTAGGGACGAGCTGCTGAGCAAGAACAGAACAGCTTGTAGGTGATTGCGCCGTGGCCCCCAGGAACATTCCTGTACAACAAAGCCTGAAGGGTGCGTCGTAAAATGCCAACAGCGCGTGTTACTTGGTGGTGAAGTTTATGAATGATTTTTATATTTTCTGTTTTTTTCTATGATGAAAGTATAATGTTAAAAAATATAGTTTAGAACAGATGGGGTCTGCTTCCGGCGAGGGTAGATGGGTGCATTCAGACAGGCCCCTTTTTGCTGAGGGCTAGAAGACAACCAAGGTTATTGGCTCAGGTGTCCGGTGGAAGAACGGACAGTGCCGAGGAACACAGAGGGCCGAGAACCTCTGAAGAAGGGTGGGGAAATTGAGGCAGACCAGCCGAGTGTAGCAGAGTGGTGTCCGAGCCCCCTGCCGGGCGGACACCTGGCTGGGAGGCTGGCGGGACTGCAGGGAGATGCTCACCGTTGTGTGACCTGTCCTGGACCAGCAGCACAACTCTGGCCAAACCCGAACCCGGCCGGCCATCTTTACTGTTCCCAAGGACGGGGTCCAGGCTGAGTGCAGGGTTACACTCAAGGGCAAATGGAGAGGGAGTCAGTGTGTGTGCGCGAGTCTCTCTGAGACCTTCGCTCGGGGTCATCGTCAGGCCACAAAAAGCCCTGACCACAAAAGGTAAGGCTGAGGAACTCGATCGCATCAAAATGAAGGGCTCTGCAGAGACCCCACTGAAGTGTCTGGTCGAGCCTGTGCTGGGGGGACGCGGTGTGTGGTGCGGACAGAGGGCACACTGTACAACGGGGTCACCGGTGGCCCAGGCCCGCTCCGTGGCGCACGGACGGGGTGCACGTTCCCGGCGGCCAGCTCGGAGACTGTGGTGGGAAGACCTGAGCCCAGCCCCAGCTGCAGCCTGACGGCTTGTCCGTGGTGCTTACGTCCGGTTTTGAAGCTGTGTGCGCGTGCGTGTGGCATGACTGGGAATGATCAGAGGGCATGAAGAGAACGGCCCGTGTGAGACGAGGTGAGCAGGAGGGCAGAGAAAGTCTCCCTGCTCTCCAGAATTAGTGGATCAGGTTTCTTTTTCAGCCCCATTCCCTGAGCACCCAACTGGGGTCTCCCATCGTGTGGCTATGGAAGGACAGGCCCCCCGGGGAGCGTTGCAAGGAGGGGCGGTGACGGTGACAGCCCAGGGCCCGGCACTCACCAGCATGCCGCGGAGCGGAAGGAGGCCCCGGACCCGGAAGCGGCCGCTGCCCGCGACACCTCTGCTTGTGTAGAGCAGCACGTCTGAGAACTGAGGCGAGAGGCTCTGTTACACGAAGCTTAGAACCAAGTGACAAGTTTCAGTGTCCTAACAGACCAACTCCGCTCCCGGGGCCTTTACGTGGGTATCAAATCTGTTCGGCTTGCTGGAGATTTGGGGCAAAAAAGGGATTTTTTTGAATCATGCAATTATCTGGATGAGCTGGTCACCACATGAGGCGGCAGATCCCTCCTGCCCGGCCTGCGGGCCTCCCCGGTCAGGCTCCGCCCCGGCGGCTCAGGCTGGAGTCTCCTAACCGGCAGGAGGGAGGGAGCTGATGGAGGGGACCCGCTGAGAGGGCCTCTCTCCCTGAGGCACAGCCAGCGCTAGGTATGACATTCCTGCAGCAACGGGAATGTGGGCTTTTCTAACTTCGGGTGTTCCGGCGGACCTGCAGACAGGCGCCCGGAACACAGAAGGAGGAAGGCGCCTCGCGGCGAGTGTTTTCTGTGGTCCTGGGCGGGCTCCTGTCTGACTTCCGGCTGCTCGCTGGACCCCGGCATTGGCTCACTGGGCACAACCACACCCGCCTCACCTACCAGAAAGAACATTCTCTGCTGCAGGCCCTTCTTGGTGAGCTTGTGAAGGCAGCCCTCGCGGATGAACTCCTGAAAGAGAGAGGCGAGGTCCTGTTTGTGCCAAAGGCCACCTCCACAGGGGGTGTGCTGGCAGGGCCGAGGCCCAGGTTGATGTCACCGTTTATACTTCTCTGAGCCCGTCTGGATGAGCCACTCACTGCCCCGGTCCGTCCCTGTGACCGCGCCCTCCTGCCGAGGACACTCCGTGCTTTAACAACCTCACCCCCCCATCCCCCGCCTGCCTCCCTTGGCACCCCAAGTCGGTCCCCAAACTGTCTGCTGACACTTGCAATCTCGTCTCACCACCGGCCAGCTATGCTGAGGGCCTTCATAGAAAGCAAAGGGTATTGTTCTTGTTGAGGAGAAGCTTCTGGAAGGTTCAGACACAGATACCTGAGTTCAGCTTTGAGGAAAAACTGGGTCAGAGCATGCTGAGAATGGGAGAGAAGAGGAAGGGGACAGCCAGTTCCCACCAAATGTTCCCAGGTGATTAGTGTCAGCTGCCACCTGCGCAGTGGCATTTGGAGAAACGATTCCCAAAACCACGCAGGCTTTCCAACCCGAAGTAACGAGGCCCTGGTGGGGCTGGAGCTCCGGTGGGAGCTGGTGGGAGCCGCCCGTGCTCACCCTGGGCAGCCCTTCCTCGGAGGAAGAGGAGAATGTGCGGCCTCTGCCGCCAGGGCCTGATTGCGCCGCCAGGACGCGGGGACACTCTCACGCTTCCCCACTGCCCCGGAGCGTGACCACCACGCAGGCCTGCAGGTGTCCACACAGGCCCCCGACTGCCCACGCCAATCTCGGGAATAGTCGGTCCAGTAACCCAAGGAATTCTGGTTTGGACAGTTTCCAGACATTCTCCTCCATCTGTTGCTCCTTTTGGATAAGTAGGAGCGTGAGCGTCACACCCCAAGGGCGTAAAAAAGACGACTTCCCAGAATTCCTGACGACCCTCCTGCCCAGCCCTCCTGTCCAGCGGGGGGTGAGCGGGGAGCCCAGCCCTTCCTGCACCCGCCGCTCCTGTTTGCAGGGCTCCTGCCTCCACACAGCCTCCTCCCCCTCCACCCGGGGACCGGCTGGGCAGCAGCCCCTTCTCAGGGGAGTGTGGCCCAGGCCCGTGGCTGCCCTTCTTACAAACACCGCCCGCAGCGCTGTGGGCTTGCCCTGGGTGGCACCTGCGTTCTGCCTCTTCTGACCCTCTGGTACCTCGTTATCAACTTTCTTCCTAGTCAATAACCCTGGCTCTTAAATTCCTCTGCTCACGGCCCTGGTGTGGCTTCCGTCTCTGACACGAGCATTTAGCAGGGAGACCAGGAGCTCTGGAGACAGAGATTTGGGCTAAGAACAAAAACTATGGCACCAAGTGTTTGCATACCAGCTACTTCACGCCGGGCACTGAGCCAAGCAGCTGACATCAGTCACCCTGTGGCCCCAGATGTGGAGCAACCTGCCCGGGCTGCACAGAGAGCCCACCCTGATTTTCCAGTCCCCTGGGGCCACCACCTCTAACCCACTGTGTGGGGCGCCAGGGGAAGCCGCTTGTCTTGAGAGCCCTACTGACCTCCAGGAGCTCACAGCCAGCAGCACCCTCAGCCAGGTGGTCAAGGAGAGAGAGGAAACAGAGCTGTCTGGGTACCAACCAAAGCCCTGACTCCAGGAGGTCAGAACCTTCCTGTACTTAAAATTTTTTTAATGTTTTATTTATTTTTGAGAGATAGAAACAGTACTTAAACAGGGGAGGGGCAGAGAGAGACACACGCACAGAACCCGAAGCAGGCTCCAAGCTCTGAGCTGTCAGCACAGCCCCAATGTGGGGCTCAAACCCACAAACCGTGAGATGGTGACCTGAGCTGAAGTCGGACGCTTAACTGACTGAGCCACCCGGGCGCCCCCTTCCTGTACATTTTACTGTAGCTCATTTCTTGGTCCTTGTGACCCCACATTCTCCATACTTTCTAACAAGGTTAACACGGACACATGACTTACACACCACAGTCTAATTACATGCAGATTTGTGTTAAGATGAGAAACATCTCCGCACAACCCTTAAAAAGGTTTTCTTAGGTTGACGGTACTAAGTTCAAGGCAAGAAGCATTAGTGGTGAAGTAAGGAGCCCAGAAGACATGTAGACCCATGGAAGAGAACTAGGGTTCAAAAAGAAGCCTGCACGGCTGTGTCAATGGACAGTTCAACAAAAGGTGCTGGGAATACTAGATGTCCACACGGGAAAGAATGGAATGGGACCCCTACCTTGCACTGCACATAAAAATGAACTAAAAATGTATCAAATCTAAATATAAGCGCTGAGGGGCGCCTGGGTAGCTCAGTTGGTTGAGGGTCCAACTTCGGCCCGGGACATGATCTCACCATTCATTAGTTGGATCCCTGCATCGGGTTGTCTGCTGTCAACACTGGAGCCTACTTTGGGTCCTCTGTCACCTTCTCTCTCTGTACCTCCCCTGCTCATGCTCTCTCAAAAAATAAATAAATATTAATAAATAAGTATAAAAGATGAAACGCAAAATGCTTCTAGAAGAAAACATAGACTGCCCAGTCACACTGTGGACTGGACAGTGATGTCTCAGCTATGATACCTAAAGCACAAGCAACCCAAGAGAGAATAGGTTAAATTGGATTTCATGAAAATCAAAAACTTTTGGGAGCACCTACGTGGCTCAGTCGGTTAATCGTCTGACTCCAGCTCAGGTAATAATCTCATGGTTCATGAGTTCGAACCCCGCACTGGGCTCTGTAGTGACAGCTCAGAGCCTGGAGCCTGTTTCGGATTCTGTGTCTCCCTCTCTGTGCTCCTCCCCCACTCATACTCTGTCTCTTTCTCTCAAAAATAAATAAACATTAAAAAAACATTTTTTAAAAAATAAATAAAAATTTTTAAAAACTCTAACAAAACAAAACCCAACAACTTCTGTGATACCATCAAGAAAGTGGAAAAACAACCCACAAAATGGGAGGTCATATTTGCAAATCCTATTCTGGTAAGTGTCTGGTATCCAGAATAAAGAACCTCACAACTCAACAACAAAAAGACAGCCCAGCAGACAAAGGATCTGAAGAAGCATTTCTCATAAGAAGGCACACAAATGGCCAAGAAACACATGACAAAAAGTTCGGCATCAGCCATGTGAGAAAATGCCAATTATAACCGTGGTGAGACACCCTACATGGCAGCCCGATGGCCAGAATCACGGGGACAAGGTGTGGAGGAGCTGGCACCCCAACACACCCCTGGGGGGAATGTGATGCTGTCCAGTAACTGGGGAAGACTCTGGAAAACTGGCAGTTTCTCAAAACGTGAAACCCAGTTCCCACACGGCCCAGCAGTTCCACTCCCAGGGGTCACTGGGAGAACTGAAAACGTGTTCACAGCAGGACCCGTGCGGCAGGGACAGGTGTTCACAGCCGTGTCGTTCACGGTCCCCGTAACGGGGAGGCAGCCCACGTGTCCGCCAGCAGATAAGCGGATACAGCGAGCACGCCGCGTGCAGAGGACGGAATTTACAGCCACGTGAGTGAGTGGGGCCCTGACATGCTACGGCATGAACCTGAAAGCATGATGCTCAGTTAAGGGAGCCGGATGCAAAGGCCACGTAGCGATTCTGCTTAGAGGAAACGTCCAGAAGAGGCGAATGCACCGAAAGCAGATTATTAGCTGCTGTGGAATGGAGAGGGGGGAGCGGAGTGGCTAACAGATACAGGGCTTCTTTCGAGGGGGATGAAAACGTTCTGGAGTTGGTGGTGATGACTGCACAACCTCGTGGTTACACCGAAGACCACTGGACTGCACACGCTGGAAGGATGAATTATGCAGTATGTGACTCGTGTCTCAGTTACATGCAGTGAAGTGAAAAAGAACAAGGCTGGAGGCGTCACAATCCCAGATGTCAAGATACACTACAAAGAGGTGGTCGTCGAACCAGGGGGTGCCGGCACAAACACGGACACACAGAGCAGCGGAGGGAACAGAGCCCAGAGATAAACCCGTGACTGTATGGTCAACTGACCTTTGACCAAAGGGGCAGGGATATACAATGGGGAAAAACAGTCTCTTCAACAGATGGTGCTGGAAGGGGCACCTGGGTGGCTCAGTTGGTCCGACTTCACCTCAGGTCATGATCTCGTGGCTTGTGAGTTTGGGTCCCGCGTTGGGCTCTGTGCTGACAACTCAGAGCCTGGAACCTGCTTCTGATTCTGTGTCCCTCTCTCACTCTGCCCCTCTCCCACTTGTGCTCTCTCTCTCAAAAATAAAAAATAAAACATTAAAAAAAATAAAAAACAAACGGTGCTGGGAAAACTGGAGAGCTACATGCAAAAGAAAGAAACTGGACTACTTTCTCACGCCGTACACAGAAATAAGTTCAAAACGGATATTAATTTCTATGATATTGGCCTTAACAATATCTTTCTAGATATCTCTCTTGAGGCAAGGGAAACATAAGAATAAACTATTGGGACTACATCAAAATAAAGTTTTGCACAGCAAAGGAAACAGCAAAACAAAAAGGTAATTTACTGAATGGGAGAAAGTATTTGCAAATGACATGTCTGAGAAAGGATTAGTATCAAAAATATATAAAGAATGTACACAACTCAACATGAAAAAAACCAAATAATCCAATTAAAAAATGGACAGAAGACATGAACAGGAATTTCTCCAAAGAAGACATCCACATGGCCAACGGACACGTGAAAAGATGCTCACCACCACTCATCATGAGGGAAATACAAATAGAAACCACGAGGTATTACCTCACACCTGTTGGAATGACTTAAAAACACAAGAAACAGGGGCGCCTGGGTGGCTCAGTCAGTTGAGCGTCTGACTTCAGCTCAGGTCATGATCTCGCGGTCCGTGAGTTCGAGCCCCGCGTCGAAATCTGTGCTGACAGCTCAGAGCCTGGAGCCTGCTTCAGATTCTGTGTCTCCCTCTCTCTCTGCCCTTCCCCCACTCATGCTCTGTCTCTCTCTGTCTCAAAAATAAATAAACATTAAACAAATTTATATATTTAAAAAAAAAACACAAGAAACAACAGGTGCTGGTGAAGATGTGGAGAAAAAGACGCCTCTTGCACTGCTGGTGGGAATGCAAACTGGTGCAACTGCTCTGGAGAACAGTATGGAGGTTCCTCAAAAAATTAAAAATAGAACTACCCTATGATCCAGTAATTCCACTACTGGGTATTTACCCAAAGAAAATGAAAACGCTATTTGAAAAGCTATCTGCACTTCTATGTTTACTATTGCATCATCTACAACAGCCCAGATACAAAAGCAGCCCAAGTGTCCACTGACTGACGATGGATAGAGAAGATGTGGTATGTGGGTACAATGGAGTATTATTCAGCCATAAGAAAGAATGATCTCTTGCTATTTGCAAAGACATGGATGGATCTAGAGTGTATAATGCTAAGCAAAAGAAGTCAGAGAACGACAAATACCGTATGATCTCAATCGTATGTGGAATTTAAGAAACAAAACAAATGCATGAAAAAAAAGAGACAAACCCCCTCAAAAGACTCTTTTTTCTTTTTTCCAAAAGACTCTTAACTACCGAGAACGCAGTGGTGGTTCCCAGAGGTGGGTGGGGGGGCAGATGGGTAAAACAGGTGAAGGGGATTGAGAGCCCGCTCGCCCTGATGAGCACAGAACAGTCACTATGTTGTGCACCCGACGCTAATACAACAATGTATGGTGAACGACACTGGATAAAAAAACCAAACAATTAGGTGACCATCTCAAAAAAATTTCTCGAAGTCACTCACCCTGCCAGGACTGATGAGATTCTCTATGCCGACCAAGTCCCGCTGCAGCTCGGTCAGCTTCTGGAGGTTTTCCAGCCGGGCGAGGCTGTGCTGGAGTATGGAAGTCACCTCTGTGATGGCCTGGAGGGCATCTGTGAGGAGAGACCCCTCAGTCCAGGCGCCGGGCGGGTGGGCATGGACGGAACCCTCCACCCACACCTCTGCAACAGGACCTGGCATTTTAAAAAGCAGTTTTAATCCAAGGAACATTCTACTCCCAACTCCTCTCGGGACTGCCCTCCGTGGTTTTCAGCCGTCAAGTACAGCATGTGGGGGTCCCTGCAGATGTTCTGTCCAAACCACCGACCAGCTAACACTCAGGCTTGGAAAAAAGGAAGAACTGTCTTTGTGAATAACTAATGTTCCGGGCACCATATTTGTTCTGTAGGGAGGATTAGCTGTGTAATTAAAGGCGAATAAAGTGCATCTTCCACTCCTTGAATGGAGAAACACGCTAATCGTGTCGTTCCGGTACAGATATGAAGGTTTGTCATCAGGACGGGAAACTCATTCAGACGAAACACAAAAGCAGCCACTGAGGGTGGTCTTCGCGGTCCTGACCAGGCCACACTGGGAACAGCCGCTTGGCCGGAGTGCAGTGGCAGTGGCAGCATCTTGTTTCCTCGCTGGGCTGGCTCAGAGAATCTTCTATCCTTCCGCCAGAACCCCACTGACAGCCTGGCCACTGCTGCCTTGTGTGCCCAAGAGGCACAGCGGGAGACGTCTGCACCCTCAGCTCCGCCCCTGCAAGTCAGCGGGGTGCTGACACCTGCCTCACAGCTTTAAGAGGATCAAGTCAGATAAGAAAGCACATGCTTGGGTGAGTCACTCCTCCTTAAAGGACACATGTGACATGGCGAGCCACTGTGAGAGCCCCAGGGACTGTGCACGCTCCCGAGCGCCTGCCCCTTCTGGCCTTGCCAGTCCCTCAGGTCTGGACGCGCGGTCATACAGACCCTTGCTTTGCCCTGCCAGTCCACTGCGGGCCGCCTGGCAGTGCCACTCGCTCTCAGACGCTGTGTGCGCATGGAGCGCGAGGCTGGGACATGGGCTCATGTAGCAACTTCATTGGCTCTGGAAGCTGCTGGCAGCTGGGGATGTGCTTCTGATCTACTGCCAAACTGATGTCCCCAGGCCCACCTGTGCCTGAGTCTCCACAGAACCATCGTGATGTCGAGGGGCCAGACACGCGCATGTGGCACCTAGCCAGTGCCCTTGGGAAGCCCTTACCTAATGAAGGATAAAATGACAACACAAGTCGCAACCTAAAGGGATCCCCTTTTGCCCAACAGGTTCAAGGAGGCCCTGTAGGTGGGGGTGGGGGGGGAGGGGCCCCGACCACTGCTGTCAGCTAAGCAGGTGCTTCTTCCGAGGCTTTCCCGGCGCTCTAGAGATGGCCAGGCTCCGAAGCAAACCCATCCAGGCTGTCAACCCTGTGTCGTGTTAACTTACACAGCACATTCGGAAACGCAGCCTCACTGGGTTTCCGCATTGGCCCACAGAGTGGGTTCTACTGAGCGGGCAGCTGACCGTAGCGAGTGGGCCCGGCCCTCTCCACTCGTACTGGCCTTCCCGCCAGCACCACCCGCCCCACGGCCAACGGGAGCTTTATAAACGCACCACACTTTGTTTTACCCTGAATGTGCTTGCAAGCATTTCCGACAATTTTGTCCTTTTAGTGAGCAGAAAACACTAGCTTTTGAAAGGAAGAAGAAGGGAGAAGTCACTATCCTATGACCCATGGGAAAGTGTCTTATTTGTCCCCCTTTAGGACTAGGGGGTCCAGCCAGAAGGAAAAGCTAAATAATCTTTCATCTTTTAATGACAGTGGTGGACTCACTTGTACAAACTCCGGCACTAGAAGTACGCAACTAGAAGTCATTTGAGGTTTAAAAGCTTAGGGTTTATATCCCTTTGTTCCTTTAACGCAAATAAAAATGATCAAGCCCATCTATATTGGAAACTTCTAATGGGCCATCCTGGCCCAAATGCTTGACTTTTAGAGCCAAGGCGTCAAGGCCAGAAATGGTGGAAATCGAGCTGCTCTCCATCGCAGGAGACTCGGGGTTGGGGGGGGCGGAGACCCCTCATAGCAGGAGGCCACTCCCAGTGACTTTGCGAGGTGATCGGAGTCCTTCCCTACTTCCTGCAGACGTCCGGAGAAGAGCCTGCCCTGGAGCGGCAGTGCTGAAGGACGGGCACCCACCTCTCCGTCAGCTGGGTGGCGGGGAGAGCAGGAGCCAGGGCTGACTGCGGCCAGACCGGCCCTCCCCGGGGGAAGCTGTGCACGCTGCGCTTTCCACTAAGAAAGCCAATGTGCTCCTGCCCTGTAGCCCTGCTGGCTCTGGCACTGTGGCCACACGGGGTCCGGCACCTGGCCACACCGGCTCCCACCCGTCCAGCTACAGAGGTGCTAGGGGCCCTAGCCCGCACTTACCACGGCAGTCCGAGTAGTCACGGTGCCCGGGCGCGTAGTACCTGCACAGCCGGCCCAGCAGCAGGCGGTAGTGCACCAGCCGCTGGATGGGCTTCAGCAGGAACGTGTTAAGAGGCAAGTAGCAGACTTTCTGGAGCTCGAACTCTTTGTATACCGTCTCTAGCTTCTTAAAGTGTTTGGTGGCCTTTTCTAGTTCTGTCAGGACTTCGTCGTGCCTTTGGAAGTAGCCGGTGAACTCCTATGAGGCATAAAAGGGAGGACCTTAGGTTAGGAGGTGCGGGAGCAGGGGCCCATGTGGACGGCCTGGTCGGCATGGATGTCATACACCAAATCTCAATGTGGCAAGACAGAAAAGAACAGCCTGGTGTGCATGAGACCAAACTGCACTCAGACGGGAGTGCGGGGCTCACCTGCAGCCAGTCACTGCCACTGGTGCTGAGTGGACACTGGGCTTTAGCCCCATTTTGCAGACGAAGGACCGGGGCTGAAAGGGCCATAAGCCACCTCACATGACACAGCGGCACCGGGCAGCGGGGAAACAGATCAAGCTCCGCTCTGCCCTCAGCCCTGCAGAGGCTATGGGTCCTAGCCACTCGCGGAGCAGAGCAGGGTTGTCAGAGAGGGAATGATCACTCATAACGTTCTTACAGCACCAAAGCACACGTGTATGGACTCTGAGTATTTACACAGATAGTCCCAACTAGTCCCTCCCTACCTTCTAGAAGGTTTCGGTATTAGGTCGGTTTGTTTTACTAATATTACACATTAACGTCTGTGGTACGAGAACCTCAAACAGATTTGTGCGTATTTTGATTTTAAATTTGTGCAAGTGCTTTTGGGATAGAAATGACGAATTTGCCACCCGGCTTAGAAAACCAAAGAAGCCTCAGGGAAGAGAAGGGGCTCGAGCAGGGCTATCTGAAGACAGAACGGAGTGATCCTGTGGGCCCCTCGGGCTTCTAGGAATGGAATGGGGCCTACAAGTATGTCAGGAGTCTGGCTGGATTGGGTGGAACGCAGGACAGGCCTGGGAGGAAGGCGGCGGCCAGCCCAGCGAGTGGGCGGGAGGGCTTGGGAGTCCAGAGCGGTAGAGAGGGTAGAGATGGGGATCGAGGGCCTGGGCAGGATGCTGCAGGGCTGCTTCAGGACGAGCACGCGGGTGGGACAGCCCTGTCCCGGGTCTGTTTAGCCAGAGTAAGACCCCTGAACAGCGAAAGCACACAGCTGGCCCCACCCTTTTCAACACCTGTGACAACTGGTCCTAATGAGAGGACGTGTTGCTGACCTTGGCTCCCCAGAGTCAGTCCGCACTTTCCCTGGCACATTGCCCTCAGGGAGCTCTGACGCCTCTGAGGGGAAAAACCTGGACTAGAAGCCAGCGGGCCTGTGGGGAAAAACCCAATGCCAGCCTAGACACGTCCTGCACACTCCCTGCAGCTGGTGAGCTCGGCAAGGGCAGCAACAAGCTCACGGGGCAGCCGGGGGCTGATGGCCCGCTGCGGATCGTGGATCAGCAGGCGTCAGGAGCGCCAGCCCTCAGCACGCTGTCCCCTCTCATGCTGTCCTGAGGGAACACTGCTCTAAGGGAAATGCTGTCCTTAGGGGAAGGGTGTCTGAGGAGAACGATGTCCTGATGTCCTGAAGAGGAAATTGCACTGAGGGGACCCTGTCCTCAGGGTGTGCAGTCTTTTTTTAAAAAAGAACTTTTAGGGGCACCTGGGTGGCTCAGTCGGTTGAGCATCTGACTTCTGCTCAGGTCATGATCTCATGGTTCGTGAGTTCGAGCCCTGCATCGAGGCTTGGAGCCTGGAGCCTGCTTCTGTGTCTCCCTCTCTCTCTGCCCCGCCCCCACTCGTGCTCTGTCTCTCTCAAAAATAAACATTAAAAAAAAACAAAACTTAAAAATATATTTAATAAAAAAATTTTAAAGTTTATTTATTTTGAGAGAGACAGAGACAGTGCGAGTGGGGGAGGGACAGAGAGAGGGAGAGAATTCCAAGCAGTTCCTTGGGCTGCCAGCACAGAGCCTGACTTGCTGCTTAACTCATGAAACGGCAAGATCATGACCTGAGCTGAAACCAAGAGTTAGACGTATAACTGACTGAGCCACCCAGGCACCCCGAGGTTTTATAGTCCTGAGGAAAAAGCTGTCCTGAAAGGAATGGTGACCTGAGAACCCTGATCTGAGGGGAACTGCATCCTGACTCGTGTGTCAGTCTAAGGGGAACACTGTCCAGAAGGAAAGGCTACTGTGAGGAAAACTCTGTCCTGAGCAAAATGCCATCCTGAGGGGAACACTGCTGTGAGGGGAAACTGTCCTGAGGTGACTGCATCCTGAGGAGAATGCTCAGAGTCATAAGAATAAAACTCTTTTGTGGTGACACTGTCCTAAGGGGAAAACTCCCCTGGGAAAAGCTGTCCTGAGGGGAAATGTGCTCTGAGGTGAAGCTGTCCCAGGGGAAAACTGCCTTGGCGAACGGGAACACTGTCTTGAGGCAAACGCTCTCTGGAAGGGAAAGCTGCCCGTGACTAACATAGTCCTAAGGGAAAGCTATCGAAGGGAAACTGTCCTGAGAGGAAAACTGTGCTGGGCATTGCTGTCCTACAAGGAACACTATCCTAGAGCGAACACTGTCCTGAGGGGAACAGCTTCTCAGGTGAATGCTGTCTTGAGGGGAATGTTGTCCTGAGGGGAACAGTGTCCTGAGGGAAAAACTATCCTGAGGCAACAGTGTCCTGAGGGGAAGCTGTCCCAAGGGGATACCTGCTCTGAGGGAATGCTGCCCTGAGGGCAACCCTGAGGGTGCACTGTCACTTGCTAGGCTGGAGTGAAAGGTGGTACCTTTAACTGATGCATGTTCCTGAGCAGGATGTCCCCGATTCGCTGATGGCCGCCTGTGGAATGGGCACTGGAAGACCCTTCCCTGGAGTAGAGATGGACAAATATGGTCAAAACCTTGTTAAAACTTGTGAGCTGTACTTTGACTGATGCTGTTGTGCCTGGCTGTCCTAGTCCTAGTCAGAAAGGCAGTGAGATGCTTGGAGGTGGAAGGCCCATATTTGACAAAGACTGTAATGAGGCAAAAAAGGGGATCTACTTTTACTTCATTCTCTCTTCTGGAATAGGAAGAATAAAAGTGGCTGTTACAGGTCTACGCCTCCCACAAGTTTTAAAAATATACTTTGACGAAACAATGGTTCTTGTGAATTAGTTTCTGAAGCTGGGAATTTCCTGAGGACAGTGATCTAGCTACAAGAGTGGAGTTGCCCACGTGGGGGCCCAGGGCAGGGGCCGCCCAGGTGTGCAGGGTGTTACCAGAGCGCCAGCCTCTGCTCCACCTCACGCAGGAAGCCTCTGTGGAACTCATAGATGGGGTCTATGTTGGAGAAGAGAAGGGTCATCAGGTCTGCAGGCATGGCGTTCTCCTTGACCACCGCACTGCGGAACCACTGCAGGAAAAGCTCAGGGTGACCAAGGGAACTCACCCCTGCTGGTCTGTAGCCATGGGACACCCAGCACGGATCCCAGAGTCCCCTTTGTTCAAATCAGTGCCACAGCTATCCTCTTGCTCCTCACCCAATTTTTGCAATGTAAGAAAACAATTCTGGGTGAAAGCTTCAAATGGATACTAGTTTTACAAAAAACTTGGACTCAATATTCTGACCGGACTTAGATAGGCTTGAAGGCAAATTTAATAGAACATAAACATGTACACCTCATGATGGCCAAGAGCTTCTACTCAGGAGAGATCCTCTATTTCTGGTGTAGATTATGTTAAAGAAGACAAAGTAATAAAGGACTTAGGTTTCATACCACAGTGAGAACTTCTAAATCCTTCAGGTACGTTCGTTCTGTAGCGAGAATCTCCTTCGCTATGAAGTAGGCCTCATCTGCTGCCGTGCTCTGCAAGAAGCACAGTGTGAGCGTGTCTGTCGGCCATGTCACCCGCGTTCACAGCTCTCACTTCTGCTCAAGCGGACATCATTGTGTGCTTTTCATCTGTAATTCCTGAAGGGATTTACTTCTGAGTAAAAACATAAACCCAGTTGGATCTCCCTTATGTGTTTTTCTCATTTTATGTTATTTTACTTTTGAGGAAAAAAAATCACTGCTCAAATATCAACATGTATTAAAGCTTATTACTAGTTTTGTGATGAAATTATTGTTCTGATATCACTGCCAGGGGTGTAGCTGGTTAACAGATACACGCGTCTGTATATGCACACATATGTGAATAGAAACGATTAAGCTGAACTCACAAAATAGTCACTGAGATTGCCAAATAGCGTACATCCTAACTGCGCCCGATGTGAGAGCACCAGGCCAGCTAACACTTGGGAGTGCAGAGCCAGAGGTGACCCCGTCCTGGGAGCTCCGAATCCTTCATCATGGCCTCTGCCGGACACTCAGGTGCTGGCAGCCAAGTCGGCAGTGACGGGACCCTTGGGAGCAGGAAGGGCCGCAGCGGGCCCCCTGGGAACCTGGGCTGCATGTCCCAAGTGGGTGGGTCTGCTTGGACCCGCAGGGTTCCTCCACGCCCTGAGCACCTCAGGTAGCCACCTCTGTCAAGGTCCGGCTCAAAGGTCCCTCCTCCATCCTTTCCCACCTGGTGGACACCTGGCTCTATTCTATCCCTACATGCTCCCCTGTAGCTCCTCCACCCGGCCAAGGACTTGTTTAGGGGTGACTGTTCCTGAGGCCACCAACACCAAACAGGCACCTGGGACCCTGCTCCGGAGCTCCAGTAGTGGGGGGAACGGCAGAGAGGGAGCGATAGAGGCCCGAGGAGGCTGCAGCCGCAGCCTCTACCAACAGAGACAGGGATCAGGTGGTGAGAGGCCGGCTGGAGGGCAAGGATGAGGGACAGGCGAGCGGGTTACTGGTGGGGGAGGCAGAGCATCTCTGGGGTCTAGGGGAGCTCATTGGGAGGAGCCCAGAGGCCGCACCGAAAGCAGCATACGGGGCTGGGGCCCGGCAGAAGGCCTCTGCGTCACCCGGGCTGCGTCCGTAGCTGCGGAGGGCAGCAGCAGAACCTGGAAACAGTCTCCAGGTCACGTTCTGGTGTGGGTGGAGGTCCAGGGGACACAGGAGGCAAAGCTGTGTTTTTGGGTCCAGGCCCAGGGACAAGGCTGCCATCCCCGAGGTGACAGGTCTGGGGAGGAAGGTAAGGAATCAGGTTTGCAGGAGTCTGGGATGGGCTTTAGATGCCAGCGGAGCAGCTGACGGGGGAGGCTGGGCTAGAGGCCGATACTTGAGGGCTCCCCTCTTCACCCGCCCCCAGGTGAGGTTTTCCAGAGGTTGCCATGTTCCCACAGTGGTGACACAGTCTCATTCCTCCCGTGTTCCCCAGAGACCACTGATATGGCTGTGACCCCTCCACCCACAGGGAATACTCTCCGTGACCCACTCTTTCCAAATAGCCAAAGCCTGCTCTGTGGTCACATGACACTGGGGTCCCAGGGGCATCTCCTTGGAGGGCCCGTCCTTCGTCCCTGGAGCTCCAGACCCCTCCCTGCAGTGTGACAACCTTCGTGCTCTTTGGTTCTTTCTTTCTCGGCTTTGTGCTATTAAAACATGGCTTTTCAAATCCCGATTCGGTCCAGTCTCTGATGCATCACGTCTCCACCTGAGCTTGAAGTGCCCAGCAAGCTCTCGGGGGCCCACATCCAAGGTCTGGAGGCTCTGCCCGCCCCCACGCAGCCAAGTTTCCCTGATTCTGGACACCTCCGCCTGCATGCTGCCGGCCCAGGGGCTCTGGGTGGGGGGTCCTGTGCAGGTAAGCCGGCTTCCTACCCACATTTCCTTCGCGTGGGGTCCCAAGCAGCGCCTCAGCCCCGGGTGCCATCCTGCAGAAACAGGGTCACCCTGAGGTTCTAGACCAATTCCTCTTCCACAGGGGATGAAAGTACCCATAGAGAAAAGCTCAGAAACACAGCCATGGCAGTGTCACCGATCAGCTTGCCGTCACATCTGCTGCACAGACCAGCCCTGGATACAGTGAAAACCTCTTAGGGAAACTCCCAGGGGAGCAAAAGCCTGGTCGGCCTGGCTGCGGGTCAGCGGGGCTGGGACGGCACCACCCTGGGGGGACAGCAGGCCCAGCTCCGCCACTGTCTCCACAGAAAGCAGCCCAAGAACCCTGGGCAGGGGGTGCCCCACGAAGCACCTCAGCCTTTGTACCTCCTGAAAACTGATTTCTATCGGAAACGGGGAGCAACAGCCAGTGAAGTGGGACACACTGGTGAGGAGGGGCACCAGGAGACAAGTGGGCGCACTACTCCCCGTGGATGGGTCGCACGCAGCCCGGCAGCCAGAGGCAAATGCAGAAGTCCCACAGCGCTTAGCTGCTGCTGAGGCCCCGCCTGGGAGTCCTCGTGGGTCTGTGGGCCCCGTGTCTCAGCGCCAGCTGTAGGCTGGCCGTGGGCAGCACTGAGGAAAGTGCCCCAGAGCGCGAGCAGCCCCGGGGACAGGACAGGAGGCAGAGGAGCTGCAGGGCAGGGCGTGCGGTCCCTGTGCTCAGGGCCCAGACATGGCTCTGAGAGCCTGCAGTGGGGCTCCCAGGCTCCATCTCTGAGGCCTGGTCTGGATGGGAAGGCCACGGCCACCTGCCGAGAACCGGTTGGTGACCCTCAGGTGGTACAAGTCACCCTACAGAACCACCTAAAGGACTATTTTTGCAGTACAGAAAAGAAACAAAATAAAATTTAGTTTTTTTATGCACCTTTCCAGACATTTTGTTTATGCACCAAAGCAGCAGTGAGCTAAACAGATGGTTGTTAGGTTTGCAAAATCAATAAATAAAAACTTCCCAAGCCAACAGGCTTCCTGCCAAACATAGTGTTCGAGGGACCAGTGTGGCCTCTGCCAGGCAGCCCGATGTGAATGAACAGAGGCCTGAGGGGTGGGGGCTGTGAGCTCTGCACCCGGGGGCCCTGGGCTCCCCGTCCTTACCCGGCGCCCAACAGCACAGCCCGCCTTCTGGTGCAGGGCTTGTTCTCCCTGAAGGAGGGCCCTGGGAAGGAGTGTGAGACCTCGCCAGGCCTCCGCCCGGTCCACCCCGCCTCTTGAAGAATCTCCCGTGTCCTGCACACAGCGGCTCTCGGCACAAGTTTAGGATGAAACCCACGGCCAAGGCGTTCTCCACGAGAGCTCCCCCACGTGACAGGCACCTGTGAGGGGGGTCCCACCCACTGGCAGCCCAGTTGAGCCTCACTTCCTTCCAGCTTGCTCCTCAGGGACCCCCACTCCTTACAGGGGGATGGATGTCCTCTGGGCCGCCACAGTCCACCACTCATTATTTCAAACGCTCTCTTTCCCAAGGCTCCAGCTGCCTGGCCCCTTTGTCCTCCCTTGTGTGCCTGCCCTCAGAGTCGCCTGGCCGGGACCGCCTGGTCAGTGCCATCGCTCAGGGGGACACGGGCCAGGAGGGTGGGCATGGCCACACAATGGGTGCCACTGCCTCTGGCCAAGGCCTCGTCCTCGAGCTGCGGGGTTCTAACCTGCCGGCCTCCTGTCCCTGACAGCAAAGAGAAGCCTGTGGGCATCCCCTCAACTTCCCACCGCAAACCCGCACACCCCGCACCTTGTTCCTCCCCTGCTACCCTGCTCCTCTGTGCGGACCCCACCCCACCCTGCCACTACTTCAGAACCCACTCATCCATGAGCCCAAAAAGATGGGGTCCCCGGTCGCCCTCCCAATTACCCTATCGTCTGAGTGCCCAACAGGGGAGGGAGGGCAGGAAGCTGGGGGCTCACCCAAGGCCCCGCCGTTCCCACCGCATCCCCACTTGAGGCCCACAGGTGCCGGGGACTGCTGTTACACGCCTAAGGAAGCCTGCCTGTGTGCAAAGGTGGCCGAAGAGTCCCAGGTGACGTGTGGCTCTAGGGACGGATTTCCCTGGGGAAGCCAGCCCCCTGGGACGGAGCCTGCCCTGGCCCCCCTCAGGCTTCCCTGCAAACCAGGCCCACCAGCAGCCAACCTCCTGCTGGAGCGGCGCCCACCTTGTGTTTCGGCTCCTCCTCGCCGTCTGTCCTGGCTTCGCCCGCGTCGCTAAGGACAGGGCTCAGGAGGGGGGACGAGCCCTGTTCAGCTGGGCCCAGAGTCACCTGAGATGCAGGGCTCAGGCTCAGTGGGCTCTTCCGGGTGGAGGGAGAAGGCTGAGGACTGTCCACGGAAATGCCTGGAATTGAACGGGGTGGGGGATGGAGCAAGAAATGAGAAAGGGCTGCCACGCTGGCCAGACACCACAGTTCTTAGTGCGCTTTAGCCAACATTAGCCTAACACTACCACCGGGCACCTTCTGGGAGGTGTGTGAATGAAGCCTCTATCAGGTGCAACAATCCTCAATGTGACAGAGCGCGAAATGGACGCAGGTTGGGGGCTGGTCGACTCGACTTCAGAGACCATCCACAGGTGGCTTGGGCACCTCAGGCTCTGCATTTCTGGTTTTGTTTTTTGGGGGGGGCTCTAGACAATATGCAACTGTGACCAGAATAAGGAGCACAAGGCCTGCGAAGTGGAAAGCACACCCTGAGCGGGGCGTCTTCTGTGTGCACGTAATGGAAGGCAGACTGCAGAGCTTAGACGGAAGGTGCCAACCCGGTGCTAACGAATCGGAAAAACAGAAGTGTGCTTTAAGGTCACACTCCTCATTCCTTTATTTAAAAACAAACTGGATCAAGTAAACTTACTTATCACACTGTTTTCTACTTCTTTGACTTTTGCATTAACAAGGATTTTATATTGGTTTTCTAGAATCATACCACAAGAGCAACTACTACTTTTTTTCTTCTTAAAACAGGGTTTGCTTGAGACGTGGCAGAAGCCAAAATCTCTGCCAAGTTCTAAGAGGGCTGATGAGGCACTCCAACACATGCTTTGCAATAAAGGAATTCTGTTATCAAGAGACCTTTAAGTCTGAAGGGTTATTTCTAACGTTCTTCTATGGGAAATGGGTAACTACTGAAAGGCAAATTATAAAGCAGAGTTTTATATGAGAAACTGAACCGATTTAGAAGCTACTTACAATCGAAATTTTCCTTAGGTTTACAAATGCATGGTGTTTCAGCTCTCACACTACCATTACTCCTAACTGTGGCTAAGTGGGCTGACAGAACACTGGCACCTAAGTGACTTGGCCAGGACCCCTCCCCTCCCCACCCCCCACCCCCCACTGGGGGGTACGAGATCTTACACCGTGGTCAGAGACTTCAAATTCGGTCACCTACAGTGACCGGCTAATGAACCCAAAGTTGCCTCATCCGGCCTCGAACAGGCGCGTGTGCAGGCAGGTTAGCGCAGGGGCCGCCGGAGGACCAGGTGCTCGTGAACGCCGGCACCAGCTAGCCCCGCGGCGCGGCCGGCAGGCTGCGGGGGAGCGTCCTGATTTTCACATTGACAAAGCTGGTGCTCTGGAAGGTTGCTGGTGCTGGCGGGGGTCCCGCCCTGGAGGTGAGCTACCAGTGTTACTAGGGCAGAGCTTTCCCGCGGGGTCTCTCACCACTACGTGGAGTGAAAACTCGAGCAAACAGTCACTGACCGCGAAAACCTGGGTGATATAAGAGCATGGAATTACTGACCAAATCAGAATGTGCTTTTATTCAACATTAATTCAAATTAGAATGTGCTTGTATTCAACATTAATTCAAATTAGAATGTGCTTTTATTCAACATTAATTCAAATTAGAATGTGCTTGTATTACACATCTAAAATACGCTAAAGCAACCTTGAAATCACATGGGCTTCCTTCGTCCCACCTACCCAGGGGCAGGAGCCTGGTCACTTCTGAAGGGAAGTGGGGCGGAGGGCTCGCTGGCCCCTGCAGCGTGGAGGACCCTAAGAGGGGAAGAGCTTGTTTCCAAAGACGAGCTACTTAGGACTCGTACCCCAAAACCCTTTTTGTCTCAAACAAGCCCAGAACTGTGTCGTGAGATATTTTTACACATGGAGAATTCACAAAAAAGTCTAGAAGCTCCTAGCAACATACCTTATTCTTCACAACTGTACTGTTCAAAGTGTGAGGCCGGAGATATTTCACATTCATTGGTTGTGAGAATAAGCTGAGTTCACTGCCCCACTCCGTCCCCCCACCCCCATGCCCTGTACAGTGCCTCCCTCGAAGATGGGTGGTCCCACCACAAGTTCATGCTGGACAGTTTCCCAGAAAGTGGCTGGGAACTCGACTTCATGTTTACACAGAAGGTGAAGCTAGAGGAGGTGGTCCCCCCTGAAGCGTCATGGATGGGCTCCAGGATCCGTGGGGTCGGGCTGGCCGGGCCGTCAAACTAGAGAACGCAGCTGTCAATAAATGGCCCTTCTTGTGAGCTTGTAAGAGGAACCTCCCCGCTGGGATGGACAGCTCATCTGGAGTAAAGTATTGTGGTTCCGGGGAGGGTGAGAGTCATTATTTGACATTATCACTGTGGACACCTCATAAAAATTGTCAACTCACAATTTAGTGAATATATTAAAAGGTACCACAAACTGCCATTACCACACCTCTTTTTATTAAATCTGTCAGCAACGGCAAAACACTGTAAATCATCCCGACTTTGAATTATGTAAACCCAGATCCTACATCACAAGGTAAATCTGTCGGGAGACACGTTCTCAAGCAAGTGGCAGTGAGCACGGAACCCGTCTACGCTCGAGGCTGCCGGAGCGGGCACCCACGGCTCCATGCCCGGTCCCGTGTGGGTCTGCCTTAGTACCGCATGTGTGAGGTCACCCGGAGAACACAGGCACAGGCCGTGGCTCTGCGGGTGTGTTCTCCCGGAGTGAGGAGCCAGTGGTGTCCGTGGCCTGCTGCTCTGGGCCCCGCGTGACTATGTGCAAGGGCACGGACGGTAGAAGCTCCCTGACGCAGAAAACCCTATCAAACGCTGACATATCAGAATGCAGGTCTGAGGGATTTTAAAATGCTAAACCATCGTTTCAAACACCACGGAACACATTTAGCCTTTACGGACATGCAAAGAATCTTAAATATTTATAAAAACAAGACTCCTGTGTCCAACGTCCTCTACAGAAAAACTGCAAGACTATTATTCTGAGGGACAAGGGTCCCTACCGTCGATCTACTTAGACACAAAGGTGGTGTTCTACTGTGTCACTGCGGCGTCAAGAATGACCCGTTCTGGGGTGCCTAGTGGCTCAGCCAGTTAAACATCCAACTCTTTCAGCTTAGGTCATGGTCTCATGGTTCGTGAGTTCGAGCCCTGTGTCTGTGCTATTAGCACAGAGCCTGCTTAGATTCTCTCTCTGCCCTTCCCCCACTCACGCTTTCTCAAAATAAACAAACTTTAAAAAGAAAAAAAAAAAAGAATGACTAATTCCTTTACTTGTGAGTGAGGAATTTCCGGAAATTCTTCAATTTCCAGCATCACATTATTTGAAATCGACAGACACAAATGATAGTTTGGGTCTACTGAGCTCCGCATTCCTGCTGGGGCGGCTCCACGCTGTCGCCCAGCGTTCAGGACGGCTCTGCACTCAGAGGGCCAAGGAACAAGGGTTGATTATCTTCAAGAACACACATTTAAAACATTTCAAACTGTCAACAGTAAGCAACTCTGACAGGTGAGGTCTTTATTTCAAAAAATTTCTGAATATTTATCTTGGTAATTTTTGAAATGTCATTTTAAAAAGCACATTATTCTACTTCTGTGATTATTTTCACTTCATCCATCTAACTAGCTGGTGAGAGATAATAGCACAGAGCAAAGTTTAGGCTTATTTTCATTTCATACCTTTAAATTCTTTTTCAAAACTCTGTAATGAACAAGCTTGAAAATTCTGCCTAAGGTGAAGAAGAATGAAGGCTCGGTTTGGAAAATTCAAGGTCAAGTTTGAAGGTTAACATGATAGCAGGAAAGTAAGATCTAGAAACTCCTTCTTTGGTTTGAAAAATGGATCATTAATCCCCAAAACGGAAAAGGCTGAACTGGACAAGGAACTCAGGGAAACGTGAGGTAACGAGCTAGCAGAGAACTCTCTCTGGCTCTGCTCTGGGACTAGGGCGTCAAAGTCACTTTTACACAAAATCTGGCTCAAAAATAAGAGTGGAAGGAAAACGGCCGGCACAAGGGGGGCACAAGTGCCAGCTTGTCACCGCCGTGTTACCGCAGAGCCTTCGTCCCCCTGCCAAACGGCAGAGGAGGGCTGACGTGCGCCGTGCCCTCCCGCGGTGCTGTGGCGCTCACCTGCACGGCCGTGACTGGGTGCCGGGCACAGGGGGACCTTGGGACGTGGCTGTGGCTGTGGTGATCTGAAGTGAAGAGGGGACACCGACACGCGCTTTCAACCTTTTCTTTTGTTCTGAACAGGGCTCTTTCCCTGTTAAGAACAGGTGTTGTGGCCTACACCACAGTCACACGCTGGGCCATCTGTCAGGGGTGGGGGTCTCCTGGGCGTGGAGCAGGGCACCCTGTGTCTGGGTTCGAATGGAGGACACGGGTCTTCTGAACCCACCGCGGTATCAGGGACAAGGCACGCACAATCAACTCAGAATTCAATTCAAAAAACCCAAAAAAGCCTGCATGTGATGATTGTTAGGAAAGAAACGTGACCTGGAGTGGCATCACTCAGCAGTGAGAGCCTGACAGCTTTCACCTCCTAAGCAGCCAACCTAGAGACGGGATGGAAAAAAAATGCTTTGAGCAGTTTCTTGAAATCTGGACCTATGAATGAAACACCTTCTTGGGGATCCACGTGTCACGGGAGGGAGTGACCTCCCGTGGCACACTGCCCTCTGAGTGGGAGGTGACCAGCCACGTGGGGTTGTTGGGAGTCTGTGTCAAGGCGCAGGTCTGGAAGGCCACTGCCCCCGCAGGCCCCGAGAAACCCTAGGGGGAGACCAGCACCGCCCTCCAGGTGCCCACGCTGCTCAGAGCACCCAGAGAGGCGAGCGCGGCAACCGCCCCCTCCAGGACCGGAGCGGGTGGCTGCAGAGGGGCGGGCAGCTCCGTGGGGGCAGCAAGGGCTCGAGCTGGCCAAGTGGGAAACTCAAGCTCAGAATCGGCGTAGCTGCTGTGCTCTGGGTCGGGGGCTTCCCCAGGCTCCAGCTGACTCCGGGGAGAAAGGGAACCATGTTCTCACCTTCAGAATTAAGCAGCCAGCAGCGGGTGTTCTGTGTGCAGTCCAAGCCCAAGGACCACGAGTTTGTCCCCAACACTCCCTCATAGGCGCAGTGCGGGGCCCTGAACGGCAGACCATGGCCCCCAAATCCACGCCGGTCAGGCCCCGAGAGAGAGAGAGAGCGCCCCCTGCAAAAGCGCATGCACCCTCCCTTGCTGGCCTTCCACAGGGACGCCGTCGTCCACACCTGAAGGAAGCGGTCTGTACGGCGCCATGGTGCCTATTCGCTGCTCAGAAGCCTACAAAGTGGAAGAGGCGCCAGTGAAGAGGTCGTAGAAACGAGATGTAGCTGTTTCAGACATTCATGAAGTACGTGAGACCATCTCTAACATATATAAACAAAACTATAAAAAAGGAGAGGAAAAGGAAGCTAAATAGCCCATTTAGAAGTTCGTAGTAAATATTTCCTTATTTTATTGAATAAACAGTTAAATTCTGAATTAGTACATGTCTGTGAATTTATAAATGGCAATTCCAGGGGAAAACAAATGTTGTTAAGTACCACAACGAGACGACATCAGTGTTTTCTTCAGAGAATGAATACCTTAAGTGCGCCAGGAAGTAGCAGTTCCTTCCGTCTGCATTTCCTAGGGGAAGGTAGATGTTTTTAGACAAAAGGTAGCACTTTGGGACCTCACAGGCACGGACGCTGCGTGGACAGAGGGGCCAATGTGGCCACCTGTGCTCCAGCCAGCTGTGACATGCCCTGGAACTTCAGGTCAAGGGCCAAAGCAAAACCCCCGCAGCGTGACTCCATGCCTTAAGAACACATACTGAAATTCTCAACTGTAAGTGCCCGAGAAGTTAACTTTCTCTCTGTGAAGTAATTGTTCTAGAAATGGATTTCTTTTTTGATGTTCCACGAACCATGAGGGAATGGTACCTTGAAGACACAGGCACTGGCATCAAACGTCACACAAACACATGGCTCACAGGGACGTGGCTCATGTGCCAGGTGGGTCCCACGTGATCGCAGCCACGACATGAGGGGTGCTCACGGTGATTTGTGCAGGGCAGCGGGTGGAGGAAGAGCTTGTCACTGAAAATCCAAGTTCGACCACACAGGACCCAATTCAGAGAGGACTTCGCAAACAACGATGATGAACAGATGTACAGGTTTCCCTATCAGCTTTTGATGTTGTTTTTATTGTCCATCTATCTATCATCGCCGCTGTTTCTAAAATGTGTGTTGTCACAGGAATGAAAGGTACTGTGATGAGGCTGTGTGGTGACAGATGGTGGCCACACTCATAGCAAGCAGACTTGTCCAATCACTGTTGTACAACCGACACGAAGGTATCATTGTGTGTCAATTACATAACACACTGTGTTAACTGGAAAAGGGAATCCTAACCTAATTCCATACTCAGAGAATCCCCTTGGAACACAGAAAAGGCACACAACCAAACCTAGTGATTTATGAAGTTACCCGGCACACACCATTACCTATTTGAGTGCGGTCGATCTTGCTAATCTGAAACTTTACGATCAGACTTTAGATATTCATATATTGGCGTATGTAAAATACTGGGCTTTGGAAATTTAAATACAAAAATAGACTTGATGACTAATATAAATAAATACTCTGCCTCGAGCAAGTGTACTCTCAGAGGCGACAGGCACTGTCTGTGTCCCCAACTTTCCCGTTTGTGACGGGGCTGGTGGGTCCCTCCTGTTGGAGGTCAGGCCTGCATCCGGCCAAGGAGGGCGGCACGTAAAAGAAGAAAACCGTCCACACGCTGTGGGCACTTTCCAACTACACGCTCCCAGCAGAGCGGCTACTGACGTAAGGAGTGCTGGCTACAACTCCGCATAGCTCACTCAGGTACAAACATCTATCCTGAAACCCAGGGACGTGGGACCACCTTCCCAAGATGGCCTCGTGCACACAGGGGCTTCCAGAGAAAAGGCAATCGTGGTCAATAGCCATAAACAAACAAAAGAAAGACCCAATCTGCTTAGGAAGTGCCGACCCTCAATCTGAACTGCTCCAGACAGCTTAGTATTTGTGGTAAAGCACCTCTTACTAAGATAAAACAGAACACGGTCACTGCCTGAACTGCCTCCCGAAGCGAAGGGGGTAGGTGGCGACATGATCGGCAGGAGCCTCCAAGGAGAGCCACGACTGGTTCTTAAGTAACTGACTTCGCTAGAAAGGGAGACCTGCCGACTGAAACACGGCGTGAGCACTCGCGAAAAGATCTTCCGCATTTCTCTGGATCTTGCCAGAAAGCTAACCCTGAATCTGAATGTAACAGCTGTCCCGGCGGTGTCCACAGAGCGTCTGGGACGCTGCCCCATGTGCTGATGGCACAGAGGCACCAGCCTCCAGGGGTTGCGGGATGAGGGCTGGTGTGGGCGAGGGCACGTGCTCGGCGGTCCGCGTGGCTCAGGGGCCAGCCTCCAGAGAAGCAGGGGAAGGGCAGACGGGTGACGGCATAGGCAGGGGGCCGAGCCAGGACCAGAGGCCTGGCTCCTTCTACAAGGCACTGGCACGAAGTGGGTCTTCTCAACGAGAGAGGACGAGGAGCGGTCACGGCCACGTGCAACGAGCAGAGTGTGTTTGGAGCCTGATCTGAACAAATCGGGTGTTAACAGGCCCTTTAGACACTGGGGCAAATTCAAGTATGTCCCTGGTATTGGAGGGTACCACGGGGTTATTAACTCTGCATGACTGTCTGTGGCACCGTGCACGAAGGGGTCACGTTTCAGAGACGGACGCAAACGTTCTGAGGAAAGGCGTCAGCACGTCAGGGCCCACAAGAGAATACCAGAGCACCACACACGGAGAAGGGAAAAGTCAGACGGCACAAGCAGGGTCGGACTCTGATAATGCTGAGTGGGGTGGCGACAGGGGTCAGTCTACTCCCCTTTCTGCTTTTGTGAATTTTGAAAACTTTCTAAATAAAAAGCTAAAAAATCAACTCTAGAAAATGAAGGTTCGTTGGGGAAACAAAACTCCTTTATAGGCAGGCCTGGTAGAAGCTGTCGGAGAACAGCCTTTATTCAGAATCTGCAGGACAAGAGTGTGATGCGGGCCCCCACCGTCCGCAGCCCTGGCCGTACCAAGGAGCAGGGCTGACTCAACCCACCTGCACAGGACCTGCTGCCTCGACACTGGAAACAGGACAACTTAGGGTCACGGAGCCCGACGCCGGGCACCTTCACAGGAGAGAGACAGCCCTGGTGACGACGACAGCTAGGAAAAGCATTTTCCACGTAATATGTACTAACTCCTCGCTGCATAGATGCAGCGTTTGTTTCTGGGAGACGGCGAGGGGAAGACAAAGTGTCTAGAACATGCTATTCCAACTGGTGGTTCCTACGCGTGCGGCCAACACTGCAGAATGCCTCCACACTGGACAGAGGCCAGGTCTCAGGAACCAGGGACAGGAGAAGTGAGGACGGGTGCCATGCGCTAGTCCCACGCACCACAGTGACGAGACTGCTGGAGCTTTAAGGCAGCTACAGAAATGGAAAATCAATACGTTTAGCAAAAAGCCTCTGCTGGTATTGGATGAACGCTGATGACAAAGAAAGGCTGCCCCTTGCGAGAGGCAGACGGCTGCTCGGCGTGTGCACACATGCCCTCGGGGCGGAGGGTTCGCCGTCCCACACGCAGGGACGGATGGGAGGCCTGCGGTCACCAAGGGACGTTTAAGAGATGCAGCCTTTCACGTGGCACGTCTCTACGAGGTAAGGCGAATCTGCGCTGTGGGCAGCAGCCTGGGCTCCGCGGTGGCCCCCACGAGTGTGCCCGCCTGGTCGGCACGGCTGCCTCAGGCTGTCCGCTCACGTGACCATTCCAACTGCCTCAGAAACACTGTTAGCAACAGCTGGCGCCCGTGCACCACACGCCACCTGACCTGCAGGAAACGGTGCTCCCAAACAGGGAGTGAACGTCTCCGCCCGTGACGTGTGAGGAGCTCCTGGGCGCTGCTGCTTTTTAGTGAGCGGTCCCCCAGCTCCAGTCTGGAGCAAAGAGCTCTGGTGAGAGCCTGCGCACTTGAACTTCCAGGCGGGTGGGCGTGTCCGGGTCTGCCTTTTCTGCGACCAAGTATTTTCCGTCCCAGTTAAGCCAGATGGAAGAAAGTAGTCCAAACTTACATTGCATTTTAAACCGAAGCTTCTCCAAGCCCGCTATCTAAACACAGCACCATGTCTGGGTCTACAGTCAGTGGACGACGCCTGTGGCACAGAGAGTGCCGCGGGCAGGCCCAGGGACCCCGCCACGTGCAGCTGGAGGGCTGGGCAGGCAGGGATCCTTGGCCTCCGGGGCCTTTCCCGGGAGTTGGGTTCTTCAGGGCTTACTGGAAATTCCGTGCGGGGCCTGGACAGATAAACCTCACACCTCTGCCGTCCTCACGCTGCACGGACAGCAGGCTTCATCTTAAAAAAGCAGCAACGGGCACAATACACACTGCATTCGAGATCAACTGAATCAGAGCCGTGTACCCTCAAAAGAGGGAGCACCAATTTTTGTTGAATCAAAGCATATGCCGGAGATATAAAGCCGTAGAGACTAACCGATCAGCCCCTAGGTGGAAACACTCATCTGTCTTACACCCTTTAAGACACCATTCTAAGCGAAAGTTCTAACCCTTTGATGTTCGGGACAGACCAAGGTGAGGGTGAGGGAGAAGACTACCCAGCCGCCGAGCACAGACGCACTTCCTTGGTGTAAAGCCACCGATCTGAGCTCTCGCTGCGCTGAGTGGGTGGTGGGTCGCCCTGCAAGGGGGCCCAGGGCTGGTCAGGAAGGAGGTTTATCTACCTGCTCTCCTGGAATCAAGTTCTTTATGGTCTGCAGATCGAAAAGGACTCTCTCTCCACCTGTCTGTGCAAAAGGGTTGCTGAAAAAAAGGCTCACGTCTAGGGGTGCCCCGGCCTCGGCGCCCCACGAATCTGTATCTGTGCTGCTGGAGTCCTCGGCCGTGGTGGGCGGGTGGCTGAGCTGCTCTAACTGGTCGATGATATCCGAGAGCTGGAAGGCTGAGCTGGCCTCGGAGCGGACCGAACAGGCCGGGAAGTTGGCCATGGAGCTGGCCTCGGACTGGTTGGCCGAGCTGGGCGTGCGCACGGACAGGCCGCTATGAAGCGGCAAGTTGCTGAGGGAGCTGTTCTCAGACTGGTTGTTCCTCAGTGAGCTGGTCTCCGAGGGGCTCAGCAGGCTCTGCATCAGGCTGGCTTGAGCCTTCACCTCGAACAGTTCTGAGGTGTCTGAGGGGTGCACGTCGCCGCCAAAGCCATCCTCTCCCTCAAATTCAAAACCGTGCTCTACGTGCATGCGCACGACCCCCGGGGGGTACCTGTCTGGGCTGGACGGGGCAGAGTCAGGGCGACCGCCGGAAGGGGCCTGCGGGGCTAACGCACAGTAGGGGAAGGAGAACGCCTCCGAGCCTCCAGCAAAGAAAGAGATGTCTGCGGGGTCATCGTCTATGAACTCCTCAGACACCTGCAGTCGGGCGTTTGTCAATGTGAAAACAGGCCCCCCGCCCCCACCGCCATGCCGGCCTTGCGGGTGCTCCCCCATGTTGGGAGACAAACCCACGGCCACACCACTGCCACCCCCACGGTCGCTTTTACCAGCAGCTCCGCGCTCCCTGCCAGCACCCCCTGCACCTGAGCCTGTGGCATTGTTGTGACTCTGCCCCACGGGACCACTGGGGCTGCAACTCCTCACAACGTGACACAACCCAACACCTGGACAAGGCTGTGGCGCAGGGGGCCCAGGGGGCCGGGTCCTCCTGGGGTCGCCGTCGGCTGCTGGTGCGCTGCTCCTCTCCGCGGCTGGCCTCTTGGCGTCGGGAGCCCGGGGCTCAGCGAGGGAGCCACTGCTGTCTCTGAAATCAGGCAGGCCCCGCAGGGCCTGAGGGGAGGTAGGAACGGAGTAGAAGGAGGCATCTGCTGAAGACGGGGACGCAGAAGTCCTCAGGCCCTCGGTGAAGGAGACGCTCTGCGGGTCACAGGTGAAGGAAAGAAAAAAGGCACACGTAAAATTACACATTCCCATTAGCAAGCTGCAAGGCTAACTGGGCCCCGGCTCCAACATCCACACGTTTCTATCTCAGCCTCTATTAAGAAGAGCGATCGACCAGACTTTCTCCATTAGAACAGAAGATTTGTAAATGCAGACGGGATTTCAAAAAGGCCCAGGATCATCTGTTTAAAACCCTTACAATTTCATTTTTTCTCCTACGTTATAAAACGTCTATAGTAGAGACCGTTTCCATCACTAAAACCTAGCCACGTGCACTCACATCTTCTGCGTGTCTCGTGCCACCCTGAGGTTGCGGGAGGGGGTGCTGGACACTCATTTTCAGGGGGAAGGACAGAGGGTGTGAGCCATTCCACTCAGCTGACGAGACTCCCAAGCCAAGCACCAATAAGGCGACACACACATCTGCACGTGGCACGCGTTCCTTGGCGGTCACAGCCAGGCAGTGACGAAGCGTGCTGGTACACACACACGGGCAACACCAGCTGGGGACTCTGCTAGCGCCGGCGGCACAGGAGCCCTGGGCCTTCTGGAAGCATTGGTGTCGCCCCCGGCTCCGGGGAGGGGCTGCTCACGGGCAGGAGAAGTCCTGTTCTCACTCACAGTCCCACACACAAGGAGATGGGGTGAGCCCGCCCTCCTCGCTCCGTCACTTCTCACGTGTCATAAGACGGTCATGCCTCCGGGAGACCTCGGGTGCCGTGTACACACACATCATTAAGAGGGTGGTTAGACCGAGGCATCACCACACAGTCCCGAGTGACTTTCTGCGCGAGGAGCAGCGTGCAGTATGAGCACAGCGCTAGAAGCCGCGGCAGTGACCGGCCAGAGAGGAAACGGCAGCTTTCAGTCCAGAGGCTAACCTGCTCTCAGGTGCACATGTACTCAACGTGCTCTTGCGGTTTTGAAAAGACAGTACCGGAACCGAAGGTTTGAACGTAATTTTTAGACTATTCATACTAGTTTTTTACTGTTTATTTATTTTGAGAGAGAAAGAGAGCACGCGTGCACAAGTGTGCACGGATGGGGGAGGGGCAGAGAGAGAGAGGGAGACGGAGGATCTCAAGCAGGCTCTGCACTGTCAGTATGGAACCTGACTCCGGCCTCAAACCCATGCACCTGAGATCATGACCTGAGGTGAAATCAAGAGTTGGACTGGACGCTCAATCAACTGAGCCACCCAGGCGTCCCTATTCATAGTATTTTATTTATTATTTTTAAAGTAGGCTCTAGCTCCAATGTGGGACTTGAATCCACGACCTTGAGACCAAGAGTCACACGCTCTTCTGACTGAGCCAGTCAGGTGCCCCCATTCACACAACTCAAACTACTCAGGGGCACCTGGGTGGCTTAGTCAGTTAAGCTTCTGATTCTTGATTTCGGCTCAGGTCGTGATCCTGTGGTTTGTGGGATCGGCCCCTGCGTTGGTCTCTGTTCTGATGGCACAAAGCCTGCTTGGGACTCTCTGTCACCCTCTCTTTTTGCCCCTCCCGTGCTTGTGTGCTCTCTCTCAAAATAAATTAATAAACTTAAAAAAAATTTTTTAAAAAGAAACTATTAATAAATTTAAACTTCATTTAAATAAAATTCTTTTAATATCGATTCAGCAAAAAAGTCCTAAATAGGAAACATACCTAGAAGAGTTAAAAAATGTTTTTATTTAAAAGATCCAATTAACAAAGTTTGGGAAACGTGAGCTCTGCTATACGATGTACAATGCAGCTTCTGGAAACGCTCTAACAATATAAATGACCAACTGTCGACAAAGACTGACCTCATACGGGAATAAAAGTTTATGAGAATGGAACTGCAGAGCTCCGCGAGGAGGCAGTGACAGCAGCACAGGAAGGGCGCGGGAGTCTACGAGAAGCACGTGTGTGGGAGCTGGCACGCGAGCCCAGAGATAGGAAGGCTCTGGTCAAGCACACGGGAAGGGACGCACAGGACACGCCACGTCCCATCACACCGGCTCTGCCATCACATTCTGGACTCTGTGGTCAATGTTCTTCTGTGAAGCATGTGCGTGCGCCTCTGGGCATGCCCGTGCTTAGTACAGTAGTAATCAGGCCAGACACGGATATAAATTTGTTTCCTGTTTTTCATCTTTAACATATTAGCAAAAAGATCTCACTCCGTGAACACAGTTTAAGTAAATGAGCGCCCTAAGCTGGCATTTTACACTGTGTCGTGCTTTTATTAAGGTAACCTTCAGTTTGTTTCCTGAAACGAGCAAGCTGAGCCCACTGTAGTAGAACTTGCCTGGAACCCTGCCACCCAGAGACAACACGGGACACTGAGGTCTGTGCCTCTAGCCTGTCTTCTCTGCGCCATCTGTCTGTCATGTTAGATTTACCACACGGACTGCTCTGCAACCTGCTACCGTGCCGATGAGTCACCTCCACAGGTGGCGGTCAGGATTCTGGCTTACAATGCCACCGTGGTGCGTCTCAATGCACACGGCTTTCTCTTTACTTAGGACTCCTTTTCGGCAAACCGCCCCGGGCAGGGAGAGCCATGTAAACAACAGGACTGATTCTAAGAGTCTGTTACAACACTGCCAGGTGACTCTCCAAAAGAGTACGGGTGATAAAACCACATCTGTTTCCACCGGAAGGACTGACCTGCCTCGGCAAGTCTGCAGTCAGAGCATGAACAGACGTCCGAGTCTTGCTGTGTCTTCTGCAAACAGAGAACAATCTGTGAGCCACCAAGCCTGCCCTTCCCAGTACCTGTTCTGAGAGCAGCCGTGCCCCGAGGAAGAGCACACGTAGGAATGGGACGAAGGTTCTGATAACATGCCACAGGCATCCAGCTAGATACAGGCCGTGACCAACAGCAAGAACTCAGATAAAAACAGAAGTCGCAGAGGAGGTAAAATTATCCCCTCACACTGAAGAAAAATTCCACATGCAAAAAACCCCATGAATTTTCAGACTCAAAGTTTACCATACTCTATAAAAACATTATATAGAAGACACGCTATACAGACTAGTGACTAGAAAGTAACTATCTGTATCTGCACACAGGAACTGTAGTTCCTCAGGTCATGATCTTGCAGTCCATGAGTTCAAGCCCTGCGTCCGGCTCTGTGCTGACAGCTCAGAGCCCGGGGCCTGCTTCCAATTCTCCCTCTCTGTCTCTGCCCCTCCCCCACTCATGCTCTGTCTCTCTCTCAAAAACAAACATTAAAAAATACATAAAATACTAATTTTAAAAGCACATACTTTCTATCACAATGGTGCTCACCTCTCATAGGGAACCCTCTTCACCCCACTGTCTCGGACGTAATCCACCAGCTGCTTCTGAGTCCTTCCGCTGTGAATAAAAGTTCGGATTTTAAAGGAAAGAATCAGCAGCAATTCAGCACATTAATTTTTCACGAAGGCGAAATAAAGCCTGCCGACCCTCTAAGTTCCCAGAGACACTGCAAAGTTCTGCTGTGTAACGAACATAACTGATTTTCTACAGTTTTTACCAAAACTATTTTTTCCGCTATTTTACCGGATCTGCTCTCGCCAGCTTCACAGTGGCCGCGTCCTGCATGTAATTCCCCGAACCGTTTCATAGTGCTTGCTTCCCGACCAGGGACATGCGCACTCTGTCTTTTCTGACCGGGACACGCACACCCTCAGTCCTACAAGGCCGCCAGGGCCCACCGACGCGTGGCGCGGCCCCACCTGTATCTGAAGGAGGAGCCCCTGCTGAAGAAGACAGCTTTAGCTCTGGGCTGAGGTTGATCAAAGAGTCTAAAGAAGGTGTGATACTCCACACAGATCTTCCAGAAGTTCTTACATCCATCTCTACTACCCAACAAGAACTCCAGTGTGTCCTGGTAAGGTCCCTAGAAACAAAATACAAAGGTTCAAGTAACTAATTCAAGAAGAAAATTTAGGAAGCATTTAGACAACAAGCTTTTTATTCAAAGTTAAAAATTAGGAAGATATTTTTGGACGACCTGGGTAGCTCAGTGGGTTGAGCGTCTGACCCTTGATTTTGGCTCAGCTCATGATGTCACAGTTCATGAGATCGAGTCCTGACTCGGGCTCTGTGCTGTCAGCACAGAGCCTGTGGGGATGCTCTCTCCTCCTCTCTCTGCCCCTCCCTACTCCAGTGCCAGTGCATGCGCACAAACTTCCTCTCAAAAGAAACTTGGGGCGTCTGGGGCACCCAGTCAGTTAAGCGTTGGACTCTATCTCAGGTTATGATCTTGCAGTTCACGAGTTCGAGCCCCGAGTCGGGCTCTGTGTTGACGGCTGGGAGCCTGGAGCCTGCTTCGGATTCTGTGTCTCCTCTCTCTCCGCCCCTCCCCGGCTCACAGGCATGCATGTGGGTGATGCATACACTCTCTCAAAAATAAATATTTAAAATAAATAAATTTTAAAAAGTTATTTATTTATTTAAGTAATCTCTACAACTGACACGGGGCTCGAACTCATGCCCTGGAGATCAAGAGTCACATGCTCTTCCGACTGAGCCAGCCAGGCGTCCCAACAATGCCCATTTTTGAACCTTGTGACGTATTACTAAATTGCCTTCCGGAAAGTCGATCCCGCCTGGACTCCTGTATTCAGTCTTTAACATGTAAGCGCTGACGGACACAAGCTGTTACTGCCACGGGCAGGCGCAGCCGCAGCCCTGAGCCTTGAGGGAGCATCACGCTGCTGCTCTAGCCCACGGGGCAGGGACGCCCCTCTTTCCCTACTTGTCACGACAGCCCCAGAACCCTTTCTTTCAACTCATGGAGAAAACGGCAGCTCTTTACCTGATTTCATGTATGTTTTTAGCATCCTTTATACTTCCTTTCCAGCCCTACAGCAGAGTCCTGAGTAAGAAACAAGCTGTCTTTTCCGGCTTCTACAGAAAGTACACACCCAGGCAGCTCAGGAACCCGATGTCTGGCAAAAGCGCTTGCTAATCAAGTGCCTTCTAGAAGCTTAATAGGGCCTTTCTCTTCAGCTGGTGCAGGGTCTAGGGCTGCCGGCGCCCAAAGCACAACTTCGATGACACGACCTCTAAGCCTCAACTGCTGCATGCGGCTAATCTACTCTCGTTTCCTAGCCTCCTTTGTACACTGGACACACATCCAGTGGCCATCTTCGAACCGCTGCAAGTGCTGGGTTTTCCCTAGCTATCGCACTTACAGAGACGCTTTTTTCTATCTTTACCCATTTCAGTAAATTCATATGTAATTATTACTGATTGACAATCTCAAATGAAAGGAGTATTTATTTTCTGAACATCAAGGCTCTCCAGTTAGAGCTAGTAAAAGGTCAACTTCTGAATCAAAGAAACAGGAGCACACTGGGAGTGTCCCTCAGCCCGCTGGGGACAGAAGCTCTCAAGCTGATGTGCTGTGGGCCTTCAGACCCCGGCCTCTTACCTAGTAAACAAAGAGACTGCAATAAATGGACTGTTCTCAGCAGCCCCTGGGAGCTCCCACAGCCCAGACCCCGCTGACCGCTAACCGTGACAGCCAGCTGGGAGGAGCGGTGTAAGCAGCCCCCACCCGGGACGCTGCCTCGCCCTCGGCAGCAGCCCTACTGGGCAGCTTACCCAAAAGCCCTTCCGCACAATTCCAGATCCCGTCCTTGAACTCCTGTGTGCATCACATCAAACTTCTCTGTAATTTGAAAAGTCAGTATTCCAGCAAAATTTTCTTAAAATTTAGAAAGTGCTCAAAACCATACTTACATGGACCTCCGGGTGGAGTTTGATGAGAAACCTTTTTCTCTTGAAGCTGAGTTTTCGGACTCTGGACCAGTTGAAAGTGTTAATTTTGGTGGTTCCCTGAAACCCAAGCGATGGACACTCAGACACATGTGCAATCCAGACACACGTTTTCATGAAAAGAGAATGTTTATTATTTATTTTTTAATATTTACTTTTGAAAAAGAGCGCAAGCAGGGGAGGGGCAGAGAGACAGAGGGGAACAGAGGTCTCTGACAGAGAGCCTGATGCGGGGCTCGAACTGAGCCAAAGTTGGATGCTCAACCGACTGGGCCACCCAGGCGCTCAGAAACAGAGAAATGTTTAAATTACAAACTTGCCAGAGAGCACAACAGCCCACTTGATACTTTACAATTATATCTGGAATGACTCTGAATTAAAACGTCAACACTAAACATACAAACCTGCCTGTTTTAGGAAAAGTTGATGTCACTGATACGGCTTTCCTACAAATTACTATTATTATTTTTTAAAGTATGTTTATTTTGAGAGCAACAGGGAGAGAGTGCACGCATGACTGAGCAGGAGAGGGGCAGAGAGGGAGGAGAGAATCCCGAGCAGGCGCCGCACTGCCAGCGCAGAGCCTGACTTGGGGCTCGATCCCATGAACCATGAGGCCATGACCTGAGCTGAAGTAAGAGTGGGCTACCTAACTGACTGGGCCCCCAGACGCCCTTCCCGCTTTTAAAGTTTATTTATATATTTATTGAGAGAGAGAGAAAAAAGGAGAGTATTATTTACTTATTTAGAGAGAGAGCAGGGACTTTTTACCTTCTACAACTGAGCAGCTGGGAGCATTGCTCTCATGTTGATTTGCACGCAACGTCCCACGGCGTAGTTAGAAAGGTAAGGTAAGGCCTGGGACAAGACCCGGGCATTGTGGGCCCCATGCTCAAACCCTCCTGCTGGGACAGAAGCCCCCCACCCTCCGCAGCAGCTCTGGCACCCACCCCGGGTGCCTGTGGCCTCCTGACTCCTCCCGCACCCCTCCGCGGCCGCTGAATTTTAAATCTGGTTTTCATACTATTGACCATGTGAGGGCAGCTCGCAGGCTGAGCTGCGGTGAATTCTAACTGCATCATGCTCCTTCACTTTTACTTTCTCTTGACTTACTACGTGCCTCTTTTCATTTACTCAATTCTCTATGTTCCCATCACAAATTCAGCCTAAACCCTCCGTGAAGAATTTAAAACTCTTTAATGGGGTCTGACACAGATCATTTTCTCCAGCTGCCTGCATGCTGGCAGGTGCTCCCTGGGCCCGGCCCCAGCGTGAAGGTCCCCTGCCCCCACTGCCATCCTGGCCTCCTGGCCTCTAGGAGTGTCCTTTAAGTGGTGCTCAGCACTTGGGCCTCTACAAAACCGCGTGTCTGGAAAACGCTCTTATTTTCTCCGCACGACAGTCCTGGGAAGTCCTGCTGGATGAGGCCCAGGATCCTGGCCGGGAACGGATTTGCTCTCCTGTTCCGCACGACTGCCTGCCCCATCGCCTTGTGGCTTCCAGTGTCTCCCCTGACGAGCCTGACGCCATTTCCTTGTCTCTCGTCCTGGAAACTCTCTGGTCCTGTCCCCTATTACAGCGTCTCACACTGGTGTGTCCTGTGCTGATCTTTGCTTATGGGTTACACGAGAAATGTGTGGACAGGTCCAACGTGAAAGTTCACACCTTCGGTTCTGGACATTTCCCGACATAATTTCTTACGGGTTCCCTTTGCTGCTTTGGGCTGCTGCCTCTGGGCTTCCTGGGTGCTGGGCCTCCTGAGCTGTCCCTGAACTCTCACTCCCTTCCCCCGTCCTCAGTCGATGCCTCTATCTGCCTGGTGGGGGTTTTGCCTCACATTTATCTTCCGGGGCCGTCCCGGCAACACTGTCCTTCCTGCCGCCGCACTCTAGACCTGCAGGCGCTCCTGTTCCCTGTGTGTCCCTGTGACTGACACTGCTCCTGTTTCAGATGCAGGTTTCCTCTGACTTCTGCAGGGCGTTCCAGAAAATGTAAGACAGTAACACATCAACCAGGTTCAAACTTGCAGGCACCAGAATGCGTCCACAGGGAAAAGACCGCTTCTTACTGGCTCCCGGAGCCCACGGCTGCCTTCTCCAGGGCCATGGATGCCACCTGTTTGTTCTGTATGGTGTAAACAGAGTGTAATTCTCCCTTTCCCCATAAGCAGCAGAAAACCGCACACACACTGGTGACTCTGCTCACACGACAGGGCGTCTGACTGAGTGACCCGTGTGCCACGACACGGGAAGCCTCCACGTCCTCGGTGCGGCCGCCTGGCACCCCGCAGTACAACGGGCCCGCCTCTCGGTGAGTCACCAGAATTTCGTGGTTATAAATTAGACTGGAATTTCACATCCCAAGATGAAAACTGTGTATTCGGACTCCTATTCCTCACGAGCATCCAGCACAGAGCCATCTGTGTGTGTCTTGCCACGGGACAGACAAAAGCTGGTGTGTCCTCTGGGGACTCTACAGGCTTTGCTTCTCCTCTTCCATCTCCGGCACAAGTTCTGTTTCTTCTGAACGGACAGGATTTTCTCAAATTTCTGGTGATCCCTGGTTATCTGCCTGAGTTTGGGCGTGAGGCCCCGGGACTGCAGGAGCCTGTGACTGTCCGGCCGCGGGTGTGCAATCTGGAGGGAGGCAGGATAACTGGATGGCCCTGAAGTGCCCCTCTGCAGACTGCGTACTAGCTGGAAGGGAACACTAGTAATGACAGTAACTGGTAACCAGTAACCAGAAAGCAGGGATCCAGACTCGCACCACCAGTGAAGCCAGGTGGTGTCTTTGCCGTGAACCCCTGAGAAGGGTGTGACGACACCAGGGTAGGGTCCAGCTGGGAACATGTCCCCTGAACCCAATCCCAGGAAAACAGCTGACAAACCACAAGTGAAGAACGTCCTATTAAAGAGAAAAAAAGACTGTGTTCTTCAGTCGAGATGGTAAAAGATAAAGAAAAAATAAATGTTCCAGCTTAAAGGACACTGCGGGCACGACCACTGGTGCTGTGTCTGGTCCCCGATCGGATCCCGTCTGGGGGAGAACGGCGGCCTGACAAGACTGGAAACCGAACAGAGGACCAGCCGCCTCAGCGAGAATGGGAAGGCAGCGCCTCGCTGCTAGAAACACGTGCCTCTAGTGGCTGAGGCCCCCGAGTCTACGACTCACTCACGAATGCTTCAGGAAAGCTGTCTGTAGGCGCAGCGCACATGTACACAGTGGGGGGAGTGTGCGGGGGAAGCACACACGAGAAATGCGGGAGCATGCCAATCTGGGTAAAGGGCACGTGGGGCTCAACGTGCTGTTCTAACTTTTACAGTTTTCCTCTACGTTCGAAAGTATTTCCAAATGAAAGTCTTTTACTAGACGGGCGCTCTGACCTGCTAAGCCACAGGGCCCGGCCCCAAATGAAAGTCTTTTAAAAGAGGACGCTCTGTGGGCTGGGGTAGGCACCCAGGCCTGTCGCCGAGGGGTGCCCTTGAGTCAACAATTGCAGGGCTCCTACAAGGCTAGGGGACTCTCCGGAGAGCACGGTCTCTTGTCTCCAACATGTCAGCCTGGCCACCGCTCCAGGGAAGCTGAGACGGGAGGGCCCGTGGCAACACAGAGATGACAGGCTGTCCTTTCACCCCGCACTCTGAGTGGGGCACCTCATGTCCACCATCTGAGCTGTACCCTGCAGAGGACAGGGTGGGGGTGGGGGGCTCCATGGCCGCACCTGCTCCTCCCACAGGTGAAGCCAGGCTGCTTCCTGCCTCAGCCTGCCCGGGCCGTCAGAGGGGCCCTTCCCAACTCCTGGGGACACAGTGGCCGGCCCCCCACCCCCTCCCCACTGCAGGCCATGGGAGGTCAGCCTTTCCCACTCTGCACTCTTCCCACGCATCTGCCCATTTCCCAGCCTCCAAAGTGTCACCTACACTGTGGTTTCCTATTTCGATCTTTGTTCTTAAAGAAAATCCCTTCACAGTCATCCTGGTGGGGATCTGAGGGAGTAAAAATGAATTCCATCTAACGTGTGTAATTTGAAGTCCCTAATTTCTGCTTTTAACTTCTTCCAGTCACAAATTAGTTACCTTTTCTGGAAAAACTACACTGGCTGGATTCAGATAGACGCGTGGTTTTCATCACACACAACAGAAGAACTGTCATCTGGGTGGGCAGGTGCGGGAGGCCATGGGGCCACCTTCTCAGTCAGTGTGCCTGACGCGACCTCTGCCGTCAGTCGGTATACGGTATAACACAATTGACGTTCCATTTACGAATTAATTTTTCCCACAGGAAACTGAAATTTGGTGGCTAGGTTAAAAAAGGAAAGGAAGAGGAAGCACGTGTGGCCTCGCTACAGGAGCCGGGCCAGACGAACCGTTTCAGGCAAACGCAGGCTAAAAAGAGCCCACAGACGGGGCGCCTGGGGAGCTTGGTCGGTTAGACGTCTGACTCTTGACTCAAGCTCAGGTCATGATCTCACGGTTCATGAGATCAAGTCCCTTGTCTGGCTCTGTGCTGACAGAAAAATTAACATAAAACAAACAAACAAACAAACAAACTTCAAAAAAAAAAAGAGCCCACAGAGGAAAGAGCCGTTAACGCGGCCCCTGGACTCCCAGGATGCAACCTTCCCTGGCGGTTGGCCACCAGCAGGCCTTTGCAGGACGGCCACATGCAGCTGGAGGCCCGCGGTTTTGCAAGAGCAGACAGAGAACTCCTGAGAGCAGGGACCGCAGCAGCACCTGGGCTGCCCTCCAACACGCCCAGGGCGCACAGGGTCTGTGCCCCTCTGCTCTCGGATGCCCCACGGCACACACCCAAGCACACGCATGCGTGACTGCAGGCAGAACTTAGTGGCTTTTATGTCACCTATTATATATCCGTACATAACTAATACAAAAGTTCCCGAAGGCTGTACCAACGCAACAGTCTGATACTTTCCAGTCTGTTCTATCTTATGTACTGGAAGGACACCTCACAGAGTGGCAAACGCAGACCTGCAGCAGGTCCACACCTGAGGCGCAGGGAAGCCAGTGTTTCTGTTGAAGGGTCTACAGAGATGAACTGTGGCTCAGCATTAGAATGGTGGCATGTGACTGGGTGCACTGGGGGGGGCGGGCAGCAGGCTCTGTGACAGTGAGGACAAGGACAGGGAAACAACTGCTCCGGGGGATGAGACAGGAATGCTAGGTTCCTCCGGCCAGTCCAGACCCTTCAGCGTCAGAACGAACATTTACCAACATGTGTAAAATCAAGCCCCAGTCAGTCCTGCACACCCCCGCTCCCTCCCTACCTGGAACACGAGGACACCCATGTGGGAGACGGCCAGGTTAATTCTGGCCCCCTCCCTGTCAGAAGCAGCGTGAAATCGGATGCCATACATTTCCAACTTTCGGGCAATTTCGAGCACCTGGAAATCCGACTCGGCAGGCGTCTGGCCCCTGTAACAAAGGACGGCATGGTCACAGCACCGAAAACAACTGGATTTCTAAAAGCGCCAAAACATGGAACAAAACTGAAAACAGAATGAAACGAACCACCAGAGGAGGCTGTTTTAGAGAGTGGACTGCTCGCCGCGAGCGCATTACCCACGAGAAACATAGCAGAGCACACGCTGGCCGAAGAAGCTGTCCACTTCCTTCTATCCCGTGAGCCATTTCCTGACGGGCAGAATGTTTTCTCTGTACGTACAAAACGAGCTCAGATGCTCAGCTTTGTAATTTGTCCTTAATACTGACGAGGTGACATGCAAACATTGTATGCAGAGACAGGTGCGAGACACAGGGAACCACAGATAACACTGGAACCTCATTAACCCCATTTCATACTTAAAAAAACTATTTTCATAATGTACTATTCTAACCATGAGAGTATACTTTTATAAGGATAAAATTAGGAAACTGAATAAAAACATGTTTCTCAAGTGCACAGTCCAATCATGCTCCGTGTCACACTGTGGGGAAGTGACCGTGGTCCGTGTCACACTGACCAGCCTCCGGGAGGCTGCTGCTCAGAGAGGGCACAGCTGGGCGTAGGGGACAGACAGGGTCCTGGTGAGGAGCGCCCCCATGCGAGGCCTGAGCCGTACAAGCGGGGTCCTCCACCAACAGCCCTCCTTCTCCCTCCCGCACGCCTGTGCTCCTGGGTCTTTAAGGAACGGCCCTTTCCCCAGTTTCTCTTCTTGGACTAAAACTTGCATTCTTTGAGTCTGACATGGACACCTGACTATCAGCTTGTATTTGATAAATCATCATCAAGCAGGAGTGCCCAGAGTGTGTCGACCATTGTCCATGGTGTCCTAGCGCCTCCAGTGACCGCGGCTGCCGCTTCGGGGCAGGTGCGGGGTGGAGGCTGGAGGAGTTCTGAGGTGAGGCTAGAGTTAGGGATGCTGAGGGAGATTCTGGTGAGGGCAAAGAAGGATGAGAGAGGAGAAAAAGCCTTTCTTCTCGGAGAAGCCCAGGGCCTTCGTGAACAAAATCTGGTAGACGTGAGGATGGTAAAGATCATTCCGGCGAGGTCTCAGACAGAAGGGAGGGATGCATCACTGGAAACAGGAGAAAAGGCGATCCTTTTATAAAGTGGCACAACATCTTACTGAGTTATACTCATGTCCCCGGGTTTGTGGGGAGCCCGATGCAGGGCGCGAACTCAAGAACCATGAGGAGATTTCTAAGCGAAGTGCTGACGGTGCGGCTGGGCTCCTCTGACTGCTGACAGCAAAGACAGGAGGAGAGAGAGATGCCTGAGACATGGAACTTTTAAGCAAAAGGGAAGCAAATTTTAAGATGTGGAGAACACTCGCCTGCCCATCCTGTAAAAATTAAGAACACCGAGGTGGGCTAAGTGGCTGAGGAGATCAGTGGGGACCAGCCACCGCCGTGGAAGTCAGGACAGAGGGAGGAGGGCCCCAAAGGCATCCCAGGTCAGGGCTGAGGGTGGAAGAGGGTGGGGGTCAGGGACGCAACTGGCCTTTGCTCAGGTTTCCAAGGCCAGGGCTGCCTGGAGCCGCAGGATGGTTCACCCGGAGAGCCCGGTGGGCAGAGCACTGAGCCAAAGAGGATTATTCCTGAGTCTTAAGGTTTAAGGTCATTTGCTCCGCTAGGTTCTGGACTTGCCTGAGACGTGTCACCATCCTTCTTCCCTGCAGCCCCTCCCTCTGAAGGGGAGTGGCCACCCTGTGCCTATCCCTACCACAGTGCTTTGGTTTCACGGCTGGAGGAGACTGCAATCAGGCAAGCCACACCTGGAGTCTCAGACAGATCTCCTGGAGATGAGATTCAGGGGGGCCGTGGAATCGGAGGGTTTAGTGTTGGTGTTATAGCAGTGTTATAGCACTCTGGGCCGCTGGGGTGGAGTGAATGTGTTTTGCATGTGAGAAGGGCATGCACTGTGGAGGGTGGAAGGTTCCAGAGCAAACGTCTGTGTCCTCCAAAATTCTTATGCTTCAGCCTAACCTCTGGGGTGATGGTATTGGGGGGGGTGTCTTTGGAGGGTTTGGGTGGGGGATTCACGAGGAAGAACGCCCTAACGGAGGCTCCGGGGAGCTGTCGGCCCCTTCCGCCCCATGAGGACGGAGCGCAAAGAGGACATCCGTGCAAGCCGGTCCCGGCACACCCGCATCTACCAGTGCCTCCGCGTCTGACCCCCAGCCCGGCAGCGTGGGAAATTGCGGTCTGTGGTCCACCAGCTGCCCGGCCTGGGGGTTCTGTGACAGCAGCTGCGAAGGACTAAGACACTAACTTTCAACTCTTTTTCCTTCAGTCTCAAAGATCCAAAAGAACTGTGATAAAAGTAAAAAAAAAAAACAACCCCACTTCTTCAACATCCTTTTCAGTGATTTCAAGGGTGTTTCCAGCCGGTCAAGGAAGAGAATTATATGTAACAACTATATCTTGATTAAAACGAAAGTACTACCTACATCATCTTTAAAAATCTTACATAAAAAATGATGAAAAGAAATGAAAGAAGTGCGGTGACCATCTGAGGCTGTGGATGACAGTGAGCACGTCGGAACCATGCAGGTGCTCGGCTGGCTCGGAGGGGCGTGCGACTCTTGACCTTGGGGTTCTAAGCTTGAGGCCCACCTGGATGTAGAGATTACTGAACAATAAATATCTTAAAGTTTATTTATTTTTGAAAGAGAAAGAGAGAGAGAGAAAGAGAGAGTGAGCGTGAGTGGGGGATGGGTAGAGAGAAGAGGGAGATACAGACTCATAAGCAGGCTCCAGGCTCTGAGCTGTCAGCATAGCTCCAACTCGGTTCAGCGGGGCTCGAACCCATGAACCGTGAGATTATGACCTGAGCCGATGTCAGACACTTAACCGACTGAGCCACCTGGGAGCCCCTAAATATCTTATAAAAAGAAAAAAAAAGATCACGAGAACCCAGAGACAGCTGAGCGCAGTGACGGCAGCACTCTGTTGGGAAGAACTCGGGTTTAGTCTGAAGCACATCACCTGACTTCTCTTTCTCTAACTGGCTTTCGCAAATTTTTAAAGCAGCCACCTTGAGACACACCCCTGACCGCACACACATGCAAGTGCGTGAACACGTGAGCAGAGGCGGCCTCCCACGTGCTCTGAGTGGCTGCTCGCAGACCTGCACCACTCCCTCACCTCGCAGACATGCCTGCGTCCACACTCGCCAGGCCCAGTGGGGAGCCTCCACCCTTTCCTGACGTCCCGTCCCTCAGGGCCCGAGGTTCCCTCCCCTCCCCACTGCCCTGTTCTCATGGCCTCTGGCGGTGCTCCTTTCTCCCTCCCCCCCACAAGGCCAGGCTTCAGGGATCTGTCCCGGGCTCTGCTCTGTGTCTACCCTCTCTTCCCTGGGTGACCTGCACAGATGGCTGTGGCCTCCATGTTGACGACACTCTGCCTGCATCCCAGAACTGTCCACCTACTGGCACCAACGCCTTGGTGGGACCCTTGACCTTGCGGCACCCCGCCCAACTCCAGGAACAAACCCCAAACAGGTGGTCATCTCCTTGGGGACTGGCACTGGGAGATGGCCCTTTGTCCCTCTGCCCCAGTGTGCTGAACCCTGGCACTGAGAAGTGCTCCCAACCGTGACATCAGAGAGGCGGCTGGGGCCTTTCTTGGTCTTGCCATGACAGTGGGGTCACGCAGCCTCCTGTCAGCAATGGGCACTGTTACTCCCCCCACCACCCAAACCAGAAATTCAGATGCAACTGTGGGCAGCATGCTGGGCCTCCTGGACCCTCCCAGGCTGCTGCCTCCGCCTGGACTGCCCCCCTCACCAGCCCTACGTGGCCAATTCCTCAAAGATGCCTGCCGGCCCAAGCGGCCCAGCCACTCACTCTTCTCACTCTGGCGGCTCCATATGCCCTGAGCTCACATACCATAGTGCGCAATATATCCGTGTATCCGTGCCGGTGCCGGGGCCAGGCACACAAGAGGCACTCCCCAAGGGCCTGTGAGTGGCAGAATGCATGAGAAACACGCAGTCTTGCTGGGGTGAAGTCCTCGCGGGTGAGCACCTTGGTCCACGGTGTTCAAGCTATCCCCCCAAGGGTGGACGGTGGTGACTGACAGACAGGACCCCCCCAACCTCTGATGAGGGGGTGAGAGGGCTTCCAGCAGAGCTTTGCCCACGAGGGCTGCTGGGCCAAAATAAACCTGCGCGCCAGCAGGCGAGGCCAGGCCGTCAGGCCCCTCTCCCGTCCGCTCTCTCTTTGCAGGGTTCAAGATCACAGCCGCCCTCCCCAGGCCCTCAGCGCTGGCTCTCCCTCCCGCACCGCTCTTCAACCTGAAAGGACACGCCAGCGTCAAGTCAGTCAAAGAGCAGGCCTGCCACCCCTGCCCCACCTCACGGGAGGGCCCGCTGCTGCCTGGTGGGTTCGCCACACACTTCTCACCACTTAGTTCAGAGCGCTCATGCACGGGGTGGGACCCCACGGCTGCCCCGACACTCTGCAATTCCAGCTGACTCTGTCAGGTCACTCCTGCCGGGACCCTGACACGTCCCTTCAGCTCTTCTAAGCAGCGGGGCTGTGCCTCCCAGGGAGTGGGCGGTGGTCACTTCAGTCAGTCCTGCAGAAGCCTCAGCAGAGGCTCCCGTTCCTTAAACACACTCTTTCATCGTTTCAGTGTGGTAACAGGGTGCCAGCGGCTGACTCTGACAGACTCACGTGTGCTTCCGGTGGAATTCTAGAATCTTTTCAAGAGAACGCTCCTGACCAGGCAGGTACTCCTTCATTTTAAGGTGCTCCCGATCCAGGGTTTCATCGTAATCTCCTATTTCCGCTGAAGTGAGAGAACAACAGTCAGCAATTCTGATTTCCAAATCAAGAAAAACACAAGCATTTATACATGCAAACGCATGAATTAGAAGTAGAAAAAGATGATCCTAAATCTGTGGTAAAAAATATATAAATTCTTTTATTTTACGAACAAGATGTCGTATTTTACTTTCCCACATAACTTAAGCTGTTAAAGGCAAACATAAAGCCAGGTAAAGAAGTTTTTTCCTGGGTTTTGAAGGACAAAGACGCTGGGGAGTGACTCCAGGGAGGCTGGGGCTACCCCACCCGTTTATCCTGAGGCGTTGCTGCGTTTTAAATCTCACCTTATCCATCTGCAGTCTCAAGACTGTTGTGACCAGGAATATGACCTTATTTTGTTTCAGGATAATGTTTTTTAAATCATTTTTTCCTGCAGGCTTCTCAAATTCTTGAGGAACAATGTCTCTTTCTAATTTCATGAAGCCTCAGGCTACTAATGTTTCAAGAATCATAGTTAATGCCCAGTAATCTTAAACAATATACTTCTTTTTTGTTTTGAGACCATCTTGAGTTCACAGAAAAGTTGCTTGCACTGCACCACACTTGAGGATGTGTTGTCCCCACACCGGACATGGCCGCTCGCAAGCAGGACGCGGCCCCCAGCAGGCGGGCCCCTGGTCTGCTGCCGTATCTGAGCCTCAGACCCCAACACGCTGTTAGCAGTTGCTCTGTCACGTCTCCTACAGCCAGACCTGGCTCAGAGTCACGCGCCACAGCTGGCGGCCCTGTCTCTGCAGGTTCCCGCAGCAGACGCGGCACGCTCCCTAGGGCAGAGCGTCGCTCGACAGGTTATCATACCCACACTCTACATGGCCCTTGAGCGAGCTGCATTGCCAAAGGACCGTTCGCACGGGAAAGCTGCCTGTCTCTCTGAGAAGACTTCAAACCCAATAAAAAATAACGAAGTCGCTTTGAAAACTTTTATCAGCAAGTGCCAGCAAGGCCCTTAGTGGTGAAATGTGCTGGTTGTACAAGGTGTGGGGGCGGGGAGGACCCAGTAAACCGCAAATTAACCCACGTACTTCTTAGTTCCTATGGTCCCCGACACTTTCCACATTCTACTTTCTGTGCTCCAATTTCAGCAGCGTCGGTTCTGTGCCAGGGGACCCTAGTCCAGAAGCGGTGTCGGCGGGGGGTTTTCTCAAGCCCCAGCAAGGCACACCCCCCTTTTTCAGAACCTCTTCCTACACTGTAATTTTTCCCGTTCTTTTGAGCCATCTCTGCTGTGTGACATACTGAGAAATGTGTTCTTTTCCCTCGGAGTTTGATGCCTCACTTGTCACCAGAGGGGCTGTGACAGTTACCCCAGGGAGGTCTCTTTTCAGGGGTGCTGAGGGGCAGGGCTGCCACTTGGCTCCCAGACTCAAGACATTTATGGGGAAAATGCGGGAAGACACAAAGGAGAGACATTCTGAAAGAATTCGTGTAGCTGCAGACCCTGGCATTGCGCCTTCCTGTCTTGGGTGGAGACTGTCGCCTCAAGGACTTCCACTCTGTAGACATTAATCTTCAGCTTATCAGAGAAAATACTCAAATCAAAGGCTGTTCTTCTGTCACACGCATGAACCTTGCAGGTGCGTCAGGCGCTGACCTCCCTGCACCTAGGACGCCGCGCGCGCCTCCGCCTGCGGCAGGGAGATACTAACACTGCAGGAGGTGGGATGCCAGAAGGGCCGCCGTGGCGTCCGCGCAGGGCAGACGCTCCTCCAGGAGGTCTCTCTTCAGTTGCAAGGCAAACAGGTACCTAGAAGGGAGTTTAAAACACCACAGATATCAGCTCCGAAGGCTCTAGAGCAGACCCTCCCACATCTCCGTCGCAAGATAGCACAGAGCCCCCGGAAACAGCAGTGACCAGTGACGCCGGAGCAGAGAGCGAGCAAAGGCAACGTCACAGCAGCCCTTCGCCGCAGCAGCTCCGCGGGCAGAGTCACTGCACACACGGGAGCACTCGGATGCTTGCCTCCCAGACGCACCACACCTTCAAGGGCAAGCTGACAAATTCACGTTACTTCCGTCACACACACAAAACTCCACTCAAAGATTCTGTGGTGAAGGAGCAGAAACATCCAATTCAGCTAGAGCTTAAAATGTGGCTACGGAAGTTTTAGACAGATTGATGATGTCTGGTCTTGGCTAGGATCTGAGAAACAGGCCCTCCTGAATGTAACTCGAGAAGGCGATGTTCGTGTATTCATACGCGCATTTATTTAACCAACAAATAATCACTGAGCAGCATCATGTTCCAGGTGCGACTTCTGGAGGTGGAGCTACGACGGACAAGACACACTCTCTCCCCTCGTCGCAATTTATACTCGACTGAGCTGTTGAAGTTTACTACATTCTCTTAAAATTTAAATGCGGCTACCCTTTAACTTAGCAATTTCACTTTTATGAAACTTTTCTGGAGAAATATTCTCTAGACCTTACAAAGTTGTGTGGGCAAGGCTGTTTGCAGCCATGTAGCAGAGAAAAATTGGAAAAATCTAGGTATGCACTAAGAGAACAATTCAGTAGATTACAGGCACCTGCACTGTAAGCAGAAAGACAAACATGGCGTACAACGGCCACGTGGATAACAGGACGAAACAACCCAACCAACCCACGGTTCTAGGTGTACAGTGTGATTCCGTTTTGTGAATGATCATTTCTTTAAAGACCTAGGTCCTTTTATACACTGCTGTGAATTCATCTGGAAGACACAACTCAAGCGTAACTACTTCTGGAGAGAGAGCAGTGGGCAGGCAGGGAAGGGGAACATTTGCTTTTTACTCCATGTAGCTGTATTTTAAACTTCTTCTTTATCATAAACTGCTTTTTTTTTTTAAATAAATAAAAAAAGGACCTTCTACATAAAGTTAGTTGGGCTTGGACCCAGAGTGAGGTAACACTTCCTGTTACCTTTTATTCCCTCCAAGAGGACTTTTTTGGGAAATGCCCGGTACTTAATATACCAAGAAGATGAGTTCTGTATTCACTCATAACAGCACTTTTTGCTGCCCTCGGGACTGTCTCCTTACCCACAAAGTGTGCAGCTGGGCTGATGGGATCCCTGCAGCTGACAGCCTGTGATTCTGCGATGTAACTGTGTTCTACAAGAACCTTCTAAAGAGAGATTCATAAGATGCCCATGACTCAAGCATGAATCCATTTTTTTTTTTATCAGAAAGGCTGGTACCACCACAATGATATTATAGTTCTCTTTTAACTTATATCTGATCTTGGGTTTTGAGTTGGTACATAAAACACAAGAAAAAATACTTCCATAATCTGTGCCCAGATGAAGCAACTGTAAACATTTTCTTTCAATCATTTCTACAAAGAATCAATCTCGAATTCAAGAAAGTGATACAAAAGAAATCACCTAAAATATTTCTGCTCCTATGTTCATAAGGACTCTCAAGCTTGGCATTCTCTCCCTTGCGTGTATTTTGGGCACACGGGCGAAGCTCCTGACAGCTTCATGCACACGCGCAAGCCTGTGCTCAGCGGGAGGCTGTCGACTGAACAGCACGCAAACACGTACGCCCGTCTTTGTCCCCAAATTTGCACCATAAACCCAACCTCGCTGGCATTTGCGTGTGTGCAAGAGTTAGATGCTTCTTTCAGTGCTACACGTTGGCCACAGCTTTCATGTGTGCACCATTCACCTTTTACGTGAACGAAGGTGTATTCATTCGCTCTTTGCGAACATACACCCTGAGCGCCTGATGAGCCAGGTGCTGCAGGAGACACAGGTGAATTCTAGACCCTGCTGACAGCAGCCGTGGGTTAGCAGGGGCTCTTTACCTTGTATATTCTTCTTGCAACTGACCCGGATCAGGTGGGAAAAATTTCACTGCTAGACGAAGCAATGCGTTCTTTGGCCCTATGAAAAGAAACATTTTAAACTTCACAAGTAAGGTCAATCCCACCATTTTTTGATATCTTTGTACATGTTAGTGAAAGGAAAATGTTATCATCACTCACTATACTGAACCAGAACAACCTGACTGCTGTAAAGAAGAAGCACGAGGTATTATTATAGTTCGTCTGAGTATCTTAGCTTTACTGAAGTTTTACGGTAATTTACACTCATGTATAGTAAATTACACCCATGTAATTTTCACCGAGAAGGACAGAGGGGCTGTTTTGCCAGATGTAATGATGCCCCACGCGGCCTGAGGTCACCAGTGACTGATGAAGCTACTGGCACACGTCCTTATCTCCCCTTTGGGACTAAAAAGGTTGCAGGTGAATCCAGACCCCTATATAGCACCCTGTGCATTACATAATAGTTAAGAGGCATTACTATGTGCCTCAATTTAACAAATTTAATAGAGACTAACAAAAATAATTATGTTTAAATTACAAAACAGTATGAACTATTTTATTAAAAATCTAATTGAACAGTCAACTATACTAAAAAAAATAACATCACAAAAATTGTTTTAAAATTTGTTTAAAAAAAAGGGGGGGTGCCTAACTGGCTCAGTCAGTTGAGTGTCTGACTCTTGATTTTGGCTTGGGTCATGATCTCAGGGTCGTGGGATCAAGCCCTGTGTGGGGCTCTGCGTGGAGCTTAAGATTCTCTCCTTGTCTCTCTGTCCCTCTCCCCAGTCACACATGTTCTCTCTAGGAAAAAAATTGTTAAAAAAATACAAATGCTAATTGAACCTCAATGTCTCTCAATGTCAGAGAGGAACTGCATTCCTATTTTCTGTTTAAATTCAAATTAGTTAACATCCAGTGTGGTACTGGTTTCCAGAGTAGAACCAGTGATTCATCACTTACATATGACACCCAGTGCTCATCACGAGGGCCCTCCTTAACACCCGTCCCCTATTTAACCCACCCCCCACCCATCTCCCTCCAACAGCCCTCAGTTTGTTCTGTCATTAACAGTCTCCTGTGGTTTGTTTTCCTCTCCCTTCTCCCCCCTTTCCCATATGTTCATCTGTTTTGTTTCTTAAATTCCACATATGAATGAAATCATATGATACTTGTCTTTGCATACTGGTCCAAAATTAAAGTGTTACAGTGCCATCTATCAGAGAGCACTTTACTGCCTTTGTACAGTAACAGTACATCCTATTACTGCCACAACTGAGAACGCAGTGCTAAATTACTGACCATCCCCAAATACCGCAGGTTAAGACTAAGTAGCAAAACGACTTTCGAGTTCAAGTGCTGTTGGCGGTCACCTTGCTGCTATCCGGACAGTGACAACGAACATCTGAACGCACCTTCAATTTGAATAGTGAAGAACAAAAGCATCTAAAATGAACAGAATTTTTAAAGAGTTTAAAAAAAGAACTTACTTCGTATTTGCCTAATGATGGGCTTCATAGGTTCAAGCCAAATCTAAAGAAGATTTAAGAAAAGAGATCAGATGCATTCAATGATTTCTCTACTTAATAAGTATGTTATAAAGTACAGAACTATTTACAGTTAGGAGAGATATATACGGTGGCCTATTTTGGCCCTCTGCTCACACACCAGTCAAACCCTGATAAAACACCAGGGAGTGGGGTGCTTGGGGGGCTCAGTAGGTTGAGCATCCGACTTCGGCTCAGGTCATGATCTCACAGTTCGTGAGTTCGAGCCCCACGTCGGGCTCTGCGCTGACAGCTCAAAGCCTGGAGCCTGCTTGTGCTCTGCCTCTCCCTGCCCCTCCCCTGCTTGTGCTCTGCCTCTCTCTCAAAAATAAGTAAATATTAAAAACATAAACACCTGGAAGAGGTAAAGGAGCACCCGCTTCGAGAAGTGTGGCAGGAGGCTAAGATGCCACGCTGTGTGGCGCAAAGTCACAGCATGCTGTTGCTACACACCTAATGGGTACCAATAATTATTTCTGGGGGGCGGGCATCTGTCAAGGCCAAACAACTATGTGGTACACGCTGCACTTGTAAGCAACAATGGCAAGAGTGCCACTGCACGAGGGGGTGGACGGAACTCTGTGACGCTGACACGCTTATTGAACTAATAGGTTGATTTTGGTTTTTAAATCAGCTCCACTTGTAAATTAAAGCTCCACACTTTTTAAGGCTCATCTATCAAGTAACATGAAGGATAACCAATTTAGCAGAACAGTTTTCTCAAAACGATCACCATACAGTGTACCAGAGGAGGTTTCTGGGTCTCCTTTGCACGTGGACTGGCAGGGAGAACGAATTCAGGGAGGACAGGAGCTCAGCCTAGTAACAGCCACGTGGACCCCGTCTTCCCATGGGACAGCCCCGACAACAGCCCTGGGATAAGGTTCTGTTCTCCCATCGCTGCCGCGGGTCCTCCGAGGCTCCCCGTGGCCACGCGCACCACCAGCACCCACAGCCCGTCTGCAAGAGTGAGGCAAGAGCACGTACCCAGTAGGCCCGGGGGTGCTGAAACTCCAGCCCGAAGTAGTCACACTCCGTCAGGTTCAAGCGCCTCCACACCTGAGTCAGCAGCAGCTGGCCGTCACGCTTAGGCTGTGAGAGGCAGGGAAGGGAGCGCAGAATGAGGTGCCTTCCAACAACAGGGGTTCCGAAACAGCATGGCAAGATGCGACTTCTCGCACATAAAACTCCCGCCTCCTGAATTCCTTGCTTCACTCTGCCTTCTAGTAAGGCCCTCAGTGCTCAGAAATGGACGCCAAAGTGAAGCTGGACAACTCCTTCACTCTTACCTTCTCAGCTGCATCTTTAACTATTTTTCTTCGTAACTTGAGACGACAGAACACATTCTTAGCCTCAGCGAACACTTACTTACTACAGAGGTGGGTCTCATACTCCATGTTTGCCTAAGACCCCAGTGAGCATTTGATTAGTTGGTAATAGCAGGAGCAGGGAGAGCATGCACCGCTCAGACTAGAGGCGGGTGATCGGCCTCCATGAGGGAGAAATACGAAGTTAGCTCCCTTGTCTGCACGAGTCACAAAAATAAATTCTTGTGGTCTAAAGAATGGAACAAAATAGGAAAATATTTCTCCAGTCTTAGGGTAAGTAAAGTGTTCCTAAGTTCCATTCGAAGACAGACTTGATTAAATAAAGATGAAAAACTTCAGAACAGAGCAACAGCGAACAAAGTTACAATTCAGAATCACACTAAGACAAACCATGATTTCTGTCTCACACTGCTCTCACGAATTGGGTAAAGAAACACGAATGGCTTTCAGGCATATAGAAAGACACTCAAGCCCTCTAACGATGAACTAAAACAGTGAGATGCCACTTCTTGCCCATCTCGGAGGGCAGGGAGTACGGGGTGGTGTGGCTGGGGGAGGGCAGCCGTGTCCACACACTGCTGGGAGAACCCCAGTTCGTCCCATCTTCCGGAGAACGCCTCCAAAATTTAAAGTGTACACATACACCTTTGCTCCAGCAATTCTACTTCTAGAACTTTCTCCTGCAGGTATTGTCACACAACTGCACAGAGCTAAAGATGCAAGGACAAATCCAGCAAAGAACTGATGACACGACAACAGTACCTCAGCTGTCACAGCCCTTTCAGGCTCTGCGTCCTCGCATGGGATAAAGTCCAAGACTACAGTTCGGCCAAGAAGGAAAAGGGCCCTTCCCGTTGGTGGCTACAACAGAGCCCACTTCAGAAAACATGCGCACTGCGTTTACCTGGAGCCGAAGCAAGTCTGGGAGGCTCCGTCCTGAGAGGCAGCCACCGATTAGGTCTGAATGCGGGTGGGGCTGGGGACCAGGGCTTTCACTTTTACCTTAGTTTCTAACTTCTGTGATGTCTCAATGTTCATTAGTGGGCATGTCATTTCCGAATTGCAAAGGTAACATCTGCAGGGGGGAGGACAGGCACACCTCTGTGGCTCCCAAGGACGGTGCTTCCCAAGTCTAACCACCAGACTTTCTTCCTGTGCGCCCAAGAAGTGGCTGTGCCCCTGGAGTGAGCACTCTTTTTTTTTTAAGTTTATTTATTTTGAGAGAAAAAGCAAGAGAGTGCAAGTGGGGGAGGGCCGAGAAAGAAGGGGAGAGAGAATCCAAAGCAGGCTCAGGGCAGAGCCTGATGCGGGGACTCGAACTCACGAACCATGAGATCATGACCTGAGCCGAAATCAAGAGTTGGCTGTCACCCAGATGCCCCTATGTAACAAATTCTTTTTTTTATTTTTATTTATTATTGAGAGACACAGAGAGACAGAGCATGAGCAAGGGAGGGGCAGAATCCAACGCAGGCTCCAGGCTCTGGGCTGTCGGCACAGAGCCCAACAGGGGCTTGAACTCACAAACTGCGAGATCATGACCTGAGTCGAAGTTGGACGCTTAACCGACTGAGCCACCCAGGCGCCTCAATAAATGCTTAATAAAATAGGAAGACCTGATTCTTGAATATTGAACAGGAGAAGGAGGCCACTCCCAGCAGTGCACTCGATCGCTGTTATGTGACACGGACGTCAAACGGAGAGAGAAAGGAGAGGTAAAAAATCAGAAAGGAAGCAAAACTGCCATTGTTTGTGGACACGATAATTTACTTTGAAACCCTGAGAGCATCAACCAGAAAACTATTATGAAGAGATGGAATTGAGTTACGTGACGGGAAAAACATCGTAGGTGCATCCAGGCTGTAGTCCCCTGTACACAGTTAGCCACCATTCTCAGGGCGGAAAGGAAGGAATCAACCACATTTGCAACAGTCATGAAAGAGTTGAAGTATTTTGGAGTAAACTTAACAAAAGGAAGCTTCATGGAGAAAATTTAAAAACACTACGCTGAGACAGAAAGGGGCCACAGGAGAGGTGTGGAGAGGGCACACGAACTCCCCCACGGAGGTGTCAGTGCTCCTCGAATTAAGCCGCGGATTCCATGTTGTCCTAATAAAAAGAGCATAAGGATTCTTTGATGGGCCTGATAGACTAATTCTAGAGCTGGTATTTGTTTTTAATCCAAGCATGCCAATGAAAAAGAAAAATAGGGGAGGACTAGCCTTAGCAGACATTCAAACCACAGTAAATAAAACGTTTGGTGCTGGTGCATGTCTACACAAATTACATAGAACAGAATAGGAGGTGAAGAAATATACCCAGATATATAAAGTATTGGAGTATCTGATAAAAGTGACATTTCAAGTCAATCCGTGGGAGGAAAACAGATTATTCAATAAAAACTACTTGGTATCCATCTGGAAAACATAAGGTTGTACCCTTACCTCACATAATAATTTCATGACGAGTAAAATACCTAAACACAAAAACATCCACCCATCAAGGTCCTGGCAACGAGACAGTTTTGTTTCATACTCTGGGTGGGGCGAAGGCCGTGGTCAGGACGCTCCAGAAGCTAAGAGCTGTAAGAGGGGCCTGAGAAACCGGGACATCAAACAAGAAATGTTTGCACGAGATGAAACTGCTGTGGGGACGCCTAGCCAGCTCCTCTGGGGGGAGCGTGTGACTCCATGCTGGGCAGAGAGCTTACTTAAAAACTATAATCAGGGAAACAAAAGGAAAGGGGAAAGGGGAAAGGGGAAATGAAAAAGAAATGAAACTACTGTAAAGTCAAAAACGAATAGGGAGAAAATATTATAGCTCACATCAAGAAGTGCTAATTTTTAAAATATACCAAACTGGGGCGCCTGGGTGGCTCAGTTGGTTAAGCGTCTGACTTTGGCTCAGGTCATGATCTCATGGTTTGTGGGTTCGAGCCCTGCATCTGGCTCTGTGCTGACAGCTCAGAGCTTGGAGCCTGCTTCGGATTCTGTGTCTCCCTCTCTCTGCTCCTCCCCAACTTGTGCTATCTCTCTCAAAAATAAACATTAAAAAAAAAAAAGATATTGATAAGCAGATTAAAAAACAATATAAATACCAAAGCCTGGAAACTGAAGACAACTTAAGAGCAAAGTTAGAGGACTTACATAGTCAGATATGAAGACTTATTCTAGGGGTGCCTGGGTGGCTCTCAGTCAGGTGTGTGATTTGTGTTCAGGTCATGATCTTGAGGTTTGTGGCTCATGGGATCGAGCCCTGTTTTGGGCTCTGTGCTGACAGCACGAAGCCTGTTGGGGATTCTCTCACCCACCCACCCCCACCCCCCGCTCTCACTCTCTCCCCTTCTTAAAACAAATAAAAACTTAAAAAAAAAAAAAAGGCTTATTCTAAAGCAGTGCTATTACTGCATAAGGCATAGCATAAAGACAGTATGCTATTAGTGCAAAAAAGCGACCTGTGGAGTGTACAAGAGCCCAGAAAGAGGCCCCTGTGCACGCAGTCATCTGACTTACAGCAAAGGCACTAGTGTAACTCAGTGCGGGAAGGATGGTCTTTTCAACAACTGGAGCCAAGGGAAGCGAATCCATATGGGAAAAGAAATGAACATCGATCCCTACCTCACACCATGCACAAATATTAATTCAACACGAACCGTGGAGAGGCAAGAGCAAGAAAGCTTGGCATGAGCATCACCTGCTCCTACAAACCTGGAAGTGCACCGTCAGGTGGCCTACAGGACCCGTGCCCACTGCCTGCTCCCAAAGTAGCAAAGGAACTAGACTCTCACGGAGCTACACGATGGAAAGGCTCTACAGACACTGCCAGCACCGGCATCATCAACAGATCCTCACGATGCAGGAAAAACTGTCCTCACAATCCATTTCCCACTGCGGTAAGCACCACCCAAATTAGAACTGTGTTTAAACACGAGACTGGAGGAGAAACAGCATTAAAAACATGATATACAAAATATGGATTAAAAACCAAAAATTTTGTTTGGTGTTCCCATTTTCTAGTTGCCCACAGTGTTGAAGTTCTTCTCCAAGCTTAGACATAAAGCATATTGTTAGAAATTTGCATAGACAAAAGTACCATTAAAGATTTTGTCTGGATGGAAATGGCTACAAAGTCTCAGCTAACAAAGTACTTCTTTATTCTTTGTCTTAAACACTGTGGGAAAATTCTGGAAAAAGCTTGATTTCGTCTTTTGACTTGTTTCATATGCCCATTTACAGTTCATTTGCCAAATTATAACTCCTCCATCTATGCAGATGCCTACTCCTGTTACACAATTCCTATCTCTACTGCTTCATTACTTAAAAATTTTCTTGTTTGATAATTAGATCAATGCCAAATTTTCTTTTACAATATTATGGTGTACAATGAATAGAATCTTGAGCTCACAGGAAACTGTAGCTACATTCATTCTAGATTCTTTGAAAGGTCACCAACATTTCTGATGGGCATTTCACTCCCGCTCTGGCACACGTTCAAGTCTTAGGTTCTCACATCTCTCTAAGATGCTGTGCACCAGAGAAACTACTCCAAATCGTGCTAAAGCCATAAGGACTTGTGTTAAATCTGAGAGCCCAAAGATGTAACTGCTGCTTCTGCTTATCAGAGAGGGGATCCTATATCCTGGAAGGAGAAATGTGTCCCTGTGCATTCGGTGTTCTTAGACTGAGATCATCTTGCACATAAGTTATCTCTACTGTAAAACTGGACATAACACGAGAGCTTATTTATCAATGGACTCACTGGTACCCTAGCTCTTTCTATGATGGTTTCTCTTAAATTACTCCAGGAAAGAGGACAACTTAAATTCCCAAATTTGAACCTGTTGATATGGGTGAGCTGCGTATCCATTTACTGCTTTTCTTCCCCAAATCTACCCTTCTTTGCCTTGCTTTGTGACATGGGGGCAGGTCACTGTAGACATTTCTCTTTCATAAGGTGCCTTGTCAGGAAAGGGTGCCAGGGGATACTATAAGAAGAAGGAGTTTCTCTCCTTGGTTCTGGGGCTTTGGGCTTTTGTGCTGCTATGGCCAGCCTGTAGCTTCCCCGCCAGCTGTGTGCAGGAGATCGCATGGCTATGCCTGCCTGGGACTCCCCTCTTCTACTCCAGACCTGCTGGTGGGCAGGTTCCCGTGGCACCTTAGCAAATATCTCCACCATTTGTAGGTCTGAACCTTGACCTTGGCGAAAGAGACCTCTTCTAAGTTTGTGTTGGCCGCTGCTTACTGCATCTCCTGTTCTGTATTCTTCAGCAGTCTCTCCACCCCTTAGTAGTTAATCCTTATATTAGTTAATAATCTCTTGAACTGGGAACTTAACATTTCCCAGTTCAAATTACTGATGTTTATATGTGTGTGTGTGTGTGTGTGTGTGTATACACATATATAAGTTTATTTACTTATTGAGTGGGGAGGGGCAGAGAGAGAGGGAGAGAGAATCCCAAGCAGGCTCCACGCTGTCAGTGCAGAGCCTGAGGTGGGGATCCATCTCACGAACCGTGAGATCATGACCTGAGCCAAGATCAAGAGTCAGACACTTAACTGACCGAACCACCCATGCTCTCCTGGTGTATTTCATCTCCAAAAATGCCTGGTTGCAGGGCTATGGGAGTGGCCAAGATCCTGGCTGGGACACTGAATACTTCAACAGGGAGACCCTGGAAAATGCCGACGGTTGGCACGCCTTCACATCTTTAGCTTGGAAAGAAGAATTCTATAACTGGGGAGAAAAAAGTCACATCTGCAGCGGCCCTCCTGTGATCTGTCCAAGCTCAAGCCGTCTGCCACGGCTCACAGGTTCGAAGGGCCAGGGGAGGCTTACCAGTGCAAGAGTGGTAACTAAACGGGGCTCACCTGGGTACCTGTTTTGCTTGTTTCTAATTCATCAGGAAAGGAAGAAACTGTGCCTTCAGGTGGCTCTCATAAATGAGGGAAGGCAGCTTCCTGCCTGAGAGTACAGAGTCAGTAACAAGCTTCTGAACCGAGGAGCCGGTGCAGTTCACAGAGGGGCCGAGACGTGAGCACAGGAGGGGATAAATGCGGCAGACTCGGCCACTATGGGGAAGGACTGTTCAAGTCTCCTCACACCAGAGCCAGGGCGCCTCAAAAAGGATACGTACCAAGCGAACGGGGCCTGGGTTCACGACACTCACAGGTATCCCTCCCCCCCAAACACAGTACGGTATATGCCAGCAGCAACCCGCTATTTCTGGTAAGTTTTAGAAGTTGGGCAATCAACCTACTATCTTTTTTTCTCAATTCCTTGTCTTTACCTTAGCATCAGGGCAAAAGCAAAAGAAGGGACGAGCATCTTAGGTTGGTGGTAGATCTCTCAGAGCAGTCGGCCTCATAGGTAATTGCTTTCTTTTTCCTCATCCACAGAAGGGCTCTTGCCTGTCCTTACTTGTACTTGTGAAAACGCACTCACAGAAAGGAAACCTGTCTGTCAGCGTGCCCTACCCACTCACCCAGCCAGGAGCCTGACCACTCCCAGGGCACCGCAGCAGGGCAACCGTCATGTTTGGAAAGGAAGTCTGCCTGGGAAAACCAACCTGTGGCCACTGCCAAAGCCAATGAAACCAACACTGGTCAGCCTGGAGCCTCACTCACAAAATACATGCGTGACCAAGAATGAGCAGATGCTGAAAAGCAAACTCCAGACTCTGAAAAGCAGAGAAATTGACCCCGACGAACAGAAAGAATGGGGTACACCAAAGAAAACGGAGTAAAAAAATTAAGGTCCTCGAAAAGGTCAATGTAATAGGTCACTGCATTCATGAAATGAGGAGACTCTCTGGGGAAAAGAGACGCAACGGATGACTTAAAGGGGACATAAAAAGATAACTCCAGAAATTAAACCTCAACAGGAGGCCTGAATAACAGAATGAAGAAAGTATGAATCTGAACCGGGGGCATGAAAAACACAGGCAGACTTCTGGAGCTATATAGAAGTAAGGAAAGAAGGGTTTGGATTCAGAAATATGTCTGACAGGGACCTCTGGGTGGGGTCTAGGGGGTGTGGGGGGGCTGGAGGCAATACCCGGTGGCTTGTCTTTTGAAGACAGTAGTCTGAGTGGTCATTTCCTTAATCTCTTGCTAGAATAATTCAAAATCAAAAAAGAAAATAAGAAACAAAAACACAGACTCCATTTTCAGGAAAACTGCTAAATCCTGAATCAAAAAACTTGATGGGAGGAGTGACACTAGCCACAGAGCCAGAGCCAGAGCCAGAGGCAGAGCCAGAGGGTGCTGGCTTGTATGGGATGGCTCAGACTAGATGCCAGGAAGCAAATTTCAGCAGAAGCTTCAAAGCTCATAGATCAACAGTGAAAGACAGAACCTGGGGAGTAAAACTTAAATCCCTTGTTTGCAGAAAGGAGGGGCAGGATGCTCTAGCAGCAGTGCTACACAGGAGCCAGAGTCCAAGAAGTCGTACGGAAGCTGCACAAGTGAGACACTGTGAGACCCCCCACTGACAATGCTGCCACAGGCTGAGCAGAAGTAAAGGCAAAACTAACTTACATACAAACCTTAGGTCACTGGATAATTTCCAGTTTTAGCTAGACTATCACCAGCCGCCCATACAACCCCTCCTGAAGACAGCCGTCCACAAACAACTTATCTGCCCCAAAGATGAGAAGTCAAACTAAAATCAAATATTCAAAGATACTCAAGATAAAAGGAGGAAAGAAACAAAATACAAAACAAATGTAAGATAAACACTCAGCTGAAAAATGTTGCCTCTTAGCAGATGAAGCTATGACCAAAATTTCATCATGAAATAAAAAAAGTTAATAAAGTAACTGCCTCTGTAAATTTAGAGCAGAAAGAAGAGACAGAAGAGCTCTAGAGAAGATGATAACATCTATTCTGAGAAAAATGACCACCTGGGTGACAGTTCCTCTGTACCTGTCTTCTAGTTGTGTGACCTTGGGCAATATCTTCACTTGGGTCACTTGTCTTTTCATTTCATTATTGAGTTGTAAGTCATTTTAAACTCCTTTTCAGATATAGAATTTACAAATGTTTTCTTCATTCATTTTACTTTCTCAATAGTATTACTTCTAGCACATTTTTTTTTTTAATAAAGTCTAACTTATCCATTTTTCTCTTTTGTCATTTCTGGTTTTGGTACCATATCTAAGAAACAACTGTCTAACCTAAGGTCATGAAAATTTACTCCTAGGTTTTCCTCTAAGAGTTTTATACTTTTAACTCAACAGTTAGGTCACCAATCCACTTTGAGCTGGTTTTTGTGTGTGGTGTTAGGTAGTGTTCAGCTTCATTCTCATCCATTTGCAGAAGACCATTTGTTCTCTGTTGAATTGGCTTAGCATTCTTTGTAGGGTATTTTCTTGAACTGGCCATAAATATAAAGACTTACTTCTGGACTTCCAATTCTGTTCCACTGATTTCCATGTCTATCTTTATGTAGTATCACGATGATTTGATTGCTATAGCATTATAGTAAGTTTTGAAGTGTTACTACTTCAACTTTCTTCTCTTTCAAAATTATTTTTAGCTAGTTTAGATCCCTTGTATGTCCATATAAAATTTTATTTTAAATGTTTATTTATTTATTTTTAGGGAGAGAGAGAGCAAGTGTGAGTGGGGTAGGGGCAGAGAGAGAAGGAGAGAGAGAATCCCAAGCAGATTCATGCTGTGAGTGCAGAACCTGATGTGAGACTCGATCCCGTGACTGGGAGATGACCTGAGCTGAAAGCAAGAGTTGGACACTCAGCAGACTAAACTACCTAGGCACCCCTCTGTATAAATTTTAAAATCGGCTTGTTAATTTCTGCAAAAAACGCCAGCTGGGATTTTGATGGGGATCACATTAAATCTGTAGATCAGTGGAGGAGTATTTCCATCTTAATAATGGTAAGTCTTCTTTTATTATTATTTTTTAATGTTTATTTTTGAGAGAGACAGAGCATAAGCAAGGAAGGGGCAGAGACAAGAGGGAGACACAGAATGTGAAGCAGTCTCCAGGCTCTGAGCTGTCAGCACAGAGCCCGACATGAGGCTCAAACTCACAAACCGTGAGATCATGACCTGAGCTAAAGTCAACGCTTAACTGAGCCACCCAGGTACCCCATTAATGGTAAGTCTCTGATACATGAACACGGGATGTCTTTTCTTAGCTACTCTTTAATTTCTTGCAACACTTTTATTTATTTTTTTTAAGTTTATTTATTTTGGTAGAGAGAGACAGAACGAGCTGGGGAGGGACAGAAAGAGAGGAGGAGGGCACAGAATATCCGAAGCAGGCTCTGTGCTGACACCAGAGAGCCAAATGTGGGGCTCAAACTCATGAGCTGTGATGTCATGACCTGAGCTGAAGTCGGACATTCAACCGACTGAGCCCCCCATGCGCCCCACTTTACAGTTTTCAGTGGACAGTTAAAAAAAATAATAGTTTCACCGGAGCGCGTAATATTTGTGTTTGGAATTCTGTTGGATGGGCTCTCATGATCACTGGAATCTGGGCTGTCCTGAACACAGCATGATGAGGTTGAGTGATAAAATGCAAAGCAAAACTCCTGGGCCCTCACCGCTGAGCTCTAGGTCTCATTTTACTGCCTTTTGCTAGAAGCACCAGGAACAGTTGCTAATAAGTATTTATTATATTTTGGTAAACACCATCCTAAAATGGAAGTGAATAATATATGTTCACTTAGCCCAATCTTTGCCTCTAATCTTTAAGTATTTATTGAAGGAAAAAAAAAATCTCAGTGTCTTCTGACATTTGGTTCTAGTGCTTAAAATTTCTCTTTAGGGGCGCCTGGGTGGCTCAGCTGGTTAAGTGGCCGACTTTAGCTCAGGTCATGATCTCACGGTCTGTGAGTTCGAGCCCCGTGTCGGGCTCTGTGCTGATGGCTCAGAGCCTGGAGCCTGCTTCACATTCTGTGTCTCCCTCTCTCTCTGCCCTTCCCCTGCTCATACTCTGTCTCTATGTCTCTCAAAAATAAATAAACGTTAAAAAATTAAAAAAAATTTCTCTTTAAAAATGTTTTTCAGATTTATTAGATTTATTTTTAGTAGTATGTAGGCTTTTTTTCCTAATTAATATAGGTTTTCAGAGAAAATATAAAATTTGGTTCTATCTCTTATCAGTACCTCTAGTACACAGGCCAAATGTAAATACAGAAACAGTGATTCAGTTATTTTCGGGCTTTACCTGTATTACTGTGTTTAGTTTTTAGTAAAAAACTGCAATGTAAAAACCAGTAAATATTTTGGAGGCTAGATTCAACATAAATACTCTACAACTGTAATTTTAGTTCTAAAACATAGGAAAATGGATGGATAATGCAAAGGGAGGAAATTAGAGTCTATAAACAAACAAATCAGTGGACTGTATTTTAATTAGAATTTTATTGTGTTAAGGAATTTGCAATTATTTTGATAATTATACTGGGAAGGAGAAACAACCTCTATGGGTTACTCTCTTTGGATTCTTCTTTCCTAAAAAGGTTTTTTAAAATCTTTTTATTTTATTCTATCGTAGAGAGAGAGAAAACAAGCAAGTTGGGGAAAGGGACAGAGGAAGAGAGAGAATCTTAAGCAGGGTCTATGCTATGTGTGAAGCTGGACGCGGGACTGAATCCCATGACCCTGGAATCACGACGTGAGCCAAAATCAAGAATCAGATGCTCAACTGACCAAGCCATCCAGGCACTCTCTAAATACCTGGAGCTAATGTAACATTGTGTGTCAAGTATACTTTAACTTAAAAAAAAAAAAAAAAGCTTAATTCAAAATCTCCAGGTCACTAAATAGCTTTTTAAAACACTGTTTTTATGGGTTATAACAGAGTTCCTTTGTTTAAATATTTTTATAGATTATATATATACTTATTATATATATTATAAATTATACATATTATATTATATTTATTATATATATATTTCCTCCGAAATTAGTAGTTGATAACCAATCTAAAGCAAATGATTCAGAAAGACTGAAAAATAAAACTATGCAACAGGTGTACCCGGCATATTGTAAACGACGACAGGAAAGCAAGGGAAATCTGAACTTAGAGAAACACAGTTGCGTTTAGGCCAAAAAGGCACAAGAGCACAAGAAAGAGGACACTTTATAAAAGGGAAAAAATGCCATCCCCATCCAGCTGTAACAGTGAATATCTCTGTACAAGTTAATCTAGAGTCAACATTCACAAAACAACAATTACAGGAGATAAAAAGAGGAACACGGAAGAACACGGTACCAAAGGGAAGCTAATTTACTCTCTTGGTGCTGAAGTAATCGCATGGACAGAAGTGATATTGTGGATGATATGTGTGTGCAGAAGGGCATAAACAAGCCTGAAAATGGCTGGGAAGAATTAAATGGGCAATAAGACCAAAATGTCAAAGAGGTTATTTTGGGGTATAAGAGAATAAGAAATTTATTTTTTCCTCTGCATTCTTTTATATTGACTGGATTTTTTACTGTATCAATTTTATAATTAAAAGAATACATACAGAAACTTCCTAGGGCAGAAAATGCAAAACACAAAAAAACACAAAAAAACACACAAAATGCTTTATTTTATAAATCTAATTGACTTGAATAATTAACAATAGCAGCATTAATTTCTAAACTGCAGAAAATTTAGAGCAATAGGAAATTGTTTTTCCAGAACTTTATGGAAATAATGCTCCAAAAACAGTCTGCCTTCTCTAGTGCTCTTAGCTGCCCCCACATCCGATCCCGCTAGGAAACGCTCGGTCCACTGCAAAGCTGGCAAGAGTCTGCCCTCTCTCAAGGTACCTGTTTTTATTCTTTATGTTAATACACTAACAAGTTCAATTTTTATGTTACTACTTACACATAATTTATAATTTCATTTCATAAAACAATTTGCATTCATAATGACATTTAGGTCATGTTTTTATTATTGCGAGTGGTTTTAAAGAATGGACGATTGGTGTAAATTAAAGCCAGAAGCAAGCAGCTACAGAGCTGAATGTTCTTGATTTAACATAAGTTTGATTTTAAAGAGCTCAGTATGTATTTAAAAAATTTTTTTTGTAATCTTTATTTATTTTTGAGAGAGAGAGAGAGAAAGAGACAGTGTGAGCAGGGAAGAAGCAGAGAGAGAGGGAGGCACAGAATCCAAAGCAGGCTCCAGGCTCTGAGCTGTTAGCCCAGAGACTGACGTGGGACTCGAACTCACCAACTATGAGATCATGACCTGAGCTGGAGTCGGACACTTAACCAACTGAGCCAACCAGGCACCCCATTATATATTTTCAACATGTATCTTTCAACATATTTTCTAGGAGGGCAGCAATGTCTAGGGCCTTAAAAGTCATTCTGAGTTGTCTTAACAAAAATTATTTTAATAGGAAAAAACTGGTTTTTCTGCCACAAAAATCTGACTTTGCCAGTTTCAAATACCAATACATGCCCCCACCAAAAGCATACTGCCGCATATTAGTAAGAAGCAAATTCCAAAAGTAAAATTATGATGATATGAAGAAACGCGAATATTTAAATACAGAAAACTAAGAATGTATTTTTCATAATCAGGAACTTACTTTAGAAAAAGACATTTTAGATTGATCAATGGATTTATTTTACAGAAGTCTAAACTGAAGCTTTAGAAGGTTATTAGTTCCAGGCAGGTGTTTAAGATTGTGGACTGAGGAAGAAAATATTTCTCTTTTTTTCACCGTCACCAGAAAAGCTGGGACCCTCTGTGCCGCGACGAAGCCGTGTCACACACACTACACGACTGTCCACACGGACGCACAACAGGTGTGCAGGGGAGCACCCCACGGCACTCCACAACAGCAGCTGGGAAGCACCAACAGCTGTTTTCATGCTTCTCTTTAACCACTAGTCAAAATCTCTAAAAATAAAAGCCCCATAATTACTGCAAGCAGGAGGCAAGGTCTGAGGACAGTTTAAAAAAAGCTGCCTCCTTGGCCCACAGCATGACACTTGTGACACTTGTCCTTCGACAGGAACTAGTACGAACGCAATCACAGAACCGCACAAGGGCAACACTAGCACCTCGGGAAGGTCACGGCGATGGGCGTCCCTGCCCTTGGGCATGAGAATGCAGGTCACTCAAGGACATGGCAAGGCCCCTCCACTCAGATGCTGAGGATCACCTCAGACTCCTTGTGTCCCCAGACAACTCCCGACCATCGTCCCGAAGCAGCTGTCCTCATGGCCCCCGTCTGAGGCCCGAGCTGGCCATCATCTTGTTCTTTGGTTTCTGTGCCCACATCTTCTGCACGGCAAATCCTGTGGGCTCCTGTTTCAAAATCCTTCCAGGACGAAACTGAAGGTCAGCACTGCCCCTGCCCCTCCTCCCACACAGCGCCCTGGGTCAGGCCCCGCCCTGGCTCCCCGCCTTTGGGGCATCTCTGCCTCCACCTCCAGGCCACTGCTCCGCCCGCCCTGAACACTTCCTGAGAAGAGAGGACTGAGCCCCACTCCCTCACTCTTATCCAAGAGTGCGAACCCCACACTCTTGTCCCCTCCTCGTTTTCTCTCTCCTGAGCACCAAGTGTTGTGTTTCACCTTGGTTACTGCCAAACTCCCACTGCAGAACGAGCCCCGAGAAGGCTGAGCTCACTGTCTATCCTGTTCACCTCTGCGCTTCCAGCCTCTACAAGGGGGTCTGCTGGGTGCTAAGGGAACAGACCTGGCTGAGCGAATGCTGCCCCTAAGGCCTCTGGGTCAGGAAGCGCAGCTCAGCCCACACCAACAGCCTGTTCCTAGGGGTCAAATCCTTATGAGGGATTTCCATCATTTCCTGTCCTTTTCATCACTGTAGTCACTTTTGTGAAGTCTCCAGCATTCCTTATTTCCCTCTTTTTTTTTACTTTAAATACAATGTATCTCCTATTTCCCTAACTCTTAACTTCCTATTTTTTCTAAACTTCAAATACAATATAGAAACATTTGCAAGTCATGTATCTGATATAGCGGTTAATATCCAGGATATGTAGAGAACTCTTAAAACTCATTAACAAAGTCCAAACAGCCCGATTTAAACAGGGGCAGGGGGCTTGAGGAGACGCTCCTCTGTAAGTGATCGATGGACGTCCAGCCGACACGTGAAAAGACGTGTGACATCACCGATCACCAAGGAAGACGCCCCCTCACGGGCATCAGGACGGCTGCTGTCATGAAGACGGCGAGGATGTGGAGAGACGGGAAACCTCGTGCACTGGGGGGCACGTGAGCTGGTGCGGCCAGTGTGGAAACCAGTCCGGGGAGCCCTCGAAAACGAAAACTAGAACCACCGCACGCTCCAGCGATTCCGCTTCTGGGCGTGCACTCCGAGGAAGGGAAAGCAGGGCGCTCGCGAGATGCCTGCACCCCCGTGTTCAGAGGCACGTGGAGTTGTCGGACCCGTAGGGACAGAGTGCAGAAGGGCGGGCGCCGGGGGCCGGGGAGGGGACTGGGGAGTCGGTGTTTAACGTGGACAGAGTTTCCGTTTTAGAAGACCGAAAGAGCCGCGGAGAGGACGGCAGCGATGGCTCTGCGGCGGCGTGACTGTGTTTAATGCCCCCGAGCCATGAACTTAAATGTGGCTAAGGGGTGCCTGGGTGGCTCAGTCAGTTGTCTGACTCTTGATTTTGGCTCAGGTCATGATCTCACGGTTTGTGGGTTCGAGCCCTGCATCAGGCTCTGTGCTGACAGCTCAGAGCCTGCTTGAGATTTTCTCTCTCCCTCTCTCTCTGCCCCTCTCCCATGTTCACGCACTCTTTCTCAAAAATAAGTTTAAAAACATAAAAAGAAAGGTGGCAAATATGCTACATTTTTGTTGCATGTATTTTACCACAATTAAAAAAAATTAAAAAAATGATGTAGATCAAACACTAGAAAAATCCTCCCTAAAACCACAAAACAACAGGTAAAGAAGTCTGATAAAAAGCATAGGCTCTTGCCCATTAAACTGGAGATTTCATTAAACATTCTTACAAGATGGCAACGCAAGCTGGTGCAGCCACTCTGGAAAACACTATGGAGGTTCCTCAAAAAATTAAAAACAGAACCACCCCGCGACCCAGCAACTGCAATGCTAGGTATTTACCCAAGGGATACAGGTGTGCTGTTCGAAGGGGCACACGCACCCCGATGTTTACAGCAGCGCTATCGAAAACAGTCAAAGTATGGAAAGAGCCCAAATGTCCATCGATGGATGAATGGATAAAAAAGATGTGGTATATACGCACAATGGAGTATTACCCAGTGATCAAAAAGAATGAAATCTTGCCATTTGCAACTACGTGGATGGAACTAGAGGGTATTATGCTAAACGAAATTAGTCAAGAGATCATGAGACCTCACTCATAGGAGGACTTTTGAATACAAAACAGATGAACATAAGGGAAGAGAAGCAAAAAATAAAATAAAAACAGGGAGGGACACAAAACATAAGAGATTTTTAAATATAGAGAACACACAGAGAGCTGCTGGAGGGGCTGTGGGGGGGGGCTAAATGGGTGAGGGGCATGAAGGAATCTACTCCTGAAATCATTGCTGCACTATATGATAACTAAATAAATTATTTAAAAAAAAAAGAAAAAAATTCTTATAACATTCGTCACTGAAGGGGGAGAAACGGGCACTGGCGAGCACTGCCGGGGGCGCGGAGCACCTGTCTGTGGAGAGTGATGTCTCTGCACCCGTCTGGGCCTCACAAAACCGCCTCACACCCTCTGATGCAGAGGGTGTACATACTTATCTAAAAGAAACATTCAAGAATGTGTATAAGATTTATTACTGAGAAACTGAAAACAGAAAACTATGTAGCCATTTAAAACTTTTTAAGACTAATTACACAGAAAAATTCATAATGTGTTAAGTTTAAAAATAGACTACAAAAATGCATAGAAGTCTGATCCCAATTTTATTTAATCTATGTGGGAGGTAAAAAGTAAACGATATTCAGAAAAATGCAAATGGCTGTTCCCTCTGGGGAGTCATCTTTGCTCATGGGCCACTTAAGTTTTTCCATTTCTCTACAACGAATTATTTGTATGAGGGAAACTGAATTACTTTGCAGGTGAATTCCATCTACAATCAGGAGTGTCAGGAACCCAAGTGACATCCTGGTTGGTCTTGCAGTCACAGTCAGTTCAGCCAACGGCAGGGAAGTGGGAGGACCTTGCCCGAGCACAGCTTCTCTGTGGACGTGGACCCCAGCGAGCACATCATCGTGAGAGAATAAAACGTGTACAAAACCCTCGACAGAAGTGAAAACGCAGCGGTGCCTGGCTGGCTCAGCTGGAAGAGTGCTCAAATCTTGAGCTTGGGATTGTGAGTTTGAACCCCATGTTGCAGATAGAAATTACTAAGGAAAACAAACAAACAAAACAAAAAAATTTAAACAAAAATATAAGAAGTAAAAAAGCAGAATGCTCTCTTTGAAAAAAGAGAAAATTACTATTCTACAATTAGTTTTCCGGAGAATCTTGGTTCCCGTCTAGGTCTGAAAGTGACTGACAACACTGATAATGAACTGTGGGGCTGGAGTGATCTCGAAACGCTCCACAGGAAGTCGCTCCAAGGGGGCTGTGAAAACACCGACCTTATTGGTACAGAGGACTTTTTAAATCTTGTTCAGTGACGGATGGGAGGGTGAACGAATGAGCGAAGGAACAAGTGAACAGAAGGACAGGGCCAGGAGAAATGGTGTCAGCAGAGGGCGCAAAGGTGGGACTCGGTGGGGAGGGTACACCTTCCAGAACACACCAACTCCTTAAAGTCACAGGCCCCAGTCCCGTCCAGAATATCCTGAGACTCCAGCCAGCAATGCCCTGTGAGCCAAGTGTGCGGCCAGGTGCGGAGGCCCCCAGACGCTGGAGCAGCGGGAAGGAGGGACCTTGTCCCTCCTGCCAAGCCAGCGGCAGGCTCGTAAAAGAGACGATAAGAGCCCTCCACAGAGGACCAGGGGACGGCTGGACAGGAGAGGAGGAGGAGGGCACTGTGTGGAGGACGGGAACGTACGGGGGAGAGCCAAGGGGCAGGAGAGTACTGTACGAGCTGGGCCGGGCCACAACAGGCGATCTCACAGCCGCGAAGTCTGTGCTGGGACACACACTAGAGAGACCCACACGCGTGCCCAGGACAACACACACGGCCTCAGTGTTCCCGACGGAACGAGAGTGAATCCTGGGCATCCAGTAAGCACTGGGCTGAACCCGGGGCATCCCGGAGAGCAACAGGGACCGAGGCGTGTGTGCCGGGCAGCCGGGGGAAGGCCTGCCGTGGAGGACGCTGGGCCTTTCTGGCCTCTGGGAACTGCCCTCACCTGCGACCCATGTGGCCCCAGCAGGAGGAGACATGGACCATGTTATCCCACACTTCTAGATGGGTCACCTGATCAAAGCTGTCCCCAGGCATGGAACAAGGCACTTCTACACACCATCAGGTGGCCTAGGGTTGAGATTTAAAACTTGGTCCTAACTTGCCCTGCGTGGTGATTTTTTTTTTCAAGACTGCCCCTTGCAAAGGGTAATCAATTCTTTTTCTTTGTTTGTTTGTTTTAATTGATTTTTGAGAGAAACAGAGTGTGAGTGGGAGAGGGACAGGGAGAGAGGGAGACATAAAATCTAAAGCAGGCGCCAGGCTCTGAGCTGTCAGCACAGAGCCTAAAGTGGGGCTTGAACCCACGAACCACAAGATCATTACCTGAGCTGAAATTGATACTCAACTAAGCCCCCCAGATGCCCCTGTGTGGTGACTCTTCAGGAAGAGAGAAGAAAGCCGGCTGCAGAAAGGGGGACTGAGCATGCTGGGCATGGGGGCCTCCAAGAAGAGTTCATCGGGCAAGCATCACCCTCAAGTGAGCCACCTACTTGCGGGGAGGCAGGCCGGGAATGCAGGCATCTGGAATTTTAGGGAAGAGATGAAAAGAACTGAAGGGAGACATGGGTCAAAGACCCAGTCGGTGAGTTAGGTATAAGTTCAGCTCCCTCCTAGGAACACACCAAACCGGAGCCATTCGGGATGAGAAACGGGAGTATCACTGGGTTAGAAGAGAGCCCGGAGCAGGGTGGTGCGCTGGGCGGCTCAGTCGGTGTAAGTGTCTGACTTCAGCTTAGGTCATGATCTCCCGGGCTCTACATGACAGCACAGAGACTGCTTGGGATTCTCTGTCACTGCTCCTCCCCTACTCGCACTTTCTCTCTCTTAAAAATGGATACATAAACTTAAAAAAAAGAGGGGGGGTGCCTGGGTGACTCAGCCAGTTGAACACCTGACTTTGGCTCAGGTCATGATCTCGCAGTTCGTGAGTTCAGGCCCCGCGTCGGGCTCTGCGCTGACAGCTCGGAGCCTGGAGCCTGCTTCGGATTCTGTGTCTCCCTCTCTCCCTTCCCCTCCCCTGCTTGAACCCTATCTCTCTCTCTCAAAAAATGAATAAAATGTTTAAATAATTAAAAAAAAAATGAGAGAGCAAGTGCAAGGTTTCTGGAGATAGCACAGGGGTGGTCACGAGAGCAGGCTCATGGCTTAGACAGGTCAGCTGCTACCTGTGTCACCTGGGGGCTCACTCCATCTCATTCCCATATCCTGCTGGGGCTGCTGCTGATAGGAGACAAAGCTGCCAACTGCCAGAACTGAGGGGCCCAAGAAGTGGCATTCCGAGTCCCGACAACCCATTTCCGTGACCCTCCACCGAGACACCGGAAGATCTCGGTCGCTCCCCGTTACACCGCTGTGGTGATGGGACTCTCACTGGTACGAAGATCAGGAGGGCCACAGTTCCCTTTTTTTTTCCATTTGCTGGTCTAGCTTCTCCTCCGTCAACATCACATCCAATGGCGCGTATGCCGGCCTGGCGCTGCGCATGCGTGCGCATTAGGGTTGGCTGGGGGAGCCGGCACCAGGAGCTTTGATGCCACAACTCAGTCCCTGAGAATAAAAACATCCACATCTCTGCCTGTACCACCCTGCTACATTCCTGGGCATCACGGTCAAAGAAACAGATCAACTTTCTCCGACAAAATAACAGGGTTCTAAAGCTAGGACAGAGTCATGTAATAGCTGTATGTACTAGAAATACATAAGAGTTTTTGTATAAAGCATATATTATCCCCAAATTCAGATGCTGAATTACTGACTTTTCCTTCTGAGATCAGACCAAAGTAAGGTCTAAGGCAGTTTACTTGCCATATTTAGGATGTTCATGTGGGAGAAATGACAAACATCTGGCTAGGATCCTTTCTGGAATTCTGACTATTTCTTCCTGGCCAGAAGGAAAGCATTAAGTTTTCACTGGAATAGCAACCAGCACGGAACTTAGGACTGAGACACTGTCCTCCTACTTGCCACACATTTAAACCAAAGTTTTCCCAATTCTTTAAAAGAGAAAGCCTACTCAAAAAATTCTGAGTATAATAAAGAAAAGGGGAAACAGATTAGCAATGATCAAGGAAACCGTCATACTCACTGAAGCTCGCTCCCTGGTTGCCAGCAAAGGCACGGAACATTCACTTCTGGGGGTGAGGTCTCACACACCCAAACTACACCCTGGATTGTTCTTTTGATCACTAAATATCACCTTTTCCACAGTATTAGCTTCCAGATAACAGATAACATTTCTTCCTGAACCTGGTGGTGAATTATCAGAGGTGTATCTGTTTTAGAAGTCTTGCCCTGAAGTCTAGGAGAAGGCCCCTCCCTCCAGCGCACCAGCACTCAGACGCTTCCCACACTTAACGAGGCATGGAGCTATAAGCATTCTACTCTGTGGCTTTGCACACAGGACAAGACAAGCTGACACATGGCTTCCAGATGGCTTCTTTCATGGCTCAGAGAGAAAAAAGACTTTCTAGAGCTGAGGCCAGATTTCTATTTTCAAAACCACAAAATTCATTTAACTCACTGAAAATAAATCAAGACTTTACTAGATCAAAAAACTGGCCACTGACTGACCTTCGCATAGCTAAAACCCCCATCAATAGATGTCAAATGTCACTTAAAATGAGACGCAATTGAAGCCTGGGCAGGCGGCTCCCCAGACTCCGTCTCAAAGGCTGCTCTGCCTTCCCCGCACCACTGGATGCGTGCCCTTCCGTATGAAAAGTATCTTTCTCCATTAGTCATCAGAAGAAAGAGCCACAAAGCGTATCTCCCCTCACTACTTTGTGAAGTCCTGGTAAGCATAAGTTCCGGACAGCAAGTGACCGATTGGGACAAGGGTAATCGAAGCAGTTGTTACTTATACATGAATGAAGTGAGATAAATACCTGATTTAAAGATACGGTGTAACAGTTCCTACTCCTATACGTTTACATGACAACTCTAAAGGGAATTTTAAAATGTTTTACAGATTTTCCACGCCAGCTTGCACTCTTTGCCAGCTTCATCTGCGGGACACCGCAGCCAGCCCTCAGCTGTGCTTTCTCCGGAGTCCTCACAGCCCTGCGATGCAGAAATGTTCATTCTGGGGGCATCTGGGGGGCTCAGTCAGTTGAACATCCGACTTTTGATTTTGGCTCAGGTCATGATTTCGAGGTTCACAGGCCCTCGGATGAAACCCCATGCTGGGCTCTGCACTGACAGCGCGGAGCCTGCTTGGGATTCTCTCTCTCTGCCCCTCCCCTGCTCATGTGTGTACGTTCTTTCTCTCTCTCTCTCAAAATAAATAAACTTTAAAAACAAAAAAAAGAAACGTTCATTCCATATGTGTGCCTGGGCTCTGCAACAGGGTTAACTTCATTAACTACCCAAAACCTACCCAAGGAACCACCTTGGAGATAACTGTTTACTGGTACAGTTCTGATGTTTTTGGTTCAAAACTTTCCCTTCTTCAACCATTAATAAAAAACTTTTAGAATTTCACCTCAAACCATAATGAGCTACCACTCAACACCCCCCAGGATGACTAGAACTCGGAGTCCGGGTAACACAGGTGCAGGTGAGGACATGGACACACTGGAGGCCCACACGCTGCTGGTGGGTGAACCCCAGATACCGCCAGCCACTCTGGAAAACGGCATGGCAGTCCTCTGATAGTCACCGTGTGACCCAGCAACTCCACTCCTAGGTACACATTCAAGAGAAACCCACACGTCCACACAAAACCCTGTATATGAGTGTTTACAGCAGTACGATTCGGCTGACGAACGGATGAACAAAACGTGGTCTCTCCCTACACAGGCGCGTTATTGGGGCACAAGAGAGAAAGCAGTCTTGACGCGCGCTACCGCGGGTACGACCCTCTAAACGTGACGCTCCAGGAAAGCAGCCAGTCACAAAGGAGCACACGTAGTCCCACTCGTGGGACGTGTCCACAACAGTGCGGTCTACAGAGGCGGGACACGGGTTACCATCCGCTTACGGCTGAAGGGAGAGGAGGTGCGGGCAGGAAGGCGACCGCCTACGGCTGTGAGGTTTCTTCCTGTGGCGACGAAGACATTTTCAAGCAGACCACCGGAGCTGCACGTCTGGGAGCGCACTAGGCCTCGTGGAGGTGCTCGCTTCGAATGAGGAGCTTGTGTGGGATGTGAACTTCATCTCGACAAGGCTGTGAAAGACTTTACCTTGAACGCCACTAAAAACTGTCTGGAAAAGAGAGACCCTGGCTCCTGGCTGTGAGCCCTGAACTCATGGCCACGGGCAGCAAGCGCTGGACAAGCCCGTGTGGCCCAGCCCTAGGAGACAGGAGCTGGGACAAAGCCCTCCCGCACCCGGCGAGCCCCTCGGCTCCTCCTCGGCAGTTGTAGTGCTGGAAACGCGGGCCGTCATCGCGGTGGTCAACACAGCGACGCGACACACGGTGTGTCCGCACACCCTGGGAGAGGGGAGACGGAGACACAACTGGAGACTCGCAGAGCTCACCTTTCTGAGGAAACTGGACCGAGGACAGCCGAGGCCGTCTTACTAAGGCTGACACGAAACGGCATGCGCTGCTCGGGAAGAGGCGGGAGCAGCAACGGGGAGGTCTTTGGGCTGAGCTGCTCTGTATTTTCACTGAAGCAAAATATAAGCATTTCAAAAAATAACTAAAGGTCAAAATTTTCCCTAAGTTAAAAAGGTCCCTTCAGTATCAATTAGGGATTCTACACAATGCCAGTGATTTGTAACTACCTGTGTGCAGAAGCCAGTGCCCACCACCCCCAACCAGACAAACACACACGCACTTGAATCTGAGGTCAAAAAACTCTGCTCTAGGAGAGAATTCAGAAGACTCTTGAAGAAAGGATGTTAACCCAATCTATGTTGTGATTTCCTTCATTCAACACGGATTTGCTAAGCCGGCACTGTGCCACACGCCAACAATTCAGCAGTGCATCAGATAAAGCCTGGTCTCCAAGAACTTGCCTTCCAGGAGGAGAGAGACCACAGACAAGCTCTGGGGCAGGGGGTGTCTTCACCAAGACCTCCTTCTGTGCTGCCGACAAAGACCCGGCCAGGGGTCTCGGTGCGCGGTGGGACTGCGGCCCCATACCTCAGGTGTGCACCATTCCACAACAGCAGACACCACCTGACCACAACCTGTGTCTCTTAGTTCAAATATAGAGGGCAGAGGGTGGCGGAGCCAGACTGTCACCAGCAGGACCCCAAGACCCAAGCTCTACTGCCCATCCGCCTGTCCCCACTGACCATTACCCCCACTCTCCCTGAAGCTCTTCTTTCCCCAGACCTCATTCAGGCAAAAGACCAGAGCAGTGACACCAGACTAGGCCAAGAGCTTTAGGGGCCCAGACCGCCCAGACCAGTGTGGGCTCAACCCCTGACTCACGCCTGTACAGACGGACCACAGAGTGACCCACAGAGCCACCGACAGTTACCCTCACCTCATTATAACACTAATCCTCCGTTCAAAGAGGGGCACAAGCCTCGACTACATAACACATAGTGTGTGTACACACGGGTTTCCTTAGCCCGTGTGTGACCGCATGCCCCCCTCCACACGGACAACCAGGCTCCCCTCTCTGAAGATTCCATCCCAGCCCCAAATAAAAGAAGCCCAGCCAACGTTGCTCAGGGGTCACGGCTTTGGAAGTTATTTCCCATGACCTCCTTATGTGCTGCAAATGAAGTTTCCTTTGTGGGACAGCTCACCTGGTGGAGTTTCTACGTGTGACTCGCCAAGGGCGAACTCGCGTCAGTTTGGTCACCAGTGGTCAAGGAATAAGCAGTGGTGATCAGTGAGGGGGCCCAGGGGCAGCCGGCCTCCAACTCTGGATCTTACACATCTTCGGAGCCATGGCTCATGGGAGACACTGGGGAGAATGGACCAGGGCAAGCCTATGTTCTGGGACCAGAACCTCACGGCCATGTGGCTTGCTCTGGGGCAGGCCCCACAAAGCACCTCGCCTGGCAAATGAGACCAGCCCACTCCTGGGGAACCCTAGAACTTCGCAGAGACAGTCATCTTCCCAGAAGCGCTCCTGCCCACGGGCAGTAGCAGTCGTGGTAGACTGTATAAAATGGCCACGAATTCCCTGGCGCTCCTGCACCAAGGTAGATCTACTGCTCCCAACCCTTCCCCCCTCGAATCTGGGCTTGCCTGGTGGCTGTCTTGACCAGTTAAACTTGGTGGAGCTACGACACGCGAATCCCAAACCTCCAGGGACCTGACCGCTTTCACTCTTAAGAACATTTCCATCACCGTGTGAATAAGGATAAGCTAGCTCCCTGGAGGGTGATATTCCACGTGGAAACAGGTTCTACCTGGGGTACCAGACACGGTAGGCCCTCCAGGCTGGCCTAGACCAGAAGACCCTCCCGAGCCAACACTCAAACATGCAGGAAACATTCGATATTTGTTGTTTTACAAGGTTTTAGAGTGGTCTGTTACTTAACAAAATCAACTGACAGGGTTGTAGAGGACAGGGTACTTGGAAGATGAATACAAATGACTCACAAAAATATACTGAATTTTAACTCTTCCTAAAATGCATGTGTTAGTGGGTAACATCATTCAAAAAGTATCCCATCCAACTCAGGGTATGCGGCAGCAACGTGATTCCTCAGTTTCTGGCGACTCCGACAGGCTTACCAAAATATCACACATGCAGAGAAGTGAAGACGATGATTCTATCTGACTAACTGAAGCAACTATAGGGGCCAAGAGCAGGCTGCCCCAAGATGGGCCACTGTAGCATGAACATTATTTTGAGTTACGAGCAATAAAAACCCAGCAGATTCAGGAGAAGCTGCTCACCACCCCTCAACTACCTGCCGGCACCAGGAAGAGAGCTATTAACAGAGACTCTCCACCTGAGACGCTTATCTACACGACAGTCAACCCCGATTCGCAGACCTCTCCTCTCCCCTTCCTGTCCCACAGCCAGCCGCTCTCCAGAGCTCATACAAGCATCATGCCGCCTGCCGGGCAGGAACTTCCGTGTCTGTGGATTCCCTGTACACACGCTCTTAAGTGTGATGTTCGCCAGTTCATCTGTCTCGTGTCGATCTGATTCTTAGTCTAGCCAAAAAGATCTGGAAGGGCCGAGGAAATTATTCCTCCCTGACACAATAATCTCAACCTATTGCAACTCTGACAAGGTCTAAATATGTTGAAACCTTTACAAAATGCCACTTCTGAATGCTGACGAATAAAGCAATCCAGACACTTAGTAATGGTGGGTGTCTCAGAGAAGGGCTGTGTGTTATTTATGACTCCACAATAAATATGTGCTTTCTTCTTTTCTGAGCCTAGTTGTAGTTGATAAAGACTATTAAGCAGGGTAAAAAAAGACGCTCCGAGCGTAAGCTCTAAACAGCTCAGTTTTCCTGTTCTTTTCTCCCCTCCCCTCCCCTCTGTTCTTTCTTCTGAACATTCTGAGAGAGTTACAAGCCTAGAGCATAGTGGACGTGTCTATCAGAAGATGGCTACAAGGTGGGGTCTCCCAAGCGCCTGGCTGGCCGGAAGAGATCCAGGAGCCCAGCTGACCCTGCACACCTTTAACCCATTTCCCGCAGGTGACTCATCAAAGAGCACCGTGCGGCTGGGAAATGCTGCCAAAGATTGCCGGCAGCCAACCACCCGCTCTCCAGCATTCGGAGGTTGCCCGTTTTGGACCACCTTCCCAGCAAAGGCTGCCCCTGGCAACACAGGGTGACTCAGGCGGCTGGACAGACAGGTCCTACCAGTTTCAGTCACTGCGGCCCTGATGAAATGCGACCCACTTTCCTCCTCGGTAAGATCTTAAAAGAAGTGTTCAGGGCCCCTGAGTTCAGACACTAGGAATCTACGCACTAGACACCACCAAACACTTAAGCAAGAGAGGCTGGTGTGCCTGGGACCCCAGGCAACAGGACTGGGGGGCAGCCCTGACCTCCATCCCCGCACCACTGACCCCCTCCCTCACCCTCTCCTTCCCTCTTCCCATGCAATGCATTCTGCAACTGGGCACCACCAGAGCCCAAAGGAGGTTTCCTTTAGGGCCCTCCCAGCCTGGCCCCCAGCTCAATAATCTTAGTTTCCGTGTAGCAGCCTGACTTCTTGACAGAAATCTCTAAGCACAAATAAACCTCCTGCTAAAGTTTAAATTCATTCTCTTGTCCTTCCTTCTGTGACATTAAAAGCAGAAAAAACTTCTAAAGATATTCCTTTAAAAAGTTATGAAAAGGGGCGCCTGAGTGGCTCAGTCGGTTGAGCGTCCGACTTGGGCTCAGGTCATGATCTCGCGGTCTGTGAGTTCGAGCCCCGCGTCGGGCTCTGTGCTGACAGCTCAGAGCCTGGAGCCTGCTTCGGATTCTGTGTCTCCCTCTCTCTCTGCCCCTCCCCCACTCATGCTCTGTCTCTCTCTGTCTCAAAAATAAATAAACATTAAAAAAAATTAAAAAAAAAAGTTATGAAAAAATTAGAGAAGAATATACTTATATATTACATATAAAATAATTTTTAAAAAGCACACTCATCCTAACGCCATTTAGAAAATCAGTGTTTTCGGGGTGCCTGGGTGGCTCAGTCAGTTGAGCGTCCGACTTGGGCTCAGGTCATGATCTCGTGGTCTGTGAGTTCGAGCCCCGTGTCGGGCTCTGTGCTGACAGCTCAGAGCCTGGAGCCTGCTTCAGATTCTGTGTCTCCCTCTCTCTCTGCCCTTCCTCTGCTCATACTCTGTCTCTATGTCTCTCAAAAATAAACATTAAAAAAATTTTTTTAAAAAGAAAATCAGTGTTTTCTAAAGTATAAGGTGGGTCTAAAAAGCACTGCTTGGATACACGCATACACACATTTATGTGATACATTTACGCATCTTTGCTATATTCAATTGTTTTTGCCAACATAATCAGTGCAATCTATTGTTAGGGAATTTTCAAAATAAAAATGTTATTAAGTTTTCTGTATCCGCTGATACAGAAAAACAAATTGTAGGTTAATATGCAACACCACCTGCACGCCAGAATCGCCAGGATCTTTTGCAGGGTGAGTGCTCTGTCCTTGCCACAGCCCCCGTGAGGAGGGACTTCGATCACCGCCACATTTCAGAGACTGACACACACCACGGCGAGCTGCTGCCCGCCGTCGCCCAGGCAGATCTGGGCAGAGCCCGGATGGGTCCAGTCCGTGCTCCACAGCAGCCAGCCGGCCTCTCTCAAGAAGAACAGAAGGGCCACGTTGTATCAGAATTTCAAAGGAAAGATAGGAGACTATCACTCTCCAAATAAAAGGAGAAACTCAGACTCACTGTTTCCAAGTATCTTAATGTTACCAACGCCACCCTTGGTCAGCTTGATAAATAGGCCAAGTCTGATCAGCAAAATGGAATGTGGTTCATAATACTTGACTTTTAGAAAGTGTAAGGAAATATGCCTCTAAATATCACACTTCTCACCTCGATGTCGAATATTTCCACGGTGTTGTCCAGCAGCTTCACTTGGATGTGAAGGTGCTTCTCCTGCGTTCTGGCTGATGCCCGTGCCGCTGTTGCCAAGAGAGTCTGCCCAGGCTCGAGGGTGCTCACTCCCCCCGGGGTCTGGGCGCCCAAGCGTGTCCCGGGAGTCTGCAAGACTCTGTATGTTCCTTCTATCTCCCCCATTCTTCGTCGGCTAAGAATGAAGAGCGCTCTAAAACAAAACAAAAAACCCCGAAGACTCATCAATAGTTATCTAGATAGTAAAACATTGTAAAAACAAAATCAGCTGCACAGGAATTCTCTGCTTTACTTTGCAACTTCTAGGTGTCTTAAATTACATTAAAGCAAAGAGATACACAAGATCACCTTCTCCTCACACGTGGACTGGTGAGGCATAAACTAACAAGGACTGTTCCCAAAGACACTATTTCCTGGGGCTTCTGTGAGCCGGGCAATGCATCGTCTCATGTAACTCACAAAACCTCATCCAACACCGGCCCGTGCCTTTCTTTGTTCAGCCGCCTGGAGTGCTCCCACACATCCTCTGGGCTCCAGCAGCCCAGGGAGTCTCTGTGCTGCCCACACGCCATTAAGTGGCAGCTGGTACATTTCGGCAAAGAGGAGCAGGTGCCACACAGCAAGTGCAGTGCACGTCGGGCACCATTCGGCAGGCCACTCCCTGTGCTGGGTGAGGACAGCCAGGTGAGGACAGTCTGGGTTGGCCTGGGCCGGCCTCACGCTCCCTGGTTTTATAAGTGGTGTCTCACCAGGCTGGATAGAGGCTGTCAGACTGATGTGAGGACTGTGTGCCTGGTGTGAGGGCACCGGCCCCAGGTCAGGCCCTTCCCAGCACCGCTTACCCGTCCTCACGACATCCTTGCACCCACCGCCCGCTGAGGAGACACCGGCAGCCCAGTGAGGTACTCGTGCCCTCTCCAATCCTCCGTGTTGTGCCAAAGAAACATCTCTAGCTTTGAGCAAGTAAGCTCAACAGGGCTACTCACATCGTTGTTTTTACACAGAAAGACGAGGCTAGGTATCAGCTAGAATCTAATGACACTGGCTTCTTTCCTTTGTATTAATCTAGATACTTTCTATGGCAAATTTACTACTTAAATATGTGTATTTATGTTTGAAAGTCAACTTAAAGAAAAATCTTTATCAGCAAAGCACAGTATGGCAAAAAACAAATGCCAGACATTTACTCAAGAAAGAGTGGAGCTGCTGGGAAAATTATTCACCTCACTCCCCCCCTTTGACAAACCTTCTACTAATGTTTGATAAATTTCTTAGAGAATTAATCTAAATCTCCAGTCCATTCCCTCGTGCGCCAACCGAGACTCCCCTGGTCCTTTCATCCATTCCATGCTTATTTTGTTATCAGGAAGAATCATCTCATGAACGTGTTGTCTCACGAATTAAGTCTAAAAGCTTCTCAGTCACCCGCCGGGCAACCTCTCCTGCACCCTGAAACCCTGCCCAGCAAAGACAAGGTCTCCAGCCCACGTGGGCGAGAACTTCCACAAGAACTTTGGAACAAGCAGGCAAAGCACAAGAAAGCTAAAGCCTCCTGAGACTGTGAACTGGGAAGGGCATGAGCAAAGTGACAAGGCGCTGTGTCACTTTGCCAAATACACCTCCCACCCCTACACTTGCACAAGGACGGGCTGCCCCTCGTGGACAGGCACACGTCTGGTTCAGGTTAGCAGTTACCCACCATTTTCGAATTCCCTCTCCGGGTTTATGTGCCCTGAAGGCAGAACTAAAGTCTTACCGAGAACGTCTGCTAACTAAGTATCTACTTAATTCACAGCACTGGCATCAAGGAGCATGAACTCCCTGGTCAGGCAATGCACCGTACAGACCTCAGCAGCCAAAGACAGACAAGTCACAAACAGAACATGCTGGAAAATCACTAATATTCAAGCCACTAATAATAATAATAATAATAATAATAATAATAATAATAATAATAATGTGGATGAGATTCTGAGAACCGAAGGATGAGCTTTTTCAATCTACAGATGTGAGTAGTGACTGGGAAAGGGAGGGATGTGAATGAGGACACCACCCGAAAGGTGTGTCCAGCGTGCGCACGGATGAGTGCACGTCCTTGGTCAGTGCGCGGCACGCGCCGACCCTGAGGCACTGCGCGCAGGTCCTTCTGAGACAGGCATTTTACCCTGGGCACCAAAGTGAGCCTTCCCCTTTTACAGCTACTGTTCGGAAAACCTGCGTACAACCAGAACGTATTTTAACAAGTCACTTAATTATTCCATCATATATCCTCATGTAGATTTTTTTCTTAATAATTTTAGATGGAAAAAATTTCTCCAGGTTATCTTCTACTCATTATAATAAGAAAGTCCTGTCTAAACACATCTGAAACAAAACAGGCAAGCCTCGCCCCCAGTGTGCAGAGGGGCGCACTGAGGGAGCGTGCCGTAAGAACAGCATGCAAGGAGATTCCGACTTGAGAACTCGCAGCGTCCCTCGTGGGGAAGGGCGGTCTCTGGGGTGAGGTTCTGGAAGGGCCCTCCGACACGGTCAGCACGGCTACATCGCTTGACTGGGCCATGTTCACGTTATAATCGTTAAGCCATATACTCGATTTATGTGGTTTTTCTAGACCTGTGTTTATATAATAAACACATTTAAAACAGCATACTTTTAACATTATTTCATTTCTTCTAAGAACAAAAGAAACACTGGACGAACGGAAACCACTTCTTGGTCCACAAGAGGAGATCTGTGCAGGTCTGCACGCCTTCTGAGCAGCCAATGGACATCCTAGTTATCTTCATCCAGCCCAAAGACCTCAACATGGCTTAAGCTAAGACGCAGGGCCATGAGACACTCTTGTTCCGGAAGGTCACTGAGGAAATGATCCTAAGCTACCCTACTGCTTATGTTCCAAATTACATAATGGTATGTGGCATCAATTATACACTTAATAATTACTTGGCTTTAAGCTTAAGAAATCTTAGAAAGTAAGGAACTTCACAGAAAACTGGCATGGAACCCCAGTGCTGTGAACGTTAGCCTACCAATCTACCGTAGAGCAAACGGCATAACTGGACTCCCCGTGTAGAAACGTGAGGTCACTAGTTCGGCAGTCATGTGCCCCTGTCAACTGCCTCCTCCAGCTGACCACGGGAGGAAATGAAAGGAAAAACGTATGCACTGAATGAATCTGTTTTATATTAATTACAACCTAACGGAAATTACTTTGTTTTGCCTTGTGTGCTTCTAAATAAACATTTAAAGGGCAAGAGTGTGCAAGACAAATGAGAAACACAGCAAGGCCACTAACAGCCCCTGACACCATGAGGTGTCCTGCAGGCCTGGGAGCCCGAAATGTCAGATGTCAGCCCCTGCTCACTTCTCCTGCTACCAGAGAGCCTCCCGGAAATGCAGACAGAGGCGGCAGTGTGAAGAACCAGGGCCCTACAAGGGCTCCGGATTATTTTCTCATCTTCCTTCCACATGAATGGAACGCTCTGCAGATTTCATTCCTGCAATATTTCTGGTAGCTGGACACAATTTCCACTACTGACATTTAGTGCTGCCTACTAGAAACTCAGTTCCTACATACATATTTTTATTTAATAAAAACATTAAAAAAATTTTTTTTAATGTTTTTTTTATTTTTGAGAGACACAGAGCGTGATTAGGGGAGGGGCAGAGAGAGGAGACAGAATCTGAAGCAGGCTCCAGGCTCTGAGCTGTCAGCACAGAACCAGACGTGGGGCTCAAACTCATGAACTGTGAGATCACAACCTGAGCCGAAGTCAGCTGCTTAATCTACTGAGCCACCCAGACACCCCTAAAAAAATTTTTTTTAAATCTTTGAGAGCAAGCAAGTGAATGTGAGTGGGTGAGAGGGAGAGAGAGAGAGAAAAAGAGAGAGAGAGAGAATCCCAATAAAAAGTTTAAAAACCACCTTGTGATATATTTCCATCTTGAAGCTGGAAAAATTCAGCTCAAAAGTCTGTCCATTTGGGTGCTTGAGTGGTTTAGTCAGTTAAATGTCCAACTCTGAAGTTTTGCTCAGGTCATGATCACATGGTTCGTGAGACTGAGCCTCAGGTCCAGCTGTGTCAACAACATGGAGCCTGCTTGGGATTCTCTCTCTCTCTCTACCTCTCTGTGCCCCTCTCCCACTCATGTCCTCTCTCCCTCAAAATAAACAAACGAACGAAAAGTCTGTCCAAGCATGAGTGATGACACGTCAGTGTGGGCTGTAACTGATACGCTACTCCGTGGGGGGGATGCTGACGGTGGGAAAAGCATCAGGGCATTTGGAGTCCTCTGTGTCTGCAACTCGGCTTTGCTGTGAACTCAACACTGCTCTAAAAAATAAAAACTATTAAAAAAAAAAAAGTCTGCCATGGAACACATAACTCAGAAATGACTGAGCCAGGACTTAAGCCCGCCTGGACTCGGCCATTAAGCCTCCTCGCCGTCTATTGGAAAATGAGCACACGGGTCCCCGGACAAAAGCACTGTTCACGGTCTGCAATAAAGGGAATTGTCTAAAAATTCTGTTATGCAAAAGACTTCCTACCTTCTTCGAAATATTTCTGGCTTCCTCTTTTGGGAGGATCATACAACATATGTCTACACTGACCAATTAAGGAAGCAGAACACGGCACTCACTTGCATTACATTTTTCTAACACCCCTCGAGCGTAAGAGTGTGCGACAGCGCTGGCAGGAACATTCACTGCTGCTGGTGTTCAGAGGGAGTCCTCGCCTGGCTCCTGGACCGCACTACCTCCTCACTCCAGCACAGAAGAGAGAGGCCCTTTTATTCCCTAATAAGCATGACTAGTATTTTTTAAAACGAGCAACTAAGTAACTCAATCAGTATAAGGAATCAGAGAGAAACATCACTTGTGCTGGAAGGCAATGCCTCCAAGAGCCAAAAAGAAACGGAGCTGGCCACAGGGAGGGCAGCAGGGCTTCCGCATGCATGGGCACGTGTACTGGCGGCACAGACACACCTCCTGCCCAGAGTACAGCCCCACTGACCGCTGAAAGCCAACCTGGCCAGAACAGCACAGAAACCGCGCTTGGCACTGGGCGCCTGGGGACAAGGGTGAGCTGCACACGTGCCCCAGCAGGTTCTTTGGGAGGCTGTGTTACTGCTGTAAGCCTAAGGACCAAGGAGGTGACCTGAAGCCCTGGCACGGCTGCCCCTCAAACACGAGGAAGAGCCGTCCTCACCGCCAGCAAGGTGCCCACCAAGCTGGGATGAGGCAGAGCCCTGTGGGAAGCCAGGAAGCACACGGCAGCCTGGGGTGGAAGCTGGAAGGCAGCGTACCTGGGGTCCAACTCCAACGCTGCCGTTACCAAGCTCTCACTTCCCCTCTCCTGGCCCAGCATTTATTCGGGAAAATGACCAGGGGAGAGAGTGGTCAATCGCCTTTTCTTCCGTTCTAAGAATCTGGGAGTCCGTGAAACAGCTCAGGGCGAAAGTAAAATGAAAGGACATGTGCTCTTGATCCCGACTAATTTCCTGTATTTAGTAGCCCAAAATTCAGTACCTCCTAAAATCCTGTCGTCACATCTTCCCTTCCTCACTACAGGAAACGGAGGCTGTGTGTTTACAAAGGAAGAAACATCACTTTCAGACGAATTCACACCATATCAACATAGATCACGGGTTCAGAGAGAGGACTCTGGGCACAACCAGTCTCGGCAAACTTACACTTTAACTCCCCAGATTTTTAAAGGAATTGCCTTAACAATAAATAGGTGTCAATAATTCAGACCATCAGGTACTCTGAACGATAAAGTTCTAAGAACTGAAACAGATCTGAATAACTGACTGATTCTCAAGATTTTTTTCCTTTGGTATGAAGCTGCCCCATTTAGCTCCAGAATCTTCACAGATAAAAGCAAGATCTCTGTGGTTCTCTAGGACGCAGTGAACAAGCAAGATGGAATAGAAACATGTGCATTTGCTTATCTTCAAACAACAACGGAAGGACAAACCTTCTGTCAAACCTACTGACAGTGGCTGCCCCTGGACAGAAGGCCCCGGCGATCCAGCCCCGGAGACCTCCTCTTCCGCAAGGGTTCCTCGGGTCGACTCGGGCACCGCCCGAGTGTTTTACATACTTAGAAAGCAAAATGAAATTAGTGCTTTAGAAAAGCCCAAAAACTCAAAAATGAAATCAATGATCCTCACGGCACATTAAGATAGCAACTAAACTACAAAAGGAATTACTTCAAGTGACTTTCGAATTCAGTAACCTCACTACCCCACTAACGAAATACATCCTAAAGATTGAAAAGACTGAGTAAAACCACCATGTGGTTTATTCTACGAGGAAAACAATCTCATTTCTTCAAAAAATGGCAAAGAAAGAAAGAAACAAACACACCTGTGGCAGGGTGGGGGAAGGTGATTATCTGCCAAACGCTCCCCATGGACCTTATCTGAATCCTGAAGCGAGTGTTTGCGGAACAACCAGGGAGCCCTGAGCACTTCCTGCAGACCGGGTGATTTAACAAGTACCGCTCGTCTCCTAGACATTTTAACGGCATCGTGCATATAGGAAGGCGGAATAGGCCCTGTCTCTTAGAGATACATAACTATTTTTGGATAATGGAATGATACCTAGGATTTACTTTCAAACAGTCCATTGAGGTGGGGGATCAGTCAAGAGGATAATAGTCTGTCCCTCACCCCCCACCCAAAAAAACGAACTATTGCCCATATGTTGATTATTGGAGCTGGTTTTGACATACGCACTTTTGTGGATGTTTGTAATTTTCCAGGAGTAAGAAAAAAAAAAGAAAAAGAACAAATGAAAAAACAAACAACAGATCTAGCAACAACTTCCAGTGTACATTAAGGACCCAGAAAACCGCTGGAATAGTTCACAGGTGAGAGGGGAGCGTGTACACATGACATGCTAGCCCAGCCCCTTATGTTCAGCGGGGAAAAGCGGCTGAGAATGGAGCTGCTTGCTGAAGGCCACAGACCCCACCTGTGCAAAAGGACCAAGCCCCGAGGTCCTGACTCCCAGCCCAATACAATAGAATGCAAATTCTTCAAGTTTAAAAGACAAAACCACCTGACTTTAAAAATTGCACATCCAGGAGCGCCTGGTGGCTCAGTCAGCTGAGCATCTGACTCCTGATTTCGGCTCAGGTCATGATCCCGTGGTTTGCGGACTCAAGCCCTGCATCGGTCTCTGCTCTGAGCGTGGACCCTGCTTGGGATTCCCTCTCTCTCTGCTCCATTTCTTTTCTCTCAAATAAATAAACATTAAAAAAATTGCACAGGGGCGCCTGGGTGGCTCAGTTGGTTAAGCGGCCGACTTCGGCTCAGGTCATGATCTCACGGTCTGTGAGTTCGAGCCCCACATCGGGCTCTGTGCTGACGGCTCAGAGCCCGGAGCCTGCTTCGAATTCTGTATCTCCCTCTCTCTGCCTCTCCCCTGCTCGTGCTCTGTCTCTATGTCTCTCAAAAATAAATAAACGTTAAAAAACAAAAATTGCACAGTCATGCATCATAAATTCACTCTGTCATTTGTTAACTTCATAACTCCCTTTTATGTCAGTTATTGTATTTTTCAGTTCTAAAATTCCTACTTGTTTTTTCTTTACTTTTTTTTTTTTTGCTCACTTTCTACCTTTCCGTCTGTTTCAAGAATACCCTTACTCCTCAGGACATTTTAGTAGCAGTTGCTTTAAAGTGCGTTTGCGTTTTCGTTGTTCTCGCAGCCTTTAACAATTTAGCAGCTCAAGTAAGAGCCTTTTATTCCGTCGGTCTCCGTGGACCCGAAGTCCAGGTAGGGTGTGCACTCACAGAGCACTCTGCCAAGGGTCTTACAAGGTCTGCACAAGGGGACAGCTGGGGTGGGGTCTGAGCTGGATGCTCTGGAAGAATGCATTTCCAGGCCCGTCCAGCCGTCTGGGTATAGGACTGAGACCCCCGTCCTTGCCAGCACTAAGCTGCCGTAACATTGCATGTTCCTAGAAGTAACACCCGGGGTGTAGGTGATGGGAGCCAAAATTCTGCCAAAGTCTCTGTCAGAGACCTGCGGCACCTGTATCACCTTGGTTCGAGCCTGTCTTCTGAGGTGGTATTTCCTGGTTCTGTGTAGGCTATGTAATTTTGAATATGATTGTGATCGTGGACTTTTCTTTTTTTTTTGAGAGAAAAGGACAGAGATAGTGCGAGCTGGGGAGGGGCAGAGAGAGAAAGGAGAGAGAATCCTAAGCAGGCTTTATGCTGCCAGCATAAAGAGCCTGACTTGAGGCTCGAACCCATGAGAGCATGACCTGAGCTGAAACTAAGAGTCAGACGCTTAACCGACGGAGTCACCCAGGCCCGGACTGTGGACATCTTTAGCACCGTGTGGATTCCGGGTGTCTCTGCGCTGGCAGACGTGGGCCTGCCTGGGATTGGGCCGCAGGCTGTAGTCTCAGCGCCAGGTCCACGTTCAGAGGCCCCGCCCTCCCTGTGCGCCAGCACCCAGCGGCCAGCCTGGTTCCCAGGCCATGGCCCACCCCTTAGCGGAGTTCCCAAAGCCTCTGGCGAGCTCTTCACGGTCAGGCTCACACATGCGCAGCTCAGCGTTTGAGGCTGTAAGTTCAAAGGAACTTCAGGGACCACTTTCTTGAACGCTTCCCTCTCCCCAGTCTCCCTGGTATACTTTGCAGCTCCCTTCTCAGCCCTCCAGCCAGAAACCTGGGGCTTTCTCCAGGTACTGGCTTTCTCCAGGTACTGGCTTTCTCCAGGTACTGGCCTTCTCCAGGTACTGGCTTTCTCCAGGTACTGGCTTTCTCCAGGTACTGGCTTTCTCCAGGTACTGGCCTTCTCCAGGTACTGGCTCCATCGTGCGCTTCCCGTGCCTGCACCCATGCCTGGGAGAGAACGAGCAATGGGGGTTTCCTGACTCCCTCAGAGCTTTAGGTGTCTGCAGGCTCTGGGTGCCACAGCCTGACTGGAGGGCAAGGGAGAGGGGAGGAAACCAGCAGCTTTCTCCCATTCTCTCCTACGGCACTTTCTGTTTGCGTCTGGTGCCCACCTCCGGGTTTCAGATACCCTGAGACCAAGCTGGGGAATCCTGGTGGAAAAACAGGAAACTCTTTGCTGGTGTAGTGGTACTTCAAATTCTGGCCTTTATCCCCAATCCTCCTGTCACTATTGACTTGACAGAGTCCTCAAATACCAGCTCCATGCAGCTGTCCAGGCTTCAACGCCACAGGCGGTGGGAGAGCCAGGGTGGGGTGTGCTCATTCCATCAACCGGGAGGCAGAACTTGACATCTGTGCATTTTAAAACGTGATAATAGTGGTTATCTTTGGGTGAGAGAGAAGGTTGATTCTTATTTCTTTTTCCAATGTTCTATATTTTTCAAATTGCCTCCAGGGAGAAATATACATTACTTCTGAAATCGGATGGCTTTTCTGCAGACTACTGCACGCGTTCTACCTGGCGTAGGAATCTTAAAGAGTAGGGGTTACCTACAGTATGTCACCGCTCGCCGTCCAAAAGAAAGGGGCAATAACTTTTCTCTCTCGTCTAGGAGGCGTACGCGTTCTCCTTTCTAAAACAGTCAGAAAAATAAAAAAAAATTTTGGGAGGGGGGCAGAGAGAGAGGGAGAGAGAGAATCCCAAGCAGGCTCTGCACTGCCATTGCAGAGCCCGATGGGGGAGCTCGATCCCATGAATCATGAGATCATGACCTGAGCTGGAATCAAGAGTCAGATGCTTAACTGACTGAACCCCCCAGGAGTCCCTAAAATAAAAATATGTCTAAGCACTCCCTGGAATCAATTCTTGTTAAGGCACTGAGACTTGTTCCCCCGGCATGCACATGTCAACTACTCCCAAAAGCATTCAGGGTTTTAATTATGAAGGAGACAAGAGTTACTAACGCCTAGTAATTGAAACAACTTGTAAAATTCCCTGATGCTGCTTCTTCCTTCCCAAACACACTCCCACTGGGTGCTAGAAGATGCACTGAACGCCCTCACTTCTCCTGCCTCTATCGTGTTACCTGGCATACAGCACAGGGAGAGAACTCAGGACTCTAAGGCTGTTGTGCCTCTGGTTTTGCTCCCCCCCCACCTCATACCAGCCCCTTCCAAGGTCCTAGGAAAGGCCCTATGCAAAGTGTGCCTACGGTTGTAGCCTTTTGTGAAATTACAGAACACATTCTGATTGAAATCAACTGAGGCTGCCGCCGCTTTCCACTACAACCTCGTCCCCTTTATGTCAGGCAGCTTAGGAGGAGCTGCAGCTCAGGACACAAGGAGTTGGAGACACCTCTAACCTGGATTTGCTGGGACGCGTGTATGTTTGCAATTACTTCCTATACACTTACTACCAGCCATCTCAGTGCAGGCATGGCTTCTGGGAACACTGACGCCACCCACTGTGCCTGCCCACCAGGGGCACATGAAACAAAGGTGCAGGGCCGGGGCCCTGTGGCAATCTGCACACATCCGATGGTGCCCGGCACTGGCAGTGTGTGGGCTATGGGAAAGAAACAAGGTTTGAAATAACAGGAGCCAGATGCTCACCTGTGGGAAAATCACTATCACACACGATAAACTGTAAATAGACAAAACCAGTTCTTGTTTGTCAGAAAAACGTCAATGTAGTAGGTCTATCAATTAACCACAGATTATTTTTTTAGTTTTTGAATGGAATTGTACAAAATAGAATTTATCAGAACTCCTGCTTTTCTGAGACCACACCTAAAGCTGTGCTAGAAACAGCAAACATATACTGTCCATAGATGTAACCATGGTTTATGTATCCTATTGATAAAAATTTTTCATCACTTGTGCAAGAGGAATCATTGAGTTCTTTTTCTTCTATCACATGAAGAGGCAATTAAAAAACACATATGCTACTTTTGAACAAGTATGCTATTTAGTGATGTCATTATTAGTCGGCTTTTTTGAATCTGTACCTTTTTCTTATTCTATATAAACACTCACTTTCCCATTAATTATTTACAACATTGTATTCTTTTTCTTAGAAAGGCTCCCTCCCCCAAATTGTATAAGCTTCAGGTCACATAAAACTTGTCATCTGCCCTTGTCCCAAATGAAATTTGAAATTTGATTTACTCAACATGTATTAAGCACCTACTCAGTATTAGGAAAATTTAAGTCTGTAAACTCATGGGAGTTTATTTTTTAAATGTTATTTTTAATGTTTATTTAATTTTGAGAGACAGAGACAGAGACAGAGTGTGAGCAGGGGAGGGGCAGAGAGACAGGGAGACACAGATTCTGAAGCAGGCTCCAGGTTCTGAGATGTCAGTACAGAACCCGATGCGGGGCTCGAACTCATGAACCATGAGATCATGACCTGAGCCGAAGTTGGACACTCAACTGACTGAGCCCCCCAGGCGCCCCTATAAGGACATGGGAATTTATGAGAGAGCCCCTCCTGATACAGCAGGAGAAGATGGTGTGTGAAATGGTGGTGGACACCCAGAGAAAGTAAAGCGAGGCTGGCAGACCGGAATCTGGTGTCTGCAAGAGGGAGAAGCCCTCCATAGGAGGGCATCTGCATCAGGCCAAAACAAGGTCCTGGGCATACTGCAACGGCCACAGCGTCTCAAGGGACGACCGCTGCTAGGCCCACATCATTCAACCCTCACGATCCCCACCACACAGATGGAGGAACTCAGGCTCGGAAAGTGTAGTGACTTGGTGGTGATCACGTAGCTCCGCAGGTGGCCCCGACCCTACCCTTATTCCACAGTGTACTGTCTCCTCGTGGTTTAAGTGACCCTGCAGGCCAAGTACAGGCCCAAAAGATCTAAAAGACAACCCTGGGGGCGCCGGGGTGGCTCAGTTGGTTAAGCATCCGACTCTTGGTGTTGGCTCGGGTCATGCTCTCACGAAGCCTCTCCCCAGAATTCTCTCTCCCCCTCTCTGCCCCTCCCCCGCTCATGAGTGCACTCACAGAATAAATACATTTAAAAAAAATTAGCAAATAAACCGTGGTAAGACTATACTCCGGTTGACTGTGTGTGTATATATCACTTCATTAATTTACATTAAAAAATAAATAAAATAAAAGACAACTCTGTAAGTGGCCAGCACCACCTCTCCACAACAGTAACCCAGAGCAGAAAGCACGAGGTAACGCCCAGGAAAAGGGTGCTGCTTTCCTGACCCAGAGAGGCTTCCCGGGAGAAGTCAGGAGACCAGCCGGACAAAGAACGGTGTGGGCAGTTGGGGTCCTGAGGATGCCAGCGAGGGGCTGGCCCGGAGGGATCCTGCGGGCCGGGCCTGGATGTCATGTCGGGTCTCCTTCTGCCCTGCAGCTGGGAGTCATTCCTGCATCCTACGCTGTAGTGCCTGTTTTTTAAAAAGGCCATACACTAAAACACCGGTTTGGCAGGGGAGAAACAACCCCATGACCCTAAAATAAAACTACTTATATCCCTAACATCCCTTTTCATCCTTGCCCACGTCTTCACATATTTTTACAACACTCTAACTGGTATGTACCCATGGTTTCACCTTTTTAGTGAAGGCATGTTTTTGAACCCATTTCCATAAATTAAAGGTTCACATTTTGTATGGAGAGAAGGACAGGAACAAGATTCCCGGGGCATGCTCACTGGCTGGGGAGAACTCTACCATCCTGACACGCAGGATTTATGTATTGGGGTTGGTTTTCAGAACTGGGATTCCAAAATGAAAATCTTTAGCACATATCCCTGTCTCCAAAAAGATCAAACCTATCTACAGAATCGCCACCAAAGTAACCGATCCCCAGAACCCGACCAACGCTCGGCTTTACCTTATTAAGGTCTATGTAATCCTCACTCTTGACTCCCTGTTGCCAAGGTAAACCCTGGAGGAGACAAATATGCTATAGAGTCCAGTGACGCTGTGGACGCCCGGATTTCAGGGCATGACACAAGCGCCCTCAGAGCGACACTCGACTTTACAGTGGGGTTTCCCTGAAGGCCTACCGCCACCGCTGCGTGTAGGAAGCTCAGACCCACTGAGTGAAAGGGGCAGCTGGGGAGCTGATAAGAAAGTGGGTGAGGGAAAAACAGGAACAAAACTGAATGGGCCAACAGCAGTAAGAGAACTACGTTACGTCTGACTACAGGGGGCCGAGGTGGCCAGAGGCCAGTGCGTGTCCATCTCTGCTTTGCCAATAGGTTCCTATCTTCCATCCCAAAGCAGAACTCTGCTTAAATACCGTCTACTTCCCGGGGCACCTGGGTGGCTCAGCTGGTTGAGCGTCCGACTTGGGTTACGGTCATGAACCTGGGGCTCACGAACCTGGGGCTCGTGGGTTCGAGCCCCACGTCGGGCTCTGTGCTGACAGCTCAGAGCCTGGAGTCTGCTTCAGGTTCTTTGTCTCCCTCTCTCTCTGCCCCTCCCACCCCCCCCCCCCCCCGTCTCTCTCTCAAAATAATAAAACATTGAAAAAAAAATACCGCCTACTTCGTTCCACCATCTACTCAGATTATTCTCCCACTGACAACATAATTGCTAAGGTTACTTAAGCGCTTGCTGTGTGCCGGACATCTCGCACACGGCCCATCTGTAGACCCTCAGCGTCCCAACAACCACCCGAGGTAGCTAAGTTTTAACCCTATTTTATCCGTAAGGAACAAAGAACACATCACATAAGTGTCCTCTCAGGGACCCCGGGAACCTACGAAAGGACTGCCGTGCAGGCCAACGAGCCCGTGGACTTCCACGCTGAGCAAAGGCACGTCAGCATGCAGTGCAAACGGCTGGGGGCGCTGGCAGCGAGCACCCGCGACGGAGCACAGACAGGAGACGCAGGGCCAGGGTGTGACCCTAAACCGGTCTCTCCACTTCCTCCGCTTCCAGAAGTGCAAGCTGGCCACGTCTCCTCCTCAGACTGAGAGGACCGAATACAGCGGCCGGCACGCAGCACGTCACGACTTCACACCGATTCTCTCTCTAGTGCCCAGGGACTTGCACGAATTCCAGCAAACAGCAGACGCAGAAAATTAAAACTACATTTGACCCACAGGAAAAGGTCGCTCCACGCCTGCCCACCTCCAGTGTCTTCTCTCAACTCTCCGGCAGAGAGAAAATCTGTGCTGTCCGTGGGAAGGTCGTCTACACACAACCAACACTCGAACCCGGTGCCGCCTGAAGGTTATCGACCATTTCCACGGTGGTCCAGCCACAACCAGCGGGTGGGAACAAAACGAACGAAGAGAGAAAAACCACCCTTTGAAGATTCGGCCCTGGGTTTTCAATCTTTCCGTCGGTTCTTTCCACGATGGACTAGCGTTATTTCTTTCCGCACAGGGTTAAACTTCTGTCTTTCCCGGCCATTCCCGACGAGCACACGCAAGGCCACTGGAGGCTGCGCCACCAGCGCAAATGGAAGAAGTGCTTGCGCGACGTGCTGGGCCGCATCCTGGCCCCGATTTTCCTGTAGACGCCCTCCCGAGGCCGCAGGGACACTTCCAGACCTGAGCGGACTAAACGCCCGAACACCTAACACCTAGTTAACCACCTTGAGGATACAATTTAAGTGAAGGCCAGGAAGGGTGTGGTCACAATCAACATGAGCCTCCACCTGTGGCTCTGCGTGGGCCTCCACGCGGGATGCTCCCCGGGCCACTCCCAGGACCCCCACGAAGATTTCCCCCAGGGTCCCTGGGTCCCCCCGCGGGCCCCTCTCCGGCCCGTCCTCGGGCTCCCACGCGGGCCCCTGCGCGGCCCGCCCTCAGACCCCCACGCGGGCCCCTCTCCGGCCGGCTCCCGGGCTCCCACGCGGGCCCCTCTCCGGCCGGCTCCCAGGCTCCCACGCGGGCCCCTGCGCGGCCCGCCTCCGGGCCTCCCGCCTCCAGGCCGCCAGCGGGCAGGCTCCGCACTCTCGGGCCCTCTTCGCGCGGGGCCTGCGCCCTGGAAGGCCTCCCGAGCCCGGACTTGCACTCCGCTGGTGGACAGCCGTGCTGAGGCGCCGGGCCGCCGCGGGCCTCAGCACCAGCCCGGTCTCGGCTCCCCGCCCCCGCCCGAGAAACCGCGGCCCCGCCCGCCCGGGGCCCCTCGTGCTCGCGGCCCTGCGTCCTCACCCGCCGGCCCGGCCCGCGCCGTCGTCCGCAGCGGACCCCAGGTTTCGGCAGCTCCGCCCGCTCGCGACCGCCGCGCCTGACTGCCCGCCCGCCGCCTCCACGGCGCACGCCCCGCCCCGCGCCGCGCGCCCCGCCGGGGCCCGCCCCCGCCCCCGCGGACGCGCCGCCGATTGGGCTGTGGACCTTTGGGGCGGGGTCTCCACGGCCCGCGGCCTGAAAGTGCGGCACAGAGTTCTGATTGGTGAACGGACGGGGAGGAGGCGGGGGCGAGTCAGTAGAGACTCGCGTCGGGGGACGGTACTTGGGCCTGGGAGAGGCCTGGGCTCGGCAGGCGAGCCTCAGCCTGGGGTGCGGCTTTGAAATGGGGGCTGGGCCGCGGCTCGCTGGGTCGGGGGTGGTTCTGGGCGCGGCTAGTCTTCTCCTGGCTGCAGCCAAGCTGGCCTGCGTGTTCTACCCCCAGCGCATTCCTCCTGGGGCTACCCGGACCGTGGCCTAAGGGCACTGACTGCAAAACAAGCGCGTGCTGTGGTGGACAGGGGAAGGCGGCCCACGTCCTCAGCCTTGTGGCTCCCCCTTTAGCCTCGCGGCTCCCACTCGGGAATGGAAATGTGACACTACGTCCTGGGCCTCCCAGGCCTGCGACCACTAGGTGCACACACCCCTTCTTCCAGGGGTTCAGTGAACTCTTACGCATCTTTCAAGCCCTACCCAACTTGCCCTCAGCGCCAAGTCCTGATACCCGCAGCCCTGGGGCAGACCAGGAGTGCTCCCAGCTTCTGTCAAGGAGACAAAGGTAGGATCAACCTGGGTTCGTTTTCAAGGGGACCCCCCCCCCCCAGTGTTTCACCTCCTGAGCTTAGCCGACCCCTCAGGTTTCCTAAAGTAGAGCTTCCAGGAACCGACGCTCCTGGCAGCCTCAGTCAGGCTCAGCAGGGACTCAGCTTGGCAGGAGCATCCTGACAGGGGCTCAGCCCTTGTAGGCAACGGCCCCTCCACCTCTTGTCCCCATGTCCCCCACCACTCCCTTGAGGCCTTTCCTCTAACTTTCCCCCAGGACCAACATTACAGTCCAGCAAACTGTCCTCACTGCCCCCAGGGTGGCACATGTCTCAGGACTGGACCACCGAAAGGTGTGTCGGGTCAGTGGGGGCTGGGAGCAGAGAGCCTGGTTCCAGGGGTGGGTGACTCCCTGGAGGCTGCAGGGCCTCCACTGGTGCCAAACAGGAGCGTACAGGCTGACCTGAGGGAAGGAAGTGGAGATGGCGTACCTTCTACCCTGGGGTCTGTATAGGTGGTTCAGGAAACACTAACGGTCCTTGGGTGGTCAGAGGTAAAGGCAGCAAAGAGCATCCCGTCACCCAGATCAGGCCTGCAGTTCAGGTTAAAGCTTCTGCTCTAAGTGGCAGAGCATTCCTGATCTGTCTCTTCTCAGAGATATTTACAACAGAAATGCTCTCCTGGCTCAAGTCCAGGCCTGCACTGAGATCTCCAGCTATTCAGGTCACCGCTGCAGTGAACGAGACCCCTTGTCTCACTCCACTGCCTAATTAGCAGACACCACTGCACCCCTACTAGTGCTGATTTTTAGCACACACTCCCTTTAAGTAGGGGATCAGGTCACCCACAATTCCTTCCTTCCTAGTCTTTATGGCTCTTTCTCTCAGGATGGGATCGCCAATACAAAGTTGGGTACTGAGGTTATTGGTGCAATAACTTTGTACACAGATGTTTTGTAGGGCTTTGAACCTTTCCCATAAGACTTTCCACTTTCATAAAGAACCAATAACAACTATTCACTTAATAGCCAAATGATAGTGCTTTATTGATAAAAGGTTAGTTTCAATGGATACAAAATTGCTATGTAAAATAAGTTTTCAAAATACATTTCTATAGGTAAAGATTATCTCTTAGTAAAAGCAATTATCTATAGTAAAAGTATTTATTTAGAATTGGGCGGCACAACGAAGGGGATTTAGAGGGGACAGTGTAGTCCACCCGCCCCCGCAGAACCTTTATCAGGTGGCGGCTGCTCCTAGCGGTCGTACTCAGGCAGACACGGGGCTTGCACTGACCACTTGCACGTGTGCCCCCAGCTCCACCCTTTAAACAGCTTTTACTAGTGTAGTTGGTGCCAAAATAGCCCAATAATTGGCCTTGCGCGGACGTGCTCTCAAATCACTGAGCGCTTTCCTTGGTAAGAACTCGGTACGAGGTGCCTAACCCAACAGCTGTGACTGCTCGCCGCTAAACGACAGTCAGAAGGCAGAGTTGTTGAGAACACCAATTATTTTCCATAGTACACCTTTGGAGCGAAGACATTTTGACCATGTCACCATATCGTGTCTGGCCAAAACAAAAACTCTTCTCCTCCTCAGAGGAAGCAACTTCTCCATCTTAACCCCTCCTGTTGCAGCAAAATGAAAACACCGAAGCCACACTGCTCCCTCCAGGTCTCCTTCCATGGTCTCCTTCTGGAACTGCTTCCCCAGCGTCAGTGTAAGTGTTGAAAACAGCAAGCCTGGAGCATCAGCGCCCCTAAGAGCGCACGGCAGGGAGACACACTAGGAGGGAATGGAAGGGCCAAGGCCACAGAGCACAGCAAACAGACCTGACTGGCAGCATCTACCAGCCAGACCGTGGTGCATATTGGAAAAGTCTTTTTGTCTTACTCGGCACATGGGGAAATGGGTACTAAACAGCAGAATGAAGGAAATGACAGTGGCTGAAAATGAAAATAGACAACAACCTGCACGTAAAAAAATGATCTGCTGCTATTTGGCTCCTTTTAGGAAAGCATTAAAACTTCAAGGAAACAAAGGAAAGTCAGGTCAGGGAAACCTGGTAGGCACTGAGGTTTCATGGGGCCATGAGCCTCACGGCCCACGGCAGGTCTGGGTTCAGAGGCCTACCCACCAGAGGACCCGGATTTCCACTGTTCAGGCAGATCTTACGCACTTGTGGTTACAGAAAACACATTAAAGTGCAGTACAAAATACAAAAAAGTTGGTTCCTAAACGTATCAACTTACAAATTTTCCTTAAAAAGTCACTTTTTATGTTAGTTGAGTAAAAATCGTTTATTGGCTCTATGTGCATTAAGAGTCGTCGTCGTCATAGAAAACTGGAGTTCATGGACACTTTCTGTCCACGGCGGAGTATACACCAGTATCAGTGAAGAACACTACAAAACGTGGCTTGTGGCAGGTTCTCTGTGGAGCAGTTAAAAAAAATGCCGTAGCATCAGAATCCGAAGAGTTCTTAAAATTTGCTCCTAATGGCCTGTTTCTGAAGGGGCTGAGTATGGTAGGTACATGTGTGGAGGAATGAACAGTATCGAATTACAGCAGCCAAACTGGTTTTAGGTTGTGCTCAAGGCAAAGCAAAGCAAGAAGAGCCACCGTTTTGGTGACTTGGTAAGTCAACGCCCCAATGCAGGCCGGCTCATCTTTCCAGATCACTGGGTCTACGTCGCCACCACCCAGGAACATTGCTGGCTCAATCTGACCGTTCTAGAAATGAACTGAGAGTGCTCCTCAACCATTAGGCCAGTCAATCAAAGAAACTCAAGGTTAACTGCATATACTGACTGACCCTGGAAATCAGCTGCAGCATTAATGGTTACTTAGGGTGGAAGAAAGATAAAATGAAAGGTTCACTTCACAAAATACAAAGCATAACACAGCAACGAAATTACAAATGCTAAATGTACTTCATACAAAACAAGACAGCAAAAGTTTAAAAAAAGATTAAACTCTCAGGCGCGGGTGCTGTGAAGTGTGGATGGGCGCCCTCCAACAACCTGCCGGAAACGCGCGGCTGGACTACTCAGGTGGGGTGTCTTCTTCATCTTGCAAAGTGTTTTCTGGAAAAACAAAACACAACAGGTTTAGATGGAAGCAGTGCAATGCTCCTGTGAGGACCATTAACAACATTATTTTCTGTATCACAAAGGGCAGAAATTGAGCAGAAGGCTGGCTCACGTGACCACAGTTAACTAAATCAAAACAGCACTGATGAGGCTTTTGGGAACTGGGACTTTTTACCACCAAACCGAAAAGTATAACGTGATTGTGTATACCTAAAGTAGAATTTTCCTAATTTCATAATTAAAGTTTTAAAAAGAGAAGCAGGAAAATGAGAGAAAATGGGCAAACCTCGGTCACTCCCTCCTGCCTCAAGTGAGCCGTCCCCCTCAGGAGTCCTGCTTCCTTCAAGTTTACCACACTTCTCACCAGGCACCAAACCTGCTCAGGCAGAAGCAGCCTCACGGGCTGGGCGGGGCCGACGTCCCCAGTTAGAGGAGCAGAGGCGAATCATCGGACACCCTGGCATGCCATCTGTGTCCACGCAGCACGGCTCGGACTCCACACACGCCCTGGGGACTGCCGTGAGAGGTCAGCGACCAACTCCGGGCTGCAGTTTCACCCCAAGTGGGGTTATGTGGACACTCCCGTTCCGGTAACTGGGAACACCAAACAGGTGTATCTGTGTGCTTCACAACTGAAATCTTCTCCCACAAGTCACAAGGGCGGGGCTTTGTTTTGGTGGCCAGTGCTCCCAGTACGCCCCTACAGGGCCTTCCTCTATCACCTGTGCAACTGCCATGATGGACTCTTGCCAGATGCTCCAGCCTCCAGGTTCCTTGCCCTGTGTCAGTTAAGCCTCAGCTCCCTCATGTCCCCAAATCACCTCCCTCTTGTCATCGACACTCTCCTGCCTCTACGATCAGGCCCCCCCCCACCTGTAGTGGACTCTGCACTTGCACCCCCAGACCTGTGCCAGGCCAAGCAGCTCTCTTCCATAGAGCCATGTGCCTCTGCCCCGAACCCACATAGCTGCTTCCTCCTCAGGCCTATATTTGACTTTACCTCTTCCTCCTTCCTCTGGGAGGTGACAATAGCAGCTACCTAGACAGACACCTGTCCACAGGATACGGGGGAACAGACATTTGCCTTTTCTTCGTCCTGGGTCCCTGCTGTCAAACAGGGAGGCGAGTGCACACCTGGCCAGACGTCTCAGATTCACCGGCTACCCTGGGGCGGAGCAGAGCTGCAGTGGGAGGTTCGCAGTCTGGACCGAGGACGCCCTGGCCTACCTGGTATAATCTGCGTCTTCACGTCATCTTTACCTTTCGTTTGCATAAGTAGTTTTAATAACACTTTCAAAATTCTCTTTGAAGAGATGTTTTTAGCGGCAATAAATTTCCAATTGTATGACTAGTAAAGGTTGTTAAAAAAAAGTTTTTTTTAACGTTTTATTTATTTTTGAGACAGAGCGTGAGCAGGGGAGGGGCAGAGAGACAGGGAGACACAGAGTCCTAAGCAGCTCCAGGTTCTGAGCTGTCAACACAGAGCCTGATGCAGGGCTTGAACCTACTAACAGCGAGATCATGACCTGAGCCAAAGTTGGACACCCAACCGAGCCACCCAGATGCCCCTAGCAAAGGTTATTTTAATATTTAATTTGTCTTCGTTAATTGCACTTATCAGCTCAGAAAATATGGAAAATCTTTTCTAAGCCAGCAGAGTGGAGAAGCTTCCATCTTGTAGAAGCCACCCTGTCTCCTTCAAGGCCAGCAATAAAATTGAAGACAGAGCTTCAAGATGGAAAACGTTGGTAAGACCTGAGGAGGCGGGTGACATTTAGGCTGAGTGTCGGAAGGCTTCGCTGTTACCTCACACGTGGTGCCCGTGGGCGCCGCTGTCGCCGTCCCCGCCCTGCAGCTGCAGCTGCATCTGCGCCTGCATCCTGGCGATCATCTCCTGCATGCGGCGGAGCTGTGGACACAGGGCAGATGGCCACGTCATCGGCTGTCCAGGCCCGTCTCCCTGCGCCTTCACAGGCGTTCTCGTGGTTCCTAAAGCTTTGACCCCCGTGCTTTCCCAAAATAGGACACTTACAGAGAACTCTTACAGATCAGTAAAAGAACCAACGACTCAATGGAAAACCAAGCAAATGATAACATGCAATTCAAGTAAGAAACAGAAATGACCGATAAACATGAGAATTCAGTAAAGACAACGGGAAACATTCTCTAACCTAGAAGGTGGGGAAGAGGCTGCCACTTCAGGGTGGGGAGTAGGACTGGGCTCTTCTGGAAGGCAGTAAGGCCCCAGCTGTTCCAGTGGTGAATGGGCCTTCCCCGCTACCCTCATCAAATTTCATCATTATGGTCTCCACCGGTTTGGAAAGGCCTCCAGACAAGTGTTATAAAATATTTACCTAAAACTCTCTTCAGGTAACTCTGTAGTCATGGTTTTAAGTATTTTAATCTATATTGAATTAATTTAGGACCAAAGAAGTGAGTTTTTGTTTCCAAAAAGGCTGCCCTATTTGAGGATCCCCCTGATATGCTTGAATTCCACGGCCCTAACAGAACCCACCTCTACCACAGACACCTGTTCACACTTTGGACCTATTTCTAGACGTGAGTTTCGTCGGCCTGTCAGGCCTGTGCACGCTCTGGATTTCCACGAGCAGTGGAACCAGCCCTCCCTCAATAGTCTTCCTGAGTCTTCTGAGCTCAGTCTTCAGATCAAGTCACAACTGTCAGCAAGCTTCCCTCAGAAGAACTTCGTAAACCACAGCATTCTGCTGGAGCGGCATTCCGTTTAGAGAGCACCGTGATCTGGGCACGGAGCGGAAGTCCTCCCGAGAGTGATGTGTCCATTTACATTTTGAAAATTGTTTTCAGTAGAGTTTTCTAGTTTCTTTTCTGTGTAAGTCCTCCGTAGTTCTTATTAAGTTTCTGTTAATGGCTGTATAAATGGCGGTTTCTCTCATTACATTTTCCAACAGGTTATTGTCTAGGTACAGAAAAGCGACTAAACTTTGAATATTACTAAATTACCAAATTCACTAAGTTTCAGGAACTAAATTCGCACTACTCCCAAATTTTTCCCACTAAATTGCTACAGTAGATCAGATGTAAAGCACTATCCACAACACATCCCGATGTACACGTGATAAAACAGACTAGTGACATGTAATGTATCCCTTAAGAGGGTAAGGAAAGAAAGCTGTAATGATCTGTGGATGCAGGCTGAAGACCGTTAGCCTTAACAGCACCCTTTCCTACTCACCTCAGCTTCCTTCTCCAGCAGGATCTGGTCTTTATTCATGTCCTCATTGTCCACTTTTCTAAGAGTTGAACAAAATTACAATTATTATATTGGAACTCATTTAGCTGCTTATTTTTGATGACAAATGTCCAAAGTCAAACTTCACTGAGAAATGTATCTATCTAAAACTGCCCGCATTTATTATTTTTCTGATGAACGACATAAACTGATAAGAAAAGAACATTGAAAAGAAAGCATAACATGAAATGGTAAATTCAAGAAACTTTCCTAATTCCAAGCGGGGGTGGGCACTCTGGTCTTTACTTACTCAAGGAATACGAGACATTATCAGGAGGATACTCTTTTTTAAGAGAAGTTCTTTATGGACACAGACCGTAACACGTCAACTTAAAAAAGGAGCAGGGCCTGAGTGCCCACACAGAGGCCGCCGGCGAGGGAGGCCTTCTGAGCGGCGAGGACGCAGCTCTTCGTGAACTCATGCTTGGTTCACTCGCAGTGGGATTTTCCTGAGGGCTCTAAAACCTTAATGTCTGGTCCCCAAACAACACGATAAAGTACACCTTAATGTATACCCCGTATACACACACAAACCCACCAGATTTCAAGAATGTAAGTACTTTATATTAAAAAAAATTTAACGTTTATTTAATTTTGAGAGAGTGACAGAGCAGGAATGGGGAAGGGGCAGAGAGAGGGAGACATAGAATCTGAAGCAGGCTCCAGACTCTGAGCTGTCGGCACAGAGCGTGATGCGGGGCTCACACCCTTGAACCGTGAGATCATTCATTACCTGAGCCAAAGCTGGCTGCTTAACCGACTAAGCCACCCAGGCGCCCCAACGATGTTGAGTACTTCAACAAAGTAAACACAGCAGTCCCCCCTTGTCTGCGGTTTCAGTGGGCCGTGGGCAACTGTGGTCCAAAGGCAGCTGACCCTCTCAAGCATCAGGTCGGTAGTGGCCGAGTGCTCCGTCATGCCGCCCAGGTACTCCCCCCACCCACCCACCTCATCACGTGGGCACCCTAGCATCTTACGACGTCACAAGGGGAGTGGTGAGCGCGGGGCAGGAGGTGGTTCACGTAACTCTGACTAATCGGAGTGCGTGGCTCCAACTGTTGCACTGTATTACTGTTGTTGTTAATCCCTCACTGCACCCGATTTATAGGTTACACGGTGTCAGACATGTACACACAGGAAACAGGTGCGCGTGTATAGTAACTCGGTACCAGCCTCGGTCAGGCATCCGCTGGGGGCCCTGGAATGTGCCCCTGCGGATCGGGTGTGTGGGAGCAACTACTGCACATAAACTCTCTCTATAAAGGATGCAGGTCGCTGCCTAGAGAGCTACGCTGGGCCCAGACGTGGTGCCATCAGGCACGAATCAGGTCAGAACACACAGACCTCAAGTGAAAACCCACCACGACAGTGAGAGAGGAAAGGCGAGGGCAGTCACCTGCGTCTCCAAAGAGCAGGGGTTGCTGCTCACTCACCTGGCGAGCTGCGCTTCCTAACGGCAGGTAAGTCTGTCCTCATGGACAGACAGACTGATGTTGTTGAGACTTTCCACCTAAAGCTGTTCTCTGCCTGCAGATGTTAAAGTTACCTTGGACGGCTGAACAAGAGCACGACACAATGACATCAGCGACAAGTACCTGGGAAGAGCTTCTGAGTAGGAGGCCAAGTCATGTGGCTTAGAGTCAGGAAGACATAGTGGGACAAGTAGAGGGGGGACAGTGTGACTCTGTGATGCAGTACGGACAGAGGGGGATGGCGTGAATTGGGGGTAACAACCTGCCGCCTCTTTTGAGCCTCTCGGAACGGAAGTTTTCGTAGTGCAGGTCCTGGGTCACCTCCTGGAGATCCTGCATGTGGGTGCTGGGGAGAAAAGGGCCCAGCAAGGCCAGCTGAGTGCGCGGAAACGAACACCCCCCTGCTACTTCTAAATTGTACAGAGTTAGTTGCTGGAGTTTTGGATTCAGGAAGGAAGCTGTGGAGGCCTCTCTCTCCTCACTGCCCCGAGCAAGAGCGCAGAAGCATATGGCACAGGGTCAGCTAAAGAGGCCCTTCCATGGGACGTCTCGTCCAGGCACTGCTCGACTCTGCATGAGACTGTCAGCGGTGCACAGAGGCAGAGATTTTAGCACGCCCTTTTAAGTAAACAATGTCTGAAACACAATGCACTTTTTGTTTTCTCTCTTTCAAATATTCCTGACTTCTCAAGCTTAAACAGTTGGTCAGTTTCAGCTACCGGGAAGACCACAAAATGAAGTATTAATATTTTGGATAAACTAGAAATAGCACTTTGAATCTTCTAATCATCTCAGGAAACACACATCACTTTTTCGGCTCAGCTTTTTAAAATCTATAAGCTGTCAGGAAGGAGTGACGACAAGGCATTCTTGTCTGCTTAGTCTAGGGAAGGGGACCAGTGACAGCAGAGGGTGGCGTGCTCTCTGTCGCTCCAAGAAGCACACAGGAAGCCACCATCAAATTACCGCGACCACAAGGGCCCGTCCTGAGGGACCCGCATGAGGCCTGGGAGAGCCCGTGGGCCGCTGCAGCTACAGTTAGGGTGCTTTCCGCTCACTGCCCAACCAAGACAAACACGTTGATGAGCATGTACGTCAAGTTTTAGTTATTTAAAATGTACCTCATCCGTTCTTTGAATTCTTCTAATTAAAGAGATTTTACATCGTAGCAATACTCTTTCTTTCAGCCTGATTCAAGAGCAGTAGTGTCTGCACATCTGTCGCTAAATGTGAACTCTACTTTTCAGAGGGAAAAACGTGTGCTTTTGCAGCAAGGTCTGTCGGAGGTGCTAAGAATGCACTGAAGAACCTCCAGGCAGCCTGGGGCAGGAGTGAAACGGCTGCCTGTCATCCCGCAATACGCCTGAACCTTTGTCCCCAGAGCACGAGGTGTTCTGTGTCGGGTGCGGCCATGCCACAGTTTAGGACCAGTCTGCTTTCAGGGTCGAGAGAACTGGCCGATGAGAAAGGCGAGGGTGCTAAGGCACAGGCCCCGAGTGGGAGGGGCTGGTTCTGCAGAACCACGGAGAGCTCCCGGTGAGGGCTTTCTGTAAGAGGCGCAGCGCCCTGCCGCACGAGAACGAGAACCACGGCGCCCGCAGCTGTCTGCGGGGCCGCACGCATACCCTGCGGCCAGAAGGCTCTGCTCCCTGCCAGACGCGGCCGGCGGGAACACACACGTGTCTTACATGAGCATTGTCCGCAGCTTCAGGAAGTCATTGTGCTCCGGATTCTCCACCTCCACAACGCCCCACGGATAGAGGCGGCCTCTGACCTTCTTGCCCTTGGCTTCAATCAACTGGTTGGACCCAACCACAGAAAATGGGATACTGGCCTAGAAAGAGACACACGAGGTAGACCGGGTCCCCACCGGGAACCCCAGTTCTCACTGTGAACACACGAACACAGGCATAGAGGGAGCACGCTGCTGCTTCCTGCAAGATTTCCTCGAGAGCTAATGGTGTAGAACACGCCCCTCAGAAGTTAAGGTATTTTCCACGTGGGACAAATCAGATGAAAACAGATTAAACCGCAGAAAGATTCCTAAACCTCAGGCGGCAGCTCTGTCAAAATATATTTAAAGCAAAAACACTATTCATCCCTCAAAGGTCAGCCATCCTGGACGTGGCCCTTTGCCAACTCCTTCCAGGGTACTGATGTCAGGGAACCTGTGTGATGGGCACCTGGAGAGGTGTTCCTACCTTGAGAAGTCTAGTCTGCTCTTTAAAATCCTCATCTTCATCGGATTCTGCATCAGGTAAGTGATAGATTTTGATACTATGTTCTTCAATTTCGTCCAGAATCTGAAAGAACGACAGGAACGGGAGCAATTTTACCAGACAACGCTATTAAAAACAGGTGGGCCCGGGGGGCCTGGGGGGCTCAGTCGGGTAAGTGTCCAACTCCTGATTTCAGCTCGGGTTATGATCTTGGTTCGTGGGATCAAGCCCCACATGGGGCTCTGTGCCGACAGCACGGAACCTGCTTGAGAGTCTCTCTCCCCCTCTCCCCTGCTCACATTCTCTCCTCTCAAAATAAATAAACAGAAGAGAATTATCCAAATGTCAACGCAGAATCAAGATGATCACGGACTGTCAGATGACTTCCGAACTGTTAGGAAAGGCCACGTGCTTCCATGTTGAGGGACCCCCTCTGCCCAGGATGACAATTATAGCACGCCACTACCTTCAGGGCACAGAGCAGCAGGCTAACAATCACTCCAGCACAGCAGCTAACAGGAAACACCCCACAAGCAGCCTCAGGAATGACATGTACGCAAGGAGTGGCACAGCCAGATGCCGCAGGCACCAGAAGAGCCACAGGCGTCGCCCAAGAAGTTGGACGGTGCAAGCAAGCGCTAGTGGAGGGAGGGGCCTCCGGGGGAACACGAAATCCAGGGTGGCTGGGAAGTAAGCCTCCCAGTTGGGGAAGACAGAACAACTGGAGTTACCACGTGGAGAGTTCCCTGAAGGCCAGGCTGGATTCTGGATTTTATATTCAAGAGGCGAAAAGTGGCAGCCACAGAACCACACACTCGACCCAATCAAGCAGGCGGGAGAGTGGGTTAGAGGGCACGAAAACCTGGGCTGGACAGAAGGAAGCGGTCGGGCATCCGCCAGCTGGCACGCGCCCAGCCCCCAAGCACCCTCTGTGCCGGGAGCGCCAGCAGACACAGGCAGGCAGGAGCTCCACTTCCTCTCCCGCAGGGCCCTGGGCCTCAAGGGAAAAGAACATGGGCCAGGTCGGCAGAAATATCCCTACTTTAAACCCTAACGTGGCATTGGTGGTTCTTAACGGAAACTCTCAGGCCTTTATGATCAAAGATCGTGGGACTTATTAACACATTGTCTGCACTAATTCAGGACTTGCAAAGAGGTCTTTCTCCCTCCTCCCCGACATCCTTCACCTTCCAAGCAGACCATCTGTGCGTTGAGAGCCCTACTTCCTGGGGGAGGCAGAGGAACCATCTCACCTGCAGGAGAAGCCTAGCAGTGAGCACCAACCTGCTCCATCTGTTTCTCTTTCCTGCCCATTACCTATCCCTGCTGGCCCCATCCGGTCAAGGCTCATACTGAGGATGAGAACCAAGTTGACAAAATGCAATAAATTGGCAATTTCAAACCAGAAGAGAGGAAGAAGAAAGCGATGAATCAAAGGCAGTCACACATTTCCCTGTCTGGGCGGCCACACCGAAAGTGGGTCCAGGTGGAGCCAGGGAAGTTGGGAAACAAGCTCAGGAGTGTGGGACGGGGCTCGGTGGGGGGGAGATCTCCTGTTTACACACACAGTTCACATGAAAAGATTCTCTGAAATGAAAAGTAGAAGCCACAGGAGATGATATGATCTAAACAATACTAAACAATACTGACATTCATGGATCGGAAGGGAGGTGGCAAAGCAGGCAGAATGACCAGTCTTCCCAGAGTGTGGCCAACCCGCTGGGGAGGCCTAAGGCTGGTGGAGGGTCCGCCACCAAACCATAGACAGGATAACTGCTGGTGGACAAAGTGGAGCCAGTCAGAGATTAAGGAAGCTGATCTGCCAGAGGCTCTTGGGGCAGAGAGAGAGAGGAGACACAGAATCCGAAGAAGGCTCCAGGCTCTGAGCTGTCAGCACAGAGCCCGATGCGGGGCTCGAACTCACAAGCCGTGAGATCATGACTTGAGCTGAAGTCAGGTGCTTAACCGACTGAGCCACCCAGGTGCCCCCAGAGGCTCTTTTAGATGAGGGAGAAGGAGCACACCGGTAGGCACAAGGAAGGAACCAGATAAAGAGAAGGGATGACAAAGGCCAAAGATGAAGGATACAAGGGCAGAAAAGGATTTCAATTCGTTTCGGACTTTGAAATCAAATCCTAAGAGTTCTGGCCGCAGGATTAGAGATGGATGCACAAAACATCCTAACGCTGACCCTGGTTCCCCTGCCTCTGTGAAATCCAACGTGACGTTCTTTATTATAAAAGGTGGAGTTCTCTTAAGTGGGCATTATTAAAACACACGCTGTCAAGCAAAAACATGCCTAAGCTTTCAGGGGGCTCTTCCAAAGGCCTGGTTATTTCCTAGAAGACTGGCAGGCACTGAGACAACTACAGGAAAGGCTGACATAGTCCATACAATGGAAGAACTCTGCCATGACAGAAGGCATCAAGAAAAATGTGAAAACACAAAAATCAAACTAGGTCTAAAAATATAACAATACCCGTCAATTAACACGAAAGCAATGAAAATGCAACACAGGCTCTAAAAATCTCAGGGAACACACTAATGGGCACCAGGCACCAGGATACAAACTCACTCGCATCAGCAACCGGGAAACCTTCGGAAACCAGATACCGCTTCCCATTTCTCAGATGGAGGGCACTTTGGAAAACCTGGTGTCATATCTAAGACAGATCTGGCGGGGGCGGGGGCAGCGCTCACACACTGCTTTGAGAATGTAAGTTGTTACACATTTGTTTTGAGCGAAATTCAGCTATCTTCCACAACTTCAAAAGCCTATCAATTTCCTTTCCAAGAATGCGTCTGACTTCCGCAACTGTCGGCAGACAGAAATGTGTCCATAATGTGGCAGGTAGGTATTGTTCTAAACTTTTGGAACATTTAGTGAGCGAAGCAAAGATCCCTGATGCCAGGAATAGAGGGGGTGGGAAGCCCAAGAAACACACTGAAGAGAGGCTTTGTGTGTGCTGGGCATGTGTGTGTGTGTGCGCGCGCGCGCGCATGCTGCTCTGAGCTGAGTAAGGATGTGGGGGAGTGTTTTCTGTGTGCTGAGAATTCTCAGAAAGTCAAACGGCAGAATAATACGCTATGATCCCATTCTGTAAGAACACAAATAGACTATATTATAGAAGGACAGGTATGTCACTGTAATAACAACTGCTTTTGTGGATAATTAAGAGAACTTTTAATTCTAGAATTTAGCATATGAACCTGGACTTCCTTTCAGCAATTAATTTTTTTTAAATGTTTATTTTTGAGAGAGAGAGAGAGAGAGAGCGCGCGCGCAGGGGGGAGGGGCAGAGAGAGGGGGAGACACAGAATCCGAAGCAGGCTCCAGGCTCTGAGCTGTCAGCACAGAGCCCGATGTGGGGCTCGAACCCGCGAACCGTGAGATCATGACCTAAGCCAAAGTCAGACGCTTAACCGAGCCACCCAGGCGCTCATAAACTTGGACTTTCTTAATGAGCATACAAATAAAAACAGACGTGTAGTTAAAGAACATACACCAGAGAATTAACAAAGACATACCAGAGGCCAATGACCAGCACAGAGCTGCTGGGAGGTGACAGGCACACAGGCTGGCAGGTGACACATGCAAGCAGCCTCTAAATGGCCCAAGTGTAAGCCCTTGAAGCATTTATAGTACCAAACGATTACGACTGAACACACTCCTCAATGGATCGGTTGCAATAAGTGTTTCGATAAAACAACAAAACTTCACAGAGGTGACCACACGTCCATACTCACGCCACTCTCCTAACACACGGGGTCCCTTCTACTCATTGAGAGTATTTTCGTCTAAGGTGAATTACAAACAGTAAGAACTTGACGTCTTTGTACAGGGAAAATACTAAAAATCTACAAGTGTTAGGTACTTCTTAGAACCACCCAGGCTCCTCGCCTGCTCCCCCACATCTCAGGACACCCCTCTACTCTCTTTCTGAGGCACCAGGCCCTCAGCTGCCCTCAGGGAAATGCACTCGCCCTCTTCTTCAAGCGCTCCCGCTCCTTCAGCGTCAGGGTGTCGGCTTTGGCGATGACGGGCACGATGTTCACCTTGTTGTGGATCGCCTTCATGAACGCGACGTCCAAGGGCTTCAGTCTGCGAGGAGTGAGGGGGCGCCGCGAATTTAGGGGAAGAACAGGGAGATCACACATTTTTCTCTCAAAACTATCTCAATTCTTGTATTAAAATATGCGACTTGGGAAGAAGTGCCGCCCATGAAGTGAAGGCGGCACGCTAGCACACGTGGGGGCTCCGGCGGCTAGTGGCCCGCATACCCGTGTCCGAAGGGGGAGATGAAGTAAAAGCAGCAGTGCACCCTGTTGTCGATGATGTGCCGCCTGTTCAGGCCACTCTCGTCGTGCAGGTACCGCTCGAACTGCTCGTCGATGTACGCAATGATGGTCTTAAAGCTGCGAGACAGAAATATGGAGGATGGGATACCAACGGCGGGCAGTCTCGAACTTCGACGACGAAAGTTTTTTCTGTTCCCTGCTTGCATACCAAACAAAACTTGAGGATGCATTTCTAAGGTGAGAATGGAAAACTAACTCCTACATTTGGCAAGATGGAAGTTTTGGGAAAGTGTGCCAAGCATAATTCCCCTGAGCACTGGGGAGGCAGGGGGATCATGGGGGTGGTGGTTTAAAGGCCCAAAGGGAATAATTAAAAGCACCTGAGGTGGGGTGCCTGGGTGGCTCAATCAGTTAAGCATTTGACTTTTCTTTTTAACGTTTATTTATTTTGAGAGAAAGCGCATATGCACACCCCAATGGGGGGTGGGGAGGGGCAAAGGGAGAGGAGAATCCCAAGCAGGCTCCACTGGTAGCCTGGCCTGAGCTGAAATTCAGAATTGACACTTAACCGACTGAGCCACCCAGGCGCCCCAAGAGTCTGACTCTTGATCTTGGCTCAAGTCATGATCTCACAGTTCGCGAGATCGAGCCTACGGCAGGCTCATTGCTGACATCAAGAAACCTGCTTGGGATTCTCTCTCTCCCTCTCTCTGCCCCTCCCCTGCTGGCATGCATGTGTATGTGCTCTCTCTAAATAAATAAACATTTAAAACAAACACACAAAGCGAATGAAAGAACCTGAGGTGACTGAGTGGACAGAGGGCCACCAGCTCTCGCAAGGACTGTAACTGGAGAGGGCAGAGGGGCGGCAGGAGAACACACAGCGGGGATGGGGGTGTGAAACTGTGAACCCGAGAGCAGGGAGAGGAAGGAAAGGAAAGGAGGAAAGGAGACGGGTGACCCCTCCCCTTCCTTGCCTTCCCTCATCAGAGGCTGGCAAGTTGCCACTTTCTGCTCCCGAGATTCAGATCTGCAGTTTCTACCACAAACGTGGTGCTCCCTGCGCAGCACGGGGACAGACTGCTCTTCTGCTTGTAGCTTTCCTCGGTTTTGCTAATGTTGTCAAGGACCCGGTCTCTAAGGGAAAGGGCCAGACCACAATCTTCCCCACTGGCCAGGGTTCGTTCAGAACAGGGGGTTTCATTCACACTAGCATTTGACGATGGCTGGCTCTTACAGAAGAAATTCTTCTTCTCTATGAAATTCCTCACTTAAAATGTTATAATCAGCGTGCTTGTAAACTGTTCCACTGTTTGTTATATACGCCGCTACCTCAAACCCAGTCATCACTCATTCACGCTACGGAAGGTGAATACATCAGAACAGCCTCGGCACTTCTGGGACTCTGTGTGCTCGAGGAGCATACCAATCCCTGCAGTTGATGGCGTCCCCATAGCCGGGGGTGTCCACCACTGTCAGGCGTAGCTTGACCCCTCGCTCTTCAATTTCCACAGTCGATGCCTCGATCTGGACAGTTCTTTCAATTTTCTCTAAAAAATAAACAAACTTAATGAGAGAATGTACCTAACAATTGACCCAGTTCACAAAGAGGAGAAATCGCCTGTTACTTTCTTATTAATAAACAAATGAAGTTCACTACCTTTCCTAGATGAAGGTTTTCAGAGCCAACACAAGGACGGTGTAAAAATGATCCCCAAGTTGGCAAGGGAGACCTGGAAACTAAGACTAAATGGCAGCTCGGAAAGGTTAAAAATGCCAATGTTGAAAATCATGACTTCTGTTCCCTAGACAAAGAGAACAACTTTTTAATTCATTTAAAAACTGAAATCAAAACGGGGTGCTTGGTGGCTCAATCAGTTAAGGGTCCTACTCTTGGAACTCAGGGTTGTGAGTTCAAGCCCCAAGTTGGGTTCTGCACTGGGCATGAAGCCTACTTAACAGAACAAAAAACAAAAACCCACAAAAAACTGAATTCAAAGCTATTTGTGAAAGAGTTCTACTTCGTAGCCAAGTGGGAGACTGTACGCGCTAACCCACTCCCTACAGGAGCCTCCGTGGACACAAGGCTCACACAGCAGGCGAAGGCGGGTACTGACCCCACGGCAGTCAGGCGCTTCCAGAACTCTCACATGAGGAAACACGGTCCCCTCGGCCCTCCCGTCAGACATAGATTATAGGCAGAAACTATTCCTTCTACTTTACAGTAAAGGACAGCAAACTCGGAGAGGATGGACCCGTGGACCCGTGCTGAGTTTACAATCAAGACTCGAGGGCTTCCGGTCAGCACCTTTCGTGACCGAAAGAGCACTGCCCTTGTGTTTGAAGCTGAGGCAAAGATACCAGTTGTGTGCTCTCAGCAGCTCTCGCGCGGAACTGCACTTACAGTACTGTGGGGGCTGCTGTACCTGCGGCTCCAGGTATGACTCTTTCTGGGTAGAGATCGGTCAGGAACAGGCTGTTTATGAGAGTCGATTTTCCTAGACCCGATTCACCTTTAGATGGAAACGAAAACGTCAGGACTTGACCCGTACGACACGGTCCATCTACTGAGTTTATGTGCGGCCTGGCACTACGTGAAGTCCTCACAAACACCATTCTCCGCACCCCAGATGACCACTGCCAATTTGGTATGACTCTCCCCATTTCATTGAAGGGGAAACGGGTGCTCGAAGGTTACTAAGTGGCCTTTGCTGGCAGAGGTGTCCAGAGCAGACCCTTGATTTGAATCCAGGTCTGAGTCTCCAGAATTCCCACATGGTTAAGATCAGAAACACAAGCTCAGCTCTTCACAAATGTACAGAATGGACTTTTAGAGGGGGGTCTTTATTTTTTGGTAACTAGAATGCAAAGTAGGTTTCCAGTTAGGATTGCTGCTAATTGTGAAAGCTCCCACGTTTTCGGAAAACTGAACGTATCTATTAAACAATGTCAAGAGCACTCTGGCTTGCCCAGCTGTGGGGACCTGACACAGAACACACGCCCAAGACCGCGCGTGTCTGCAGTCTCTCCGCGGTCTCTCCCTCCTGTCACCACGGCAGGGGCAGGCCACCTCCTCCCTTCCCTGCTTTACATACATTCCATGCCCCACTGCTGGCCTGGCGACCGCCTCATGTCAAACAACCTACCCTCTCAACACGGCTGAGTGTGACATGACCAATTAAGAGAAACACATACTCATTCGAGTATGTAGTGAGTTAAGAACTCTCTTCAACTACTAGAATACTTGAATTCTGAATACTCATGAGTTATGTAGTTTGTGATCTGAGTATCTGAAACTTAACTTCAAGGATGCAAAATACCTTGTTAAATATTTAAAAAAAATGTTTATTATTTGTTTGAAAGAGAGTGTGAGCAGGAAAGGGGCATAGAGGGAGGGAGAGAGAATCCCATCTCTGTTAGCACAGAGCCCAACATGGGGGGGGCTCGATCTGATGATCCGTGAGATTATGACCTGAGTCGAAATCGAGTCAGACGCTTAACCTACTGGGCTACCCAGGTGCTGCCCTGGGCAGTGAGTTAAATAGTCCATCCTAAGGAAGCATGCACAGACTCCGCATTTCGGAGTAGGTTACCAGCTAAGGCCACGTTTCGCACGGAGAGGTGCCTGACCGTCTCCTGGGCATCTGGGTCTGAACCTCCCTCTGCAAAGTCCTACACAGCATGTGGAAGGAGCACATATCTGTTTTGAAAATCATTATTTCTGGGAAAATGAAGAACAAGAGTAAATTTGAAATGTGTAGACATATGAAATCAGGACTGCGCTTTAATCAGGTTACAGTTTTCTATGTGGAGAGGACCATCAAAAGGACGAAAACCAGAACTACACGTTGAACACGTCCAAATAAAAGAGCGTAATGTGCCACCAAATTATCCTTCCAATAAACGGGCTGGCAGTGCCCCCTGACATCTACCACAAAATGAGGCGATCTTACCAGTAAGTAAGTGCTCAGTCTTCCTGTGTGCCTGGCACAGGCCCAGGTGCTGGACGGCTAAACCCCTGCTCCCATGCAGACTGGCAGTCCAGTGGGGGAGACGATAAATGAGCAAGGCCACTCTGCCACCGAAGAAGCGGTGACAGCTGTGGGTAATGGAGCTGAAAGGGGCTGGGGCTCAGCAGACCTCTCAGCAGAGGTGAGTAGAGACACTTCTTAAAAAAAAAACAACAACCCAAACAGTAATAATATTCCAATGGCTGATTCTAAATTATAAATCTTCATTGTAAGAGTGGAAGTATCTTCACCTACAAATAATTAACTCATAAACTCAGAATGTGATGCTACTTTTGGGCCGAATCTCGGCGAGTGGCTGGCTCTGTGAGTTCTCCTTCACTAGTATTGGGGTCCCACAGAGGCATCTCTCAGGCGCCTTTACGTGGGAGACACAAACAACTCAAGAGGAGACTTGGAGTGGAAATCTCATGGCATATAATGCACCGGGCTGAGCAACCTTATGCAGTTGTCCCGCACAGGCGCGGACAGCAGAAGCTGACAGGGATGGGAGGTACTCAGGGTTTACAAAATGGCTCACGTTTTCACCGCTGAAGGAGATACACCGCAGCAGGCACAAGGGGGCGCCGCCACATGAAGACTGTGTGCAGGTGAGAAAAGTGAGCTTGGGTTTACAGCATCCTGAATGAAATCCCAAAGGGCTCATGGTCCCAGAAGCTTCCAATTAAAACCTAGGCTAACCCCACTCCCCCAGTCCCCCACAAGACTTAGGCCTAGGAAACAAAAAGCTCCCGAGCCTTGGTGGGGGAGGGATGTCCCCCCGCCATTACTTTTCAATTTTAACCAAGAGAGAAAGCGCTTTCTCAAAAGCCATGCGGCCAGGGCCACTTGGGAGGGCCTCGAAGGGCAGCACTAGAAGCGATCCCTTTTTTGCCCAGAGCCGAGCCATTTCACTGGATAAGGGTGCGCATGCAGGCCTGGCTCCGAGCGGCCACGGTCCCGGGCGCACGTGCCCTCGAGAAGGAATCCACTGGGACACAAGTGTGCATTTTCAGGACGTGTGAACCTACAAGGACTCATTTTCTTAGCTTAGTTCTCAAGCCCTCTAAGTGTTCATTCTGGAATCCTCTTGTCAATTTGGTAACACTATCCACCCTCTGGACTTTCTACCAGATAATACATATATTTTTGGAAATAAGCTTTCTATTTTAAATCTTGCTTTTCGTGTAAACAGACCCACTGCCCCACATACTGGGGGGAGGCTGGAAACTTGCTATGAACCATCACCAACTATCACCATTTGGCCAGACTTCAGCAGCATGGGCACCAAGTTTCCTCAAGAGCGACCTGCCACCGGGCTTTGGTCTGTGATGTCTTTAAAGAACTTATTTGTGATTTTTAAATTTCTTCCAGATTGCTGCCCAAACATTTGTAGTTTTTCACTTGCATATGATCTTTTTTTGAAATTTCTTATTCCCTTAAAAGTTACCCACATTTTTAAAAACAATGCCTTTGTCAATGGTGTCTGACTTAAAAGTTGGGGGCACTGACCTTTTCCTGATACAGGTCTCCCTCTACCCGAAAGTAAACTGTTCCTAAGCCCAAATGGGGGAAAGCAAAAAAGCAATATACCACTCACTTATATGGAAACATTTTTTGACATTCCTGGATTAAAATTAAAAAATCGCCTCTCAGGCTTTCTGATACCCTAGAAAGCATCGTAACAGGTGCACAGAATCAATCAAGATGAAGTCCAGATACTTGCCAACAGCTCGGAGTTCTGGCGGCTGGACGTGGAGATGCTCCGAGAAAGGGCTCTGTGGGCGTGCTGCCTCACCGCAGAACAGACACCGAGCTCTGGCTGGTCTTTTGGTTAGTGAAATCAGGCACCACCCTAGGTCTTTCGTATGGTGACACATCGGGAACTTTCAGAAAGCAGCGGATACCTGTTACCATTTTTCTGGAGCTGCTAACAGGTACGATCTAAGGGTTGAGGGTCCCTGTGATTAAGCTTCTAGGTGTTACCACTCATCTCACCCGTAGTCCCCTAATTACTTGCTTTATTTGAAACCCACTTTACTGAGGTGTAACTCACACGCACTCAGTTCAAAAGCTAAGTGCACTCATTTGAACTGTACTGATGGATTAGTGTGACCAAGCACATGCTCAGATAAACACACTCGAGACAAAGAGGATCTCCATACCACTCGAGCTCCTTTGCCTAAGTAAGAGTCAGCTCTACCCCTCTAGGGTCACCACATGCACACACCAATCTGCCTACTGTCTCTACAGACTGGCTTTGACTATTCTAGAACTTCAAATACATGAGATCATATAACATGCCTTTCTTTGTCTGGCTGCTTTTGCTCAGCACAATTAGCTCTGGAGGTTCATCCACGTTGCTGCACCCGTCAGCAGTCCGTTTCCTTCTCTTATGTGGACACATCACGACACGCTGACCACCCTCCTGCCGGACCCCTGTGTCACGTCCAGTCTGGGCCACTACAGGGAGAGTGGCTGTGAACACCTAGGAGCAGTTCCTGTGGTCATGCTATCGTTTCCCCTGGGTAACTGCCTAAGAGCGGACTGTCTAGTTACATGGGGAGTAACAGCTCAGAAAGCACTGAACTGGTTTTCAAAGTGGTTGGTTCACTTTACGTGGTCACCAGCCACCAGGGGAAGAGCGGCTGTCCACATCCTCGCTGACGCCTGCACCGCCAGACTCTGCGAATCTCAGTCACTCCGGTGCGTCTGTGGTGGGAGCCTGTGGGTCCTGGCTGTTGGGGATCGTCTGTGAAGGGTCTGTCCCAGTCTTGTGGCCCTTTCTGTGGCGGGGTAGCCCGTTTTCTTCCTGAGCAGCAGGTTCGGGTTTATGCTCCGGACAGAAGTCCTATGTCGCATGTGGTGCTGAAAACGCTTTCTCAGGGTTATGACCTTCTAAGTCTTATTGGTGTCTTCTGGAGAAAATTTTTAATGAAGCACAACTTTTCATTAATTTTGTGATTAGTGTTATTCACCATCCTAAGTAATCTGTTTACCCCAAGTCATGAAAATTTTCTTGCCCATTTTCTTCTAGACTTCTTACAGCTTCACAGTTAAGCCAACAACCCACTTGGAGTTAAGGGTACTGTACAGTGTGAAGGAGCGTTCACGTTCACTGCCCACCTCATGACCATGCACTGGGTACAGCACTGTTTGTAAATGGCTAACCTCTCCCCCACGTCGCCTTGGCGCCCTTGTCAAGAATCAGTTGACCACGTGTACGTGGGTCTTCAGACTGGTATTTTCAGTTGATCTGGAGGTCCACCGTCCCCACGCTGTCATGGTTCCTGTCAGGAAGTCTTGAAATCAGATAGTACAGGTCCGCTAAATGGTTCTGTCTGTCCTAGGCCCTCTGCACTTACATTCACGCTTTAGAACCAGATTTTTCACTTCTATTATAAAAAGTCTGGTGTGACTCTGGCAATGTGTTGACTCTATGGGTCACTCTGGGGGCAGGACACAGTCACGGGCACACCCAGCACACTGGCAGGTCTCACGGCCTGTCTTTCTCTCAGCGGTGTTGCCACGGTGTCAGCAAAGGACCTGCACCCATTCCGCTAAGTTGGCGTAAGCAGTGTGCATTTCTTATATTACTATAGATGGTACCAGCTTTATAAAATGTTTTTATTACCGTTGTTTTCGATAGTCTTTTGAGGTTCGTTTTAAAATTACTTGGTGGGGCACCTGGGTGGCTCAGTCGGTTAAGCATCTGACTTCAGCTTTCGTGGTTCACAAGTTCGAGCCTCATGTCAGTCTCTGTGCTGACAGCTCAGAGCCTGGAGCCTGCTTTGGATTCTGTCTCCTCCTCTCTCTGCCCCTCCCCCACCCATACTCTCTCTCAAAAACAAATAAAACATTAAAAAAACCTAAAAAATAAAAATAAAATTATTTGTTGGTAATACACAGATAATCAAGTTGATTTTTGTGTAGGATAGAGCCTGCAACTTGATCAAATTTACTTCTTAAATGTAGTAGTTTTGGGATTCCTTAGATTTTTTAACATACACAAATCATTTCACTTGCAATTAAGAATGTTTTACTTTCTTTTTTCCATGAAAAAGAATAAAACTATAGAGTTTTGGCATATCCTTAATCAAGTTGAGAAAATTCCCTTTTATTTCCAGCTTACAAATTTTTAAATTCTTTAATGGGTTTTGAATTGTTATGACTGCAGTTTTAGGGACATCATGAATTTCCCCTTTAGAATCACACAGATTGCTTTTCCAATGTTAAGCCATGCACTCCTGAGTGGTGGCGCTTGGGTGGCTCAGCCAGGTAAGCAACCGACTCTTGATTTCGGCTCAGGTTGTGATCTCAAGGTTGGGAGATTCTCTTTCCCTCTGCTCTCCCTCCCAACAAACAAACAAACAACCAAAACCACAAAAGCCCCTCCCCCCAAAAAACACACACTCGAGAGGTAAACCCCATTCATTAGGATGTATAGACAGTTTTTCCATAACCTGTGCCTTGAAGGTGAGAATTTGTTCCAACGAGGCTGATATTCTAGGGAACGGCTTCAACGGAACACAAACATCGTGTCTGCTCATGTGTGATTTCACTGGTGACAAGCTGGGTGAACGTAAAATACTGCACCCAGCACTCTCAGGCCATGAAAGAGTATTCTCAATGACGTGCACCCCTTGGCTACCAGTGACCTCTGCTCAAGGGGCAGTGTGCACCACACCCACTTGCCTCTCCTGACCCGGCTCGCCTTCCACCGCCTTCCCCAAACCCGCTTTGACGAACTTCAGGGACTGGGCAAGCTATAGGGCCCATATGCGGCATAGTATGATTATTTTAACCAGTTAACATGTGTAAAACCATTTAACATGTAGAAACCATTTTTATTATGTTCCTCGTTTCTTCCTAACAGGTCTCTGAGGCAGCTCTTTGAGTGCTGTGTCTGTGTTTTCTCCAGAAACCTATGGGTTTCAGCTGTATTACTGCAGAGTGTGGCGATTTTTAAGGAACACATGTATACTGCATTATAGCAGACCTTACTGCATTAAGCAGTTTTATATGTTGCTGTATTTGCTAAAATTTTATTAAGATATCTATGTTCATGAATTGTACTTTTCTCGTCATCGACTCCAGGGTGACACTGGCCTACTGAACCCTTCTCACCATGAAGAGTATCTACGGTGAATCCCTCTGTGCACGTGAAAAGAACGTATCCCTTGGAGATTCTCAGCACAGTGCTCTCAATGTCAGTTGGATAACTCTTACAGATTTATCTTTCTCCTCAAAGATTCTGTACCGTGCACTGTGGAGCTCCGTTATCAGGGGCACATACATTTAAAATGATGTTGTTTTGAACCAATCCCTGCGTAATTAGGACACACACTTCGTTGTCTCTGGGAATGTCCAGGTAGTAGACATAGAACCTGCTCTGTCTCGTATCCATACAGCGTCTTCAGGTTTCTTATGATTGGGCTTTTGCGCGATGATTTTCCATTCTAGTCATTCAGGCTCCTACTCTCTGCCTCGGACTTGTTGTCCCAGGCACGGCTGTGCCCCTTCTGCCTGGGTGCTGTCCTCTCTCCATTTGTCTCATCTCTTGTTTCTTTTGCTGCCTTCTGGATTGAACAGGTTTTTGTGTTCTATTTTATGAAATCTGTTGGTGACTCTCCTAGTGGCTGCTCCCGGGTCGATGGCACGCACCACTAGCGCAGGAGCCTCCCCACGTGACGCTCCGTCAGCTCGGCAGCCTCCTGTCCTGTGCCACCCGGGGCATCTCACTCCAGGTCACACACTGTTAGCTTTGCTTTAAAGTCACGTTTGAAACAAATGAAAAACCAAGAAAGGTGTTTTACATTTGCCAACACACGTGCCGTTGCTGGTGCTCTCCCTTTTCTGTCAGCCTGAAGAACCCAGTTTAATCTTTCTTTTGGTGTAGATCTGACAGTGACAAAATTCTCTCAGCTTTTACCTAAAAATGTTTATATTTCATCATTTTTCAAATCTCCATTTTTCAAGGTAATTTTTGATGAATTCGGATTCTAAGCTGATGGTTCTATTCTTTCACTACTTTAAACCGTCATTTCATACGGCTTATGTCTGATAAGTCAGTGGTCCTGTTCAGCTTTGAGCTTCTGCACGTCATGTGCTTGTCTCCCTTCCTCCGCCCCCCCATCTGCTTATAAGGCTTCTCTTTTCACCGGTGCTTCCCACCAACTGTCTATCGCGCCCCGCTGGGCTTGTCTTTATTTATTCTACTTGGCGTCTGGATGCCTTCTATTGCCCTTTCTCTTCGGGAGTATATAATTTGTTGTTAGGTCTGCCAGAAAAAAATTTAATCTCTAAAAGTTCCATTTAAGTTCTTTTGGTTACCTTCTATTTCCTTCTTATATTGATGCTCCAGTCAGAGGTCTTGTTCGCAAACTCTATCGTCTCTGTCATTTCTGGCTCTGTTTCTCTTACCTGATTTCTCTCTTGGTTGTGTGCCACATTGTTTTGCTTCTTTGCATTTGTCACTTTTTACTGGATGGTGGCAACTGCAAATATTCCACTATAAACTGGAGTTCGATTTCCTTCTTTAATGAATGATGGCTTTTGTCCTGACAAGTAGCTAATTTTTCAATCGGCTTGATCCTTCAAGCTTTGTTAGGGAAGGTCTAGAACAGCTTGCACACAGCAACTGGCGGCCCTCAGCTCCTTGCCTTGCGGGACTTCTCTATAAGGCTGCTAAAGACTCCCCCCAACATGGCGGCTGGTGTCCCCCAGATGCCTGGGGGGGGGGGAAGACAAGGGGCAAGCTGCAACGTCCTTTATGACCCAGTCTTAAAGTCATACACCTTCATTTCTGCCATGTTCTACTGGCTACACATGGGTAAACCCTAGTCAGTATAGGAAGGGGCTAGAAAGTATCACAAATATGAGGCGACAAGGATCGCTGGGGCCATTCTGGAGGCTCACTGGCACAATGAGTGAAAATTTCCACCACATACAAATAAGGAAACGATAGAAATATTAAGATTTTACTCTTCAGAAAGATTACCTAAAGAATTTTTTTTCAAATTCCCCAGTTATTTGATCCTGACAATAAAGGAATATTCCCTTTGACTTCATAGGTCATACTCTTATACCCTAAAGGTTGGGAAAGGGAGATATCCGCATATTTAAGAAACTCAAAGATGGAAGTTAATTTCTTACCGACCACCATTAGTGTGAACTCAAAACCTTTTTTCACGGATTTTCGGTGAACTTGATTGGGAAGGTTTGCAAATCCAACATAGCCAGGAGTTTCTGGATTTATAAACTGAGTTGGTTGTTGCTGAAATAAGATTTTACAAAACAAAACACCTTATTAGTTGCTTTTAAGATATAATCAAACCTGTGACAAACATAGGTATCATTAGTTTCCACAAATTAAAACATATATATACACAAATCCACATTTGCAAAAAACTCGCCTGTATCAGAAAACTGATGGTAGTCACTTGACATTTTAAAAAGATAAACCAATCCGGGATTCTTGCCTGCAGGAAACTGGTCAAACTTACAAAGTGATGCCACAGCTGAAAGTGGTTTCACTGAACAAACCTAGCAGAAGAATGGTTTCAAACAAGCAATCCTTCTAGGTATCAGGTGTGCTGCGTTTGTGAAAAGCGTTCAGGAACAAGCCGTGTCTCTTGTTCATTCCTAGCTCTCTGCAACAGTGCCACCAAGGGCGAGGCAGGCAGTTTAAGGGTGGGATGTGAGCATCAGGCCTCAAAGACCAAAGAGAAGATGAGGAATGAAAAATGGATCACAGCTGAGGACAACAAAGCATCAAGATTCCTGGACAGGTGGAATTAACCGGAGATGCAATAAAGTACATTAAAGCTACAGAATCTGGGCAGAGCACACTAAAAATGTGCGGGAACCAAAAAAAGATACACACGACTAATTGTAACAGGCAAGACATAAGATAGTATTTTTCCTTTAGGATTGTATTTTGAAAATGTATATTCACATGCACACACATGCAGATGTAAAAAGAATATTCACAAAATGTAATTAGCAGTTATTTCTAGTTGATGGAATTATGGTTAATTGTTATTTGCTTTTTTGCTCGTCAGTGTTCCACACTCACACTCACATAAAAAGCAAAAATTAGTACGGTAATTACACATCAGATAGTAATGAACACCGAAACACTCAAAAATGAAAAGCAAAGGAAAGTAATAATCTTGCAATTTTAGTCACAAGTTCTGCTTTTCTCAGCAACGTCTTTCAAAACTAATTTATTTCAGGGCTCTGGGCTAATCTGCAAGAGCTTATATAAGCCAATTTATCAAGTCTAAGAACCCTGTAAGTTTCATGATGATAAATGATTAGAATTTTACATTATTTGATCAGGGTGCTGAAAATGAGGTAAGGGAGGCGAAATGGTTACTGAGGTTTTTAGAAACAAACTGGAAATCTAAAAAAAAAAGCTCAAAGTTTTTAGAATGTCAATTAAATTACACACTGCCTCGACGAGTCAAATATATCAGTCATATTAAAAATGAGTCACACAGGGGCGCCCGGGTGGCTCAGTCAGTTAATCCTCTGACTTCGGCTCAGGTTATGATCTCATGGCTTGTGAGTTTAAGCCCCGCGATGGGCTCCGTGCTGACAGCGCAGAGCCTGGAGATCCTTCAGATTCTGTGTCTCCCCCTCTCTCTCACCCTCCCCCGCTTGTGCATATGCGCTCTCTCTCAAAAATAAATTAAATAAAAAACATTAAAAATGAGTCCTATAAATCTAGACTATAAACAGTTTGAAAACATAAATCAATTTCTCCTTATACTATAAATACATGAGAAGAGTGATCTCTTACCTTAGACATCTTCAGTGAAGTCTTCTCAATCTGTTAAAGAAAAACCCATATACATATATGCATGTACATACAGACACACGTTTAATTTAGTATGAATTGACGTGTAAACGGACTTACACCTAAAGCATCAATAGGTGTAAGTTTTACTTGTCAATTGCACTAAATTACAGAAATGAGGAAATTATCACCTCGTTAAAAATTAAATATAAAAAATTAGGTCAATTAAGTCAACCACATACACCTATGTACACGTATAGACATTCCTTACTTCTAATGAAGTCTAAACTTTTTTCTGGTACTGATTTATGCTAAACACCCAAGGACACAGTAAGAGAAAAAGACAAAATTTCATGATCTCTGGAATTATGTAATTTTCTTTCTCTCTTCGAAATCTTTCCACAAGGAAAGGGCACTTGTAGAGCACTGTCTGCTGCTGGGAGGTTCCCTGAGCTCCTGAGAACTAGTTTCAGACATTGGGGCACACAGAGCTACATTTATAAGTAAAGGGAAAAGGACTGAAGGCATTGGAGTGCTGGGGGAGCATGACAATAGTTTAGAGACAGTTGGAATTTTAATAGGAATTTTAGAAGACTTGCAACTTTGGGGTGAACATGGAGTCTCTCAGCTAACCTTTGGTAACAAAGTCAAGAGATAAGAATGCGGTCAGATTTGATTTCCTCTGGAGCTCAGAAACATGTCTTTCGTGTTCTTGCCTCCCCGTCCCCCAAACCTGAACACTCCTGAAAACTGCGCGCCCTGTTTCTCTTCTGAATGCAAACGTTCCCAACCACGCCTGAAGACATGAGGCTCCTGTACCCCCGCGCCCAGTTTGGTTAACCAAGGCCAAGAGTGGTAGGCCAAGAGTGGATTTGTATTATTTCACAGAAGGTAAGTGTTACAGTCTTCGTTCTCTTTCTTAGTGGCCCTCTGGAACAAGAAGCGAGACAAAGGAGAGTTGAGAACTCACGTGCAGTCTGTAAACTGCGTCCTGCTTCTACGGCTGAGAAGGGAGGACGGGTGAGGCCCGGGCTAAAGGGAAGGTCAGTGACTGAGGAGTGGATAGCTCCGGGCCTCGGCGGTGGAATTAAGGCAAACTTAAAGGGAAGTAGGAATGTTAGGAAGAACAGAAGCAGGGCGTGAATTCTGAAGAACCTTCTGGCAAGGAAAGGACTATAGTGCACCCTGGAAAAGCTTGGAGAACAGAGTCCCTGAACCCGAGGGCCCCAGGTGTGAGATGATCAGGGACCCACCTCCCTGCCTCCACAGGCAAGCTGCAGGACGAGGAAGGCAGTAATTTGAACCAAAAAATAGTAGCACTACAGTGAAGATGTAAGTATACTATTTAAATCTTATGAACCTAAAAACCATGATTTTCAACCTCAAACTCTGGTAGCTCAATTGAACAAAGGGTCACAGTTGAGATTTGACTTTGAAGATCAAATATTAGAAAACTTAATGCACAGGCAAAAATACAGAGAAGAAAGTCATGGGTTAAAAGAGAGTCTTGGAGAAACAATATAGGCAATCTACCTTGCTTTTTTTTTTTTTTAACTTTTTTTAAAAGCTTATTTATTTACCTAGAGAGAGAGAGAGAGAGAGAGAGAAAGTGTGAGCAGGGGAAGGACAGAGAGGGGGAGAGAATCCCAAGCAGGCTCCACACCGTCAGAGCCTGACATGGGGCCTGAACCCATGAACTGTGAGATCATGACCTGAGCCGAAGTGGCCGCTTAGCCGACGGAGCCCCCCAGGCGCCCCTTTTGGCAATCTACCTTGTTAATGATAAGAGTTCCTATAAGTGAAAAAGGGACAAAGGGAGAAAAAGAATAGTAACAGAATATTTTTCTAAGAAGAACAAAGACCAGAGTCCATACATGAACGAACTCTCTGGAATGAATTAAGGCTCTTGAATAGACAGGGACATCCTAGGAAAATGGTATTTATAACGCAGAATTAGTATTAAACTACCTAAAAGTTGAGGGCAAGAGTGAGAATGCAGAAGTAAAACATTCCAAAGGGAAGGTGAGGGTTAGATGGACTACGGATGCTCCTGGCAGAAGGAACTGACGTCTTTTTTTCAAATACAGAAATTAAATGTGACTCTAAGAGAAAAGGTAACCATTAAAGAGAAATTACAGTGGAACTTCCAAATTAAGAGAAAAATACGGAATAGCAACTTGATTCAAGCCAGCAAAATTGTGGAAAAAGAAAAAATAATAAAATCAATTATTAAGTGGGAGAATATGCTTAAAACAAAGTAACAAAAATGCTGAAAACAAAGGGACAGGCTAAACAATACCAGCTGAGTCAAAAACAGAGTAACACAGACATCATGGTACCAGCCCGGGTGAGATTTAAGATTAAAATGTGCTCATGATCATAAAAGGATACAGAAGATATAACATTCCTAAACTTGTACATGCAAATCATTACAGCAGATAAATACAGAAGAAAGACTAGGAAAAATACCAGGTGACTTGGTAAAATATAAAAGTGGGAGACTTTAATAGCGTCCCTCAGAATGGTACAGATTCAGTAAACATAGTATAAGCAAGGGCAGAGGATCGAGTAAAACAGCCAATACGTTAGAACTGACAGAGAATCTTGAGTTAATAAAGAGCAACTCAAGAAAAAATTTTAAAATTATCATGTAACTACTGTAAAGAAAATTTAAACAAGCTTTAAAATATATTTTTAAAATTCATGTTCTCAACTTGTGACCTGTTAAAACTAGGAGAAAAAAGATAAACTACGACTCCCATTATATAGAACACTCCTGGACAACCCTTGGATCAGTGAGGGTAACAAAAGCAAAATCACAAGCTATCTAGAAAGCAGTAGAAAGAAGACAAAAGCAAGGACACAGTATAAAGGACACAGTAAAAGCTCCATAGATTTAAATGAGAATTTGGGTATTAGATATTTTCACTAAAGAACACTGAAAATAAAGAAATTCGATATGGAGAAATGAATGAAGTAACTCAATAGAATGTAAACAGATCCAAAAGCTAGTTCTTTGAAACAAATTCCTCACAAGTCAAAATTAAGGAAAAAAGAAGAGCAAACATAGAAAAAAAGGCATAATCACAGACTCAGGAGACATGTGTCAAGATGGTCAAAATCTGAAAATCTGGAAGAAATGGATGATCTCTTAGACAGTGTAAGTTATCAAAATGAACCAAGAACTGGGAAACCTGGCTAGACTAGCACTGAACAGCTGAATAAAATCTACCAATGAAAACAGGGGACACCTGGGTGGCTCAGTCGGTTAAGTGTTAGGTTAAGCGTCCGACTCTCCTTTTTTTTTTTTTTTTTCTCAGAAATTTTACTATGCTAGAGCGCCTGGGTGCTGGTTATGCGTCCGACTCTTGATCTCAGCTCAGGTCATGATCTCTTCGTGGGATGGAGCCCACGTCGGGCTCTGTGCTGGCAGCAAGGAGACTGCTTGGGATTCTCTCTCTGCACCTCCCTGCTCACGGGCTCTCTCCTCTCTCAAAATAAATAATATTAAAAAAAAGGGGGTGGGAACCAAGACCAGACAGAATTAGAGCTGCGTTCTATCCAACCCTGAACAGGTAACACTGTGTCACTTAAGCCACCACAGATAAAGGGAGAGCACTCCAATTTACTTTATGAGGACACTACAACTTTAAGCACAAACCCAGAGACCTAAGCAAGAAAGCTGGGTAGATTGCGGTATTTCACTGTCACTCATGAATATAAACGCACAAATTCTCAATGAAATATTTGCTAGCAATTAGGTTCCAGAAATATACCAAAAGCATCTACCTACATAAAGCTGTTACAACAAACCTAAGGAGAGAATTACATATGAATAGATGCTGAAAACTCATATGATAAAATTCAGCAACAAACTAATAAAAACTCAAGGGAAACTGCTTAAATATTATCCAGGGTATTTCCAAACATTAATGTCACAACAACAGAATACTAAATCTATTTAAATTACAATCACTACCTAGGTGGGGATGTCCAACACCACAATGGTTCTAAAACACTGATTAAAAATTCCAAACTTACACAACAGAACAAAATCCCCAAGTACCACCCATCATCCAGCTTCAACGATGATGAATTCAGTGCCTGTTTCAAAACCGGCTTCTGCCACTGTCCCCATCCCTGATTATGAATCCCTTATTTCTAAAAATAAGGACTTCTTAAAATGACAAATATTATAAGGAAAATGAACAAATTTTGAACATCCAATCAACACTCGTATTTCTGATTGTCTCAGTTTCTGGTTGCTCATTTAAGATCCAAGTAAGATCTTCACATTGCAATCTCACCATGATTACTGAATACTACTTTGACAAGCTGACCGAGAATTCAGTGAAACAACAAAATGAAAAAACAACCTTTTTCACTAATAAGACTGAACAAAATAGTTCAAAAATTCTAGAATAAGGTAGTTTAGTAAGGTGGCTAGATATAAGACAGATATAAATAATTTCTTTCCATTCTAGTAATGAATATAAAGGAATGGAAATAGGGGAGAAATGCCACTAAAAACAGAATTAAAACAAAAAGCAACCAAACATGTAAGAACGAATTTAGAAAAAAGAAAACAGGCCCTATGTGAGTCAAATCATTTTAATTTCTCCCAAATTAGTATATAAATGTGGTCCGAACCCAAGTGGAATTCTAATGTGGCTTCTTCCCTAAACGACTGGATAAAGTGACCTTCAATTCACAAGGAAGAATAACTTCCTGAGGATGGAAAAGAGTGAGCACTTGCCTTATAAGCCATCCTTGCATCTTATTTCAACCAACCCAGTGGCACATAGGACTGTCGAGGTCATCTCCCCTGACCTTCCACAGACCTGCTCCTCCTCACTGAACTCTGGGCTCCTCCCTGGGCTCTCCCCAACCTCACTCGACAAGCACCCTGAAGATGCCGTACCTCGAGCCCGCCTGTGCTCACCTTACCCTGTTACCCTGCTGAGCAGGACTGAGGCTGCTCCATAGGAGGAAAGGGGGACTTTCACTGCTCCCTCTCAGTTTCCTGCCATGTAGGAGCTACGTGGATGCGCAAATATGGGGAAACGGAGAATACCATTCCTGGAACAGGCTGTGAATTCCCCATGGCGAGTTTTTCTTGCCATATCCTATTTCTTTCGTATTCCGTTTTTTTCCCCTGAAATACAATTTGAATCCACTATGATTCTCTAACGATACAGGTTACAAGTAACTAATGTAAAATGAAAGCTGAAAGAGGGATGTTGAACTTTTGAAGAACCAGCAGCACAGGATGCCAAGCACTGTGATTAATTTAAGCCACTGAGTGCAGACCACTGGCTCTCCTAAACTCCATGTGGTCAAATGAAAATTTCACTCTTTGATTCTTTCAGGTTTGCTCATTCTATTATTGTTTAATAAACACTTTTTTGTTGAACATGGCTTCTATGGAACACTCCCATCCCAATTCACACAGAACGAATCAACTTTGCCAAAGTTATTCTTATATTTACATACATTACCCCAATCCACAAAATAACCCTGCAGTATGGACTCCAAATACCCACAATCTCTTATCCAGAGCTCTTGGAATGTTCGGAATCCAGATTCTTTGGATTGGAGGAAGGTACTTGTCCAGCATACAACACAACGTCCTCAAGGCTACTGGGGCAGCGCATTCCACAATCAAACATAGTTTCTCTAGTGGCATGTATGACCATTAGCACGAAGTGGTACACATACAGAATATAAAACAGCTTCAACCCAATCCCACTGCCAAATGAATTATGATGTTCCCATCTCTCTTGGGGAAAAAAACAGCTTTTTTTTTTTTTTAAAGCAGTTTCTGGTTTTGAAATTTAAAAACGGACCTGAATCACACACTTATGAACGAGGACAGAGGGCAGTCCCCCCTTCCCTCCCCATTTCCCTAGGTCACCCTGCTAGCTCAAAAGCAGTCAGAATACGAGCTGACTGAGAAGCCCTTGTTCTTCACACTGGGCTTCGGTGTCAGGTGAGAGATCAAAGTGGAAAACAGGGAGAAACACCAGGGTCACCTCCTCAGCCATATCTCGCCGAGATTTGACAGAGCAGTACACACCCGAGTTAGGGTACCGGGTGGTACAAAGAAAGTCCGAGTGGGAGCTACCAAAACCGAAAATAATGGACTTCGAATTACAAGCACTAGGAAATAGCTCTCGGGACCCGAGGCTATCACATATCACTTCCTAAGACGGCAAGACTGTTTTCGAACATTAGACTTATTTTCAGACATTATGATGTGAGTCGTTCAAGAAATACTTGAGAACTTACTACCCGCTGGTCACTGTGCTAACAACGGGTAAGGGCGACAAGACACACACCTCCTGCCCCTCAGAAGACTAACAATCAAGTAGAGAGCTACCACGGGAAATAAAAGCTGGCACCAGGCGCAAACCTGACCCCGCCAGAGGCCATCTACCCTGGGCCGAAGCCTGGACAGAGCAGAAGGTGGGGCGGTAACCGGGTTTCAGAGAGAAGGAAGGGTTTGGGCCAAAACCAAAGGTGACGAAGACCCAACGGTTTGAACTTAAAGTTGGAGGCGTTGGCTCAGGCGTCCTATGGAGGGGGAAAGAGGACAGAGAAGGCAGGGGTGGTGCTGACAAAAATGAGTCCAAAAAGGTAAAAGGTGGCCAGGTCTGAGGGTCCTGCGGGACCTGCGGGCATCCGAGCTCAGCTTTACTGAGAGTAACGGTAGCCACAGGTCGCCTCATCTCAGGCCTTCACGGGAATGGGGGCCCCTCCCCACCTCCATCCTTCCGGATTTGGCTGTGCACAGGGGCGGGACCTCCTCCTCCTCGCCCCAGCTCTAATCTGCGGCCAGGAACAGCCTGGAAACTTAACTAGACAACGAGGACTTGTTGAGGCTTACTCTCGGCTAGAGGATGGCGGGGCGCACAGCGGGACAGCCGCACGACAAAAACTCGCCCCACAGGACGCAGCCCGGACTTTCCCTGCCCAACCACGACCGCCAGCGCCCCAGGCCCATTATCTACAGAAGATTCCACGTACTCTGCACAGAATGAGCAGGGAGTCACTCGGGCTCTTCCGGGACATACTGCGCCGTGAGGGTCAGAGAAAGGCCAGGGACTCAGAGGCGGGCAGGGTGGGGGAGGGCCGGGGACCCCGGGACGGGCAGGGTGGGGGAGGGCCGGGGACCCCGGGACGGGCAGGGTGGGGGAGGGCCGGGGATCCCAGGGCGGGCGAGGTGGGGGAGGGCCAGGGATCCCGGGAAGGAGGAGAACCGGAGAAGATGGGGTGGGCGCGGGAAGGGTTCGCGTTAAGTCCGGGAGCGCCAAGGAGGGTCAGGGACATCAGGCCTGCCGCCCCTCCCCCACACCAAAAAAGCCGCCCCGCTCGCGCGCCCCCGGAGCAGGTCGACCGCCGCTCCGAACGGACCCCCACGGCTTCTGCATCGGCCCACAGTTCACGCCCCCGCGACTGCAGAAACCCACGACAAGACACTCACCGCCGAGGAGCTAAAGAACAGGAGCCGACCGACCGCGCCACGGACCCGCCCAGTGCCCGACGTCCGCCCGCTCCCCTCCCTGCCCCGCCCCATGCGCGGATGGCGTCACCACGTCGACCCGCTCACTTGCCAACGCCGTCCTCGCCCCGGCGCAACCAGGCCTCCCTCCCCACCCCCACTCGCCGGCTGCCGAGTGCGCAGGCGCAGTCCCGTCCCCGGTTTCCGCCTCTGCGCAGGCGCCGTGCCCCTCCCACGGCGGTTGGCCATATAGAGGCTGGGGGTGGGGGGGGGAGGTCAAGCGTAGCCTCTTCTCCTTTACCAAGATGGCGGCTTGTCCCTGTTTCGCCACAGTTCCTACCTTATGAGCTTGGTTTCCTTACGCTGATAAGAGTGGAACAGGTAATGTGAGTCTTTGCCTTGTGAGTACCTAGAGTGGGGTGAAGGGCGTCTCTTTACTAGGAGCTAAGTGGCTGCTGAGGAGAAGAGAGGCGGACAGGATTAGGGCAGGTCACGGTAAGACTGCGGAGCGACCACGGGGCGGGAGCCTTCGCCTCTGCCCTCTCCTCCGGGAAGATGGCGGCAGCACCGAGCTGGGAGCGCCGGAACGGGGCAGCGGAGGGTACTGAGAGCGGCCAAGTGGGGCTGCTCTAGCCCCGGGCCGCCGTCGTCTCGGTGGTGTCGGGGCCTCGCCTCCATTGGCTGCCGCGGGTCACGTGAGCCGGCCGGCCTGTGCGCGGACCATCGAGTTGGGCGCCCGTCCCCGGGGACGTGGCCTTAGTGCGCCCGCGCTGGGGCCTGCGCCCAGGAGGGAGGGGCGGGCGCGGTCCCTTGCGGGTCTCCTTGTGGTCTGGTCGTGAGGTGAGACCTGGGGCGCGTCCCCAAGCCCACCGCGGCGACGCGGCTCGGAGACGGGAGGGCGACCTGCCTGTCCCCGGGCCGCGTCGACCCGGGTGTCCTTTTGCCCCGTGGGCGGCCTGCAGGCCCAGAGCTGTCCGACCCAAATGCCCTCGCACGGAACGCGTTTCTGCAGGACCCCGACCGAACGTAAACTCAGTTACTGAGGCTCTGATGGGCGACGGCACAGTGTTGGGGACACAGGGGGGTACCGAGAGGGCATGTTTGGCACCACTTACTAAGTGTTCTTTACCATCGACTTGGAAAATGAGAGGGTCAGACTTTGTAGGAGGGTTTACATGCCGTGTGCACCCAAAGACAGAATCTCCCCGTGTATTGTTTACAAGCGATGTTTATGGTCAGATGAAACCTTTGCGGGAATGTCGGTGAGTGGGCTCTCCAGTAACAGGATGACTTGGCCTTCGGTTTTGGGTTCGGTTTGTGTCCTCAGTTTCATGGCTACTTTAAACTGCAGGCAGTGGCTTCCCATTTGTTTGGTGTCTGCTTAAGGACAGTCACTTTCTTGGCAGGTAACTTTTTCAAGGCACCGTTGAGACAGGGCACATCACAAGAAGGATTTTGTCTGAAGCGACTGGTAGTGCCGTGCTGTAGAGTAACTTGAACGTCCACGTTTGGAGTCAAACCTGGGGTATTGAAACACTGAATGAAACCTAGTGCTCAGGTTTAGATTTTGATGAGTTTGAAAAATAAGCACCACCACCACCCCCAAGCTAACCTCTAAGTACGTTAAACATTAAGGTCCTTGGAAGCAGTGTTAAAGTAGTCGATTGGGTATTTAGTGAAAAATGGCTTCCATCACTTGAACTTGCAGTTCTCTGGATCTGAAACATCAACCATCAACCCATCATGGGACTTTAGGCTAGGAAAAAGAGCACACTCCTTCAGGTCTTGAGGGACAACATTTGGAAGCCAGATAAACAATTTACAGTGAGGATTTAACTTTTCTAAACTAACTTCCATCAGATCTTCTGTGTGCCAAGCACTGTTGTTGGGCTACCTCGTTTTCTCTAATCAAGTTAGCCCCACCTGGATACGTGTGCAGTGAGTTTAAGGAGAGCGCTCAGCCCGTATATTCCTGGGCGCCTCTGGGGCCGAACCCAGCTGGGTCTCTGTCACAGGGCCCTTTCTCACGGGCCAAGCTCGACCTCTCCGCAGCCTGATGGGAGAGTTTCTTCTTGGATCATTGAGTTTTGTGTTTCTTTTCCTTTGCTTTTCTTGTTTGGGGCTTCTGGTTGTCCGACTGTGGCCTCATGACTTCACTTCTTCAGCAAGTTCAATTCAAAAACATTTATTGGGAATTGTGTGCCAGATACTTTTAAGGGTTTTAGTGATGTAAAGGTAAAGAGGATATAGACTTTTTTTCCTTTTCCTTAAGCCGCTTATGGTCTAGGATGGGGGATTCACTTGTAATTAGGTTACAGAATTTTAAGTGCAGTAGAGCAAACTTGTAAGAGGTATACAGATAGGAAGGAGGAGGTTACCCGTTGGAAAGTTTTTACGAAGAATGTGGCTCTTGAACTGGGTTTAGAGGGTGAGAGTTTTTCCAGGATGAGGTGTTCTAAACCGGAAGACTAGCTTATGCCAGGGGCAATGCGTGACAGCCAGAGCTGGTGGCACAAATGGGCAAGAGGTTAAGAATATGGCGTGCTGCTAATAACATCTCACGTGGTGGAGGGCTTACCTGCGGTCCTGTTGTGAAGGACTTTCCTTCAGGCAGCCCAAACTAGGGCACTCTGACTTGGACAGGATTTCAAGTGATTACATTGTCCACCTGGATAATTCGAATGAGCTTTAGTTACGAGTGGAGGAGATAAGTTCTCCATTAGTGTTTCCCAACTGAAACTTGTTTTTTTACCAAAAGGGTTCGAGCAGAGAACACGCTTTTTGAGGTACCAAGTAGTACTTACATTTGATAAGGCCCATTCAGCATCCATCCATCCCACAGGGCTTGAGATCATTCCTTTCCGATCAAAAAATAACCAAGCTCCTAGAAGAAACACAGTACACAACTGAGTTCTCAGTTGCCCAGTTATGGTGGCAAGAAGTCTGGAGTGCATATTGTAAAAGTTTTTGGTCAAGGGGAAGAACAGCCAGAGAGCATCTGTGAGTCAAAGTGCCTTTTCCCTTAAGTTATGAAAACACAACATTCACATTTGAAAACCAAGAAAACCAAACTCTTTTCATCGGTATGACACCTTAAAAATTGATTACCCTAGTTATTTTGGGCTAAAGTAAGTTTGTTTTTTGTGTGTTTTTGTTGTTGTTTTGTAACTCTAAAATCAGAGACAATTTAAAAGGGGTATCCCTGGTAGGCTGTTCCGCCAGGTATGCTAAAGTTCCTCGAGTACTGCTAGAGACGAGCCAGACGTGGTGTTCCACACATGTCTGGGCATCATGTCGTGTTAGTCATCTTGATGCTTGCCATTGATTTGGTAACAATACATTGTGTGTACTCTGCCTTAATACTTTTTATTGGCATTCATATGAATTTTAAAGTTAAAAATGAATTTTATTTCAAGCCAAGGTTATGTCTTCAAGTAATTTTAAGTAATAGGCACCTGGGTGGCTCAATCGGTTGAGCATCCGACTTCAGCTCAGGTCATCATCTCGAAGTTTGCAAGTTCAAGCCCCACATCGGGCTCACTGTTGTCAGCCTGTCAGCGCAGAGCCTGCTGCTTTGGATCCTCTGTCCCCCTCTCTCTGCCCCTCCCCTGCTTGTGCTCTCCCAAAAGTAAATAAGTGTTTAAAAAAAAAAAAAGAAGGAATAAATGTAGGAAGTCCTGTAAGGAGACCCCATGGTGCTCCTTCCCCAGTCATGTCTCCTCTCCTGCAGAGCATACACGTGCGTCTCTTGCTGGGTTCCTTTGGTCTTTGCCTCTGACTCTAAACAGCACGTATGCTCACCTGTTCGATTATTGCTCTTTCCTCCCTCTGTACTTGACTCAGAATGGATATGAAGTTTCTAGCTTTCTTTCAGTGCTCTGCCTTCTTTGTGCGGAATACATGGCTTCCTAAACCACGTGCACCTTTAGTTTGGTTAGTCAGGTATTTAGTGTTCGAGTTAGGACTCCATAGTGCCATTCACAGCTAGGCAGCTGGTGTGATGGGATTGCTTTTCCTTTCCTGGATCAGGTTTTGTTTTCCCTGAAGTTCCTGTGAGTCTAGTTTGTTTTTTGTGTGTTTTAGTGTTATATGTATTTGTCATTAAAATTGAACCCCAAATTCAACAGTTGTCTAAATTTCTTTCAAGAAATAAGAGTATTTTTTATCTGATGAAATTCAGAATTTCATTAATCTCCTCTTGAATAAATCTCCCCCAGGCCCCCATCTGCTGGGATCTTCCTGAAGATCTCACTGCTCACTTGTGTTGGGTCCTTGGTTTCCTGGAACCCATGTCTCCCTTTCTTGACTTATTACCCTCTCATTTTGATGGAGCGCTTCCTCAAGGAGGCGCCTGGGAACAGATGCATGGGAGATAATGTTTTGAGAACACGTGTGTCTGTCTGAAAAGTGCTTTACTTCTACCCTGTATCTGAGTGAAAGTTGGACACCATTTTGCTCCGTCTTTTATCTTCCAAGGTTATCGTTGAAGGCTTCAGCCATTCTGATTCTTTGGTCTTCATATGTGGCTATTTCTTCTCTGAAGCTTAGTGCATTTCCTCTCTGAAGTTCAAAACACCCAGTGCAGCACTGTCCCTCAGAGTCTGTTTTCATCTAATGTCTTGCCTACGCTTTAGGTTCCTCTATTTGGAAGCTCCTGTTCTTTAACAAGCTGGGCATTTTTCTTGGTTTATTGCTTCGATTTGTTCCCATCAGCTTTCTCTTGGTAGAATTAGACTATCGTACCTTCTGGACCGACCCTCTGATTTTGCTTAGGTTGTCCACCTCCTTTCTGGAATATAGTCTTAGCTTCATTCTGGACATGCTGTTGAGGTCTCACCTCATTTCTCTAGGAGTGTTCTCTGACTCGCTGTGTCTTCTGACATCCTGGTTTTGTTTCATAGCTGTCCTGCCTCCCCTTTTCTCTCTGAAGACGCTCTCGAGTTAAGGTTTTCTTTCCCTGAAGTCATGGTTTACTTCAGGCTACTTTTTCTTTGAGGTTTTGGCTTTCATATCTGAGCTTTTGTGTGCTATCTGGTGATATTTTCCCTCTGCTCAAATGTCAGCAGTTGGGGCTTGCCAGCTGTGGCATTCACTGCGGAGGCACTGGCTGGGCCATTTCCTTATAGCATTTGGTCAGCTTCCTTCTGTCTCTCCAGATGCTCAAAAATACCTTCCAGACTCTTGCCTGTGTCCAGGAGGCCAAGTTAGGGAGAAGACTACAATCTTAGCAGTAACTACAGATGAACTTATTTCTGTGTCTTCAGAATGGTGTCTCACCCACCACTGTAATGGGTAACCCCAGTCCAAAGATTCTAGTTCCCTTTCCAGGGGAAAATCACAGCCTTTGACCAGGGTGCGAAAGGCGCAAAAAAAAAAAAAAAAAAAGTTTTTAATAGTATTTTCTGATCATTTTTCTTTCTGGGTGCCCATCAGCAATGTTATTTTTAGCTTACAACATGAATTTCACCTACATTTGTATTTCTTCTGTTCTTTACTACTCCTTTGTAGCCTACCTGTGGGTTTTCCTTTGTCTTACATGTGTGCTGAAATGCACTAGCAGAAGAGGTGAATAGGTCAGTCGTCCCAGTCAAATTGAAATGGTTGGGAAGCAAAGAAAGATTTCAGTTTTGCTGATGTCAGAGAATCGACATTGAAATCATATTTCCCTTAGAAATTGGAAGAAATAAACATGACAATTTTAGTTACCAAGCGTGGGGGAGGGGCATGTGTACTCAGGTGTTGTGGGATGGATATAAATAATTCAGCTCATTGGGAGGGTAATTTTGCCTCTACAGTGACTGTCCATGTACCCCCTCTAATCTTATTGAATTTGTGTGAATTTTCCTGCGGAGGTGCTGAATCACGAGAAATTGCCAGTTTTTACATTGTTTTCTGTAGTTGTGTTTTACAGTTTTTTTTTAATATTTATTCTTTTGAGAGCGAGAAAGAAAGCATGAGCAGGGAGAGTCAGAGAGTGTGAGAATCCCAAGCAGGCTCCGCGGTCAGCACGGAGCCTGACACAGGGCCCAGTCCCGTGACCACGAGATCACGACCTGAGCCAATGTCAAGAGTTGGTTGCTTAACCGACTGAGCCACCCAGCCAGTGTTCTACAATATTTTTATGATGAAAGACCTATTCCTTGGTAGACCAGCACTGCAGCAGGCTCACTGTAGTGGTGATAAAACCAATATTAACGTAGGCTTCATGGCCCCTGCCAGTCCTATCCCAGGCTCTGTAATAGGTGTGGGAGCTTCTCAGGAGGCTGAGCTGCACCCTGAGACCCCACTGCGGAACAGCCAGCCTCACCTGGAGCAAGGAGAGCTGGGAGCTCGTATTTAGTTAGCAGGTACCATTCGGCAATCAGTATGAATTTTTTTTTACAAATGAGTATTTTCTGAAAACTTTTTCGGGTTTTCCTTTTATTTGTATGAATTGATGTTTTTAGACATTCCAGAAGGTAGACCTTGTGAGACATACCAGTAGCGCTTGTCTCTTAGTATAGATGGTGAGGCCTTTGTTCTTTCTGCCAGACTGGAAAAAGTGTTGAGATATTTGTAAGGTGGGGGAGGTGGTCCTCACTGGACTGGGAGTCAGGAGACCTGGACTTCAGTTTGGGGCCCATTCCTTTTTTCTTTTTTCTTTTTTTTAAGTCTATTTGTTTTTTTAAAAATTATAAAAATGTTTATATTTTCGAGAGAGAGAGAGGGAGACAGAGAGACAGAGCATGAGCGGGGAAGGGGCAGAGAGAGAGAGAGAGAGAGAGAGAAGAGAGAGAGAGAGAGAGAGAGACACACACACACACACAGAATCGGAAGCCGGCTCCAGGCCGTCAGCACAGAGCCTGATGCAGGGCTTGAACTCACAAACCATGAGCCAAAGTCAGATGCTTAACTGACTGAGCCACCCAGGTGCCCCTAAGTTTATTTATTTTGAGAGACAGAGCAAGTAGGGGAGGGGCAGAGAGAGGGAGAGAGAGAATCCCAAGCAGGCTCCTTGCTGCCAGTGCAGAGCCAAACTCAGGGCCCAAACACATGAAACTGTGAGATCATGACCTGACTGAAACCAAGAGTCAGAAGCTTGACTGCCTGAGCCACCCACGTGCCTCCGGAGCCCATGCTTAATCATTTTTAATCACCCTTATGACTCTGGGTGTTTCTTGACCTATAGGACTTTAGCTCTTTCTTTTTAAAGATAAGAAATCTGAATCTCTGAGGGTTTGTCGTTGTTACCCTTCTGATAGCACAGAGCACTCGATCAACTCTATTTATCAGAAACTCAATTTTCAAGTTCAGAAGGATGGCACTTGGAGCTGATAGTCACTCATGTAGCACATTCTGTGATCCGCTGCGAGGGTGCACAAGTGATAGGAAAAGCTTTGCCTAGTAAAGCTCCTATTTGTTGATTCCTATGCAACAGGCCCCATGCCCTTTATTTCCAGGAGTGGTTCAAGCAGGTGATTTTGGCCCCCAAAGAACATTTGGTAGAGTCTGGAGACATTTTTGGTTGTCATGACTCGGAGGTGCTACTGGCATCTAGTGGTTAGAGGCCAGCGGTTCTCAGCATCCTGCAGTGCCCACGACAGCCCATGAAAAAGAATTGTCTGATTGAAAAAGGTCGGCAAGGCCGAGGCCTTGCTTTGCAGGGTCAGTCCTTAGAAGGTTCTGGGCTGTAGCAGTCACAGTTGTTCAGTTAAGAGTGGAGGCTGCCTGGATGAAGCTCCTTGCACGAGTGGCTGATTTAGTGCCGTGTCTCCTGCGCCGTTGGAGCCCTCACATCACAGATCTCCAGGAGGGTGATGGGAATAGACAGTCTTCAGTGAGCTTACTCCACGCACTCTCTGGTGGGGCACTGCGTACGAGCTGGCCCGATCCTTACAGCGATACCACCACTGAGAGCAGCTCCTTTTTACAGGACAGGAGACAGGGCACAGTCAAGATCTGTAATTATTCCATCCTTGTCTTTGTCCTCAGTTTTAGAAGTTTGACATATGTAAACATTTGGCCTTGACCTATCTACCTGGTGTTTCCTTTCTGTCTCCAGGGCGCCTCCAAAGCTTGGAGCCAAGAAGGCAGTATCCTATTCTAGACCAAGAGTGGGGCCATCCAAGCCCTTGCAGCAAGATAGATGACCTACCCTGAAATAAATACTAAAATTGTCTTGCATCCCTAAGATATTTGAATCTCTTTCCTTAGTTCAGTCATCGAACGTTAAGTTTTCACCAAGTGCATATCCATCAGCAAGTTTCGGGTAAGGAAGTGAAGCAAGATGGAAGTTCCACTTCTAGAGTCAGCAGTCGTGCGGGGCCCGTCTCTGTGGTAACCTGCAGACGGCTGCTGTCTGTCCCATCTGTGGCCGCTGTAAGGGGTCAGCTTTCTTCTCTGGACTCCTTCTGGACCGGTGTGTCCGTCCTGCTACAGCGACCCAGCACCACCATCTCCCTGACATCACCTAGTGGATGTGCAGGCCTCATGGAGTAGGTCCTCTCTCGGTTCTGCCTGCCCCATCCCCATCTGCATTACGGGGTAAGCCACCGATTGGCTCGTGCTTGTTCTGGATCCCTGAAGCACACAGAGCAGCGTGGTCGTGGCAGGTGACCTGCGTCTGCTTTGTGGGAACGAACCGGCAGGACAGCGTCGATCACTAAAATGGGAACATGCCGACACTCGTCTTTTACCAACTTCTGTGAATTACAGCGGGCTGCTGACTCCAGAACAGCTTTCTAGACTCAGGGATACACCGGACAGAGCAGTAAGCCAGTCTGAAGGCCAGGTCCCAACGTGTTGCTCTTGTGTTCTTCAAACTGCTGTTGAATCTGTGGCCTCAGCCAGCTGGGGAGCAACTTTTTCCTGAGGTTTGGATGTGCTCAGATTGGCAGACTGTTGTGGTCCAAGAGCGCTCAGCGCATGTGCCTTCTCCGCAGTAGAAGCGCAGCACAGCGTTCGGGGGCCAGCTGTGCTGGCCTGGTGTTCTTGTGCTTGTCTTCTAGACTGCGTCCCCTTTATCAGCATTCATTCCCTTGTGTGCACCTTCTGGCACCTCCCCTCAGGCGTGTGGACAGAGCTGGGGCCACATTTATGAGGCAGAGCAGTCATTCTCGGCCCCTCCCCGGAGGGGACCCTGTGAACACTGCTCAGCTCTCTCTCCCCCTCGGGAGCAGGACACACTGTCTTCCCAGCAGCAAGGGTGATGATGACAGTGCTTAAAGCTTCTAGGTACAGGGCAGGTCGGACCAGTGCTACTTGCGGTTTCTTTTTGGAGAGGGGAGATAACTTGAGTCAGGTAGGTGCATTCAGCAAGTACTATCCATTTGCCACAGAAAGTGTTGTGGAAATGGTTTTGCCCTTCAAGGAAGGCTCTGCCCTGGGAACTTGCTGGTGGTGTGGTGTGTCAGGCCTTTGTGTGTCACTGGGCATGCGTAGCTGCGGTTCAGCAAATGGGGCCGTGGCCAGTGACTCCAGCGAGGGGGCCGAGTTCCCCTCCCCTCTGGTTCTGAAGCAGCCTGCAGGTGCTTGACGGCAGCTACCTGCATGGCAACCGTGCCCGGCCTCCCAGGAGGTTTGCCTCTGGTGGCCCCAGAGAGAGCTGGCCTCCACAAACAGCCTTGGGGAAGTGGTGAGGCTAGAGAAAACACCCTTATCCCCCGAAAGAGGACCAGACCTCTCAGAACAAGTAAAGGTGGGAGGGGAAGAGGAGACAACAACAGACATGTAGAGTTAGATGAAATCATTCTGGAAAGGGGGTTGAGGACTTGGCATCTTTTTTTTTTTTTTTCTTTCTGTTTTAAAGATTTGGTTGAGGCGAGTGACTTGCTGAGAAGTGTTTCTGCTTCTCAGCGCTCCCTCAGAATAAAATGTGTGGTTTCTGATTACTTATCATATAGAGTTGAAAACTTTTGGTCCTCTTTCTTTAATCTTATAATTAAAAAAAAAAAAAAAATACGAGGAAAAGACAGCCCTGCGTGTACCTTTCCACCCGCTGTTGTACGGTTCTGACAGTAGTGAGCGAGTTACTGATGGTGCCCATAACTTCGAGAAGGCGCTGGAGCGTGTCTGAGTGGGACTCCACGCTCACTTTTGTCTCGGTGTTCTTGCTGGTGGAGACCATGCACTGAGCCCTGCACATCGGGCATGAGGCGAGAGCAAACGTGGGCTCCGGGCGCTGGCCAGCTGTGGAGCACAGAATCACAAGTCTGTGCTGCCCTTCACGTCACTCTTATGGGATGTGTTTTCTAATTTTCTTAGTACTTAGCTCATTTAGAACCACCTTTCGAATGGAATTGCTGAATTATATGTACTGTTTTGACTTTTTCTGGTAAATAGAAGATTAGCTAGGTGGTCCTGAAGTACTAGCTTAAAGCAGTGTGTGTGAGATCAATCTGAAGAATACAATTTTTTTCTTTCGAAACAAGGCTTCTATTTTGATACACTTGCTTATGCTCGCCACTGACTCGCCAGCCCATGAGACCAAAGTTCTGTGTTGCCTTTGTCGCCCGCCAGTGAGCTCAGCAGTGCTGCCAGGCTGCCTGTGCGCAGGGCCCCTTGGCTCCCAGTGCTCAGCACAGCAACGCCTGGGACGTGCAGACAAGAAGCAGCTGCAGCCAGAGTGACCCGTCAGGCCCGGGGCTTTTGGGGCCCCTCCTTAGTTTATACAGGTGCTGGAAATGATCGCCATGTCCCCTTGAGATCGGTAAGTGCAGTTCTTTTCTGAAAGATTGGGCAGACAGAGAGGAAAAGATGGTGTTGCTCAGGGCGAGTCAACAGTCAGTTTGTCAAAGTGTGGGTTGGCCTTCCTTGGACCGGTGAAAGACCTATGGCTTTTGTTAGTCAGCCTCCCCTTGTCCTTGGGTGCCTGGGGCTTCAGGTATGTCCATGCTGGTGACGCTCCTGGGCTGGAGACAGTGCGTGTCAACCTCCAGCCTTTCCGTTTCTTCCGAATGCAGGCTCGTTGGTTTTAGGTTGTGCTGGTGGTCTCAGGACTAAAGCTCAGGGAGGAGATGGCACGTGAAGAATTCAGTGATGATCTGTGGGTCCTTCCCTTCCATCTGATGCCACCAAAGTTGACTTGTATGGTGATTTCTGCTATCTGGGCATGTGGCTTTATTGAAGGCTGTAACCTGGTTAACCCTTATTTGGTAAGAATTTTTTTGTTTTAAATTTTTTTCATGTTTATTTATTTTGAGAGAGAGAGCACGCATGCGCGAGTGAGGGAAGGGTAGAGAGAATCCCAAGCAGGCTCCACCTGACAGCGGAGCTGAGGCTCGAGCTCACAAACTGTGAGATCATGACCCAAGCCGAAATCAGGAGTCAGATGCTTAACCAACTGAGCTACCCAGGTGCCCCTTGGTAAGAATATTTAGTTCCAAAATGTACTTTTCGTCCGTCTTATCTCCTCACCCTGTCCTGAAGTGGTAGAGGCGTGTGTGTGCTTTCCTCTCTTTGAAGCCATTGCTGAGTGACACGGTACCTCTCCTCCCCCAGCCGTGGGCTGGCCCTGTCTCGAAGTGTCTGGGTTTGTGGTTGGGGTTCCCGGTGCCAGCTCAGATGGGGTGTTCTGTGCTTTTCCCTTGTGGATGTGGTGTCCGAGAAGCCGGAGGAGCACCAGGGGGCTCCTGCCTCCTGTTGGGGGCCGGTGTGGGGTCCACGCTGACCCTGCTGTCGTTTGGGACGAGCAGCTGTGTGCATCTCAGGTTGTACCATCAGCAGCTTCCTTGACACTTTGTAACGGTTTGGAAAACCTGTGTCTTTGAACTTCGAGAAGATGATGCCTGACGGACATTAGTAAGATGGGGGCAAAGCTCTGTTGTGCCACATAGAAGGTGAGTGAGACACACACTGAGCCTGACAGATTAAACATGTAATCAACTTTGAATTTGAAGGATCAGCTGATTTTTTTTTTTTTTTCTTTCGAAAATAAGTCATTTATTTATTTACTTGTTTTCAAGTTAGAAAGTAGTTCTAGGGGCACCTGGGTGGCTCATTCAAGTGTCTGACTCCTGATTTTGGCTCAGGTCATGCTCTCAGGGGCATATGGTGGAGCCTGCTTGGGATTCTCTCCCTCTCTCTGCCCATACCCTGTGAGGCACCGTGAGCGCACTCAAAAAATAAAGTTAAAAAAATATATTAAAAAAGTAGTACTATTCTCCATTTAATTTTTTAAACTATCTTACAGAAGAATTGTAAGACTGGTACAAAAACACTTTTTCTTAACCGTTTGAGAGTAAGTTGGGCACATGAATCCTCATCACCCTTGGATATTTTGGGGTGTTTCCCACAAACAAGACACTTTTCCTCCTCAACCACAATACAACCATCAAAATCAGGACGTTAACAAGAATGCTTTGCTGCCTTCAGACCCATTCATGTTTCACCGCAAGAATCCATTCAGAAGCACACAATAACATTTCATCGTTGGGTCTCTGTAGTCTTCAAAATGAAACATTTATGGGGCACCTGGAGGGCTCAGTCGTTAAGCGTCTGACTCTTGACTTCGGCTCAGGTCATGATCTCACGGTTCCTGGGATGGAGCCTGCATCGGGGCTCTGTGCTGACAGTACGGAGCCTGCTTGGGATTCTCTCCCTGCCTGCCCCTCCCCTGCTCGTACTCTCTCTCTCAAAATAAATAAAACCAGCTTAAAAATAAACCTACAAGCTGGAACATTATTCAGTCTTACCTTGGCTTTCCTGGTCTTGTCATTTAATGAGTAAAGACACTTACTTTGTAGAGTGTCTCTCAGCATATATTTCATTTTGGTTAGATTCAGACTTTGCATTTTTGGCTGGAATAGCACTGAAGGCATTCTGGGTTTTCTTTGCATTCTGTCAGATGGCACACAAGTTCGGTTTGTCCCGTTACCAGTGATGCTCACTTTGATTGCTGATTAAGGTGGTGTCCGTCATTTTCCATAGTGGAGTCTGTGTCATTAATAAGTATGTGGTGGGGAGGTACTTGTGAAATTAAACATTTGTTCCTGGCAAATCTTCATATTGGTCACGTATCTGTATCAATACAGGCTAACCGTTGCCCATTTTATTTGCATTATCAACCTTTATCATCGCTACTTTACTACAGTGTTCATATTGACCCGAGAGTGCCCGCTTAAAGCTGGCTCCTGTGTCCTTCTGAAGCATCCCCGTCATTTGTTTAGAACCTCTTGCTTTTTGGTACAGCAAGACACTCTGGGCTCTTCATGTACTTTCCTGCCCCAGACCTGCAATCAGCCTTTGTCTTCAAAGAAACCTCCTTTTATGGCAAGTATTTGTAAGAGCAGCAGAGGCTGGACACCAGGTAGGTTGTTGTTGAAGTATTACTGACCCAGGCCCTCTCGGTGGATGGAGCCACAGAATGGGGTGTGTGTGTGTGTGTGTGTGTGTGTGTGCATGCGTGCACGTCCACACACGTTATACACAGTACACATATGCACACGTGTGTGTTTATAACACAGTCATGTCTACTTTTATCTCTCAATTGCAAAACATGAGTTTTTCTGTCTATTGAAACACATGAGTTCATTCCAGTGCTTTCAACTCCAGTCAGATAAGTTGGTGTTCATTCCAGTCTCTCCCTTTTAAGTCGGTAGCTGTCTTTTCCAGCAGTGATATTCCTTGATGTCAGTATCCCTCAGTGTATCTGCTTATTTGAGTAGTCACCCCTGTTTGTTACCGGTCTCCTGCACCGATGTCTTCTGCCCTCTTCACCTCGCTCGGCCTCTGTAACGTTCCCGTCCCGTGGAAGTGACCTCCTACTTCTCCTGGGCTCTGAAAACACCAGTGATGTGGATATCCTTTTACATGGAAGCCCATAGCCTTTTAATTTTTAAAAATAAAGCCCTGTACACTCTGTTTTTGCCCTTTCCGAGCCATTGCCTGAACCGTCGTTTCATTGTTTGAGACAGCACACCGACTGTGGTTTGGACCTGTCACCACGTAGTTACCACTTGCTTACTGATGCGCACTTGTGTTCTTTCTAGTTCTTTGCCTTTGACAGTGCTTCTGTGAGTTTTCTTATACGTGTTACACCTATGCCTTCTGCTTTCTTCTGCAGGGTTTCTGGACAGTGGCTTCTTTCAAGTGTGACTGCTGAATTGGATTGTGTGTCTGTCTCCTCATGATGTGTTTTTAAGTTGCCTTCTGGTTTTACACATCCTCAGTAGGCGAGTAGCCTGTTTTTCCTCACCATTTCAAAAATCACGCCACTTCTGTTTTTTTTAAGTAGGCTTCGTGGCTAGTGTGGACCCCAACAAGGGACTTGAACTCAGGCCCCTGAGATCAAGACCTGAGCTGAAATCAAGAGTCCGATGCTCACCCGACTGAGCCACCAGGCGCCCCCCAAAATGGCACCACTGTTGTTCATCTTTGTTGATCTCCTGAAGTAAGGGCTGAGTGAAGGAGAGCATCCGTTCATGTTCGTGTGCAGTTTGTGTTACTTTCTGTGAACTGCGGTCACGTGTCTAGCTTGTTTGTTGAGGTGTTTGCCGAGCGGAGAAGAGCTCTTACTGGTATTCTAACTTCTCTGTAGACGATCTGTGCTGCATAAAATTCTTCAGCGCTCACAAGCGTCAAACGAGGCAGTACCTTCCTTGTTGGTGTCTGCAGTCTGTATCCTCAGCAGACTTTTGCACCCCTAAATCACTGGTTTTTCTCCTCAGTCTTCTAGCTCCCTGAGGCTTGATTTTTTACTTTCGGATCTCTAATGCAGCTGGAATTTATTTTGGTGTATAGTGTGAGATAGAGATCAGTTTTTATGTTTTTCCAAAATGGGAAGTGGTTGTTGGCCCACTTTTCTGTTTGTCGCTCTCCTTCCTTACTAATTTGAGAGGGCACTTGCATCAGATGGTAAACCCATAGTGCTCGTGGGTCTGTTTTATTCATGCCCTTTCCTCTTTCTTAACCAATACCGAGTACTAGTTACTGTAGCTTCATCTTGTGTTTTGCTAGTCTTTGGTGAATGTCAACTCTTTTTTATTTTTTTGAGGCCAAATAATCTAGGCAGATTTTAGGTAGATTTGGGAAATTTTTTACAGTTAAAAAAAAAAAAAAACTCCTGGGATGTTGGATTAGTTTCTTAGGGCTGCCCTAATAAATTACCACAAGCTTAGTAGCTTCAAACAACACAAATTTATTCTCTCACAGTTCTGGAGGTGAGAAATCTGAAATCTGGCAGGGCCACACACTCCCTCTGCGGTCTCCAGGGGAGAAGCCATTCTTTGCCTCTTGTGGCTTTTGGTGGCTGCCTCTACACTCCTTGGGCCGTGGCCACATCACTCCAGTTTCTGCCTCCATCTTCTTACAGCTCTCTCTTCCGCATGGGGTCTCTCTGCTGCTCTTTTATAAGGGCACTGACAGTGGCGTTTCGTGCCTGCCCAGATCATCCAGGGCAGCCTCCTCAAGATCTTTAACTTAAACTGGAAAGACTGTTATTTCCAAATAAGGGAACACTTATATTCCACATACTAGGAGCTGGTGCCTCCAGGCAGACATTTTCAGCCTACCTCAGGTATTACTGGGCATCTCCTTGAGGGCGTAGATGAATTTGGAGGGAGCAGACGTCTTCTCTGTGAGAGGTCTCTTGGACCAAGACCTGGCATCGTCGCCACGATATGAGCCCTTAGCGTGTGTTGTGTGTGCGCGTGTGTGTGTGCGCGTGTGTGCTTGGTATGGCTGATGTGCTAAACTTTCCTTTAGTTTTCCTAGCTTTTTGTTGTAATAGAGGGGACTTCTAGACAGATGTTCATCTGCAAATAGTGACATTTGTCTCTTTGCTTAATGACGCCTCCTTAGGTTGCACGTTTGACAGTCTGCGACAATTGTAGACATCCTTGCCATTTGGATACTTTTGGCTTTACAGTAAACATGATGTATTTTACCTCTCGGAAATGTCCTTCATATAGCCATGTCCTTCTGTTGCTGATGTTAAATTCAATAGGAAGCAAGGAACAGACACCGAATTTCCCCGTTCTTTTGAGCATTTTTAAAATAGCCCTGTATCAGTCATGTATATATACCCGTGTATGTGTGTGTGTATATTTATGTATATACACATGTATGTGTTTATGTGTGTGTATGTACTCCTTTGAGCTATAAATTCGAGATGCATACATCTCCTGATATTGAATCCTTACTATATCCCTAGAACAGACCCTACTTGGTCATGCTGTCTTATTCTGTAAACTAAGTGCTGGATTTATTGGTTTGGTGTTTTGTTGAAAACTTTTCACATTTGTACGCTGGTTCATAGTTAAGAATATCTTTTCTCTGCAGCACTCACTCATTGACTGGGGAAGCAAACAGTGCCTTGATTTGCCTTTTCACCATGTACAAACTGTGTTTTGGATGAAAGGACCCAGCTGCAATGGGTGGACCCTGATTGGCCATGGCTAATAGACATATCCCAACCCTTTGGTCCCTTGACTACAGTTATTGGTCCCCTGGTGGGCTTAGAACCCAATTAATGCCAGTGAGATACAAAAATAAATTTGTTGGGGCCCCATGGGGCAAAGAAGCTCTTACTTCCTTGGGAGCTACCAGAAGATATAATTACTGCCATTTGTAACGGTCCTTATTTCAAAACCAAGCAAGGATAGTATTGTATCATTGTGAGCTTGTATTCTCTGTTTGTTCTTTTCTTTGTAAGACTAGCAGGAGTTAATTGCTCCTTAATTGCTATTTTCAGAGAAACTGATTTTGGTTTTGATTGATCAGCTAGTTTTTGTTTTTGTTTTCTATCTCACCAATTCTTCTTTTTATTTTTTTCTACTTTCTTTGATTTTTCTTTTTCCATTTGACTTGAATACTTAGCTCATTTATCTTCATTTTTCTTTATAATAAAACTTACACATTTGATTCACCCTCTGAGTACAGCTTTGGCAACATCTTTCTAAAATTTATTTATTTATTTTGAGAGACAAAAAAAAGAGTGAGGGAGGGGCAGAGAGAGAGGGAGACACAGAATCTGAAGCAGGCCCCAGGCTCTGAGGTGTCAGCACAGAGCCCAGTGTGGGGCTTGAACTCATGAACTGTGAGGTCATGACCTGAGCTTAAGTCGGAGGCTTAACTGACTGAGCCACCCAGGTGTCCCTTGAGTATTTTATTCTAAAGCAAATCTCAGATTTTGTGTTACTTGTAAATACCTTGGCACGTATCTTTAGTAGAGGACGGCTTAAAGAGGTCATACGTGACAAAATTAACTGTACATTGTTAATATCATCCAACATCTATTCTGTGTTTGGTTTTCTCCAAACGTTTTATCAGGTTGGTTTGAATCGAAACCCATCAAAACCCAAAGAAGGTCTCCACACTGCATTTCATTGATGGCCTCTTCTGTCTCTTTTAAAATATATAAGAATTTTTCTTTCTTCTCTTTTTTTCTTTTTTTGATGTTTATTTTAGAGAGAGGGGGAGGGGCAGAGAGAGAGGGAGACACAGAATCCGAGGCAGGCTCCAGCCTGTCAGCACAGAGCCTGATGTGGGGCCTGAACCCACAAACCACGCGAGACCATGACCTGAGCCAAAGTCAGACACCCAACCCACTGAGCCACTCAGGTGCCCCTCTTCTCTTTTTTTAATGCCCTTTATTTTATGAAAGCAACAGGGACATTTGTGCTGCCCACATTCTGGATTTGGTTGATTGTATTGTGGTATGCGGTGTGTTTCTGTGATCCTCATATTTCCTGTAAACCAGCAGCTATGTCTAGATGCCTAATTTGTTTCCGGTTTGATTCTGTGCCCCCACCCCAGGGTGTGCGGAGTGGGAAGGAGGAGAGGTGTCAAGAATATACCCTAGACTGTGCTGTGTACACGGCACATATTGCATTATATTGTATTATACCAGGAGGCATCGTGGCATCACGTGTGTCGTTTGTGATGTTTAAACTGACCAGTGGGCACAGTGTCAGCAGACCGGTTCCCTCACATTCTTTATCAACCAGGGATCTAATAGGTTTAGTCGTCATTTTGCTTGTGTCTGTTATTATTTCATTGGTGCATTAGTTTCCTTTTGCCGCTGTAACAGATTGCCACAGACGTGGCCGAAGTCCGTCTCTCTGGTAAGTCATGGTGTGGGCAGGGTCTCCTTCTGCAGCGGAGGAGAGAATCTGTTAAAGTACATGATTTCAAGGATGCTGTGATTACACATAGGTCCCACCTGTGCAATCCAAGGTACTCCCCCCATCTCGGTGACAGTCACAGGCTTCAGGATTAATGACCTGGATATCTTGGGGGACAGTGAGTTAACCTATAATTGGCAAGTGCAAAATGAAGACTTTTCTATTTCTGCATTTATTAGCTGGCATTCTCCTATAAAGAAGGTTTCCCATCTCAGTTCCGATTACCCTGTAGTGCAGCTCCTTCCTGTTTTTATCACTACTTTATGCACTGGGACCAGCAACTTCCGAAGCGACAGAGCATTTTTGTGGCTTCTCTCTTCTAGTCTTATAAACTTACGGATACGTATATGATTGTGTGTCAACCCATTTAAGCCATTTTTTGAAGCTCATATTATTTCCCCCAGGTGGCTCTGTGTTCTTTGGACATGACCCCATTAGTCTGTAACTGCTTCCTCTCTGCCACAGCAAGGTGTCCAGCCTTGTCCATGTTCTGTTCCCAACCTGAGATTTTTCTGAGGAGCCCTGGTTCCTTTTAGTGGTGAATGGTGTTTGGATGCCACAGACCACGTGCCAGGTGGGGATGCTTACTGCCACTGTGTTGTGTTAATGGTAAAAATAAAGCAGTACATTATTTTACCAGCAAAAATGGATTTTATTGGAGAATAATAGAATTGCAATTCCAGACGTGCAAGCTGTGGCAAAGAGGTAGGCAAGCCCAACAGAGAAGAGGAACTTCATCACTACTCCCTGAACCCATCCACATAACCAGTATCAGGAAGGATATTATTTCTAGAGTTTGTACTTCTCTGGTTTCTATGACTAAAATACCTGTGAATCGTGCTATATTCAGTAGAATTTGGCCTCCATCCCTTTCCTCTCTCATCTATGAACACTGTTTCTTTCCATTCTCTCTTTTTGAAAACATAAGCAGATAGTATATACTAAGTGTGTGGGTGTGCACACGCATGCGCGTGTGTAGACACAGTATTTCTGATTCTTTCTTAGAGGAAGGCAGCGTACTCTGTCCCTGCCTGCCGTTCTCCGTTGCCTTTGTTATTAACCGCGTACACTGGAGACCACACGTGCTCGTGTGTGGAAATCTCTCCACGCCTTTTATGCTGCATGTTCCTCATTTGCATAGAGACAGCATGGTTTGTTTGGTCAGCCTCCTCCTTAGTGGAAGTTTTGGCTGTTTCCAGACTTTGTTACCTTTTTATTTCTTGCTGTTTGTGTGCTGCCCTTCCGTGTAACCCTTCCTTGACACAGTAGGTGGAGGCCATTCCAAATAGCTGCTTACCGTCGGCTTGGAGGTGGCCTCTGGGCCACCAGAGAGCTAGTCTGGAGCCACCACGCTGATCTGCCTGCTGCTTCTTACCCTTCCTCTCTGTGTCTTTACCCTACATCCCTCCCTCTTTGGTTGGTGCTGATTTTCTAGTAGTGGGTTAATAGTTTGTTCTTGCCCTGTGTACCTTTCTTGCTAAACAGGTGAAGTGTCTCAGTTCCTGCTTCCCAGAGGCTTGTGCGGCGTGCTGGTCTGCTCTCAGTCCAGGATATCAGTTGTCTGAGGCAGGACAGAATAGGGTACACCTGCTTTGGTCTGTGCATCGGACTTGTGTTGGTGCAGCTTTATGTTGACCTCTTTAGGGCGACGGCTATGCCAGGAATTCTTTAAATAGGAGAGTGAGGTTCACTCCCTAGAGCTGACTCAGAAAGACAGTCAGTACTGGGAGAGGTAGTGGAGTCCCACCTCCTCATTTGACAAACGAGAAAACAGGCCAAGTGAAGAGACATGACATGTCCACATTGAGTGTCCACCAGGGCTTAATACCCTGAAGAGGAGAGGATCCAAAGACTTGATTTTTCTGATATTTGTTTCTTGGTAGAGAAGCATTACATTTCCACTTGGTCAGGACTGGGTCCCGTTCCTAGGTATTTCCACCCATGGCTTTCGCTAACTTGCTTTCCCTACTCTAGCATGATGTTTTATAAACATGGCTCATAGACCTTTTCTATGTAGATTGTAGGAAGAAAAAACCTCTTTCAAGAATAAATTGTTGCCTTTGGTCAAATTGCAGTTATTTTGTTTCTTATAGTTTTAATGGGATTGATAGGCAGAAGATCAAAAGTATTTTTTTTTAATTGTAGGACTGAGGGGAGCTACTGCCAGAGCCCTCCTGCAGGCGTTCCATTCCCAGCCTGCCCTACCGTCCTCTTCCCGAGCCAGTGTTACCTTGAGGGGGGACTTGCTGTGGCCCCCAGTCTGTCAACACTCTGAAACCTGTTACCATGGCATTCAGAGACACGAGTGACCCAAGGGTCACATGATGCATTTCCACCTGGAAGTAGTGGTTGGTTCCTATAACAAAACAAAGAGTTTTAGACATGAAGGCGGCCCCGAAGAGTGGTTAGAGCCCAGCGGTTGCCACGTGCGGGTGTGCCTGCTGAGAGCAACGTGGCCCAGTTTGTTCCGTGCGAGTCCAGTGAGTGTTTTTCTATATGCGGAGGGGAGACATGTCTCTGAAGTTTCTCCCTGCCTCTCGGTTTTCCCAGCCGTGTGTGCCAGGAGCTGGGCAAACTCTTCACTTCAGTCCTGCTCTTCAAATACATGAGGACCGTCTTGGGTATCTTCCAGTTCCCAGGGGCTCTCGTGAGTTTGTGTCAGGCCGCCTCTTTCTGCAATCAGCAGTCCCTCACAAGGAAGTGAACAACAAAAAAGTCTTACTTCAGATTTCTTGCCGATACTTCAGTCTAATAAAACAGCAAAGAAAATAAATCTGGTGACTCTGCCTTTCCCTGATCTGCGGCAGCTAACCCTACTGAATCGCACCTCTTCTTTTCCCTCTCCAAATGGAAGTGTCTTTGTGGAAACAGTAAGGAGCGTCACCTACCACAAACTAGGCCTCCCTGCAGGTGATTCACAGGAGCACTCAGCACGTGTCCACCCATAATTTCTAACCCTTTCGCACCGCACCGTTTTCGGGCCAGGGTTAGAAGAAACACATGCTGTTTTTATATGTGCTTACCTCCCAACTTCATAAAATTGCTGCTTTTTCAAGCCAGTAAGCATAGTCCCCTCCTCTATCCAGCTCTGATCCTGGTGTGTCCTGGTGCCTAGCTCCGTGCTCCCGGTTCTCCTTGGTGGCCTGGCCGTCCTAGAAGTAGCTCGTGGGTGTTTCATGCACGTACGAGCACGTCTCTGTCTCTAACACTGCCGGCTATGTAGCAGTGTGACCTAGGGCTGCCCCTTCCTCCTGAGTTGACTCGGCCACTGGTTATATAGTTGAGGGAAGGGCACTTAACTCATTCACCAGTCTTTTTATTGATGTGTATTTATTTTAGAGAGAGAGACCGATAGACAGATGCGGGGGAGGGGCAGAGAGAGGGGGGGAGAGAATCCCAAGCAGGCTCTGCAGCTGTCAGCGCAGAGCCCAACATGGGGCTCGAACTCACAAACTGAGATCATGACGTGAGCTGAAACTAAGAGTCAGATAGATGCTTAACTGACTGAGCCACCAGGTGTCCCTCTTTCCCCCATTATTTGATACAGGGCTGCAACCTAGTATCCGAGGGTCTGCAGACTGGATTCTACTTAATCTCTTTCTATGCAAACCAAATATAATATGTTATCTGGGACATTCAGCATCAGTTTCTTTTAAGTGGCTCAAGAACTTAAGACACAGAGTAATTAGAATGTCCGATTCCTTAAGGTTTTTAAGAATTGTTCACTTGATATTTTTTTTAAAGCAACCTGCCCTCATTGAGAATTTCAGTGTGATAAGTTGAATATTCATAGAACCATTTCGCTCTTCTTTCCTTATTTTGTATTATTTTTAAATTTATGTGGTTACTTACATATGTTAACAAGCAAGGCTGGCATAAACAGGTTTGGGAGTGAGCGTACACCATCCCGGGTGGGAGCTGGACTTCAAGGTGCGCTGGAGGCCGTCCGTGCGTGGAGGGGTGGTACCGGTTCCTCCGTCCTCTGGCGGGTGGGGGCTTGCTCACTCAGCAGGTCAGTTATGAGACTTGGGGCCCCGCCATCATCTGTTCACCTAGCCCCTTGCTAATAGAAAGAACACCAATGTCCAATCTTTTGCTCCTGCAGAAATGCTATAATATATTCGTTTTTCACCACATGAGCATATGTGGGAGAAATTCTAAGAAGTAGGAATTGCGGGGTCAAAGAATATTCATACTTTAAGTTACAATATATAATTCAAATTGCTCTCCAAAGAGATCACATCAGTTACTCCTCCAGCCACACTAGTGTTCCTGTACCTTTTCTGACACTCATGAAACTTTGTTTTTGCCAAACTGAGAGGTGTAATGTAGAATCTCTTCTTACTTTGAACTTGCATTTTCTTTTGTGCAAATCAAATGGTTTGTTTTTTTTTTTTTTTTTTTTTTTGCATTTCTGTAAAAGATGTTTGTATCTTTTGCTCTCTTTTTTTGGTGGTTAATGGGGTTTTGGAGTCCTTGGAAGAGATTTTGTGAACTAAACTTGGTCACCTCTTCCCCGGAAGTCCTTGAGGGCACTTACTGTGCCACACACCCCAGGGCGCTTGCAGCAGCGGCGACACGAGGGACACAGTACCCATTTCGTGTTCCTTCCCCAATCTAAATTTATGTATCTTAAGCAAGAAATTTGTAGTAAATTGATTTGGGACTTTTAAAAGTTTATTGACAAGAAAAAACTTTTTGTCAGATTACACTTCTGCTTTGTTTTGGAAAGCCAGCTCTATAGCACTGTTACTCAAATAAGAGTTTCATGTAGAATTTAAAATTTTCTACTATCCACCTTAAAAATGTGAAAAAGATACAAGTAAAATTAAGTCAATAATGTATGTTGTTTAACCCAATCCAAAACATGGTTTCCTCATGTAATCGATATAACATTATCAGTAAAGTGTTTTACATTTTTCATATGAAATCTTCCAAATCCAGAGTGTATTTGAGGCATAGATCACTTACCAGTTTGAACTAGCTACAAATCAAGGGTCAGTAGCCACAGTTCACCAGTATATGCTGGCCAGCATGGCTCTAAAGAGTAGTTTTCATTTCATTTCTATGGAAATCCATTAACTTACTCTTTTGAACCTAACATTTATCTCATTCACTTTTTTAAAAAATATTTATTTTGAGAGAGAGTGCACACGCATTCACGAGTGGGGTGGGCAGAGAGAGAGAGGTTGAGAGAGAATCCCAAGCAGACTTCGTGCTGTTAGCACAGAACCTGATGCAGTGCTTGATGTCTCAAACCGTGAGACCGTGACCTGAGCAGAAATCAAGAGTCCGGATGCTTAGCTGACTGATCCACCCAGGCGCCCCGTCCTGTCTGCTTTTTAAAGAGTTACAAGGTGTGCTTATCTGACACATATTCTTAAATTAGACTCCAAACAAATGCTATTCTTTACTCATCTGTATAAAGATATACTGGTGGGGCACCTGGGGGGCTCAGTTGGTTAAGTGTCCAACTCTTGATTTCAGCTCAGGTTATGATCTCACAGTTGTGAGATCGAGCCCTATGTAGGGCTGTGCGCTGGGCACAGAACCTGCTCAGGACTGTCTCTTTCCTTTTCTCTCTGTCCCTCCCCTGTGTGGGCATGCTCGCTTGCTCTGTCAAAATAAATAGACAAACTTAAAAAAACGTGGATCGTTTCAGTGTTCATAAAATCAATGTAGATTTCATTTAGTGGAATTAACGCAAATATTCCCATACAGTGAGATAGCTCCACAGGGCAGTTTATCTTCCTTCCTCTTTTTCACAATTTACAGAGGCCTCGATGGTTTATAAATGGGAAACTTACAAACGCTGAGAGCCTAAACAACTTGTCAAGGTGATCCAAATAGGATCTGAGTAAGATTCTGAACTTACATCCTAATAACAAGCTTGGCGTTCTTTATACAGTCTGTTCTCACTGTGGATGCCCAGAATGACTTAGTTGAAACTTAGGTTAAAGAGAAATACATGAAATCTAATAACAGTGTTCATTGAAGACAATTGTCCCCCTCTCTGTCACTTCCTGAAAAGTGAGGACACTGATGCAGTTAGTAGGAAGGGACCGAAGGGGTGCAGCGGAAACCATGGACTGTGGCCGTGTGTTTTTCTGTCATCTGAACTGGGCTCCTTTATTTTAGGGAAACAAGGCTACCAAGTTGAAAGTACTTATTGTAATACATATTATTTCTGAGCCAGAGAAAGGAACCTAGTTTTGATGCGTTATTAGAATATGCTACCAGTCAACCTGACACTGAGGTTTACAGCCGAGTGTAAATATGCCAAATCGTAGAAGGAGTTTTTGGTGTATCTCAGCTATCAAGAGGGCGAGAACATACTCTCCTTTGCCCCGGCGCAACTGCCGCCCTCCATAGGGGAGAGCAAACTGTGCCAAACACCCCCATCCCTTAGTGCCAACTTCTTACCGGATCGCAGGGCCTCCGAGCAAGTCATCAGACCTGAGCCGCTCCCGCAGCCTCGGAGATGTCCTCGGGCCCACTGTTCCTCCTGACCCCGATCAGCCAGCGCGGCCCCACCTCAGGGAGTCCTGTCAGGTAACTAGTGAGGGCAGAGAGGGTAAGTCGTCTACGCTACACACCTTAGTTTGTTTCCCACGTTTATCCATCGACAGGTTTTGCAGAATTGTTGGCTGTTGCTAACACTGTGCTGTTATGAACAACATCCTTGCCTACACTTCCTTCTACTCGCGTGGGAGGACATTTTTCCACAAGTAGATGTCTGAGAGTAGGGTTAGGTCTCACGGTCTTTGCATCTTTGGCCTTAGCCGGTCTTGTGAGCGCTATAAAGTAAGGACCTAGCTTTTTGCTCATCTAGATAACCGCTTTTCCCAGGGATGTCAATTGTTAGTTCATCCACAAGGCCTTCTCTGAGAAAAGTGACGGCATCTGTTAAGGCGGCCAGCTCAGTGCCACTTGTCTGTGTCGTCGTTCTCTGCGCCTGTCCCTGCACCACGCTATCTGAAGTACTGTACCTGTAAAATCTCCGAGCTGTAATTGGCTGTTCACGGCCTTTGATCTTTTGTATAAGATTTGTTGCATAAATATAATTGCACATGTAAATATTTTAAAAATTATATACAGAAATACAGTATTATAAAAGTGTTATGTAGAAATGCTGTTGTCTAAATAAAAATTGGGGGCGCCTGGGTGGCTCAGTCAGTTGAGTGTCTGAATTCAACTCAGGTCATGATCTCATGGTTCGTGAGTTTGAGCCCCACGTCGGGCTCTGTGCCAACAGCTCGGAGCCTGGAGCCTGCTTCAGATTCTGTGTCTCCCTCTCTCACCGCCCCTCCCCTGCTCTATTTTCTCTCTCTCGCTCTCAAAAATAAGCATTTAAAAAAAAGTGCATAAAATCTGGTTGTAAAACTCCAGAGGCGCACACACAGCACACCCTTTTTAAGGTACAAGTTGCATTTGTACTGAATTTCCAGTCTGATTAGGGGAGGACAGTCTTTATGATTGAGCCTTCCTCTATAGGTAAATGTGGCATTTCTCCATTTAGTTAGGTCTATTCTGTATTTTGACAAAGGTTTTTAGACTCTTGTCTATAAATTCTATTGTTTTCTTACTAGATTTATTCCTGATGTTTGGTGCTGGTGTTTTGGAACATAATTGATTGTGTGTACTGATCTTGTTTCCAGAAAACTTTTAGTTCTAACCGTATGTCCGTAGATCCTCCTCGATCTTGTACTTGGGCATACTGCCTGTGAGCAGTGCAGCTGTTTCCGGTGCTCATAGGTTTCTTTTTCTTGCCTCCTGCCCTACCTGGGATCTCAAGTGTAGATTCACACAGCAAAGGCGCTCCCTTTCAACCTGTTGTCTTCATGATCCTGAAGTGAATGCTTCTAATGAGAGCTTCTGGTAGACGCCAGAACTGGCATCTCGTTAGGGAAGCGCCCTCGTATTCATCCTCTTTAGCAGGAATGGGCAAATTCTGTCAGACCTTTTTTTTTTTTAATGCTTATTTATTTTTGAGAGACAGACAGAGTGCAAGCGGGGGAGGGGCAGAGAGAGAGGGAGACACAGAATCCAAAGCAGGCTCCAGGCTCTGAGCCGTCAGCACAGAGCCTGACGTGGGGCCCAAACTCATGAACCGTGAAATCATGACCTGAGCTGAAGTCAGCTGCTTAACCGACTGAGCCACCCAAGCGCCCCCGGACTTTTTATTGGAACGTTTTGAGGTGATAAAATCATTCTTGCCCTGATGTAATCACATGGTGAATGACTTAGTCTTTCTGATATTGCAGCACCTTGCCATATTGGGATAAAATTGACGTTACCATTATATATTATTGTGTTTTGACTGTCTAGATCAGTTTGCTAGATTATTAAGTAGACAAAAGTCATACATTTTTTCTCTTGTTAGCCTCGTCTGGGAAATATTAAAGTCTCCTAGCTTTGTGAGTGAGTCGAGTTGGGAAGATAATGTCTCAGGGCTTCCTTACAAGAGCCTCTGGGCCTGTCTGTGTGTTGAGGTCTTTATATTTGTTTCTTTGAAAATTGGGGAGAATTGGTTATGTAAACTTTCTGTTTCTGACAGACTCCGTTTGGGTGACTTGTTTTTCTGGAAGTTGCCTGTTTCCTCTGGTTTGCAAGGTGTACGTGTGTGTGTTCATGTTTTTGAATCTGTAGAGTTCTTCTGTGATTTTTCAGAGTCTCTGCTGTGGCTGTAGTTTCAACCTCCTTGAATTCTTAGTATTGGCTTTTTTAAAGACTTAGCTGGAAGTTGTATTTATTCTCTCCAGTGTATGTCTTTTATTTCATTAGTTTCTTAACCGTATTTCTTTCAACTTTCTTTAGATTTATTCTATTCTTCTAATTTCAGGAGAGGATGATTAAATTTTTACTTTTTCCTCTTCACTAGTATGATGGCTTATGACTATAAACTTGTCTCCAAGCAACACTCTGGCTTGATTCCACAAGTCTGGATATATAACTGCTTATTGTTCAGTTCTAAAGATTTTCAGATTTCTTCTTTGACCCAGGAGTTATTTAGAAGCAACCTTTTAAATTTCCAAGCTTCTTAAAATTTTAGGTTGACTTCTAATTGATTGTGTTGTAGTCAGAGAACGTTGGTTACGCTATTAATTCTTTGCCATTTGTTTTTGTTTTGCCTTAGCTGCTGGCCAGTTTTTATAAAAGGTCCCTTGTGATTGAAAAGAACATGTTATTTCTAATAATTGGGCAAAGGATTACATTCGCCTTTTTTGCAAAAAAGTAGGTTTATTAACTGCATTGTTTTAATTATCTGTACATTTTTAATTGTCATCATCTCTGTTACCAAAAGAGTGAGTCTGCCTTCCTCTGTAATCCTCGATATGTCAGCTTCTAGTAACCTTCCTGCTACTACGGTATACGTGTTGTATCTGTGTTTTTAGATGCGTGTATAATCAGAATTGAGATTTTTTATTCTTGACCTTAATAATGCTTTTTATCCTACAGTCTATTTTATCTGAAATTAATACGGCTAGCTCAGGTTTCATCAGTTAGAATTTGCTTGGAGTATTCTTCCTTCCTTTATTTAGCCTCTGGGTCCACCTGGTTTAGGTCGCTTACCTAGCTTCTAGCTGGATTGTGTATTCATCCTAGATTTTTACCATGTTTGGATTCATTTCTTCCGTAATATTTTGTGCTTCCTTTTTCTTGCTTTTTCCTTGCTTGTCTTTTACTTCTCCTTCCTATTCTGTTTTCTTTTTTCCCTGTCTTTTAGTTAATAATACTAATACAAAGTATGTAACTGGTAAGTAATCATGTATATTGTAATGACTGCCTCTGTACATACCACCTAATTCAAGGTCTAGAACATTGCCAATAACGTCTGTTTGAATCAGTTTGGTTTTTGGTTTGAAAGTTAAAAATTGGGCTTTCACTGGATTGTCTTTAAGTTTGTATCATTTATTTAACAAGGGCTAAAATTAGTATCTCTAACCTCTTCTCAAATAATGATCTTGGAGTACAGCAAGTTCAGTTGCTTCCTTCTACTTCATATCTTATTGCTGCTTACAATTTTAATTGAATTTTATATTTTCATTTCTTCCACGTTGTATTGCTGTTATTAGTATATGGTCAGTGCTTGTTTCACTTTGTCTAGGTCACTGGTTTCTTTCCCAGGGCTCCCTCCCGCAGGGTTCTCTGGCTTTCATCCTCTTCCTGCGAGAGTGTGTCCTCGGATACTTACTTCAGCAGTGAAGTACCCTCCAATAGCAGTGGCTTTCTCTTTGTCTACATGTGTCTCTTTCACTCTTGTCCTGAAATGGGATGAAGGTACCTCCTTCAGCGTAGTTTCCAGGTCTGATTTCATTGTCCCCTGGTGGGCAATGTGCTCTCATGTGGCGTTCCTCCGTAGATGACCTGTCTTGTCACTAGTCAGTTACAGGTTCTACGCTTGTCTTTGGTAGTCTGAGGTTTCACTGTAGTGTGTTTCAGTGCGGATAAGTTTAAATGAGGCTGCTAGCTACCTGTTCTGTCTCTTACATGGGGTTGGGTGGGTGTCTTTGCATTCTAGAATTTTCTGTATTTTTTCAGTACTGCTCTGTTCTTTATAGTTGCTTTTTCCAGGCCTTCTATTCGACACAGTCGGACTTCCTCATCCTCTACTCTATAGTTCTCAACTCCTTCGTTCTGTATCTTGATTTTTTTTTTTAAGCCACCTTTATGTCTTACATCTCTCATCACTTCAGGATTGTTCTCACAGTCTCAGTCTGATAGTTCTGTCATCTGAAGTTCTTGAGTCCAGTCCAATTTCAGTCTTCTTAACTTTTCGAATTTTGGACTTTAAGCCTCTTTACAGTGTGGGTAGATTTGTGGATATCCTTTGTAGCCTAGTATGAGGCTTTTCTTCTGAGATTGCTTTCTGATTTACTGATTTCTAGGTTTGGACTAGGGGGTCTTGGAAAAATGGGGTTACAAAGATTTGAGCCCTAAGCCTTTGTTTAGAGTGTTAGCCCCTGCTCTGTAGGGGGCCCCACCTCCAGCACAAGCCGATTGGAAAGGATCTGTGCTGGTGGGCTTATTTTCTTTCTCCCCCTACATGGCCTACCTCCTTTGAGAATTTGTCCTTTTGGGGATCATGGCTCTTAAGTGGGTGGAGGGGGGAGTTCTGTTTGTTTTGTTTTTGTTTTTGTTTTACCTTGAGCCAGCCCACATCTTCTCCCTTATCCTCTTGAGGGCTGAAAACCCAAATGTCACAGACTGATGTTCACTTCTTGATGTAGCCATAGGGGGCTCACACATTATCTGGTGTGACTGTGCCTGGACTCAGCCCTCTCAAAATTTGCCTCTACAAACCGTTAGTTTCAATATACTGAAGCTTGCTGGGAAGAAAAGCTGGTCATAATTATCAGCAAAGGAGCACCCTGGGATGGTTCGTAGCACAGATGCAACATTGGATTATGTAATTTTTTTTGTTAACTGTATTTTTTTAACCTCTTTCAAGGCCTTCATGCACCAGCTACTGTGAGCGTCTGTCTGTGGTAACTTCCAAGCTTCACTGGAAGTTCCTTGACAGTGGACCTGCCAGCTGCTCACGAATCCTTCCTCTCTTCCCCTTTCACCCTACCCCCACACACGGAGTCCCTGAGACTTGAAAACTAAACAACGACGCAACACACTTGTCTGCATTGCTGGTTGGTTAGTCTGGACAGAAGGCTTACCTTACAAACGCAGATAACATAGTAAGGGATGCTACAGCGCTCCTTGGTGCTTAGAGAGGTTCTCCCAAGTCTAAGGCCGTGGCACTTGTCGAAGTCCTATCCTAAGGACTTCCAATCCTGCTTTGGCATTGACGTCCTTGGCTCCAAGTGGTGGAGTTTTGTCTGTCTTCCATGGTTTCTCTCCCCCAGTGATGTCTTGAAGGGTTCCCGCTGGCCGGGCTGGCCTTCTCCCCTGGCCTTCAGCTTGTATGTACAGTTGCCTACTTGACCAGCCCGTGGGCATCTCACACATCACATCTCCGTTGTGCGTTTTCGCAGCACACTCCTCCTCATCTGGTGATGACGGCAGCTGCGAACCTCCCTGCCATTCTTAACTGCTGTTGTGCTCTGCCTCCAGTCAGTGAGGAACTTCTTGGGGCTACCTTCCCAATTTGGCCACCTAGTTTGTGTACCATTGCCAACCAATGCCAAAGCTGGTGTCATCTTCAGACTGAACAACTGCAGTAGCCCAGCCCCCCAACCACATACTTTGATTGCATTCCACTAAAAGAGTAAATCTGGTCATACCTTTCTACCACTCAAAACTCTCATCCTCGGGGCACCTGGGTGGCTCAGTCGGTTGAGCGTCCGACTTCGGCTCAGGTCACGATCTCACGGTTCGTGGGTTCAGGCCCCACATCGGGCTCTGTGCTGACAGCTCAGAGCCTGGAGCCTGCTTCAGATTCTGTCTCCTTCTCTCTCTGCTCCTCCCCCACTCATGCTCTGTCTCTCAAAAATTAAATAAACATTAAAAAAAAAAAACACCTCTTATCCTCCAAACCTAAGCAACACCTGTATCAGAACTACAGGCAGTGCTGATTCCTGATTCCTGTTTAAGCCGACGTGGCTGTACCCACAGTCCTTCATATGTCCCTTGCTGCCAGTCGCCCAGTGTGGCCTCAGGTATCTGTGGTGCACTTCCATAATTCATGTGGGATTCTGCTCCTGACCCTTCCATCAGAAGTACAAACGAACACATAGACAAATTCCTGCAGGAGACCTGTACCCTTGATTTAAAAAATCCAGCAGCAGTTCTCACTATGCAAGGAACGCAATCGTGACCTGTTCTCACCCTCTAGGGTGGAATCCGCCTGAGGGTAGGGATCTCCTCTGCTGCTTGTGGTTGCTCACATAGTAGGCACACCCATGCTTACCTTTTCAGTGAAGGGCATTTAACTGATAGCCAGGGACTAGCATAGGGATATTGTGTGGAAGTGAGGGGCACGAGGAGTTGAACCACACAGGAGTGAGAGGGAGGGAAAGTTTGTGCTCCGGACTTTGGGGCTGGGCCGTGTTTGCATGGAGTTTGGTTAGGACAGAGTGGGGGGTTGTAAATGCTGGGGGGGAGGGGCGGGCAACAGTTAATTTCCTTTGGGTTGTCTTTCGAGGTCCCTTGTTTTATCCTAGGGTGGGGAGGCGGTATTGCTGGTGACCTCGCTTCTGGAGCGGGCTCGGCCTCGGCCGGTCGGTCATGGGGGGGGAGTGGGGGGGAATTCTTTTCTCAACTCTCCGACCCCCTTTCACCCCCGCTCCAAAGGCCGCAGAGCTGTTTTGGAGTTGAGCCCAGCCCGGAGGCTGCTCGGCCTTGCGTGGCTGGGCTGGGGCACGAGTGGGGACCCCACGGCGGGGCGGGGGGCGGCGGGGGCGGGGCGTGGGCGCGGCGTTGGCTGCCGGGGGGGGGGGGGGGGGCGGGCCGGGGCAGGGGGGGCGGGGCGGGGCGGCCGCCGCCTGACGTGTCTCGGCGGGATTGGAGCCGCCGCCCTATATAGCCGCGGGGGCCCGGGCGCCGGCCTCGAGCGCGGCCGGCTTCTCCGTGGCGAGCAGACGGCGGGACGGACGGCCGACCCCCAAGGAGTGAGCGCGGGCCGGAGTGGTGGGGGGCCGGGCGCGAGCGGAGTGTGGGGGGTTCGGCGGCACGGGGAAGTTGGGGCGCGGGGCGGGCGGGGCGCGGGCTGCCGACGTGGAGCGCCGGGCGGGGGAGGGGCCGCGGCCGCCTCCCCCATTTCTCCGCCGCCAGCCGGGCGTCCCCCCCATTCCGCGAGGGCCCCCTCCCCTTCCGCCGCCCGGCCCGGCCCGGCCCGGTCCGGCGGGCGGCTACGTGTCACCACTGCGCATGGGCCGCGGCGCCGGCTCGGGAAGAGTGAGAAACTTTCCCGAGTCCGCCGTGCCGGCCCGCGCCCACCCCCCACCCCAACTCTCGCCTTCCGCGACCGCCGTCCCCACGGAGTCTAGCTCTCTCTGTGCGGCTCCCCCCCAGCCCCCTAGCCCTGCGCGGGGGAGGGGAGGCCGACCTGGGCCCGGGCCGCTGACGTGGGCGTCCGGCCGCCGAGTTGACCCCTCCCACCACCACCCCTGCGCGCCCCTCCCCCGGCTCGCGCTGGGTCGGGGGTCGGGGTGCGGGGGAAGGCTTGCTGGGCTGGGAGTGCAGCGCGGGTCCCGAAGGGAAGGGTCGGGGGCCAGCAGGGTGGCAGGGCCCCGCGCAGGCCCAGCCGCACCTCCACCTGCTGCCTGCCTACGTGGTCGGGTGGGTCCGCTGCCCTGGGGGCCGCAGTGCCACTTGGACGCACCCCAGGGTCGGCGCACGAAAAATACATTACGGAAAAATACCGAATTTGGATGAAAGGCCGGGAGGCCGAGCGCGTTACTGCCCCTTTAAGCCTGTCCCCGCCCGCGGGCTCGCGTGGCCTGTGGGAGGGCCTGCTGAGGTGGCATCTGCGAAAGTTCCTCCTGCGGGACGGGTGCCGACTTCAGAACTTGGGGGAGCCGCTCACCTGGCCCTCCTGCGAACTTTTGGCCCGTCGGGATTCCGTTTTTGTTCTCACGTGTGGCCTGTGGGTCTTGAGAAGTATGTTGGAAAAAAAATTGTTTTCCTTGCAGGCTTACCGTGGGGATAAAAGTAAATAGTTTTAATTTTGGAAGAGGAAGGAAGAAGCCCTGGGTTTGCACTGCGGGTGTTTATTACTGAGCACATTCAGGGTCCTCTATGTGCGTGAAGCAGGAGCTCCTGTTAGGTGGCCCAGATGAAGTTCTCTGTCCTGTTCCTCCTGAGTTCTCTCTGCGGAGGTTTCTTGCTTGGAGAATGTAATTGACAGTCACAACGGAATCCACGTGTACTACTTGTCCAGAAGCAAAGGAAATAAAATTCTCCCGCTAAAGATTTTCTGTGGTATATTTGTTAGGACCAGGTTTCAGATGTGGTTCACATGTGTTGTGACTGCATTTCTCCCACGCGGGAGTTAGGGGTGCTTGCAGCTCCCTGGGAGGGAGGACACTCTCTCTGCTTCTGTCTGCCCATCCGTTTCCTTTGGTTCTAGTTCTGTTTGCTGCACAGTTATATTTTGAGAGGTGCCCCCCGCCTTTTTTTCTTCCTCCTATGGACACTTATGCTCAGAAACCAGACTTAAAAGTCTTGGGTGAGAATAGTTTGTTTGCATTAAGTGGATCTGAATGCTTCCTGCAGGGAAAGTAGTTGAGAACAAGCAAAATGATGTAGGGACTGGGGAAATCTTGGGGAAACCTCGTGGAGAGGGCTCCACGTGTCTGATCTGATCTTGCAGGAAAGAGTGGGCTTGTTGTCTGTGGCCAGAAGGGGGAATAAAGTTTTGAATCTTGGCACTATATACGGCACGCTGCTCTGATAGCTGTGCAGAGGTGGAGCGTGGCTCCTCTGGAAGGCGGTGCAGGGCCTGTCCGGTAGTATTCAAAGGTCGCCGAAGGTCCCTTCCACGCCTGATCTACATAGTGTTATTAGATTAGGCGAGGAGCTGCGATAGTGCGTGTTTGGCCTCTACTCCTTCATGGTGAGTCCTGTGTCAGGGCTTCTGGGAACTTACGATAGCAGTGGTCACTGTGCGGTCGTCCAGGACTCTGGACTGGGAGTCCTTGTTGTGTGTCGTCTGCAAAGGCCGAGTGAGGGCTTGCGGGGAGCGGCCTGGGGTGGGCAGAGAGCTGTAGGGGACAGTTTCTTTGGTGTTCCTTTGAAGAAGTAGAGAGAGGCAGGTAGACAGTCATGCTGAGAGCATGTTAGGATAGCTGAGACCAACCTTTTATAAAATCTTACCGCAGAGCCGTAGGTGAAGGGAGGTCTGCATTTGCATACGGGTCATCAGGTGTGTGCTTAAAGTGAACTCTTAAAAGACAGGGTTTTGAGAAGTTTATTGAAAAAGAAAAAAAGTCACTTTATCTGAGGATATCGGAACGTCAGATGCTAACCCTGTTGCTGGTTGTGACCCATTCATTCCCAGCTGCGATGACGTGCCGCTGGGAGTCTGGAGACTGGAGACCCAGTGCATCCTGTCAGACGAGTCTGGAGTTTTCTGGAGATTGCTGTCCTCCTGTTGCCCGAGGGCCTGTGCACACGTGGGGGTGTTAGAGGCTCCGAGACAGGCTCTCCCTCTGGTACGCTAGCAGGTGTGTGATCCTTTCGTGAGCTGTTTGCACTATGCGGCCCCAGAGAAGAGCGAACCGGAGCGGATCTTTGAGAGCTGTGGGAGCGGTCTCGGAAGAGACCTTCAGGAATTCGTTCTCCTGCGTGACACTGGGTGCAGAGCGGGAATTGCTCGTCACAGACCTGCGGCTGGAGGGGATGTGGACAGTGACTGTACTTGGCAGGGTTGTTGTGTGGCTGTCGCCTGGCACTGAAAATCCGTCCTGTCAGGAAGGCAGGAGGACCGGTCTGCAGGAGCAGAGAGAAGTGGGTGTGGGTATAGTCGATCGTGTAGGGAACCTGGGTTATTGGGGGGGGGAGTGTCTGAGGGTTTTAGGAAGTAACATGGGGTCTTGGCACGACCTAAAGTGGGAGGCTGTTGGCTGCAAGGTCAGCAGGTAAGAGGGCAGGTGCAACCCAAGCGGGAGTTCCAAGAGTGGGCAGGCAGGGTGGATGCCTGGGTCCTGGCCTCGCCGTCGGTGCTTGGACCTAGAGCACCTCCATCTGTGCCTGGACCAGCTGAGTGCGCCGGCCAGACGCTTGGGACCCAAGGGGTGCTCCCTTTGTGGGTCTTGTCAGAATCAACGTGTGAGCGCACTATTCTGACGCTTTGATAAGGGAAAAGCCTTAACCTTTGGAACTCGCGAGCTAGAGTTGTTGGAGACAAGTTCTCAAATAAAATTGTCTTGGTCAGTTTGTCGCCACCATTCTCCCTCTGTCTCAGGGGTGCGCACCGGTGTCTGGTGAGACTCGGGCCCCAGAGAGGCTCCGGCCTCTGGTTGTGGCACTTTCCCCATGTGACTGAAGCTTTGCATTGAGAGGTGGTTGGTTTTTTTTTTAATTTCCTGAAATGCTGCCAGACAGTGAGACCCTTTTAAATTCGGAGTCTGTTGGGGCACCCTTGGTTGCCATGAACTCTCTTTCTTGCTCCTGAATTACACGTATTACGGGCAAGAATTTGGAGCTGTTATTCTCGTTAGGTGGTAGGATGTCCTTATTACCGTTGGCGATTCTCCCATCTCGAACACCTACCCAACCCTTGTTATAAAGTCTCCCTTATTGCACTTTACTGAGTGTGTGTGCTGGTTTGTGTAAAGTGACAGGTAACCTACCTGGCGGTCTCACCCTCCCAGAGTCCCTAAGGCAAGGTGACCCACACCCTCTTACTTCACAGAGTGGTTTTCAGTCCTCCCCAGATGGCCTTTGCAGGTCCCTTCCAACCCTGCTTTTTTAATGGCCTGGTTTCTAAACCCCCAGTGGCTTAGAAGGGACCGAAGGACTTTTATAGGGTAAGAGCGGGAGCAGAGTAAGCACCAGACACAGCGAGCTCATGAAGGCAGTAGCTCTCAGTTACCCCGAGATGCTCAGGAGGAGCCCCCAAGGTCCACATTCTGTTCTGCGTCACAGACTGGTTTTCCTTCTGGCTGAGCAGTCAGAGATGGAGAGGAGTGCAGGAGAAATTTGTCAACCAGGCAAGAGGACAGACCATCAATTTTGTAAGGATTTTACTTCCAAATGGGTACATTGGAAAGTTTTGGCATTAAGGGCTCATTTCCTCTGATCCAGGGAAAAGGTGCCCACCAAAAGTTCTAGATGGTTTACGTTTTACTGTGCTGGGCTTTGTTTGAAGCCAAGAGCCTGAGGGCAGAGAGCACCTCCTAGTAGGAACCAGAGTCTAGACATCGTCTTGCCCCTTTCTGGTTGGCAGGTCAAAGGATCAGGGTTGTGGAATGCAGGTGAGTAACGTCTCTCTGGTTTTCTTCTTGCTCCCGCTTCCGTCCCGTCCCGCACCAGCAAAAACTGGCAGGCTGACAGAGGCGGCCTCAGGACGGACTCTCTGGCTACTGACCGTTTTGCTGGTAAGTTTGACCATCTTTTTCTAAGGTTTCCTGTCCCTGGGTCACGCGTGCACACCTTTCTAGTGGTTCAGAGAGACTGGCGGCTCCACCTCCCGACACGGGCAGTGTCCATGTGTGCCCTCCAGGCGTGTCATCTGGCTTCCACCAGTGTTCAAGTTCTTTATTTAGTGAGGATTGTCCGACTTTGGATCTTGTTCTGTTTAGGAATGTAGAGCTTAATTTTCTTAGGGTTAGGAAGAGTTCTAACTGAGTTGTGAAAATTACACAAAAACTTAATGTTTTACCTCACTCGGCTCTCTTACTACTTTTTTTTGCCACAGTGGTACAGAAAGACACTTGGTGCGAAATGGTGTGAGGAGAGCGGGTTCTTCCTCATCCTCACGGGGGCATGGAGCTCACCTAGAGTTGAAGGGAGGAAGCAAACGCCCCTGCCTCGGTGCTGAATGAGCCCCCTTTTCCAAATGAGGGGCTGTGGCTTTTAGAGCCCCGAGTCCTGCCGAGGATGGGGCGCTTGGGTGTCCGGTCTGGAGGCCAAGACCATGTGGTTTTTTCCCTGGACTGAGGAACTCTATACTCTCGGGTCCCCTCTGACCCCTGAGACACAGGACAACAGAGAGTAACTCACCAGCACCTGTCAGAGGCACTTACCCACCTTGCTTCTTGCTGTTCCATTGAGAGAGGCTGCTCTTCCCACGTGGACCAGACAGCGTCGCCAGGCCGCACGCTGCACCGGGCCTTGCCCGTGGTGCCCGTGGCGCCTGAGATCCCGGCAGACCCTGTCTGATTGGTGTTTGGGAGCAGCGCTCCTGCGATCTATTTATGAGCACTAGGAGACGTGTGGACGAACCAATCCACAGAATATCTGAGGTGGCCGTTAGGCTGGCCGTCCGGGGGTCGGTCTGCAGGCCGCTGCCGCCCTGGGGCTTCACAGGACTGGAGCCTCCACCTCCTCACTTAGAGGCTAACCTTGGAGGGGAGAGTTGTCCATGGACCCTCCTTCACTTGCGTTTTGCCTTTTATCACTTGGTGAAAGTTTGGGTGTCCTGGTACCTCACAGGTTGTAAGTGAGGAGAATGGTGTGGTTTGCTGGTGAAACAGAATTAAACCCTTCGCTAAAACCCTAAGCTTAACAGTCTGGCTGTGCCTTGACTTCCTTCTCTCTGACTCCCTCCTTCCGGCTTCAGTGGCTCACCCGGCGTGTGCGCAGGCGCGAGATCAACCATGAGCTCCGTTGCAGTCTTGACCCAAGAGAGCTTTGCCGAACACCGAAGTGGGCTGGTTCCGCAACAGATCAAAGGTGACGGCCCCTTTCGTGCCCTTCTTCTTCACTCTGAGACATTGCTTCTTCCACATTTTTGTCTAGTCTTTTGGCCTTTTAGGAATGCCTTTTGGGACCGTCGCTGTGGGTCGGAGGCTGGGCTCACCCTTCTGACGCACGCTGTTTGTGCCCTTGCGCACAGGGTGGGGTCGAGCAGCAGTGACCAGTATTTCTGGACACAGAAACACTTAAACTGTCGACCCCTTTCTGGAAAGCCCGTGATTTTGGTCATTGGTAATTAATGGGATTCTTTTTCAAAATTGCTGCCCCCAGTTGCATTGAACTCAAACCCATCGAGATCTGGTGTGTGTTTACATAAACAGGATAACTTGATTTGAATGCTAAATTTTCATTTATAATCTTTCATCTGTATGTAGATTTTATAAAGTTTTTAGGTGAAAGAGTAGGTTTTCTATTCCAGGGTGTTCTAAACCTTAAACGTTTTCTAATAACTAAATCAACTATCAATTCTTAAGTTTAATTAAAATTAAAATTTCACTTTGTCAGTCCCACTGGCCGTGTTTCGAGTGCTCCTTTATTGTGAGGGCAGTGGAGACCCAGATACTGCCGAGCACCTGCCAAGCTCAGCCTTCCCACCGGGTCCAGCTGCCTCATCAGGTTGTTTCCCTCTCTAGATGAGGGAGGAAGGCACTGGCCGGACGGCTGCTTGTCAGCACGACGCTTTATTGGCGTCCCAACGCAGCCACGCGGCTAGAAGTGGTGAGCCCGAGTGGCACGTGGGCCTGTCTGATTCCAAAGGTCAGACGTCCACTCGAGGCGGTGCCCCCGGGGCCCTGCCGTTGCTGGGCGCTCGGGGCGATCCTGAACAGTCGCACTCCTGCACGCCGTGACTGACGAGGGCGCTCTGGGGGGTGGAAGTGGCGAATGCTCCGCGGCCCGGTTTCCACAAGGTTCGTTTCGTTGCTCCTGTGCAGGTTGGGAGGGGGTGGTCAGAGACGGGTCGGCGCTGTGCCCTGCAGTGGGAGGTGGGCCGGGGTCTGCCGCAGAGGCGGTTCTCGAGGGCAGTGCCGAGCACCGATGGTATTTTGTTCTGCAAACTGAAAGGTTGGTTATGTGCCAGGCGTGGTCATAGTTATGATTCTTCAAGCACAGGATTAGACAACTCTTGGGTTCAGACTCTTTGTGGTAGGGCCTGTTTTCACAGGGCTCACCCCACTCAGGGGAGTCGGGCACCCGGCGTCTGGTTTGGCCCCTCCAGGCCACACGCTGAACCTGAGGGGCGACCTCCCAGGGCCCTTACTGAACGTCACTAAATGAAGAGGTGGGGAGGAGGGTGTCACTCACGCAATTAATGCTGTATTTCTTTTATTTATTTACTTATTTATTAATTTTGACATTAAAACTCTTCAAGTGTTTTTTCATCTAATGTTGAAAGCAGTGTGCTTCCTTTTAATCTGGGTTGGCTGGTCCAGTTGCTACTTTAAATTCAGAAGAGGAGAGCGACCCTCCAACCTACAAAGATGCCTTCCCTCCACTCCCCGAGAAATCGGCATGCTTGGAAAACGCCCAGGAGCCTGCTGGCGCCTGGAGTAACAAGATCCGGCCCATCAAAGCTTCCGTCATCACTCAGGTAGAAACTCCATTCTTCTTCATCTGCCACTCCAAGTAGGAAGTGGTAGCATCTGAAGGAATGGGTTTTGAACACACGAAAATGGGAGTGCTTTGGGCATTCGCGGGGGACAGCTTTCAGTGTAAATGAGCCCCCATTGCTGGGGAAGCTGTCCTCATGCTCACCAAGGAGCGGGTCCCTTGGTCCTTCGGTCTCCGCCCCTAACTGCCGAAAGTGGCCTTCCACGTCACCAGCTCCAACAGGAACTTGTGCGTCTTCTCTGCCTTCTGTCAAAGCAGGTCTTCTTTTGTCTCCATGACGCCCGTTTGCTCAGCTTGCTTTGATCTCCCTAGTCCATCTCTCTGCTCCCCTCACCTGGGACACTGGCGAGGCGACCTCCGGTCTGTGTGCGGAACGCCTGCCGGCTGGTGCTTGATTACCTACCACCCATGCGCCGAGAAGTCCCCTTCCCTGAACCTCCTAACCAACTGTATCCTGGGTCTTTCCATCTTTCTGGCAGCGATCTGAGATGCGCCCGGTGTCTCCCCAGTCTTCCTGATCTTGTTAAGTGTACTGTTTTACTTGGGTCCAGTAGTCATTTTGCTTCCTTCTGCTTCCACCCTTGCCTCCGTGCAGCGCCTTCTCCGTAGAGCAGCCAGAGTGGCCCGAGTCATCAGTGTGCTTGCCTCCTTCTGCCTGAACCTTTTGTTGCCTTCTCGTCTCCCTGTAGAGTGGGCTGGGGGGTCCAGTTCCCTCCTTTCTCCTGCTTGGACCCCCCCCCACCCGCCATGCCCATACTGCTCCCTTGTCTGCCCCCTTTTTATTTCCCTCCGCCCCTCTCACCTCCCTGTTTCCTTCACTGGGCTGTTAACCTGGTGCTTCCTTGCTGTCCATTGGTATCAGTGTAGTTCTCTTCACTGGAGCCTCAGGCTCCTGCCCCGAGGTGCTTTCTGCGTCTGCATGTGTCTCCAGTGCCCTCTCTGTGTGTAGAGCAAGGAGGGGAGGAGGGGAAGATACTTAGGACTGAATGAACTCAGACTCTTTTACTGTGTATTCAGTGCCTGCATACTTAACCGTCCTCCAGCTCTCGATCTCTTTACTTTCCCCTTTTGACTTTTCCTGAGCAGGTGTTCCATGTGCCCCTGGAGGAGAGAAAGTACAAGGACATGAACCAGTTTGGAGAAGGTGAACAAGCAAAAATCTGCCTGGAGATCATGCAGAGGACTGGTGCCCATCTGGAGCTGTCTCTCGCCAAAGACCAGGGCCTCTCCATCATGGTGTCGGGGAAGCTGGACGCCGTCATGAAAGCCCGGAAGGACATTGTGGCTAGACTGCAGACTCAGGTGGGTCCCCAGCCGAGTCCTCCTGAGCGAGCGTGCCTTGGGCTGTGCTGCTGGCTCCTGCAGCTACAGCTCTGACTTGGTCAGACCTTCCCCCCACTGGCGAAGCAACATGTGGAGCCCCCTGGCATTTTTATTTGAAAAACCACTAAATCAGAGAGGGAAGTGAGACACCTACCATTTTTGCTATTTGACCGAATGGACTGAAAGGTAAAGGCTTGTCCCTGAGGTTGAGACACTTTGAGAAGCCAGGCTGGCTTGGGGGATGTAGTGAGGGCACCGCCACAGGTCGCTAGTTCCCAGAGCATGGCTCAGGAGTCCGCGTATTGCTGGTTAAATACACGTTTCTGGGTCCTAAACTTGGGGGATTACAGATTCAGATGTTGTTTTGAACTAGTTGCATAGTCCTTAGTAGTCTGATGCCACTGCTCGGAACGGACGGTGGGGGCTGTCGTGGTAAATAAGTAACCTGTGACCCTTTCTCCATCGGCGCTGTCACTTAAGGCGAAGGTCACTGCAGAGATCTTACCAAGCTGTCTCAGGACAGATACAGCATTCGATGGGTTTACTTAGAAATGGAGGTCCTGGGGCCCCCGGGTGGCTCAGTCAGTTAAACGTCCAACTCTTCATTTCGGCTCCGGTTATAATCCCAGGTTCGTGGGGTCGAGCTCTGCGTCAGGCACTATGCGGAGCGCAGAGCCTGTTTGGGATTCTCTCTCTCTCTCTCTCTCTCTCTCTCTCTCTCTGTACCCGCCTCCTGCTCACACACTCTCTCTCTCTCTCTCTCTCTCTCAAAAAAAAAAAAAAAGAGGGGAGAGGGGTCTTGGAGCACCTGACTGGCTCAGTTGGAAGAGCATGCAACTCTTGATCTCCGGGTTATAATTTCGAACCCCACATCGGGTGTAGAGATTATTTAAAAATACAGTCTTTAAAGAGAAAAAAAGAAACGGAGATTCTCCCCACCTGCCACTGCTCTGCAAACTCATGGGGGAGCTGGCTCTAGAATGTGGTGGCTAAAAGGGGGGGCTGTGGGACAAGAGCAGGGGCTTAACAGGGAGGAGGGGAACTGCCCTGTGCTGTCCAAGCGCTCACTCACCCAGTCACGTGGGCCTGGGGACAGTCGCTGACTCCCCACCAGCTTCAGGGGACGGAGTCGGAGGCACAGGCGCCACTGACCTCACCTTGCTGCTGACATGCAGCCAGCCCTCCGGCTCTCGAGCGTTTGAATGTTTTGTGAATGAGCCCGGGGTGGTGGTGGGGGAGACCTGGCCCACTCCAGTCCCCCTGCCCCTCCCTTTACTTCAAAGCAAATCCTAGACACGTTCATCTGTAAATCCAGTGTGGTTCTCCCCCCGCCTTTTTTTTTTTCATAACCTACTAGACTGTTAACTCATTAAAATTAATAGTATTTTTTTAAGCTTATTACTTACTTTGAGAGACCGAGAGAAAGCCCATGCGTGTGCAGGGGAGAGGGAGAGAGAGAATCCCAAGCAGATTCCACGCTGCTGTCAGCGCAGAGCCTGACATGGGGCTTAATCCCACAAACCTTGAGATACGACCTGAGCTGAGGTCAAGTCAGACAGTTAACACACTGAGCCACTCAGGTGCCCCTAAAATTAATAGTAATTTTATAATACATACGTATGAAGCCCAGCCTGTGGACTTCCTGCATTTGCTCCAGCTGTCTTCTGAGTCGACTTGTCCAAACCAGGCCTCCCTGCTGTGCATGTTCTGCTCACGCCCTCTCATTCTGCAGTAAAGTTTCTCATCTTGTGCTTAGTTGCTGCGTCATCTGCAGACAGCCTGGATTCATTGGGGTGCGGATGGCAGCTTTCTAACCCCTCCCACGTCACTGGTCTTCTTGTGAAGAACTCTGCTTTGCCGGCTGCTGTCCGTGCTCAGACTACATGGCACCATGGTGACATCGTCACTAAGAAGCCTTGAATCTTCTCAGTGTCGCTATAAACTTTCCATGTGTTGATTTAGTCATTCTTTATGGTGAAGCTTGCGTCCTCTTTGGACGGCAGGACCCCCTTGGGTTTGGTGCCCTGCAGCCTTCTGGGGCGGTCATTCATGTCCACCATGCCCTAATTTCGAACACAAAGACATGCGGGCCAACTGTATAGCCACAGACCTAAAGTCAGCTGTTTGTTTAGAAACTCCGCGCCTTTTTTTTTTTTTTAATTGTTTTTGATGTTTATATTTGAGAGAAGGAGAGACAGCAGTGTGAGTGGGGAGGGGCAGAAAGAGACAGACACAGAGTCCGAAGCAGCCAGGCTCCCAGCCGTCAGCACAGAGTCCGACTCGGGGCCCAAACCCATGAACCATGAGATCCTCACCTGAGCTGAAGTCCGACCCTTAACTGACTGAGCCACCCAAGGCCCCCCTCTGCGTTTTTATCAGGAAGTTGCATGAGTGCAAACTGGTAGTTCTAATTAAGATGAAACACTTGGAGTTTTAATATGGCTTGAAGGAATTTATGCTCTCATCTTGAGGTACAGTTAGGTTGGGACAGAGTCAGATCTGTGTAATAAGGTTCTGTCAGAGACAGCTTCAGCCCCCTGTCCCTCCGTCCCCTGCTGGGTGACCATTCTTAGTCTTTGATATATCCTTCCCTCCTTTGGGTTTGAGGATAGAAGCAAAAGATAACTTGCTGTAACAAACCTTCCCTGCGCCCTGGTTTTTCCTGCGTGTTTTCTGGAGATGTCTACATGTCAGCAGATGGCAGCTTCCCTCCTCTCTCTCTCTCTCTGGCGGCGCGGTGCTCTGCGGGCGTGCCGTCAGTTCCTCCAGCGCTCCTGTTGACGGGCACTTGGGTGCCTCCCCGACGTGTGTTACAAGTTGTGTCGGGGTCGGGGTAGAAACCTTGTGCGCGTGGGACTCCCTGTTTGGCCCAGTCTGTCTTCAGAAGAGTTTGCTGGCAGTGAGGCGGCTGGGCTGGTGGCCGTGCGGGACGTCGTTTTGCAGGAGCAGCCAAGCCTTGGGCCTCCCCCACAGGCTCGCTCCGCCTGTCAGATGCTTGGGTTTTCGGCAGTCAGGAAAGTAGCCGAGTGTACTTTTAATTGGGATTTTTCAGATGAGCAAGATTGTTTTGTTTACTTAACTTATTTATTTGAAGAGAGAGTGTGAGTGAGGGAGGGGGAGAGAATCTCAAGCAGCCTCGTGCAGAGCCCAACATGGGGCTCGATCTTCCGACCATGAGATCATGACCTGAGCTGAAATCAAGAGTTCGACACACTCAACCCACTGAGCCACCCAGCGCCCCAGTATGGAGTGTCTTTTTAGTACCTAAGGACCCTTTGCATTTTCTCTGTGCACTCTTCTTTGGACTTTTCTCTCAAGTTAACGTATCCCACCTTGCTCTGTGTATCAGGGCTCTTAAAACCCTGCACCAGTGAGACAGCTTACGAGTAGCGTTGCCCAGCTGGCCGTTTGTTGTTTGGTCTTCCTGTGTTTTGCTGTGTGACATGTTGCTCAAGCTAGTCACATTCATTACTCTTGTTATTTTGAGTGCTCGCTAGGAAACTTTGTTTCGCTTCCGGATTGTAAGAAACTTCATCTTTTCTCTGGTGCCTGGAAGGATGTTGTTCCTCTTTTCCGTTCTGGGCATGTTCGGAATTTCTTAGGGACAGTGGGAGGTGCAGGTCCAGTTTCTTCCTTTTCCGTGTGGTGGTGAGGTCATCGGCACCGTTTTTAAAAGAGTTTTCCCCCAGTGATTTGAGTGACTGTTTTTATGAAGTCCTAAATTTTCATGTTAACTTGTTTCTGTTTGTGGGTTTTCAGTTCTGACCTGTAGGTCTGCTTTCTATGTACTCATCATATTTTGTTTTATAGTCATTTTATGTTCTTTCTTCTATCTGATACAGTCACCAGCCCCTTCCCTGTACTGCGCTGTTTCAGGATCTCCCTTGTCCCGTTCCGTTCTGCTCTGTCATGTGAACTGTATGATCTGCTTTTTGCTCGAAATTGCAGTAGATCTTTTAAGGAGTGTTTTGTGATTTTTTTTTCTTTTTTTTGAAAGAGAGAGGGTGCAAGTGAGTGAGGGGCAGAGAGAGAGAAAGAATCCCACAGGGGGCAGAATGGGAGAGAAGTGGGGCTCACCTGACGTGGGGTGCACACTCACCCAGGGCAGGACTCGAACTCCTGAATGTGAGATCATGACCTGAGCTGAAGTCCGGTGTTTGACTGCCCACCACTCCTGGGTGCCCCGTCCCGTGATAATCTAACGCACGCATCCCTCCCGCTCCCCCAGGTGCCCCTCCTGTGATTTCTAATGCACATATCCACCTCTTGGGTTGGGCTGTGTCTAACTTCTTAGCTACTTTGTCTTGGTTGTTTTTTGTTTTTGTTTTTTTTTTTTTTTTCTTTTTTTTTTGCGGGGGGTTGGGGGCGCCCTTGGAAATGGCCATTTTTTTTGCATTCTGTCTTCTAACCAGTTACTTTTAATACAAGATAAAGCTGTTTAGGTGCTGCTCCGACTTTCTTTTTCCTGTCATAGACCCTAGACATTTAATAAAGTTGTGGTTTCCCAGGGCTCCTGGAGGTGCAGGCCCACACCTTTTCCCTGTCCCGTCTGTGTTCTTGCTTTGCTTCCTCGGGTCTCCTTTTCGTGGTGACGTCCTGCAGTGGAGGTTAGGGAGAGGGTGGACAGTACCCGGCCTCAGCAGGTGCCTCCCGTTAAGTGCAGCTTTGAGCACAGGCTGAGTAGGGTGCATGTATTGTTACAAAATAACACACCCATTGATGTTCATGTTTCTGCACGTTTTAAATCACAAATAGATTTAAATTTCATAGAATCAATTGTTTGACTTTTCTTCTCAAATAGATTTAAATTTCATGGAATCGATCGTTTGACTTTTCTTCTTAGATCCACGTCGTTATGCATCAGCGATACAATGAATTATATAAACTGATTTCCTCATCGATTCATTTTTGAAGCAAATGTTTGATCAGAATGTGTAACAAGCTGTGGTATGTTTTTCTGTGCTGATTGGGAAGTGAGGGCCTATTATATGGTCTCGCGACACAGTATGACATTTTCATTTTGAAAGTCCGGTGTTCTGCTATAAGATGGTATTTTGGGGGAAGCTGGAAGCCGGCTGATCTGGGGGTGTTGGGAGCTTTAACACTTTGCTTTTTTAAGTCCTCTTAATGGCTACTTTCTGCCCAGAGTTGGGAACGCTGGGAGCCCCTGTCCTCCTGGCTTTCTCCCACTTCAGGAAGCTACTCGGTTTCCAGCAGTTGGACTCAGATGAAGGCTTCGGACTATTTCTGTTTTATTTTCTCAGACAAGTTGTCTGTTTTAACTGGTTGTAAAAGAGATAGGAAAAAGAGTTATCAGGGATATAGGGCTTATGTCTGAAAAAAGAAATAGCCTGGTATTTCAGAAACAAAAATTAATTAATCTGGCTAGTCGGTATGTACCTCCTTTCCTACCATGTCCTAGGATGGTGTTGACAATCGTGGAAGTGGAAAACAAGATGGCATTCTTGAATATGCTTGTTCTTATAATGGCTTATGGAGATGAGAAGGTGTTGAACAAATAAGTACCTCTAACTTACGATGACAGCGGAGCATGTGACACGGGGCCATGGGGGAGTGTATTGCACTTGAACTTTTCCTAGCCTTGGGGTCGGGGTAAGCTTCCCCAAGAACATGGTGTTTAACCCAGGACTGTTCTGAGGAATGCGCTGGTGCCGGCGGGCAAGAATGGCATTTCAGCCAGAAAGAATATTGTGGAGAAATCATGCTTTTTCAGAACCTTACAAATGTTGTTTTCCCTGCCTCTCTTCCTCTTGTAGGCCTCAGCAACTGTAGCCATTCCCAAAGAACACCATCGCTTTGTTATTGGCAAAAATGGAGAGAAACTGCAAGACCTAGAGCTCAAAACTGCAACCAAAATCCAGATCCCGCGCCCAGATGACGCCAGCAACCAGATCAGGATCACCGGTACCAAAGAAGGCATCGAGAAAGCACGCCATGAAGTCTTGCTCATCTCCGCTGAGCAGGTGGGGCCAGGTGAGGGCTTGGTGTGTGTGCACTGGCCGCAGCCCAAGAGCTGTGCCGCCATGGTTCTGGGCTGTCCTTCCCAGGACAAACGTGCTGTCGAGAGGCTGGAAGTGGAGAAGGTGTTCCACCCCTTCATCGCTGGGCCTTACAACCGACTCGTCGGTGAGATCATGCAGGAGACAGGGACGCGCATCAACATCCCCCCACCCAGCGTCAACCGGACCGAGATCGTCTTCACCGGGGAGAAGGAGCAGCTGGCCCAGGCTGTGGCTCGCATCAAGAAGATTTATGAGGAGAAGGTAGCAGTTGCGAAGAGAGCGTGGGGACTGTCATCTGGAGGTGTGGCTGAGGTCTAGCCCTGCCCCTTTTCTTCTTGTGCCTGATGAGTTCGGTTTCCAGTCAGTGAGCAGAGGGTGCTGTTGGGCAGGGAAAGAGTGGACAGAGGTTGGAGCTAGATGGCTGGGCTGCCCCTGTCCCCTGGATTTGGGCTGCCGCGGGGCTGGACATAGTGCGTAGAGCAGCCGGTCATGTGTTGGAGCTGGGTGTCAGCTCTGAGCCCCTGCCATGGGCAGTGAGGTCTGAGCCTCACTCCTTGAGGTGGGGGGAGGACTTGGTAACCCCACCTCTTTGGACGTGCACTTTTCAGTCTGAGCTTGAGTTAAATTCTCAGGTGATTCTTGTGAGGACGAAACCCAGTCCCTGATCAGAGGAGGTTCTGGGGATTGGCTGGTCCTTGTCTTCGCTTGCGAGGGCTCACGAGTATAGAAGGCTCTGCATCTCGCTCCCTCCCTCTTTGATGATGGTGTTCTGTCCCCAACTGTTCCTCCTGGGTCCTCCCCTCTGACTCCCTCACGGTGCTCTTACTTAGAAAAAGAAGACCACAACCATCGCTGTGGAGGTGAAGAAATCCCAGCACAAGTATGTCATCGGGCCCAAGGGCAACTCCTTACAGGAAATCCTGGAGAGAACGGGCGTGTCTGTGGAGATCCCACCCTCAGACAGCGTCTCAGAGACCGTGATCCTTCGAGGCGAGCCTGAGAAGCTAGGGCAGGCGCTGACTGAAGTCTATGCCAAGGTAAGTACCTCCAAGGCTATGTTCCAACTGCCGCGGACAAGGCTGGGTGCCCGGTGCAGGGACCGTGTCGGGGCAGCGCGAGCGCGCGTGAGCTGGATCCCGCAAAGCCCCGGCTCCGCTTCCTGGTCTCCTAGGCCAACAGCTTTACGGTGTCGTCCGTCTCGGCTCCTTCCTGGCTTCACCGATTCATCATCGGCAAGAAAGGGCAAAACCTGGCCAAGATCACTCAGCAGATGCCCAAGGTGAGGGGGCCTTGTGAACATGTTACTTTTGAGCTCGATCGTGTCCCCTTGCTGACATCTGTTGCTGTTTATTCTCGGTGTGCGTTTGAAGACTGTGGCACAATTTCTAAAAACCAGTTGCTGTTTGTGACAGTCCGTTCACATGGTTAGCCAGGGAAGAACCAGAAGAAATTTTTCAGGTATCCATCATTCTTCTGATCTTTTTAATCAGAAGCTCTGTGTGTTGTTAGGTGCAGTGAACGCCTCAGGAAAGGTCTCACTTATTAGGGCGTAGTCACGAGCAAACGTGTACCAGTTGGGTGAAGTATGGTGTTGCAGCCTTTTCATGCTTTCCGCCTCTGTCCGTGACTGTGACGTCTTCCCACTCTTCGGAGGAGACCCCAGTTCCCCGTGAACCTGCCCGTGACGACTTGCCCAAAAACACACCCATTGTACTATTCTCCTATTCACACTTGGTTTCCAGTCGACTTTAGTTACTTCTCTTCGGCTCAGAGTCCCACTTCTCACAAATGCAGCTGCTTCCTGGGGCCCCTCTCCCTCGTTAATGCCCTTGTCTCATGTTGCCTTCTTGCCTTGTGTGTCATAAACGGGGACAGGACTGGCCTTGCCTGTGGACCACCTTCAGGCAGCTCTCCGTGGGCTCAGGTTTTCACCCTGATACTTGTCTCATTGTTTGATTTTTTTTTTTTTTAATTTTTTTTAATGTTTATTTTGAGAGAAAGAGAGTGCAAGCAGAGGAGGGGCAGAGAGAGAGGGAGACAGAATCTGAAGCAGGCTTCAGGCTCTGAGCTGTCAGCACAGAGCCCAACGTGGGGCTGAAACTCATGAACCATGAGATAATAACTTGAGCCGAAGTCAGATGTTCAGCTGACTGAGGCACCCAGGCGCCCCGATACTTGTCTCGTTCTTTATGCAAGCAAAGAAGAGTAGACTTGTAATGGGGAACGTGGCACAGCAAACCATGAGGAAAGTGGTGTTGGGGTGCTTTTAGTCTGTGGTTTCAGTGGTCGGCACGCTGTGGAGGATTTCACAGTTCGCGTATTTGGTGAAGCGAAGACGATTAGATCGCTGTATTTAGTACCAAAATAATGGGAGTCCCCCAGCTGCCCTCTTCAGCTGTCCGCGGTGCCTGTGGTCGTGCGTTTCTACGAAGCAATCGGGGTTGGCCACTGCCTCGGGAAAGCCCCCCCAGGTTCTCGCACTGCCACTGTGCCGTGCCCTCTTGGCCACCTTTTTCCTCCTCTGACGTGGTAGGTTCACATCGAGTTCACAGAAGGTGAGGACAAGATCACTCTGGAAGGCCCCACAGAGGATGTAAACGTGGCCCAGGAACAGATTGAAGCCATGGTCAAAGACCTGGTAAGGTGCCCCTGTGCACACTGTGGCGCTGGCGAAGGTCGGGGCTCGGCTGGGGTGTCCTCCCACGTGACGTCACGCGGGGGGGCCCGGGGACACCAAAGGTGGCCCAGGGGTGAGTTAACGGGTTCTGAAACAGAAGCTGGCCAAGTCCAGGAGGTTCATGGATGGAGGAGACCTTGTTTTGAAGGGTCTTCCAAGGGGCCCAGAAGGACAATCTGGGAACAACGCCCAACAGTTGAGTGATGAGACATGGCGACACCTGCTGGCTTCTGGGCTTTGGTTCTGGCCAATGTGGCCTCAAGGGCCTGTCTCTGGACCCGTTCTGTGCCCTTTCTGCAGATTACCCGGATGGACTACGTGGAGATCAACGTGGACCACAAGTTTCACAGGCACCTCATCGGGAAGAGCGGGGCCAACAGTGAGTGTGGCTGACGGCACCAAGGGCAGCCCTGGGGTCGGGGGCGGGTCACACCGCTTCTGACATCTCTTCTCCACAGGCTGTGGTGGGTCTGGAGGGTAAGCATGACCATCCTGGTCAGAGGTCACAGTGAAGGCCCACCGGCGCCTGATGGGGTAACGTCATTAGTTGTCCAGTCACTCCTGAATGGGCGCCTAGCGGGCTCCCCAAGGAGCAAGAAGTGTCCAGGCTCACGGACGCAGGGAGGGGTTCCATTGGGCACGCGGTATCACGGCGGCCCAGGTGAGCGCTGTCCCATCGGGAGCACAAGTGTGGTTCCTCGCAAGTGTGTTGGGTGAGGTCTCTGCGCAGATGAAGGATGTTTTCTAAAACCCATTCTTCGGCCTGGTTTACCTGTGAGGCCACCCCCCCCCCCCCCATCACAGTGCTTCCCCGTCCGTCTCACCTGTAGTAGGAGGTGCGAGGGCGGCACGCTTCCCCAGCCCGCGTCCATCCCTAGGTTGCAGGGACACCAGCCCTGCAGACAGGTTGCCCTGTGAGTGTGCCCTCTCTGGTTTTTCCCAGTACAGTCCAGTTTTTGTTCATAGTAACATAAGCATGTCAGCCATGCTACGTTTGGTGTCAGTCTTGTGTTCCGGGGTATTTTAAACCCCAGCGAGAGTCCACAGACACAGAGCACCTCCTGGCAGAGCCTCCATGCACATACTGCTTAAGGCTCGCGTACACCATAACTCGATTTTGGTGTGTGTGTGTGTGAGAGAGAGAGAGAGAGAGAACTCTGGGGTATCTTAACGTAAGAACGTATACCTCTGACACCAGTTGCTGGGGTCTGCTCCCCAGGATCGTGGGGTCCCCAGTGTGGTTCAGATCAGCTCTGTTGGTTTTCCGGTTCTGCTCCTCCCCTTCCTTCTCTTTCATGATCTGGAACCTCCCGCCTGGCTTGAGTCCTTGGCTCTTGTTGTCCTGTGTGGTTCCACGCTGGAACAGCGCTTGTCTCTGTGTGCTCACAGCCTTCCTCAGTGATCTCTAAGGAGCTTGGATGAAATGCTGGCCTTGTTTCCTGGGATAAGGCCTCTCCAGGGTATGGGGACCTGGGTCTTTAACTGCAGACCCTGGACTCTGTCCAAAGAAAGTGACAGAGGGTTTTCAATTTTACTGTTTTTGCTAAGATAGTGAAGTCTCAATTTGGGTCTGAGCTGATGGCGGGGTGTCTCTAGGCAGCAGCATGGCCTCCGTGGAGCCCTCAGGTGGTTATTGGGAGGTGCTCTTCAGTTAACAAGAAGCCTTTTGATTTTTCAGTCGTTATTATTTTTGTTTTTTTGAGAGTAGTGTTGTGACTTGAGAACAGTGGTTTGGTTCCCAAACTTGTTTCCACGTTAGAAACCCCTGGGATCTTCCGAGTGTTCTAGAGCCCCAGCCACACCCCAGGCCTGCAAAACCTCGTCCACTGAGCGGTCCCAGTTGTGTGTCATGTAACACCCTCAGGGTGATACCTGCACGCTCCATCCCGGGGAAGACCGTACCCAGCACATTTGAGAGAATGGAGGGTCTTGCATTGGAGGCTGAATCACCCCCTTTGCTGGTAGGGTGACTCGTGAAGTTATTTGGGGGTTTAGTCTTGTTCTGCCAGGTGGTGAATCACTAGTGGAACATAATAGATTCTGGGTCTAAAACGTGTTTCTTTCTCTGTTCTCAAGTAAACAGAATCAAAGACCAATACAAAGTGTCCGTGCGCATCCCTCCCGACAGTGAAAAGAGCAGCCTGATCCGCATCGAGGGGGACCCGCAGGGGGTGCGGCAGGCCAAGCGGGAGCTGCTGGAGCTTGCCTCTCGGATGGTGAGTGCTGCAGCCAGGCCCTGCCGGGGAGGGGCGTGCCTGTGTCTGCTGGGTGGCCCCTACAGGGTACCCCCTGTGCCTCTGGTTCACGTGTGGTCCTGGAGAATGGGATTGCTCGGTTTAGGAGTGGCTCGGACCTGCCGGCCAGGTGCTGTGCTAGAGGCACTGGGGCTCTGTAGCGGGGTGTTCGGCCTTCGCCAGACCCCGGAGTCTGGGATGCTTCGAGTACCAACTCCAGGGACTGTGATGGGTTTTCTGGGTCCTCAAAAGCACCCAGGTGAATCCTGCGTGTAGCCAAGGCTGAAAATCCCTGCCATGTGGTTGTCTGCAAGTCTAGAGGTTGGCGGGGACTTTTTCCTGCTGCAGGCCTGAAGTACCGCACCCCCCCCGGCTAAGCTGCTAGCGCTGGTCTGTTTTTCTTGGTTGTGTGAGTCAGATGCAGACAGCCGTGCCACCGTGGTTGTCAGTTTTGGCTGCACGTAAGAGTCCCAGGGATGCCTTTCGGCATCCAGAGGAGGCGGCACAGGCCACGTGAGCGCTTACAGCTCAGGATGAGCACGTGGAGAACGTCAGGAAAGCCTCGGGCAGGGCAGTGTGCATGCCTCGTCGGGGTAGGGAGTGAGCTGCACGTCTGTTGTCACCCTTTCACCGTGTGGCTCTGGCGCCCGGGCCGGGAGCCTGCCCTCAGAGGCCCCCTTTTGACAGTAGGCCTTTCCTTTTCCTCAGCTGCAAGCCCGCGCCTCCCATGCTCCCTGCCGTCCTGAGCTCGCTGCCCCGCAAGGGGTCCCGGTCCTCCTTTTTCTCAGCCGGCTCTCTGGTCTGCCCGGGGGTCCCTCGGTCTGGGGTGGCTGGTGCCTCTCTGGGATTCCCGAACCCTTGTTTCTCTGTCGGCCTGGTGCCAGTCTGATCCGGAATCGGCCCCGAGGTCTTTCAGATGGTTAGCAGCTAGTGTTTTTTCCTTTATCGAAACACCTCTGTGTGTTCTTTTGTATTCCATCTCGTGGCGTTTTAGTGAGATGGCTGGGGTAGGTGAGACCAGAACCGTGCGGGTTTACTGCCTGGTGTTGAACCATTCTTAATTATTCACGTGGCGGGCGTTCGAACCATGCTGTGTTCTGGAAGGCTCACTGCCTCAGGGCGTTGTGCCGCGTGGTCGCTTGTTCTTACCAGCGTGGATCGAGGCCACCGCACTGGCCCTTCTGGCCGAGGGTCCTGCACTCGGCTGTGTGGCTGTGCTTCGTTCAGGAGAACGATGCCCAGCCCGTGTCATTGGAGAGAGCGGGCGTCCTCTCATGGTACTCTGCTGGCTGCCGACTCCCCGCGGTGCTGCGGGGCTGAGCGGGGCTCCCCAGCCCTCCCTCCGCCCCGCAGCCTCCTGCTGTTAACATCGTCGCCTCCAATCGGGTTTTTAGGAAAACGAGCGCACCAAGGACCTCATCATCGAGCAGAGGTTCCATCGCACCATCATTGGTCAGAAGGGTGAACGGATCCGTGAAATTCGGGACAAATTCCCAGAGGTAAGCGTTTCCCAAGGGCATTCTTGAGTCCCCCGGGAGGGATCGATTGGCCCTGTTCCGGAATCCCGTCATTACCAATAACTGAACTTGCATTTGTGATGGTTTGTTCCAGGTTATCATCAACTTTCCAGACCCAGCACAAAAAAGTGACATTGTCCAACTCAGAGGGCCCAAGAATGAGGTGGAAAAATGCACAAAGTACATGCAGAAGATGGTGGCCGATCTGGTAGGGGGGTGTTTTCCTCCTCGGTTGTGACACGGTGTTACTGGTGGTGGAGAGACCTGGGGGACGTGTCCCATCAGGACCTCTGCTTGGGCAGCGCACTCGGGCCCTGGATTGGTCTGCCGTCCCTCGTAACCCCGCGTGTTTTGATGGGCAGAATTGGACAGTGGGCTCCCAGGTTCCTTGTGTCCTGGAGGGGCCTTCGGCTCTCTAGGTCAGTCGTGCCGTCCGGTGAGGAGACGATGTATACAGGCGGCACGGGGAGTCATTGCCTGACTGGCCTTCCTGAGAGCTGGAATGGGGACGGGTGGTTTGGAAAGTGCTGAGGGCGGCTGGTGATGGGAGGGCTCCGGGTGCTCGTGCTTTCTGCGGTCTCTCATGGGGCTTGGACCGAGCTTACAGCTGCCTCGCTCACTGATGGGGGTGCTCCCAACCCTGAGAGTGTTCACGCTACCCTGAGGCGGTGGGGTTCCCGAGGGTGGTGGGGTCTGCGTGTCACCTTGAGGTGTGCCCTGCGCTCGCTTCTCCCGGCCTGGTGTCCTGGCCTCCACCGGCCCTCGGCCTGCTCTGGTCCTGGAGGTGGCCAGAACCCCCTCGTACCAGAGTGTCCGCTGAGGACACCTGGCACACTCCGCCGCTTCTGGGTTGTGGAGCTTGCAGTGAACAGGTGGCAGATTTATGGCGAGCTACTTTTTATAAAGGCGGCTTTGCATCCGTCGACTGTGGCTCGCCCAGTTAGCTAGTTGCCGAGTTACGTTATCCCCCCACCGTCGTGACAAGCCTCTGAAGGTCAGAGGTCAGCGGGAGATCAGGAGGATCTGAGTGTGTGTTTTCCCGTAACGAGTCCTGTCGTTTCCCGCTCTCTCTCGCAGATGGCGGGATGCCCCCTTTTCCGGCATGCTGGCTGATTGTACCATCTCTTTTGTTTCTAAGGTGGAAAATAGTTACTCAATTTCTGTTCCGATCTTCAAACAATTTCACAAGAACATCATTGGGAAAGGAGGCGCAAACATTAAAAAGGTGACCGGACAGCTTGTCCCCTGAACCTTGGCTCTCCTCAGCCTGCCCCCAAAGCCCGATGCTGTTCCGGCTTAGCTTTAAAGGAGGGAGCCTCACTCTTCTGCCCTGGGCTCCAGCCGTCTCACTTGGGACGTCCGCTTCTCACAGTGTCCCGTCTGCTTGTAGATCCGAGAAGAAAGCAACACTAAGATCGACCTTCCAGCAGAGAACAGCAATTCAGAGACCATCATCATCACAGGCAAGCGAGCCAACTGCGAGGCTGCCCGGAGCCGTATCCTGTCCATCCAGAAAGACCTGGTAATGGGGTGTTGGTGACAGGGCGCTAGCCAGGCTCCCCACGGCACTGGCCGGGGCTTCGCACCCGTGGGGTCAGGCAGGTCCCCTCTCCCCCACAGCAGTGCTGGCCTCCGAGCGGCACATACCGCCAGATGTGAGCAGTGGCACTGGGCTCGAGTGCGAAGAAATCATGTCCCGAAGGCACCGCAATAATGTTTTTTTAATTTCTGAAAAATTAACACGTAAAAAACCGCACGCTGAAAGTGTGCACTTTGGTGAGTTGTGACGTGTACATCCGTGGAATCTTTTCCTTGGTCAGGATGCCGAGTGTCTGCTGCACCCCAAAAATGTCCTCCTGCCCCTTTCTGGCCCCTCCCTTTGTCGTGCCAGCCTCTCCCCCGCCCTGACCGGTCCAACCCTTGATCTGCTTCCTGCCCCAGGGGATTAGAGTGGGTTTCCGGCATCTTCATCTAAAATCATGGCCTCTGTTCCCCGGTCTGTAGCTGCTGTCGCCCCCAGCATCCGGGTTGTCCCGTGTGCCAGCGCTCCATTCGGTTCACTTGCCCAGCGACACTGTCCTTACGTGCACTTACGATGTTCCTTCTGGCCTGAGACCCGTAGTTTTTCTTCAAAAGAGTTTTTTTTTTTTATCTAATAAGTTGTCAAATTTTTTAGCGTAAAATTTTTCATAGTGCTCCCATACTGTGCTTTCATCGTGGTGGTCTCTTCTGCATTCCTGATGCCCGTAACTTGTGGTGTTCTGGAATCTCCTTTTACTGTGGTAAAAGTCTTTGCTCTGAAATCTGCTTTTTCTCATTAAAATGGGTTTCTTTTAGGCAGTTTCCTTTTTTATTCAATTTGAACATCTCTACCTTTTAATTACATTTAATTACATTAGTAATTATACATAATCCTGTTGTGTTGCATATTTTATTACATATATTTAGTAAGTGTGAGGAAATGTCAATTGTTTTATTTTTAGAATTATGGTAAAATATATGTAACAAAATTTGCTATCTTCCTGTACAGCCCAGGGGCATTAAGTGTCTTCACGCTGCCGTGTAGCCATGACCATCACGTGTCTCCAGAACTTTCCATCTTCCCAAACAAACTGTCCCGTAAACAAGTTTCCTGTTGCCCTCCACAGCCCCATCACCCTGATGCGATTGTTCTTTGCGGTTCGGTTTCAGTCACCGCCTCGAGCTTGTTTCCTGTGTGTCCTCTCTTTTTTTTCTGCCTGCTTTTGGATTTAATAGAATTTTCTTTTCCCTTTGATTTCCCTTTATGACTTACTGGATACGGCTTTTCTTTCAGCGGTTGTTGCAGAGTTGCCCGGGCACACTCAGTGTGCGCTCCCTCCGGGTCGCTTCGTGCTCTCGAGGCTGAGAGGCCCACGCCCCGGCGCTACCGTCTGGCCTCCCTGGTCCGCATCGCGCGCCCTGTGGCCCCTCCTTATTCTTACGTTGGCTTCCTTTCCTTAGTGTTAACGTGGGTCACGTGGTAAGAGCGTACTTAGTTTTGTAAGAAAGTGCCAGACCGTCTTCCCAGGAGGCCAACCCAGCAGCAGGATGGGGGTCCTGGGGCTCCACAACCTCGGCTCAGAGGTTTTCTCTCTGCACCTGACTCCGCTTCGGCGCCTCCCCCAGTGTTTGCGAGGACGCATTGCTTCGCTCCCCACACAGTGTTCTCTGGCTTTTAACGACTTTTAGGAGTGTGTCACAGGCTTTGAAGCGACTTACGACATGTCTGGGGTGGGGGTCCTTTTCCTCCTGTGTCTTCGAGTTCAGTGAGCTTTCTTGGACACGTGAGTTTAGCATTGTCATCAAATTTGGGAAATTGGGGGCATGTTTCTGAATAATTTTTTCTGGTCTCCTCTTCACGGTCTCCAGTTACTTGGTGATAGGCAGCTTGACAGTGTCCTGTGGTTAATCGGTATGCTGTTTATTGGACTGGAAAGGCGAAGTGGTATTTTTTTCTTTAAATCTTTAGTTTTCTGCAGTGTCTAGTCTGCCTGCAGATTAATCCCACCTGGTGTATTTGTCATTTTGGACACTCTCCCTGGCGGGGGGGAGGGGGATGTTGGTGCGTTTGCATTGGGCACGCTCAGTCTTTCCTTTGCGTTTTGGCCATGTGCAGGGTCGTGGAGATACTTGTTGTAGTGTTACCAATCCCCTCTGGTTCTTTTTTATTACTATTTTTTTTTTTGAGGTGGAATGCAGAGGGCGAGAGAGAGAATGCCAAGCAGGCTCCATGGCCCAGCGTGGAACCCAACACGGGGCTCGATCTCAGGATCACGGAATCACGTCCTGAGCTGAAGTCCAGAGCAGGACGCTCAGTGGAGCCACCCAGGCGCCCCTAAACCCACTGTTTCTGATGTCTGTGTCATTCCTGGGCTATTTTATGTTCTTTTCTCAGCAGGGGGGTTGTCTCCTATTTCTTTGCGTATCTGCTGTTTTTCATTGGATGCTAGAAGTCACGAGGTTTATTTTGGTGGATGCTGGGTAGTTTTGCATTCCTATAAGAGTCTTTCAGCTTCATTAAGGTACTCGGAAATACTTTGCTCCTTTATGGACTCGCTCTTAAGACCCACGAGACGGGGTCGCAGCACTGTCTGGTCTGAGGCATTCCTTCCCGCACCCGCATCCTGGCACGTGGAGGGTGCTGTGTCCTGCGGTCCGCTCCCTCTAGAGACCCGGGGCTCTTTCCTAGCCCCGGCCATTTCTCTGCACACGTCAGCATGGGAGCAGCGTCCGGTGCGTTCCGCCTCCACGCTGTTCCCTCCCCTCTGGCTCCGACCTGCCGGCCCAGGGAGCCTGGGCTACTCAGACTGCTGGCCCTGTGACTCGGCCGGGGGCAGTCATCAGGCTCCGCTTCTTTGCTCCCTGTCCCCTGTGTCTTCAGCACCGTTGTCTCCTCGGGGGAGGTAAAGCCGGCTTGGGTCACATTGACTAGAGGCGGGATAGGTGCCGATGGGGTTTGAGCAGGAAAAGCTGACCCGTGGGCACCTCGGTCGTGTCTCTGCTCGGGCACCAAGAGAACCGAAGGAGGCAGGCACTGGTTGACGGCGTGACCTGGCGGCTTCCCTTCCACGTGGTGTGAGCTACCGCCCCCCACCCCACACCCATACGCGTGCACCCCCACGTGCACACGGCTCCTGTGCAGCGGGCGTGCCGTCCTGCGTCCCGCCCCTCATGGACTGTGTGTGATTCCAGGCCAACATTGCTGAGGTGGAGGTCTCCATCCCCGCCAGGCTGCACAACTCCCTCATCGGCACGAAGGGCCGCCTGATCCGCTCCATCATGGAGGAGTGCGGCGGGGTGCACATCCACTTCCCCGTGGAGGGCTCGGGGAGTGACACGGTGGTCATCAGGGGCCCCGCCTCAGATGTGGAGAAGGCCAAGAAGCAGCTCCTGCACCTGGCAGAGGAGAAGGTGAGCTCCACGCCCGGGAGCGACGGCGCCGTGTGTGTCCCTCACTAGGAATCCGTGCCCTGTCTTTGTGGCGGGTCAGAAAACTGCTTCATATACTTTTATGTCTCTGAGTTTGCCATTGCCGAACAATGGATCGACGGCCTACCTGTGCAACGTAGAGAAGTTGCTGTTTGGCGTGTTGGGTTTTTTTTGTTAAATAGGGTTTATAGACACTAAAATCCACTTTTCTGAGTTTTGACGAGCATACACAGTCATGTGACTGCCACTGCGATGAAAATGTTTCGGCCACCACCCTTAAAATCTGCACTGAATCATCTTTGCCCATTCGTCAAAACCCACGTGTGTGTCTGTTGCTGGACTCTGCTGTGTCCCAACAACACCGTGGGGTCGAGGTGGCTGGGAGAGCCCTTAGCTTTGTGCTCTTGGAGGACCGCGTCAGCCGTTCTAGATCTTTGTCTTTCTGCATTTGGAACCTGCTAAACAATTTCTAGGGGGAAATCCTTCTTGGGTCTTGACCGGGACTGTGCTGGGTCTGAAGATCACGCTGGGGAGAGCTGACCTCCCAGGAACCCAGTCTTCTAGTCTGTTTCGAGGCTTCGAGGCTTCATTGGTGTTTTGTGCTCTTCAGCGTGTGGTTCTCCTTCGTGTTTCGTTCAGTTTATATCCTCACTACTTTCCTTTGTAGCATTGTTGTTAATGGTACCTATTTAGTTCATTTCTGTTTCCAGCTGCTGTTCCATATCGAAATATGCTTAATTTTTTTTATGTTGGCTTTGTTTTCATGTATCTCCTTTAAAATTCCGTTGTTCTAGTAGCGTTTTGTTTGTGGATTCTTCTGAGTTTTAGGTGTAAAACATGTCTTCGCATAGACAGTTGGGTTTCTTTGTGATGTGCACACCCTTAGGTCTCGTCCTGCTCACCTCGAGGGCCTCCAGTATGATGTTGATAGCAGTGTAGAGGGCGCCATTGCCTTGTTGGCGACCTTCCAAGTGCTCAGTCCGCCGCCGTGAAGTGAGAAGTGCACTGTGGGGCTTCTGAAGATGCTCTTTGTCAGGTCGAGGAAGCTCTTCTCTGTTACCAGTTTGCTCAGAGTTGTTGTGGGAACAGGTGTTGGATTTTGTAGGAAGATTTTTCTGTATCTGTTGACATAGTAGCATGGTTGTTTTTTTGGTATTAGATTTTTTCCCTAGTTTTTTTTTTTTTTTATATTTATTTGGGGGGGAAGCCGAGAGAGAGGGAGAGAGCATCCCAAGCAGGCTTTGTACTGTCAGTGCAGAGCCCAACACAGGGCTCGATCTCACGAACTGTGAGGTCACTACTGGGGCCCAAATCAAGAGTTGGATGTTTAACCGACCGAGCCACCCAGGTGCCCCGAGTGGTTGTTTTTTGTTTGCTTTAATGTTTAACCAGCCTTGTGTTTCTGGGGTGAGCTTGCTTGGTTTAGGTATATCATCATCCTTTACTACGTGGCTGAGCCGGGCTCGCCTTGCTCATTAGGTTTTTTAAACATTTGTTTATTTCTGAGAGAGAGAGACGGGGAGACGCAGAATCTGAAGCAGGCTCCAGGCTCTGAGCTGCCAGCACAGAGCCCGACGTGGGGCTCAAACTCATGAACCATGAGATCATGAAACTGGACCAAAGTTTGACGCTCAACCAACTGAGCACCCCAGGCGCCCCTGCTCGTAAGATTTTAATACTGGTGCTATTTGCCAATATCTTTGTCTGAAGAACAGAAGATTCTCTCGGGTGTTTCGTGAAAGCAGCACTTAAAAAATAACAAAATTCACTCGTTTATTAGTATCTAGCATGCTGGCAGACCTTTTTTTTTTTTCTTTTTTCTGTTGTGTTTCTTCTCGCCTGTGGGCCAGGTTTCGGGGTACAAGGACGGGGGGCAGGCACTGTGTGGGTCCGAGTCAGCCTGGCAGGGTGTGTTGCTCCAGGTCAATCTGCCAGAGGCCCTGGCACCTTCGACAAGGTCATGTTGTCTGGGCCTTTGCTGGGCCCTGGCTTCTTGGTGTCAGAGTAGGGCCTTGGTTGGCTTCAGTCTCTCTGAATTGTTGGGGCCTTCCGGTCGGAGTGTAGGCTCTCTTGTGGCAGGAGCAGATGAAAGCCTGGACAGGGAGCGTTCTGCTTGACTCGGGAGGATGGAGAGTGCCGCTGGCTTACTTGCTGTGCAGTTAACCCCCCGTTTCCCTAGCACCCCGAGGCCACACTCGCCAAGTTCCCTCTGTAGATGGAGAGCAGCTGGTGGGGGTTGGGTCACTTTGGGGAAACAGCAGGACTGGGGCTCTCTATCCACGTGCTGTCAGCCATCTCAGGATCTCGGGTAGAGGGGATGTCAGTACTGCCCGTCTGGGAGTCTCTCTGTTCGCTTGGGTTAGGCTCGGTGAGCCCCGCACTGTTCTTCTACGTCCTCTTCCTCACCTGCCCAGGGGACCAGGCAAGTAGCATCAGACCAACGTATCTGCGGTTGGTTTCCACAGCAAACCAAGAGTTTCACTGTTGACATCCGCGCCAAGCCAGAATACCACAAGTTCCTCATCGGCAAAGGGGGCGGCAAAATCCGCAAGGTGCGTGACCACACTGGAGCCCGCATCATATTCCCCGCGGCTGAGGACAAGGATCAGGACCTGATCACCATCATAGGGAAGGAGGATGCCGTCCGGGAGGCACAGAAGGAGCTGGAGGCCCTGATCCAGAACCTGGTGAGGCCCGCTGGGAGCTGCGCCTGGGTCGTCCGTCCTGTCTGGCGTGGCTGGCACGGTCATCTCCTTGTCCTCCCCCTCGATGCTGCAGGAGAACGTGGTGGAGGACTGCATGCTGGTGGACCCCAAGCACCACCGCCATTTCGTCATCCGACGAGGCCAGGTCTTACGGGAGATTGCCGAAGAGTATGGTGGGGTGATGGTGAGCTTCCCACGCTCCGGCACGCAGAGCGACAAGGTCACCCTCAAGGGTGCCAAGGACTGTGTGGAGGCGGCCAAGAAGCGCATTCAGGAGATCATTGAGGACCTGGTAGGTGCCTGGGAGGGTGCCAGGCTCCGTCAGGCTGGGGCTCTCAGCCTCTCTGGCTCTTGTCCTGACAGGGTGCGCCCCAAGCGGCAGCTTTTAAGAGCACGTTAGGAAACGCAGTCTGTGCGAGGGCCCGGCTTCCTTCTCTCTGCCTCCCCTTCCCAGCGGGAAGAAAAGCGATGGCAGGGGTGAGCGTGTCAGAGTGAATCCACGTGGAAACGGGTGGGGTTTTCTAAACCAGCCGCTAGAGAGCTCCCCCTCCTGGGCTCCTCCCAGCCCTCCCCTGCCGGGGCCTCGGCAGTACCGACATGGCCATTAAGCCAGATACCTACTCACGTAATCACAGCCACGGCATTAGAATGTCACCTGGCTAATGCGGTCCCCCTTCAGGGACAGCAGCTATAAGTGCCACATGCTTTGTGCTGGGGGCGGGGACTCTGCGTAGAGATAGGAGATGGTTATACGCACACTCTGGACGGCAGTGCGCAGTGGGGCCCTATTGTACAGACGAGTCGTCAGTACTTTCTGAGTCTCTGGGAAATGTCTCAGAAAGAGACCTACCTGGCGGTCCTGCCCCACGCTCTCCGTCTGTCTACCCCGTTATGTTTCGAGTGCTTGGAGGGGGGGGGGGCGTGCATCTGTGCACTTTGGAGTCTCTGTAGAGGATTGAGTGGAAGCCGGTGAAAATATGCATTGAGCCTGCGCGGTTAACCTTTGCCTTTGTTTTTTTTTTCTTTCCTGCTGCGCCCCTCCCCCACCCAGGAAGCCCAGGTGACCATAGAATGTGCCATACCCCAGAAGTTCCATCGATCTGTCATGGGCCCCAAGGGTTCCCGAATCCAGCAGATTACTCGGGACTATAACGTTCAGATTAAATTCCCAGACAGAGAGGAGAACCCAGGTGGGTCTCGCTGGTGAGCTCCGTGCTGAGTGGGGAGCCAGGAGGTGTGTGAGTGGACCCGGCCCACAGATGGTGGGCGTCGCGTGGCCATCACGTGTGCTGCCTTGGGCTTCAGTGCTGGCGCGCTGCTGGAACACTGGTGTCCCAGGGCGGCCAGGTGCCCTTCGGGCCTCCAGAGGCTTGCGGCTGGCGACGCCAAAGACGGCAAAGCAGCTGCAGCCTCTGAAGCAGAGGTTCGGTTCAGAGGCCGCTCACGGATTCCAAGTGATGAGTGTGATGGGGGGGCTGCTCCCACTCTGTCCACCGCAGCTGCCTCTCCCCCTCCCCCCAGCACTCCTATACGCCTACCTGGCGGGTCTTGTTCCTTGTGAGGCAGGCGGCGCCCCACCTCCCCCCAGCTCTGGTGTCACTTGGTTCTGCCTGTGTCCCGGAGACGGGGTGGGGTTGGGTGGTTAGGCGGTCCAGAGGTGACTGGCCTGAGGGCTCAGTGACAGGAGCGTCTGTCTTGTGCATTTGACCTCACCTGGTCACACCGGTCTCTCAGCTAGGTCGCAGCCCAGGGTGCTATCTCTGGACGAGCCTGGTTGGCGACCGGCCCCACAGCCTCCTCGGCCCCTCCGTGCGCTCTGTCCTCTCTGGAGCGTCTCGGGGCCGTTGAAGCGCTGGCTTCCTCGGAACACTGGCTGTTTGGAGCCCATTTAAAGGCACAGCCCACCGGACACAGATGCATTTTACATGCTCATCATTGAAACGCGGCCTCTTGCGTCTCGCACCCCTTTTTCTGCGCACACCGTTGTTCTCAGACGTTGGAGCTGTTTCCGGGCTCCTCCCCTACCCGCAGCGGCTGCTTCCTGAGAATAAGGACGTTTTCTCGACATCGTTTGAGAGTCGTGGTGCATCCCCCAGCACCCGCGGACCCTGGCGCGCTGTGTACTGGCGCCGAGTTCGTGGTGCATGCTCACGTCTCGTCAGCACGTCAGAACTGACGGGGCCTGCCTCTCACCCCCGGCTCCGTGCAGGACCGCCACCGCAGGCCACCCTGCCGATGCTCGCTCGCTCGCTCTTGTGCATGTCATACGGGCTCCTGGAGTCCGTCCTGCTCCGTGAACCTGGCTTTCGTGTCTGGGTGCACACCTCCCCCCCCCCCCCCCAAGCCCGCTCCCGTGTTCATTTCAGGACCCGTCGCTCTTGAGGCTGGCCTGCTTCCCGACACAGGAAGCTGGCGCAGGCTTCCCCTGTCCCTCTCGCTGCCTCGCCGGCCCCTCCTCGCTGCCGTGGCCCAGCCCCGGGGCTCAGTTTCTAAGCTCCTCACCCTTTGGGCACACAGGGCAGCATGCCTGCCACGCTCCAGCCTCCGAGGTAGCCAGCTCTGCCCGAGGCAAGGAAGAGCGCCCGGCCGCGCTGTGAGGCCTCCGTTGCCGCCCGCGGGCTGCTGCTCGTCTGCCCTCCCTCTGCTGCCAGGGCTCTGAGCTGCCCCGCCCTTCTCCCCAGTTCACAGTGTGGAGCCGCCAGTCCAGGAGAACGGTGACGATGCTGGAGATGGGAGGGACACCAAAGACACCGATCCTGGCTCCCCAAGGAGGTGTGACATCATCATCATCTCTGGCCGGAAGGAAAAGTGTGAGGCCGCCAAGGAAGCCCTCGAGGTGGGTGTGGAACCGGCAGGTTTCAGTGACTGCAAAGTGATTGTGATCTGCAACCTCTGAGGCCTGGTGACAACCTCCCCCATCTCAGGCTTGTGAGGAGGGGTCCTTTGTGGGGGTGGGGGGACACCTACCAGAAAGCCACCTCCCTGTTAGGGACTGTACTAAACGCCGTGTTCCACAGCGTGCAGGATAGCGCTCACGTGGAGTGGGCAGGCGAGAGACAGAAACGGGTCTTGTGTCAGGTGGTGGTTAAAAACGGTGGGGTGTGGAGGTGAGGGGGGTGTCGGGAGGCGGTCAGGGGCTAACGTGGAGACAGCAGGGGAGCCCCTGTCCCCTGCTGTTATCCCAGTGACCCACACAGGCTGGCCACAGCCTGTCCCTGACGTCAGTGAGACCCGCTTCTGCACCTCAGCCCGACCGGTCCCCCTCCAGTTGCTGTTTTTCCTGGGTTGGTTTTGTTTCCGTAAGAGGCTTGCGACGGTTAAGAGCATAGGCTTGGGGTGAGAGCCAGAAAGTTTGCTCTGGTGCCATTAGCCTTAAAAAATGGATTCTGGGTTCTTTCCCTGCATTTTCTGTTGAACTAAAAGTCTTAGTGAAGTTCTCAGTCGAGGCAGAGCAGCATGGAAGGTTCCGGGAAGCACCCTGTACTTCTCACAGGGTCACTGGCTCCCTGCCAGCAGCTCTCAGGCCTGACCCTGTTTTCTCTGTAGGCGCTGGTCCCCGTCACCATCGAAGTGGAGGTGCCCTTTGACCTTCACCGGTACATCATCGGGCAGAAGGGGAGCGGGATCCGAAAGATGATGGATGAATTTGAGGTACCAGGATTCGAGGTCTTTCCCCAGGAGCCGGTGTTGGGAGCCAGCCCTCCCGAGGGCCCCCGGCAGCTCAGCCCCTCGGCGGTGTGCCTCTTCCTGCTCGTGCTCCCGGTTCTTGATGCGGGACCCATGCCTACACGCGCTCCGTTCCTGTCTCCCCGCAGGTGAACATCCACGTGCCGGCGCCGGAGCTGCAGTCCGATGTCATCGCCATCACCGGCCTCACCGCGAACCTGGACCGGGCCAAGGCTGGGCTGCTGGAGCGGGTGAAGGAGCTGCAGGCCGAGCAGGAGGACCGGGTGGGTGTCGTCCAGAGCCTCGGTCCCAGGCCACCCTGCAGGCGGTTCAGCCGTGTGACTGCAGGTGGACCTGGCCGCCCTGGTGCAGCATTGTGGGTGTGGCCCTTTCCTCTTCAATGTAACAGCAGAGCTAGATTTCTCGCTAACTAGCACCTTTTTTTCAAAGTAAAGAAAGGTAAGGTTGGAGAGGCCTAGGAGCCGTTGCTGGGAGAGACCCCCAAACGTGAGTGGTGTGGTCCAGGGTGGGGGTCGGCGGGCCCATGTGGACCTTCTCTGCACAGCTGCCCTGCTCTGTGTAGGTTTGGGGACCCACCTCCCCGTTCTGGAGAGCTGGCGTTTGAAGGGCTCCCGGAGCGCGCGGCAGGGCTGGGTGTTACGGGCACGGAAGCCCCGCTGTAGATTCTGTGGGGAACAGGCTTCCCACTGGGGAGGAGGACTTTCTGGAGTCGTGACCGGGCAGGGCCCGCAGACCTCCCGTGCCTGGAGCCTGGTTCCCGTGGTCCGGCCTCTGGCCGTGGGTGGCCCAGCTGGCTGTCCTGAAGCACTGTTGTGCTCTTTTCCTTCTGACCTGCTTTTGGACCTCAGCCTTTAAAGACCCCGTGACGTGTTATGCTTTCTTGTCACGTCCGCATTAAATCAGAGAGTCTGCTCAGAGCTCCGCGCGTGCGAAGCCAGCCAGGTCAGCGCTCGAACGGTCCTCTCGTGGGGGTCTGCGCACCCGCACTCGGCTACGGGTCAGTCCTCAGGCTGGCGGTGCGCCGTGAGAGCGTGTCGTATTGGTCGCTGAGGATACCTCCGGGGTCGAGGACGGAGTGACTTGTCCTGCTGCACGTGGTGAAGGCCAAGCCTGAGCCCCGCCCTTGTCTCGCCTACAGGCTTTAAGGAGCTTTAAACTGAGCGTCACTGTGGACCCCAAGTACCATCCCAAGATCATTGGGAGGAAAGGGGCAGTGATTACTCAAATCCGCCTGGAACACGACGTGAACATCCAGTTTCCCGATAAGGATGACGGGAGCCAGGTAAGAATGGCTGCTCGGGTCAGACTCTGTGTTGGCAGGTGGACTCGCACCCCCATCCTGACTTGGGAGCAGTGAGCGGGCGAACGTGGGATGTGCCCAGGTGGGGGTGGGGGGAGAGGGTGGAGCGCAGAGGGGCCGGTCTCTGAGGGTCTGATTTCGCCTTGGGCTTCGGGCCCCGTCTTGGCCTGTGCCAGCTGGCCGAGGCCTCCCTGGTGCGCTTGCGCGGCCTTGTGAGCTTGGGACGTTTCTCACGCGCCCACCTGGTCATTCCTGGTAGGAAAGCTTCGGCTCTGGCTGGGTTCTTCCCACACTTGTACCCACAGGCGCAGTCCTTCCTTCAGAGGGCACCCTCCCCCTGCCCGTCACACCCCTGCCCGTCTTCCTCTCGGCTCCCATCAGTGCCCCCTTCCGGCATAGCACTGCCCACCACGGGAGCCGTGGTCCCTGCCTGCGTCTCCTGTGGTGGCACACAGCCACGCATCCAGCACTGGTTCACTAGAACCTTCCGGTCAGCAAATCCCAACACATCCCTGCAGACTCTGGCCTTCCCAGCTCTGCATCCACACGCTTACCCTGAGTCCAGAAAGGCAGGCGGGCCTGCAGGGGCTCGGCCCGAAGCCCCTGTCTCTCCTCGATGCCTCCTGCCCGACCTGACCTTCCCTGGGTGCGTCTTCCCGTTCCCGGTGCGTTTCTAACAAACGTGTTTATGTTCCTGATCTTTCTGACTCTGACATGTGGTTTTTGTTCTGTGTAAGTGAGCTCTGTGCCCAGCATGGGGCTCGAACTCCTGACCCTGAGGTCAAGCGTCGCCTGCTGAGCCAGGCACCCCTTTAACTTTAGTTTTTGGTGTTTAATTCTGAGAATTCTCCTTTAAACTCCTGACCTTCGCTACCTTCCATTTCCTTCAACTTTCCCAAGTAAATATTAGGGTTCAGACCACTTGGGCTAATGTTTCGCGAGCCAAGTAGGGCCAGGCCGCCACACGATTTGGGTACATAGCTTTTTCCTGTGAGAATTCTGCTTCCCTTTGCAGTCTGTTCTGTCCTGTGTCTGCGTTGGGCGCGGCGCTCACAGCTGCTAGCGGGTTCTGGACTCTGCCGGGTGGGTTCTGGGCGCGGCCCCCCGCCCCCCACCCCTCTATCTGCTGTATTGGGCCTGCCGCTGCTTTGCCACCTCCCGGCTCTTTCTGGCCTCTCTTCTGGGCAGATCTCGAAGCATCCGCTCTTCTGTTTCCCTGGGTTTTTTTTTTTTCTGTGGTCCTTTTCTGTTGTTCGTTCTTTTGTGGGTGTACTATTTTCCCTCATCTTAAAGACTGGTTTGTGTGTGTGATTTTGTGTTCGTTTTTTTTTTGTTGTTTTCCTTTGAGTCGTGTATTGGCTCTGTGCAAGTGTGGTGCTGTCGTGTGTGTGTGTGTGTGTGTGTGTGTGTGTGTGTGTGTGTGAGAGAGAGAGAGAGAGAGAGAGAGAGAGAGAGTGTGTGTGTGAAGCCCTGGCTGGGGCGTGCAGTGCTGGCCACAGTGCTCGGCACCTTCTCTCTGGGGGGGTCTGTCTCCAACAAGACGCCTCCAGTTGCCGTGCCCTGTGTGGTCCTCCTCGCCTGCAGCTGTGTCTGTGGGAAGTGTCCTTTCTTTTCCTCGTGCCGGGGAGGGGGGTTGGGCAGGAGCTAATGGACATCGTTAACCTGTTTTAAATCAGCTTCTGGCGTTCTTTTCCGCCTTCTTTCTGTTCTGAGCGGGTGTTTCCCCTCCAGATGAGGCCTGCCTCTTGCCGCCTCATGGAGCTGCATCTGCTGGCTTGAGGCTCCCAACCTGGAATCTCTGGGGCCATTCCCCCTTCTGACCAGGTTCTCCTTTCTTAGCCCCAGGACCAAATCACCATCACAGGGTATGAGAAGAATACAGAAGCCGCCCGGGACGCCATATTGAAAATCGTGGGTGAGCTTGAACAGATGGTTTCTGAGGACGTCCCGCTAGACCACCGTGTTCACGCCCGCATCATTGGTGCCCGTGGAAAAGCCATCCGCAAAATCATGGACGAATTCAAGGTGGGTCCCCAGCCCAGCCGTGAAGGGCGCCGAGAAGTCCCGGAAGCATGGCGGGTGCAGTCAGGTGCGTGCTTCCCGCTGCGTCAGGGGACGGCCTGGGATCTCAGGTCTTCCTGCCCCAGCTGGTGACCACCCTTGGGGTCTGGAACAAGAGACCGCCGAGGCTCACGTGCCTGTCCCTGAGTTGGTGAGGTCATGTGGAGGTCCCGTGGAGGTCCCAGCTAGCACCTTCGGTCAGCGTCCCACACTGGCCTGCAGGAGGCGGCATCCCCTCGGCGCATCAGGGTTCCGTATCTGTCGTGATGTGTTAGCTCTGACATATGGGACCTTTGCCTCCTGCATGCAGGGTTACCTTGGGAAAACTTTGCTAGAGGTCCACCATTCCCAGCCACACATAACCGTGACCCTTTGGTCCAAAGACTCCCGATGGAGTGTCCACAGCCACCTCAGTGACCACGCGTGCTCTCCTTGCAGGTAGACATTCGTTTCCCGCAGAGCGGGGCCCCGGACCCCAACTGCGTCACTGTGACGGGACTCCCGGAGAACGTGGAGGAGGCCATCGACCACATTCTCAACCTGGAGGAGGAATACGTGAGTCACGGTGTGGGGGCAGCAGGCCTGTGCCCGGGGCGCCCCCGCCTCTCTCCGGCCTGGGGCGGCAGTGGGGCCCTGTGTGTCGGCTCCCAGAGGCACGCGGGTGCGGGGTGCCCCTGAGTGAGCCCTAAACGCCGGAGACGAGGCAAGCGCCATCGTCGTGCGTGCTGCTGCAGACTCACGCCCCTGCCTGTGCCCACAGCTGGCCGACGTGGTCGACAGCGAGGCGTTGCAGGTGTACATGAAGCCGCCAGCCCACGAGGAGTCCAAGGCACCATCCAAGGGCTTTGTGGTGCGGGACGCTCCGTGGACCGCCAGCAGCAGCGAGAAGGTCAGACGCTCTTGGGCCCGACGTGGGAGGTGGGGGCGCCTCCAGCGCACGCCGCTCACTGGGAAGTGGCTCTCGCGGGGGCTCGCGCTGAGCCTGTGCCCTCTTCCCCCCACAGGCTCCTGATATGAGCAGCTCTGAAGAATTTCCCAGCTTTGGGGCTCAGGTGGCCCCCAAGACCCTGCCGTGGGGCCCCAAGCGATAATGATCACAAAGCAGAAACCTCTCCAGCCTGCTGACCCAAACCCCACCACACACGGTCTGTCTCAATCTGACCTGGCGGCTGGAGCCTCCGTAAATTGTTGACGCTTCCCCCTCCCCGAGGTCTCGCAGTGAAGCCAGGCGCGCCAGCACCCCGCGTGCACTCAGGATCTGTTCCCTGACACCTCTGCTCTGGGACGGCTCTCCACTGTCGCGAACACTAACTGAGGTAATTGGACATTTCCCCGTAAGCGTCCTGGCTCATCCAGCATGTCCATAAGGCTCCGGCCTCCACTAGGAGAGCCCTACAGCTGTGGCCGAGTCTACTTCCTGTGTCATGACCTCAGGAAATAAATTTCCTTGACTTTATAAAAGCCAAAATGTTTGCCCTCTTCCTTTCCCACCTCCTTTCCTCCCTCTGCCTGCCGTCCAGCCCCTCCTTGTAGAATGCAGTCCACCTTCCAGCTGCCAAAACCCCACTTAGCCCAGACCACGGGGTGGGGAGGGAGACCCAGTTTGCACACTGGGAGCACCTGGGCCTGAAGGAGAGCCGTGGTGGAGCCAGAGGGGACCAGAGAGGCAGCAGGGTGACAGGGCTCTTGGGGCGTCTTGGCCTCACACACATTGGGGTCCGAAAGCACCCAAGTGTCTCCGTCCCCAAGTGTGGTGAGCAAAGCCTGAAAGCAGGGCCGCGTGTCTCCGTCTGGGCCTGGTGTGGCCTGGGAGACATGGGGACAGGGAGGGGGCGGCCCGCGGAGCAGACCAGCCGCTCCTTTGTGCCCCTCCCCCCCCCATGCCAGGTGTCCAGTGGCCTCCTTTCTACCTCAGAGCCAGCGCGGCTGCTCTCATGCTTAGGGTGGTGCCACCCCGGCGCTCAGCCTCTCGGTTTCGATGTTTCTGGTAGTGGTGTGTCTGCTGCAGCCCTGGGGGCGAGAAGCCGGTGCTGGGGCTCAGCCAGGCTGTCCTCTGACACGCTCCGATGCTGCGTGTGAGTCCCCAGGAGCTGTCTTGGAGAGGCAGGTGGCATGGTCCTGGGGCAGAGAGAGGTGGTCATTTGGCCTGGACCGGAGGACCCGGTGCTGGTAAGGGAGGGTCCGCTCTTTCTCAGGTGCGTGGTGGGTGACTGGGCGTTGGACCACAGGCCTTGGCTTGACCATTGACCACAGTGTGCCCTGCCCCTCCCTCCCTCCCCCCCCCGCCCGCCCCAGCCGACTGTTGAAGGTCCGCTCTGGAGAGGAAAGGTGGCCCCAGGCGGTAGAGGTGCCCGTGCGTCGTGTCGCATGGGAACAAGGACGGCCCTTTGTGTCTGGGCCCTCTGGCCTCCCCATCCCCGCCTCTGCCCCCACAGAAGTGATGGGGCCCTGTCAGGTTCCCCCACCCTGAGATACTGGAGTTCCTGGGGGCCAGCTCGTGGCCGGTGCACAGCCTGCGCTGCCCCTGCGCCCCCTCCTCCACTCTCTGCTCCGGGATCTCCAGACTCTGAAATTCTAACTAGACAATTGTGTGACCCGAGTGAACCCTCAGCTGCCCCTGCAAGCTTCCCGTCTGCCACGCAGCCTCCGGTGTGCCCGTCTGAGGGAGTGCCACACTGGGGTAGGAGGGCACGCTCGCCTCAGCGGCGGCCTGGGCAAGCCCAAGCAGGCCCAGTGCGGAGACGGAGGGAGGAGGGGAGGCACCGCCTTGCCTTTTTCCAGGAGCACCCCCCCCCTCCCCCGGCTCTCAGGGAGCCCGATGGGGATGGGCGGGCACCTCCGAGCCTCCACCTGCACGAGGTTTGGGGGCCTTTCCTGTTGGCCGCCTTGCTCCCCTCTGCCTGCCCCTCTGGCTCCCTCAGCATCCGCCCAACTCTCTTCCCTTCGCCTTTTCTACAACACCCTTCCACACCCCCTGCCCCAAAGGTAAATTTTAAATTTCCACAAGTTTTTGCACATCTGCATTTATTGCTAAATGTTGTAGATGCAAATCCTCCCTTCCCCAAACTCGTGTGTGGGATCTCGCGTACTCTGTTTTGGTGGTTGTTAGTAAAAAGACTGTTTGGCGACCTTGCCCAGGCCTGGTCTCCTGTGGCCACCTCTGCTGCCGGGGCAGCCCTGGGCAGGGTGGGGTGTGCGTGTCCATTTCCTTTGTTGAATGTCTTCCATATTATGTGTTTCCATAGCTATGATCCGTCCCTTGGCCTTAATTTTGGAATCTGGAGATTATATGCAAACATGTGTAAAGGCTTATGAATATGGATGACACTGGAATTTTATAAATTCTAAAATAAAACCCAAAACCAGATGCAGTGTGCTAGAACTGATTTTCTCACGCCGGCATGTCGGTTCTCGGTTCTGTGGAACCAGGGGGGTCTTCAACGTGCTTTTGAGTAATAACTAGACTCTAGTGCAATTCTCCTGCTGGCTTATGGGAGATGGAGCAGTGCCCTGAGTGCAGAGAGCCTGGGGGGGCCGGGGGGGTAGTGGGCGGTGCACCCTGAGCCATGGTGATGGGAGCCAGCATCCCTGGCGTGGGGGCACCTGACCTGGGGGCTGGGAGGGACGTGGCAGAGAGCAGCTCCAGGTGTCGGCCGGCCTCAGGGGGACCAACCGAGGCGGTAGGGCTCATGAGCAGAGGCCCAGGGTCACCGAGGGCACAGCAGCTTGGAGCCAAGAAGGGGTGGGAGGTGGGCTGTGGCCTCTGAGGGCAGCGAGCCTTTGACACCTCTGTGGCAGTGGAGCCCCTCACCTCCAGGTGGGACCGCTGCCCCGGGGTGACCCCCATGGCCTCAGAGAGAAGGGACTGATGAGGCCTGGGGGACTCTCAGCAGCGTAAACTGTGGGCCCAGACTCCTCTCCAGGCCCAGGGAGCAGTTGTCCTTTGGTCCGTTTGTTCCAAAGAGAGCCTGTCACCAGGGAGGGGTGCAGAAGGGGGTGACTGGGCTGACACCCAGGTACGCCAAAGCAGAGCACTGGGCTGGGCGCCATGCCTCTGGTGGATGAGGGAAGGTGAAGCAGGGGGGCGGAGGGCAGAGGGGCTCACCTCATTCTCAGCCAGCGCCTGCTTGGCGAGGTAGGACTCTCGCTTCACCTTGACCTCTACGGACTCGGGAATGTCGGGTACCAGGAGGTCGAGGATCCGGCCAATGGAGAACACCACGTGCTGGGGGCAGCGCACAGTGTTAGCAGTGGGAGGGCACCCACCCCTCAGTAAAGCAAATGCCTACACTGGCCTTAAGGGGGCCAGGTGTGCGCACCTGCCCCCGAGGTGTGGGCCGAGCTCCACGGCTCCAGAGACCGGCCCCAGGCGTCACGGCCTGGGGAGCCTCCCCAGACACCGCAGTACCCAGAGCAGCTCACACAACCCAGAGACACAGGCCAGGCGGGGTTGGCACAGCTTGCAAGGCGGGGAGACGACAGCGCTCAGGAGAACGGCCATGTGGCCAGGTGATAGCTTGGTTGCTCGCCTCCCCCCAACCACCCACACACACAGGGTGGGATTAGGTAAAGCATCCTAGGAGAGGGGTGGGCCTCCTAAGGCCAAGAGAGCCAGTGGGGGGAGCCAACGGGAACTAGGAACTTGGCTAACCTCAAACACAATGATGAAGGCCAGGCGGATGGCCAGAAGATTCCAGTATGTCGGAGAGTACTGCCCGTCCTCTTCCCTGAATGCCTGATACCTGTGGGAGACATGAAGTTGGTGTGGGGGGCTGGGGCTCAGCTGGGGAGCTGGCAGGTGCCTTCCCTAGCTTCTCCACTTTTTCCTTCCCTGATCACGCAATTCTGGGCCTGGCTTACCGGAGAGTGCCTGAAGGAGTGCCTTGGGCTTTAACCGCTGGGGTTCCAAAGGGATGGACGGACCGGACTGTCCCACCCCTACGGCCTACACTGGGCCCCAGAGTGGCAGATGCCCTATTATCTAGTGTAGACCATAATACAGTCAATCTCTGTTTCCACGGCTGACGTCGACCTAGTCAACGCTGAAAATATGCTGTTCTGAGATCAGTCCGCTCTGCTCAGACGCCTGTCCAGCGTAGCCCCCCCGACTACAAAAAGCTGATAAGTTTTGCTTGCTATTCCCGATTTGTCTTCCTGTCATCCTTTGACAGCTTCCTGTATTTCTGATTAGATGTGACATTCCATTTTGTGACATAAACTGCCACGCTGCACTCCCATGGAAAGCAGTATCAGGACCAACTTTGTAGGAAAACAAAATTCATGAACGTTAAAAAAAGTTACTGAAGGAAAAATCCTCAATGCATGAAATAAACTATTAAGTGACCTAACTAGACATGACAGAAGGGTGACTGGGGACTTGGAGATGATTATATGAACTACCCTGAATGCGATACACAGAGTCAAAAGATTAGTCAGTGCCCTCGAGACGTGCAGGGAGCACAGGTGCTCCAGTGTAGCAGTTCCAGAAGCTGAGAATGAATGCAAAGAAAAGTAGAACCAACTCTATTTGAAAAATTAAATGGAGAGGTTTCCAGAACTAAAGGAAGACATCACCTTTTAGATCAAAAGCACATAACCGGAGTTTCAGTGAGAAACTTTTAAATAAACTCTACCATGACAGAGACCTATTAGTCACACAAGTCAAGAAAAAGTGAGGAAAAACCTTTAATGCTACCAAGGCTTCCTACAAGAAAAATTAGGTCACAAGAGAGAGTTAATAGTCCCAAAGAGCTGAGGGAAGATAGCTCAACGGAGAACTGTATGCCTGCTATTGGAAGGACAGAGTTATTTTCAGATATAAAAGATAACGTACAAAAGGGCTCGCTAACTACACACCATTTCTAAAAGTGCTATTCAAGGATGCACTTCCGCCAGAATAAAAGTGAATTCAGAGGGAAGGCAAAGCGTAAGACACTCCTGTGGCTACAGGAGCTACTAAAACGTACCAAATAGCTATGATTAACAATGACTAGAAATGTTTTTATTTTTCAGTACTAAAGCTAAAAGTCTGCATGACAATAGTAAGATGGAGTGGTGGGCGCTAACTAGGCATCTGAAGCTCCTCATGCAGGGCAAGGAGACGAGTGAATTCCGTTAGTCTTCGTTAGGAAAGCTTATATAGTTAAGAATGCATGCCAAAAATGTAAGGGTAACCTCTAAAATAATAAAAATATACATCATCAGTTCCAAATGAGCATGAAGAGGGAAAAAGAAAATTCTACTCATCCACCAGAAAGCAGGAGAAGAAGAATAAAAAGGAAAAAGAAAGAACTGGACAAAGTAAATGTCCACTAAGAAGAGATCACAACCTGAACTTCCGTGCAGCTAAGAACCTCGGAGTCCGTAAAGCAAGAAATGACAGAACTACACGAAGACTGATCACTCCACGATCCTGTAAAGACGTTAACGTAACCTGTATCAGAATCTGATGGGGGGGGGGGGCGAAAAAAAGAACAAAAATCCGAATAAATTAAGCCTTACCTTGGAAGTTCATAGACAGCCTTACTTTAAAACAGATAACGGAAGATTCCAGTTCACTTGGAACAGCAAGTCAAGTGAGCAGACCATAAAGGAGAACAAACGGGAGAGGTTTGTATCTCATGGCCTCTTCAGGCTTTCTGGCCTCTAAGCAGTTAAACCAGAATGATTTTCGTGGATAAGCAGGGAAATCCTAGCTGCAGTTGAGACATTCAGAAGTGAAGGACAGGTACTATCAACGAAATGAGGCTTTTAAGAGGTAAGTGTAAGTAAACTTACAGATATAAATTCATTTATTAAAATGAAAGACTGAAAGCAAACGAGCTATGGTTTCAAGCCCAGAAGATTTTTAAGAGGAAAGAAAAAAAAGCTATCTAGAAAGAAAAGATCATAACTACCAGAACAGTAGAGCTTCAAATCCTAGAATATCATGAACAAGTTTGTGTCATTACATTTTTAAAAGTAGTTGGAACAGGGGCGCCTGGGTGGCTCAGTCATTTAAGGTCAGACTTTGGCTCAGGGCAGCTCATGAGTTCGAGCCCCGCATCGGGCTCTGTGCTGACGGCCTGCTTCAGATTCTGTGTCTCCCTCTCTCTCTCCCTCTCCCCTCCTCGCGCGCTGTCTCTCTCTCTCAAAAATAATGGACACTTAACGAAATTAAAATAATAATAGAATAATAGACTAGAGTTTTCTGTAAACGGAACCGCCCAAACTAGGGGGAAAGGAGACGGGAAACAAACCTATGCCCACCCACGAAGGGAATGTTAATAGAAGTAACAGGCGCCTCCCCGGGGCCCGGCGTTGCCCGCCAAGTCCGCGCGGGCCCCGGGCCCCCCGACGCCGGCCTCACCTGCAGGTGCGGTTGTGCGCCGAGGCGAAGGCGGGCGGCGCGCGCGCCAGCGTGAAGTTGACGAAGCCGCGCAGGTCGGGGGCGCGGGTCCACCGGTAGTAGGCGCGCGGCAGGAAGTCGGACGAGAAGGCCAGCAGGAAGGCCTGGGGGGGCGGGGGGCGCAGGTCGGCGCGGGCCCGTCTGCGCCCCCCGCCCCCGTCCCCGCTCCGCCCGCGCGCTCACGTTGCTGACGACCGCCAGGTGCGCGATGCCGGCCAGGATGTGCGCCCAGATGCCGATGTCCTGCGCGCGCTCGGCCACCGCGCGGCGGCGCTCGCAGACGAACTTGCGCGCGTCCAGGCGGACCTCCACCCAGTTGTTGAGCAGCGCGAAGAGCGGCGCGAGCGGGCACGCGGCCACGAAGATGGTGACGAAGCCGAACTGCAGCACTGTGGGTGACGGTCCCCGGCCCGCACTGTGTGACCCCTGTCCGCCCGCCCCGGCCGAGGAGCAGAGCCCCTCCCTCCCCCCCCCCAAGCCTTTCACAGGCCCCCCTCTGGGGGGGGGGACTCCGGCGACACCTGCTGTTCCCACTTCAGCTCATCTGAGAGACTGGGCTCCAGAGCCCCCGCCCCCGGAACTCACAACCCCAAGGTCAACCCTGAAACAGCCAGGTGGCCCCCTCCCCCATGGCTTCTTGAAAGGGGCTCCTCGGTCTTGTGTGACATTCTGAAGGAGAGCATCAAGTCCCATTTCCTGTTGTCCAGTGAAGTAGGGACACACGCGGTCTCTCGACCCCGCTGACATGTTACGAAAAAGCATGTCTCTCCAAGAACTGCCCTGCTGCCTTTTATGCGAAGAATGTCACCACTGTCACCCCTTTCACTTTGGCTACTGGAGACCTCGGAGCAATGTGCTGGGTTCGGATGCCGTGCTTAGAGCAGGAGTGTGCCATGATGGCTCCCCCCCATCTCTGAGTCAGACCCTGGGCGTGCAGGGACCAGGACCTACAGTGGACGCAGCCCCTGCCCTCCACCCGCGTGGGGAAGGAGCGCTCACACGGGCACCACCTGGCCAGGGCACAGTTGAGGGTCCGGCGAAGAGTGTGGGCATCGAGACCTCTGGAGAAAACTCGCAGAGCCCCGCCACCTCCGCCCCCAGGGCCCGGTCTCCTGTGCGCCCTGCTGCTCTCCTCACTCCCTCACGTGCCCTGGCCCATGCTTCCTGGGGTGGGGGAAGGTTAAAGCTACTCCAGGAGCACCCCACCCACGCCCCCGGCTCCCTTCTGAACCTCCCTGTACCCAGGGCACCGTCCCTTCCCATACTGGGCCACCCTTCAAGACCTCCCCTCTCTGAACCCCACAATCTCCTTTCCAGAATCTCTGCAGGCCCGGCTCCACCAGGGACCCTCTGTCCCCACGTCCTGTTTCAAGGTAGATGTACACACAGGAACATGGGCTGGAAGCCCCTCCCCCCGTCCCCGGTGGCGGCCGAGGCCGTGGCCTCGAACATGGCTCCTACCCATTTCGAGGTACTCGTCAAAGAGCCCCTCACAAGGCAGCAGCTCGTAGTCGGCCTCCCAGGGTGCCTGGCCAGCCGCCTCGGAAGCCCCCACCTTCCTCTTCTTGGAGCGCAGCCGGAACCTCTGCCACCAGCTCTGTAGCTTCCTGGAGGGGGAGACACCCAGGAAACCGGCCCTGATTGCTCTGCGGCCCTGATTGCTCTGCGGGTAGGGGGCCGCAGGGGGAGGAGGGCCTGGGCCTCTGGGAGGGCAGGGGTGAAGCCTCTGTGGAACAGACTGGCCGAGAGCATCTATGTGCCCCCCACGGCGGGCGGCGTCCCCCACCCCTCCCCCCACCAGCATGCTTGAGAACTGCAGCGAGGTTCCGAGAGCTAAGTTCAGGTTGGGAGAGGGAAAAGGAGGCCTGCTGCTGTGCCGGCAGGGGGGGTGGCGCGCGTGTGTTGCTGTCATGTGGGGGTGCAGGCGTGCCTGCTGCTCTGCCACGCTGTCAGGTGTCCGGCCCCGCCCCCACCAGGCACCAAGGTTCACTCTGCCCTTGTAATCTCACAGTCGGCTTCGGGGCACCAACTGCCCAGAGGAGCAAGGCCACACCCAGGGGTGCGTGGGTGTGGGCTGGTCAAGGTCCCACAGCTACCTTTCACGGCGCCCCAGGGGAGTCAGCCAGTGGGGGAAGATGGGCTGTGGCGGGGCCGATGGGACAGTGCCCGGGAAGCCAGGCCTCCGGCCGCACCAGGGCTGGCCCCAGCGCAGGAGACCTCAGAAAGCCTACCCGGCAACTGCATACTCGCATACTCGCAGACTGGACTGCACTGCACGGGGTGGAGTGTCTCAGAGCAGCCCCCCGGGGCAGGTGGCCGGGCACGCCCTCCCCCACCCTTGCAGATGAGGCCTTGAGGCCCAGGGCGGGGCCTGGCTGGGGGCTTGGCTGGGGGCTTCGCGCGGCCCCTGGCTGCTGCCCCGGGGGGTGGGGGTGGCTCACGGGACGAGGATCTCCTGCGCGTTGTTGATGACCTGCTTGCCCACCATGATGACCAGGAGCTCCTGGGCCAGCTCGATGAGGCAGCCTCCGGCCGCGCACTGGGCAGCAAGGGCTCGGGTTAGCTCGGGGAGGGACCGGCCTCATCTCCACCCGTCCTCTGTGCCTTGGAGGCGGCCCCCTACCACGCCGTCCCCTCCCTTTCAGACATGCCATGGCATGCCCAGGACTAGAGACCCTCCCTTCCTTTCCTCAGCCTCCCCCAACAACCCCCCATCTCCCCCAGATCCCACCGGCAGACCGCGCACAGAGATGACGGGGGCGCTGCCCTTCGGGAATCCACACAGGGTTATGATCGGCTGGCCCTGGCCTGTGCCCCAGGGAGGACTGAGGGGCAGGCCCCATCCGTCAGTGACCCGAGTCGAGTGAGAGTTGGGCCGGGCTCTTACGGGGGCTCATGAGAGCGCCGGGTGCAGGGGGGCTGAGCTGAAGGGTGTCAGGCCGAGCACGGGCGTCTCCCCCACCAGGTTAGGAGAACCTGCCAGAGAGCGCACCAGTGGTGCGGAAACCGCGTACCACTGGTTGAACACTGGATCCAGCCGCCCCTGAGCCCACGGGCCCTGAATGTCTCCATGACCAGAACCGGTGACACCCCTTTTTTGTTTAAGCCGGTTCGAGTTGGGAACTTTCCCCACTGGTAGCTGAATGCTGCTGAACCGACCCGGCCTGTCCGGCACAGTCCTGCCCCAGGGTCAGGGCCCCAGCCTCCCTGTCCCTGAGAAGCTCCCCCCATCTCATGTGAAAATGTCCCTCAGAGGTGGCCACTTCGCAGTCAGCTATCGGCCTGGGTCGCAGCCCACACCTGCGGGAGGAAGAAGACCCTCTTTCTCAGGAGAAGAAGGTCTTTCAGGTGATTCAGGTGCTGAGCTCGGCAGGGGCTGCGAGACCCCACCCGTGTCCCCTGACCCAGCACGGAAGCTGCCTGGGGACGGTCCCAGGCGCACCCCTCAAGTTGTCTACACCCCTGGGCTCGGGCGTGCTTGGCCTCACACTGGTGAGGAACCAGACGGACAGGGACCACTTTGAGATTTGCTACAACGTCCCAGAGGGTCCAGGGCAGAGTCACGCCCAGGGGCTCGGGCAGTGACCCCTCTCAAATCCAGGCACGCTCCCTTCTCCTGCCCCTCCCCCACCCCTCGCGTGCTTGCTGGAGTAACGTCCACGACAATTACTTGCACCCGAGTCTCTCTCTTGGGGTCTGCTTGGGGGAAGCCAGACCACACTGCACCAAACCAACTTCTGCTGTGAGAAAAAACAGGTGCAGGCCTGGCTCCCACGGCGGCCTGTGCTAACGGGGTTGGGGCTGGCCGTGGGGAGAAGCCGGGGCTGGGCCCTCAGCACCCCTGCTCCCCCGCGGCGGCTCCGGGCCACCACCTGGGCTGGAACCCGGCTCAGATGTGCATCGAGCCACGTGGGAACAGGTGGCACAAGCAGGACACGTGACTGCGGGTGCAAGCGGTGGGGGGTCGCGCGGGGTGGTGAGGGGCCGAGCATCTGGGGGGGGGGGTCTCTGCCTCCTCGGTGGGCGCCGCCTCCCCACACACTCACCTCCTCGTTGCGGATCCCAAATAAGGTGTGGTAGTTGCCTGGGTAACCCACGAACCTGGAGGAGAATCGGGGTCCGGAGGCCGGGAGTGAGGGGGCGCGGCTGCCCTCCTGCCCGCCTGACGGGACGAATACGAGGCGGACCCGAAGCCCAGTCTGCTCAGAGGCCTGAGGCCAGGACTGGCCCCGGTCCCCACCCTCGGCTCCTGTGCCAACAGCCCCCTTCCCTGGGCGTCCGGACAGCGGATGGCGGGGGGGGGGGGGGGGGGGGCCGCGTTGGGCGGAGCAGGGCCCAGCGAGCCCTGGCTGGAGGGGGCAGCGCTGACCTGCCCTTGAAGAAGGCGATGTAGATGGGAGAGGAGTAGAAGTTGGCGAACTGGAAGACGAACACCTTGAGGGTGAAGGCGTCCTCGAACTTGGTCTGCGTGCGGTGCATTTCTGCGGCACAGCGGGCCTCGCTCAGTCCCCACAGGAGCCGGCCGGAGGGAGGAGGAGGTCGCGTTGCCGGATATTTAAAGGGAACTCACTTGAGACCGGGGCAAAGTGCGGCCTAAGGTTCTAATTTCAAAGTCACTTAAAAATGCTCTGTTGGTAGAGGTGGACTGGGGGAAGGGGAGGTCAACGGTCTAGACGCTAAGAATTACCAACGTGGGCACAGGCCGGGGGCAGGGCGGTGGAGATCCCCGGGGCTGGGGACATAGTGTTAATTGGAAGGGACACCTGTGGCCAGAAAAGGGTGACGTGTGCTGCCCGCTGTTGCAGAAACACTCTGGGCAACAGAGCCCTGTCCCTGCCGTCCCCGCACCGGGAGCCTCTCCCTGGGACACCTGCCCACCGCTGTCTCCACACCGCCCTCCCCGGGCGAGCCCTCCGTCCTGTCTCAGACCAGGCTGGTAACAGGTGAGCAATTTGTGCGGGACGGACGGATTGGTTCATTAGCGTTCGTCCTTAGGAAACGGGGGCAGGAGGAGGAGGACAGAGGCGGGCAGAGAGGGGACGGAGAGGGGGCAGGAAGAGCGGAGGGAGGGGGCTCAGGAAGTAGCAGGCGCTGTGTAAGTCCCCGGCCCCGGAGGGAGGGCTCGCTCAGCTGTGAGCGTCTCCGGCTCTCCCGCCACGGAGGCCCTACTCAGTGCCACGTGACAGGCCCTGGGCAGCGTCCCACGGGCCCCGTCTGTGCCTCACTCAGGCAGAAGGACCCGTAGGAAGGACAGAAAGTCGTGCTCTGGCCGGCAGGGCCGGGCGGGTCCCGGGGTCAGTGCCCGGCGTCCTCAGCCACTCACCCCACCTCGTCAGGATGCGGGCCAGGGACACGTAGATCTTGGAGAGGAGGAGGATGAAGACCAGGTTCACCACCGAGCCCGTGAAGCTGGCGATGCGTGAGGCCTGATGGGGTCGGGGGGTCAGAGTGGAGGGCGGGGGGGTGACCCAGAGCCTTCCACCCCACCCAGCGGGAGCGGGTGGCGGAGACTCACCCAGGCTGCGAGCAGCGTGTTGCTCGACCGGGACACAAGGACGGCCATGATGGCCCGGTACAGGATGATGGACACAAGGCACACGACCACCACGGCCACCTGAGGGGCAAGGCCAGCGCGTGAGGCCCCGTGCAGCAGCCTGGCACCACAGGGCCCTCTAGGGCGGGCTGTGGTCCACGCCCATCTTAGCTGGGGGGTGGGGGGCAGGGTGGGGGAGAAGGTCACTCGGAACAGTGGGCAGGCAGCACCTGGACGTCCAGAGGCCACTGTGCGTTGCTCTCGCCCTCGATGCCACAGAGCCGACCCTCCTGCCCCCACCCCGCCCTGTCGCCAAACACCGGAGATGGCTAGTGTCTCAGAAGGGAAGGGAGAGGGAGGCGGTCCTGTCCGGAAGCCCCTTTGGTGGGAGAGCACGTCAGGGTGTGGCAGCCCTGGGTGCTGGGATTCCCCCTCCCATGCTCGAAGGATGCTCCAGGCCTGCATTCACGGGGACCTTCCCAGAGCCCCCCCGAGAGCCCCCTGCCAGGCACACAGCCGCCTCTTACAGCCTGGACCCCCGGCTCAGATCCCTCTCTGGAGCCCAGGCACGCAAAGGCCTTTCTAGAGGCCGTTAGTCTCACGGGTCCCAGAAGAAGCCTCAGGCTCCGGCCCTAAGGGGAGAAGGGGTGACCAAAGGGGTCCCACGTGGTTGGGGAGGGGAGGGGAGGGGAGGGGAGGGGAGGGGAGGGCAGGGTGGCAGGAGTCCCTCACCATCATCACGACCACCATGGAGCCCGCCAGCACGCGACGCACGCGGCTCCTCTCCGGGAAGTAGGGCTCGTCCTCGCCGGTGATGGGGTTCAGGGCCGTCATGGGGGCCGAGGCGGCGAACTGGGGCCGAGGCCTCTCCTGGAAGGGAGCCGGCATTCAGCGGCGGCCCGCACGTGTGAGGGGGGGGGGGAGCGACCCCCGTCCGGGGAACCCACCTCGATGTCCTCGTAGTCGGAGCAGCCCCAGCGGTAGGCCAGCGTGGCGCTCTGGCGCTTCCAGTACTCCAGCAGCAGCACGGCCCAGAGCGCCATGAACGCGCTGAAGAACACGGTGCCGCCGTGGTCGAAGAGCCGGCCGGCCTGCGGGCGCGGCGGGAACTCGCTTGGGACCCGAGGCCCTCTGAGTCCCGCCGAGCGCTCCCTTCTGGAAGTGCGGCGCCTCTCCTGTGCCTGCCCGGCGCCCTCGGTCTCCCCCCGCACAGGCCCACAGACCCGGAAGGACGTCGTCCCGGGTGGCCCCGCCGGAGGCTCACGGCCCCTGGCCACCAGGACTTAGAGAATGAGACTGGGGGTGTCCAACCCCGCGTGGACGCTGCCGGGGGCTGAGACCTCGGGGGATGCTGGGTTGGGCTGAGTGCATTTGGCACAGGAGACGGACATGAAGTTTTGGGGGCCAGAGAGGGGACGCTAATAAATTGAACTGTGGCGTCCCCCTGGAACCACAGACTGTAACCTCATTTGGAACAAGGGCCTTTGTGTGTGGGGTTAGGGAAAGGCCCTCTGGACGAGAGCACTCGGGACGGCCCCTCGGCCCAATGACAGAACTTGAAAAGAAGGGGAAACAAGATGGGGACAGAGGTTGGGGGGACGCAAGCCAACCAATACCAAAGACTCCTGCAGTCCCCACACACTAGGAGGCGGCCACGGAGCAGACGCCCCAGAAGAAAGGTCTTGGACTCGCGGCCTCCGGAGCTGTGAGGAAGCAGCGTTCTGGTGTTTTCAGCCCATCGGTACAGTCGTCTGCACCAGCAGCCACAGGGAGCAGGTTGCAGTGGGATCCCAGGAGTGCGTCAGAAGTGTGTCTGGTCTGCGGCTCCATTCTGGGCACCAGGACCCCAGGGCACCAGGGCCAGTGTGGGGGGCGGGCAGCAAGGCCACAAGGCCACCATTCCATGGAAAAGCCCACCTGCCCAGGCAGTTCTCCGGGCTGACGTGCGGGCGGGCAGGGCCTGGGACTCCAAGGAGGCTTCCGCCTCCTGCCTCCCGCCTCCCGCTCAGGCTGCCTGTCCCCCAGGAGTTTCAGGATTTGTCTGCCTTGGGGAGTCTTCTAGGTGAGCTCGGCTACTTATGTACCACGACGATAAGGAGCTAAGGCCACAAGGCTCCAGCTGGGAACACTGCCACGGCGGATCTGCCTCGGACGGTGCCAGAGCCGGGGTTACTAACAGGCAGGCCCCCTCCCCTCCCCCATCACCCCCTACCTGGACCAGGGCACAGGCGCTGGAGAGCGGCCAGAAGGGGCAGTCCGGGCAGAGGGGGCACATCTCAAACTGATTGGTGCTGCCACACAGCTCCTGCCTTCAGGGCACAAGGACAGGCCTCGGGAGCCCTCGGGGAGCAGGCCCACACCAGGCCCCACCCCGCACCCTCTGCCTCCCCACCCCTCGCCTTTGCCAGGCTCGACATTTCTTTAAAAAGCAGCTGTAAGGGGCGCCTGGGTGGCTCAGTCGGGTGAGCGTCCGACTTCAGCTCAGGTCACAATCTCATGGTTCATGGGTCTGAGGCCTGTGTCGGGCTCTGTGCTGACAGCTCGGAGCCCCCTTCAGATCCTCTGTCCCCTTCTCTCTGACCCTCCCCATTCCCCCTCTCTAAAACAAACACTAAAAAAAAAAAATAGCTTTAAATACATGCAATGATAACTTTAAAAAAATTTTTTAATGTTTGAGAGAGAGAGAAAGTATGTGAGCAGGGAAGGGGTAGAGATAGAGGGAGACACAGAATCTGAAGCAGGCTCCGGGCTCTGAGCTGTCGGCACAGACGGGCTGTCGGCACAGCCCCAGTGCGGGGCTCGAAACCATGAGCAAGATCATGGCCTGAGCCAAAGTCAGACACTTAACGGACTGAACCACCCAGGAGCCCCTGCGCAATGATAAAATTTAGGTGACTTTTTGAAATTTTAACTCTGTAATGAAATAGAACCCAAGACCATTTATTTATTTAAAAAAAAGCTTATACTATTATAAAAAACAAGGGTGAGTACCAATAAAATTAGTCCAGGAGCACACCTGTCCACCTGTCAGCCTTCCAGCTAGGTCCACAGGGTCCTCTGTGACAGGAGGGCAAGGACATGCTCGGTGCTCACCTCCATCCCCAGCCCTGCACAGGACCTGGCACCTGCGGGTCCCTGAACCCCACACCTGCCTCGGGAGACACAGAGCAAGGCTTGGGAGCTGAGAGAGGACACTTACGTGGGAATGTCTGAGAACACCATGAAACAGCCCGCCAGGAACACCAGAGTGCCCACTGCCGCTGCCGGCAGGAGCCAGCCTGTGTAGAACCCTGCAGGGCAACACTGGGGTTGGCCATCCGGGGCTGGGTGGAGGGACCCTAGCGGTCGGCCATCGGTGCCCTGGGTGGGCCTGTGTAACCAGGGCAGACCTAAGCACTGGGTGGGTCTGTGCAGCCCTCGGGGACGCACGCTCAGCTGGCAGATCTGAGACCTGCCAGAAGGAGGCCGGGAAGGCAGATGCTCAGGAATGCACCCCAGCGGCTCTGAGCAGAGCCCTCCACTCCCGGCCTCGGCACCTGACTTCCCCAGGGCCCCGACCCGGCGTGTTCCCGCCTCCTGGACACCCCTTCCCTGAGTCCCGCTCGTCTCCAAGCACCACACCTGGGATGGCCGTCCCCACCGTGGGAGGCACACAGCCCACTGCATTCCATCCTGGGAGACGGACGGGGTTCCATTCTGGATGGTTCCCTCTGCCTCAGCCCACCCCGCTGTGGCCAGATCCCTGTTACTCCCAATTCCTCAAGTGGACACCCTACTACCTCCCATGGGTCTGCCTCCGGTCCCGTCCTGCATGGGCAGAGGGACTTCTGTAGAAGGCCGGTCCATCTAGAACCCTGTCCCCATGCCATCTGTGACCTCCAGCCTGGCTTTGCTGTCCCATGGCCGCTGCTCCTCCCAGCCCCATCGGGATCCCCTTGGGCCGTGTGCCTGCCCTGGCACACACACCCTTCCATGGAGGACGCCCCAGCTCTCTCTAGGGCCACAGAGACTGTGGGTGGCCTCTCCTTCTGTGTCACCCATGGCTGGTGCCCTCCATGAGACCAGAGTCCCTTGCGTCCCACGCAGCAGCCCCAACGTGGCTTGAACAGATACATGCATGCACGACCAAAGGGCTGCCCATGCCCGGGGCTGGAGGGCAGGTGTGCTGTCTTCAGAGATGAGAAAGGACTTCAGAAGTGCTGGGGCACAGAACAGCGGGGAGGGGGCCGAGCTCATGGGGGTGAGCCTGTGAGGCGGGCAGTCAGCCCCGGGCTCCCCAGGACAGAAGGTCATTCTAAAGGTACCAGTCTGCCTGCAGGCGGCAAGACAGTGGCTGGCCCCAGCAGGGGTGACCTCAGCCGGCTGGGAGTTCCTGGGCAGCCCAAGGCCTCGTGGGCCACATCTGGTGGGCTGGGGACACCGGGGCTAAGCCAAGAGGGGCTCTACCTGCAGAGGGGGATTCCTAGTCCCTTGCCAGGGTGTCAGGGGGGGCCAGAGGAGCCACAGGTACGTTCCTGGGGCTGGCGGTTGCTGGGCGGGCAAGGCTGGGAATCGGGAAGGGTTTCCCCAGGAGGGGGTCAGCGTGGCTGTCCTGGGGGGGTGGCAGGAGCCCTGAGGGCAGTGGGCAGGACTCACCAAGCCAGGCGAAGTAGAAGGCCACCTTCTCCCCGAAGTATCTGCGCACGTGGTCCAGAGGCTGGTACTTGTTCCACTTGCGCCAGCGAGCCCAGTACCGGAACAGGACCTGCCTCTGGGTGAGGCCCGGGGCCTGCGGGCCCTCCGGGAGTGTCCTGAACGGGCCCTGCGGACAAGAAGCTGTTGGGTAGGGAGACCCAGGCTGGCCGACCGGTCACTTTTGTAGGTGTGGGGCTTGGGAGGGCTGCCTAAGGAAGGAAAAAGGGGTGTGGGGGGACCAGGGCGCCAAGAAAGCCTCCCTGAAGAAGGGACATCTGTGTTGAGCCCCTCAGCCAGGGCTCCTTGGACTTGGGGTCAGGGAAGGGTCTGGAAGATGCCAGGAGGCATCTGGGTAGGGGCCTCTGCCAGTCCAGAGCTGTGCAGCCCCCGGCAACAACAGGGCAAGGGGGGCCGGCTGTGCCCATGGAAAAGCAGCGCCTCCCAGGGCAAGGGGGCTCCGGGCATCCCACCCGCTTCCTTATTTACCCCCCAGGCAATGTCTGGGGAGGAGGGACCATCCCCACGGCCACACCGTGGTGGGTACCGGCCTGCCCTAGGCCCGCAGGCCCCACCCACGCCCTTGGCGCAGCTCTGAGGACTCACGATGGGCACCGTTCAGGCGGGCCAGGTGGAAAACGGCTTCCTGACCCACGTGGTGGACATTCTGCCAGGATCCCGGTCAGGCCAACAGGTGCCACTTCCAGCTACCACCCTCACGTACCTGGCTTCATGAGGGGCACGGGAGACCTCCCTGCCTTCCCTGAGACGGAAGCTGCCCAGGGAGAGAGGGCTGCTGGGCCTATCGCATGGCAAGGAGGGTGGCCTCTGGCCCCCGTGTGGTCCTGTTGCATGGCAAGTGTGTTGCTGACACCCAGCAGGGCCACCCGTCTGACCACAGCTGCCTAGCACAGAGGACAGGGGGCAGGGCCCGGGGGTCCTCCTCAACCAGTAACCCACCCTCGTGCCCAGGCCAGGGCCCCACCCCCACCCCATCGACGCCCTGGTCTCACGTCGTGCAGGGGGAAGGCCGCGCTGAAGACGCCCTCCGCCAGCAGCTGGTCGATCCCAAACAGGCCTTTCTTCTCGTGGCCGTACGGGGTCTTGGCCAGGATGGCAAACAGCTAGGGACGGTGGCAACAGTGCCGGTGACTGGTCACGTGACAGCAGGGCAGGACTGTCCCGGCCCCTGATCCCCAGCTGAGCCCTCCGCTGACGAGCGGCGATGAGACTGTGTGGGCCCAGCTCCGCCTCACGCGGCTCACACACATCGCCATCCCTGAGGCCCCACTTTACTTCGGCCGCAGTCACCGGACTCCCAGGAGGCCAGTCCTGATCTGAACCCAGGCCCCCATTCTGGGCCGGAGTTGGGGGCAGATGCTGTCCCCGGGCAGACCACATGGCCTTCTGCTGTTTGGTGGCCAGCAGGGGCCTGTCCTGCTGTCTACCCCACCACGGGCCTCCGGCACAGGCCTCCCCAAGGGCCTCTCTCGGGGATGCTGTAGCTGTGAGTGTGCTCCGGCCCTCGGCCCCTCCTAGCCGGCCAGCAGGACCCACGCGCCTCTGGGCCTGAGGCCCCTGGCCGTCTGTCCCGCGAGCCACGGCTGTGGCGTGCATTTGGGATCCTGGGGGTCCGGAGGGGTGTTGACCAGGGCCCCCGCTGTGCCGACTGGGGCAGCCCCGATCCCAGAGAGCCTTCCTGTGTCCACGGAGGCCTCTGTTCCGGGCTCAGGGCCGGGGGGGTCAGGGGCCCACAGCTGCCACTCACAATCTGGTGCCGCTCAGTGCTGGCGAAGAAGGTGTCTTGGTTGTCACTCCCGAGGAACCTGGAGACGAGGGAAAAGTACAGAACTCGAGTATCTGCCTGCATTCAGCAGAGCACACACGGGCACACACGACACACGTGAGCACATGCAAACACAAGGCACACACGGCGTACACACGGTGCACACGCAGTACACAAAGACACACAGGGGCACACTCCACACACTGGGGCGCACACGAGCGGCCTCATCCCACACCCGGGACAACAACCGTTATCCCAGCAGCACGGTTCCCTCCTGCTTTGCCTTTTCCTCTGTGAGGACGGGAGATCACAGCGGGGTCCCCGGACAGCACAGAAGCAACCCCCTGACAGCCCTTGTGGGAGCACCAGGCTCACCAAGGAGTCCCCAGAGCCTTCCACATGCCCCCTGAGGCTCTAAGCAAGGGATGGATGTCCTCTGGGGTGGTGCCTGGTGGTGGCCTGTGTGGATGGATGATCGGCCAGGGGGCCCTCTCTGGAACCCCGGAATCCTGGGACGTCCCACAGGTGGCAGCAGGAGTAAGCTGGTGGCTTCCCCGAGAAAGGAAGTGTGCTCGGCATCGGGCAGGGAGGCCGCGTGGGTGGCTTCGGTGCTGGTCACCGACAAGGTCCCCAACGCCCCTGGGCACTCCCCTCGTCTGTAGGCCAGGGTGACCCACCGCGGAACCTGTAGCTGAGCGGGAAACGGACCTGAGCGTCCGGCAGGGTTTGGGGGACGCTGGTCTCACCTTGACAGCTTGCTCACTTTGAACTGGCAGGAGTAATACTCGGGGGGCACGTCGGGCACGTCCTCCAGCAGGATGTTGGGGAGGCCCAGCCACGCCAGCAGGCCCGCTGACCAGTTGGAGGCCTGGTTGGGCAACTCCTGGAAGGCACGGTCACTTGGCTTCCACCCCTGAGCGGAGGCGGACGCGGAGGCGGGCACCACGCGTGGGGTGGGGGCGCGTGGGTTTATACAGTGGGCAGTGGGTGGCGGGCTCCGGCAGAGGGAGCACACCTGTCCTCCCCTGGCTCTGGAGCCCGCAGGGATCGACCCGGCCCGCCCCTGCGGCTCCCCCAGCCTGGGGTCACGGCGGTCAGGGGGAGCAGCCCCCAGGGATGTCATCCGGAGGGCACCTGGGGGGCGCTGCCCCTCACCCCCGTGTCCCCCAGGCAGAGACAGGCCCTCAGTGGGTGGTTTCGGGGGTGGGGGTGGGGGTGGCGGTCTGGGTCTGGAGGAGGCCAGGCCGGCAGTTCAGAGCCTTGGCTCCTGTACACGCTCCCCACCCTCTCTGCCCAACAAGGCTCCCTGGGCACAGCGATGGGGGTGGGAGGAACCCTCACAGAGGGGGCACCTCCAGGGTTGTTGGTGTTGGTATCCGTGCCAGGGTGCAGTCGTGAGTGCCCTGCGCTTGTAGAGGACTCCCTGGACTTCCCGGCCCTCCTGGCACCCCGTGCACACCCCGTGTGGAAGACCCCCCTCCCCCCCCCCCGTGCACACCCGGTGTGGAGGAACCCTTCCCCCCGCCCCGTGCACACCTGGTTTGGAGGACCTCCCCTCCCCCCAGCCCGTGCACGCCCGGTGTGGAGGACCCCTCTCCGCCCCCCCCCGTGCACGCCCGTGTGGAGGACCCCTCTCCCCCCCCCGTGCACACCCGGTGTGGAAGACCCCTCTTCCCCCCGCCCCGTGCACACCCGATGTGGAAGATCCCTCTTCCCCCACCCCGTGCACACCTGGTTTGGAGGACCTCCCCTCCCCCCAGCCCGTGCACGCCCGGTGTGGAGGACCCCTCTCCCCCCCCCCGTGCACGCCCGTGTGGAGGACCCCTCTCCCCCCCCCCCGTGCACACCCGGTGTGGAAGACCCCTCTTCCCCCACCCCGTGCACACCTGGTTTGGAGGACCTCCCCTCCCCCCAGCCGTGCACGCCCGGTGTGGAGGACCCCTCTCCCCCCGCCCCGTGCACACCCCGTGTGGAAGACCCCTCTCCCCCCACTCTGTGCACACCCCGTGTGGAAGACCCCTCTCCCCCCCGCCCCGTGCACACCCGATGTGGAAGACCCCTCTTCCCCCACCCCGTGCACACCTGGTTTGGAGGACCTCCCCTCCCCCCAGCCGTGCACGCCCGGTGTGGAGGACCCCTCTCCCCCCGCCCCGTGCACACCCCGTGTGGAAGACCCCTCTCCCCCCACTCCGTGCACGCCGGTGTGGAGGACCCCTCTCCCCCCACCCCGTGCACACCCGGTGTGGAGGACCCCTCTCCCCCCACCCCGTGCACACCCGGTGTGGAGGACCCCTCTCCCCCCGCCCCGTGCACACCTGGTTTGGAGAACCTCCCCACCAAGCACCCCCTCCCCCCGCCCCCTTCCCCCCACCCCATGCAAACCCGGTGTGTAGGACATTCCGCCCCGTGCACATCCAGGGTGGAGGGCCCCCTGTGCACACCCGGTGTGGAGGACGCCCCTCCCCCCACCCTGTGCACGCCCAGTGTGAAGGACCCCCTCCCCCGGCCCCAGGCACACCCAGGCACCTGCAGGGGCAGCTTCAGACGCAGGTCCTCGGCGTAGTAGCAGAGCACGGCCCAAGGGGCCCTGAGGAGGACGTAGTGCACCGCTCCACCCTCATCCTGCACGGCCCGCTGCAGAGACCAACGACTCCGTGAGAACCTGGCCAAGCGTGCACGCTGTGGCGCGTGCGTGCACGCTGTGGCGCGTGCGTGCACGCTGTGGCGCGTGCGTGCACGCTGTGGCGCGTGCGTGCACGCTGTGGCGCGTGCGTGCACGCTGTGGCGCGTGCGTGCACGCTGTGGCGCGTGCGTGCACGCTGGCTGTGGCGCGTGCGTGCACGCTGGCTGTGGCGCGTGCGTGCACGCTGGCTGTGGCGCGTGCGGAAAGACAGCTGTTTCTGTAGGTGGTAACAAGTAACCAGCACTGGTTTTAAACGTGTTCCATAAGTGACAAGTCGCTTGTGTGAACGTGCCTCTGGCAGCCAGCCCAGCGGCGGCGGACAGACGGCACCGGGCCTGCGCCATCCACGCCCCTCGGGGCCCGCAGGACCAAACACACCCTTTCCCAAGGCCTGCTTCGTTCAGAGCCTGTGCCTGACCGCCCCGTCTCCTGACGTGAGAAGGCACTAGAGTCAGCTTTTGGTTTGCAGATACCGAATGACGTCTTGGCCTTTGACAGGGCACTGGGCCTCTACGTTATGCATGCGCATGTATGCACACGTGTGTAAGTGCATGGGTGTGACTGTCATATGCGTGCGCACGAGTGGAGACACGTGGCAGGCCCTCCTGGGGCCCCAAGAGGGGACTTGCGGCACCATGGTCCACCCCTGCTGCACGTGGCCTGGCTTCTGGAACCTTCCCTAGTGCAGGCGCTCTCAGCCCTCCCTGGGTCATAGCCTTCGCGGCTCCGTGAATGCCAATGGCCAGGCCCCGCCCACGGTTCACTGGAGCAGACACCCTAGGGCCGGACGGCTTGGTGCTTCCGGCGACCCGATGGCTGTGCTGTGAGCTCGGAGCTGCCATCTAGACTCAGGGCACCGTGGTGCAGAAGCTGCCCAGTGGTGTCCCTGGTGGTCGTCCTCCTGTGACCCCCGCTAAAGGGCAAGCCCACCCATTGTGGGTAAAGGTTCTGCAGTCTCACGTGGCCACACCTATGAGCCCTACGTCCCATGGCTTTCTCCATAATAAGGGGGGACACCTTTCATCCCCACTCACCAGACTGTCAGGTGGATCCAAACTCGAAGGGGACAGGGTGTTGGTTCTTGCCCCCCCATCCCACTGTGAGTGAGTTTGCCTACGGCTACAGCCGTCTGGAGGGGCCTCGAGGTGGGGAAGGCAAGCAAATCCGATACTACTCCCACACGAATGGAGAAGGAAGTGGGGGCGCATTCACACGGGGTTCTCGGAGCAAGGGCGGCGGCCGCCGCGGTTATGCGGGTGCACCTCACGAGCACAGTGTCAGGAGGAATTACACCGAGCGCGAGCTCACTCTATCAAGTTCAAACCAACAAAACCAAGCTGTACTGTTTGCAACGTAAAGTTGGTGCTAACGTAATAAAAACACGTGGAGATGGGACTCACGTAAAATTCAGGGCCGGTTTGCTCTGGCGGGGAGAGGGCACCTGATGGCAGAGCCTGTTCTTGGGGACAGTGGAGGGTGGAGGGCAAGGCGGGCGGAGGACACATACGTGAGGCCCAGTGAGGGCTCAGGGACGAGGCGGCGCGAGGGCACCCTGCTGCAGCTGGGAGAGGTCTGAGTGGGGTCACTGGTACAGGGGATGCGGTGGGGGGAGCCCCGGGGCAGGCGTTGGGCTGGCCTGTGCTCGGTGGTCCCACCAGCCACAGGGAGCTCGAGCAGGGGCCGGGCTCCCAGGAGGAACCAGGCACTTGCTCTGCTCTGGACCCCACACCCTCGAGCCTTGTCGGGAAGGTCGTGGGTCACTGAGCGGATACAGGGCCCAGAGCCGACCCCACGTACCTCGTCCACGTGTAACCCAGCTGCACGGAGGTTATCCAGAAAGGTGTCCCTCCAGGCACCGTGCGTGTCTGTCTCGTCCCGGTGGGCCCCGCCTCGCTGCCGACCCAGCCTCAGGTCTTCCTCCCAAACGAGGACAAAATCTGCCAGGAACCGACAGGGGCAGAGGCAGGGCTGGCATTCCGGCCAGGACACCCAGGCTCTGGCGGGAGCACTCGCCCGCTCCCACGTGTCTCCTTCCCGGCCCTCACTCTGGTCCCCCTCGGGGCTGGGAGCACTGGGAGTGCTGCCTGGTGGGAGGGGCTAAAGAGGGGCCGGGGGCTGCTCCTGGGATCCCCGTGTGCCTCCCACCCCTGCAGGCAAGTCCTAGACCTCCACAGGGGGCTTTAAGGACTTGGAGTATAAGTGGTCACAGAGTTTCTCGCCAGCCACAGAGAGCTGTAAAGGTTGGACAAAATGTGGGAACCCCCTGCTTTTCTGACGCCAGACAGCAACGGGTGCAGGGCTAAGGCCTCTGAGATCTGAGCGAAGGGGAGCACGGTGAGCCCAGACTCTCCCTAAGAGCAGTTTCTAAACTGCCGGGCAGGGCAACAGAGCCCAAGAGGCATTGCTGACTGATGAGTGAGGTGAGAATTCAGGGCTGTGGAGGGGTCTGGGGCCCGAGAGGTGTCATGCAGAGAGGACAGAGCTGGGGGTCCGGGAGGAAGGCCCCGGGGTCTGCTGACGCGCAGAGACCCCAGAGGAGGCACTGGAGCCCCAGTGGCAGAAATGGGGGCAGCGGGTGGGGGCCCTGGCTTTCCAGGCGACACTCTGGGCCCTACTCCAGGAGCAAGGACTCCACCACAGGAGCGAGGGGGGCACCTGAGGGAGGCAGAGTTGACAAAATCGACAGAAACAGACACCGAGGTGAACCACGTCGTGGAGCTCGCAGAATGGGGCCGAGAGGAAGAACAACGATGGAGATAAAGAAAGGAGAGTCGAGGATGGGCAATGGTTAGCAAGTGGAACCACTTCAAGGGAGAATTCGGATCCACGAACAGGAATCAAGTGGACATTCGAAAACAGCACGGAGCAGCCCCTGGACACAACAGAAGATGGCATTGCCAGACTGAAGGACGGAAGGACAGACCAGTGGAAAACATCCAGACCAAAGCTCAGAGCAAAAAGAATGGAAAGAATGGAACATGGTACCCGAAGGGTGGGTCCCGGTCAAAAGGCCCAGCGCGCTGCAACCCCAGGACCAGGAGAGAGCAGGAGAACAGCACTCTTTGAAGACGGTCAAGAATTTCCAGATCTGACTAAAGAACTCACTCCAAAGTGATTCCCAAACAGGATAAAGCACTTCCTACACTTAGGAAAATCAAGATACAGCGTACGTCTGCTGTAAACTAAAGATAAAGATGAATCTTGAAAGCAGCAAGAGAAAAAACAACACCCCGTTTTTCAGGGGGACAAGAGTGATATGTGCAGTTGATCTGGCAACAGAAACGACCGAAGCCAAAGAGACAGGGAATGGCATCTTTAACGTGCTGAGGGACAGACCCCGAGAGAGCTAGGATCCCTTAGCCAGCAGATATGTTCTTCAGAAATGAAGGCTAATGAAGACATTTCCCAACGGCCCAAATCCGAGAGATTTAGACCCAGGACACCTGCTCTGCGGGAACTACTAAAGCAAAGATCACCTCAGCCGGAAGTGCAGATTGCAAGAAGGGAACGCAAAGGAAAGTATCAAGTGAAACTATCTCTATTTATAGATGACACGATTTCGTATATAGGAAATCCCAAATCCCAGATTATTGGAACTAACAACAGGTTTGGCAAAGTTTCAGGATGCAAGATCAACATATGGAAATCAACTGAGTTTCAATACACTAGCGATACACAGGCTGAAAGGGAAACGAGGGAAACCACTTTCGTGAATAACAGCACCAAACATAAAATACTTGCAAACAAACTTAACAGAAGACGTGCAAGACTGAGACATCGAAAGCCCACTAAATACTGTTGAGACAAATAGAAGAGCAGAAGATGCAAAGCCATTCCATGTGCATGAAGCCAAAGATTAATACTATAATGACAGCAGCGCTCCCAAAATTAATCTACAGACTCAACCCAATCCTTATCAAAATCCCGAGTGGCTTATTATTATTATTGTTATTTTTTGCAGAAATTGACAAGATTAAAATTCATTTGGAAATACAGGAGACCTAGAATGAATAAAACGATATTGAAGAAAAAGAACAAAGCTGTTAGGCTCACACTTTTTGGCTTCAAAACTGTCTATGAAGCTAGAATAACTGAGACAGTGTGGTACCAGTATAAGGACAGACATACAGATCAATGGAATATATTTGAGATTCTGAAAAACCCACATATTTATGGTCAATCCATTTTTTAAAATATTTATTTATTTTTGAGACAGAGAGAGACAGAGCATGAGTGGAGGAGGAGCAGAGAGAGAGGGAGACACAGAGTGTGAAGCAGGCTCCAGGCTCTGAGCTGTCAGCACAGAGCCCGACGCGGGGCTCGAACTCACAGACTGCGAGATCATGACCTGAGCCGAAGTCGGACGCCCAACCAACTGAGCCACCCAGGCGCCCCTGGTCAATCCATTTTTACAAAGGGGACACTACAATTCGATAGAAAAAAAATAGTGTTTTCCACAAATGGTGCTGGGACACATGGATAACCAGATTGAAAAGAATGATTTTGGACCCCTACCTCACACCATACACAAACAGTAACTCAAAGTGGAGTTATGATCATCAGATAAAGATAGTGGATCTAAAGCATAAGAACCAAAATGATGAAGCCCGATGAGGAACCAGCGGTGCATCTTCATGACCTGGTTGAGGTAATGATGTCTTAGCGATAAGAGAGAAGACTGGTAAATTGGACGTCATCAAAATTAAAAACGCATCTGCTTCAAACGTGTCACCGAGAAAGTGAAAAATACCCCACGGAAAGGGAGAAAATATTAGCAATCATGTATCTAATAAGGGAGAACTTTTCCAACTCGACATTAAAAAGCCAAATAGCACAATTTAAAAATGGGCAATGTTTCCAAAGAAGATAGATCAGTGGCCAATAAGCCCATGAAAAGATGCTCGGTATCACCAGCCCCTAGGGAATTTCAAATCAAAACAACGAGACAGATGCCGTTTCACCCTCACCAGGGCGGCCGCACACAGACTACAGGTGAGCGAGGACTGATGTCGAGCAGTTGCTGGTGGTTTGTCAGGTGGTAGTTACTTTGGAAAATGCTTTGTTGGTTTCTCAAAAATGTTCAACTTTGAAGGGCACCTGGATGGCTTAGTCGGTTAAGCGTCTGACTTAGGCTCAGGTCATGATCTCGCGTTTCGAGGGTTCGAGCCCTACGTCGGGCTCTGTGTTGACAGCTCGAGCCTGGAACCTGCTTCAGGTTCTGTGTCTCCCCCTCTCTCTGCCCCGCCCCCGCTCATGTGCATGTGTGCGCATGCTCTCTCTCTCTCTCTCTCTAATATATAAATAAACATTAAAAAATTTAAAAAATGATCAATGTTGAGTTATCATCTGACCTTGTGGTTCCACAATTCCACTCAAAGGTATATGGCCAGGAGAGAGGCAGGCCACCCCCTTGGCCCTCCAGAGCCTCTCTGGCTCCACTCCCCTTCAGGGAGGACACCCCCCTGCCCCTTCCCTGCCCTCTCCAGACTGTCTCTGCTCACCACAAGGCCCTCACCGCACCCCCGGCACAGTAGCTGGCACCGAGCCAGCTCAGGAGATAGTCCCCGGCTAGGGAGGGGCAGCCTGGTCGCTGAGGACAGTGACCCGCTGCCACCCGTGGGCATCCCGTCTGCATCCCCATCCCCAGGGCCAACATGGGCACAGCTGGCAGACACTGGGAGAGGCTCACCTATCTGGGGCTTGGAAGGGCTCCCCACCCTGCTGGTGGCCTCCGGGTGTCCACATGGCTGAAAGGGAAGGAAGAGAAATGGCAGCATCTGACAACCGCCCCACGCTCTGCCCCCAACCCTGGGACACAGGTCCCCCCCCACAACACAGGAAGATGGGCAGAGAACACAGCCGCCCAGTGTGGGCAGAGGGGCTCGCAGGCGCTGGCACGTCCAGGGGAGGCCGGCCCCGTGCCCCCTCCAGCCTCCCGCAGGCCGCGTGGGCCTCCAAGCACCTGGCTGGGCAGTGGGCAATGGTCAGGCTTGTAGGTGAGCCGGGCATGACCCGAGGGTGCCGGAGACTGAGGGCCTCCAGGGGCCGGAAGTTCCGTGTGCACAGCCCAGGGGCAGTCACGGCCCCCAGAGAGTGGAATCGACTTGGGTTTCTAGAAGTTCCTGGTGACCAGAGCCCTTGGTAAGAGGCATCTACACTCGCTCGCTCCAGGGAGACCCTGTCCCCAGCCCTAGTCCTTGATGTTGACTGACTGTGACCCTAACCGTAGGCCGGGATCCAGCAGGCCCCAGCCTTCGCTGACGCTGAATCTGCACTCACGGTAATGCCGACCTGACCCCAATTCTAAAGCGCGGCTGCCCTCTGGGTGTGGTGGCTCCTCCCAGGTCACCTCTGAGTTCCGACCATCATTACGTGCAGACACGCTGCCACACGTACCCACGAGCCCCCCCCCCCCCCCGCCCCTGAGCGAGCACCAGTAACCTTCGATGTGCTGAGTCTACGTTTTTAGGTGACAAAATGCCGTGGACGCAGCTGCAGCTGCAGTCCTCACCCCTGCCGTGGGGCAGGGGCTGTCGGGAGTGTGCCTGCCTCCAGGCCACTCCCCAACATTAGGTGTGCGTCTGAGTAGGTGGCAGGCTCCACAGCGCTGTAAGTAGCATCTCTGGTTAAACTGCAGGACCCGCAATGCTTCCCTCTCGCTCTCCTTCCCGATGCTGGGTCCTGGCCCAGCCTGGCCTGTGCCCAGACTGTCCCCCGTGTATTCTGCGCTTCCCCGAGGGCTGGTGACCTGAGTGGTGACCTGACTGCGAGCACGGGGGCAGTCTGAGGGTGCAGGAGGTCCGGGCGTCGCTGTGGGCACCGTGTCTGCCCGCCGGCTGGGGGCTCCGGCTGCGGCCACGGTCCTCAGGGTCCTCGAGTCCAACCGGGGAGTGGGGCTCAGGCCCAGGTAGGGACAGACCTCCTAAATCCAAGCAACTGCGGGCCTGGGTGCTGGGGAGGGGAGGCGGGAGGGTGTCTCCCGAGCTTTACCTCTGAGCTGGGGGCTGTGCTCCCGTAAGTGTGGCCCTCCTCGGCCCCGGGGGCCACGTTGATCAGGACCGTACTGTCCTCCTCCAGGGTCGGCCTCCGCAGCATCCCGCTCCTGACCTCACAGCACCGGGGCGGGGTTGGGGGCAGAGGGGGCACATGAGACTCGGTCCCGGTGCCGCCACGCGGCCCACGTGAACCCACTTCTCAGGCAAGGGCACAGGCTGCCAGGCTGCACTGTCCCACCTGGGAGCTCAGGATGGGCCCCCCCAGGGCAGACCAGGGAGAAGGAAGGAGGAGGCGGAGGCCAGGCCCAGCAGCTGTCCGTCTGTCCACCTGTCCAGCGTGGCCTCCCTCCCAACCCTACCTGGGGTGGCGGGGACCGGAGGACGCCCAGTGGGGTGGGCTCAGCTCTGCTCCCCAGCAGGAGGAGTGAGTGATACCCTTTAATGGACATGAAGCTTGGCTCCTCCCGGGGGCGTTCCTGGACCCGTCGGGGAGGTTGGCCCGGCCACGCTGACCCTGCGGACTCCCCATCTGGCCTCGGGACCCCTCTGTGGGGAGGACAGACGCCACTCTCCCAGTTGACAGGTGGGCAAAGAGCAAGAGGAACCCGTGGCCCAGAAGGGGCGGTTTTGAGTGGGGCCCGGCATCGCCCGAGCGTAACCAGTGAGGCGCTGACGGCCGCCACCAGGCCCATGGCGGCTGGGGGGCTGAGGGTGGAGGGGCCGCGGGAGGCTGGAGGGGAGAGCTCATCCAGGCCAGGTAACCTGAGGCCCAGAGAAGCAGAGATGTGAGCCCGAAGCCCGGAGTCCTTCAGGTGCCAGACGGCCCCGAGCCAGGGCTTGGCACGGTGACAGTGTGGGCCATGGGGCACCCCTGGAGGAAAAGTCTCAGGAATTTTAAGTCAGCCGGCAGCCTTCCCCACTGTGGTGAGCGCTCTGTGCAGAGGGGACGGGGACGGAGGATGAGGCCACAGCAGTGACCTGCTCTGTGATGGGTCCACCGGGTGTTGGGAAAACTGAGGTTCCCTCCGATTGGAGGTGCCCCACCCAGAGCCTCACTGAGGGCTTGGCCCTTCTCATCCCCCCAGGGCCAGGCAGGCCTCTGGGCACCAGGGTGAGCCTTGGAGCTTCAACCCACAGTTCAGGGCATCTGGAGCCCCGATGGCCTGGGGGCGCTCACCCGGCCTCCCGGAGTCCCTCTCCCCTCCCCCTCCCTGGGGCCCTTGCATCATGGAATAGGAACCCACCTGGCGTGGCGGCTTCCAGAAGAGGCCTCCGAAGCCATGGCCAACCTTCCAGCTAAGCCTGGTCTGGGCAGCTGAGTCTGGGCCAGACCCGAAGGCAGAGAACTGGGAGGGAGCCTGGCGGGCGAGGGGGTGTGGGGTGGCCACTCACATGTCCTCCCCTCGCCTGGCAAATGGGCCCGGAAGCGGAGTGGCTGGGGCAAGGTCCCCCCCAGCTCCTGGAATGGGATCTGCCTTTGTTTGGAAAGGGGGTGTGGGGCTCTGAGTCTGCAAACAGAGGCAGCGCATTTTCCTAGAGCCTTCACGCGGCGCGCATGCAAATGCCACCGTGCTCCCCAGCAGAGGCCACCTCTCCTCCTCTCCCCGTGTTCACGCAGGGTGTCGGGGCCCACGTCAGCCGTCGGCTTGTTGCTCTGGGGCGTTAGGGAGAGGTGGCATCCAGAAGGGTCACCCACAGATGTGGGCTACTGTCATCTCTGCCTGGCGGGGTGCCCGTGTGTGGGACATTGGGGGACGCAGGTGGTAGAGCCACTTCCTGGGTGTGACCTCAGGCTATCACATCAGCTCAGGGTCCACCTCTCTGCAGGGTGAGCGGCCCGGCCCCTGGTCCCTCTCCGCCCTGGGCCCTTCTCCCAGGAGCCCGATCGCCTGCGCTCAGCCCTCCCCACCAGGCACCTGCTGAAGCCCGCAAGCTGCACCTTGTCCCGGCTGCCTCTCTGACCCCCAGCCCGCTCCCACGGAGCCCTTGCTTGGCGGGTCAGGCTCCCGCTGGCAGGGCCCAGCCACAGCGGGGACCCCCTGAGTGTCAGGCTCTCCCCACACAGACCCCAAGCTGGGTTCCTGTGCACCGACTGCATCATGGATGCCCCAAAGCCCAGGAAAGGGGTGAGGCCGGCGGAGACAGGAGGAGCATGCGGGGTTGGGGGGCCCGGCCTGACCCCACAGGACCTCTGTCTGGCATGGCCCAGAGTCTTCCCAGCCTGAGACGACCTTCCCTGTACTCCAGTGACACACCACAGAGGACCATCCGAGGAAGAGGCCAGCCGTTGGGCTCCCGGCTCTCTGCTCTTGGTGGCCCCAGGGACGTCCGTCTGAGAAGGGCGGCGGGGACGGGTTGCTGGGGGCCACCGCACACCACGGCTGGAGCGGTGGAGGGACACGTGCGGGCAGGGCACCTACGACAGCACCCATCCCGCGGAGAGCTTCGAGTTTCACTTTATGCAATAGTTCACGGTTTGACACTGTTCCAAGTTGCGTTACTCTTGCGGCTTGTAAAAATTAAGAAGAAAAGAAAAAACAAAGCAAGCGACGAGTGCAGGTGTTTTGTTGGGTCCCAGGTGCCAGGAAGAGCCCAGGGCCTGGATCTGCCACACCGGAATTTTTTGACTATAACTTTTTATATTCGTTTGTTGAACATTTAATAATACATTGATGGAAGTGGGGAAAAAAGCCTCCCACTGTGGCCGAACAGAAAGGATCTTTGTCGCCTCACGGGAACGGGGAGGTGGGGCCCTGGCCCCTGCAGGCCCGGTCTCCAGGCCTGTGCCAGCCGGGCCTGCCCCTCCTTTCGGGATGGCGGGTGCCACTGGCTCGGCAGCAATCCCAGGCCACCCGGCCGTGGGGCAGCCTGGGACGGGTGCAGATCCGACGGACTGGCCTACGACCACGTGCTCCCCCTCCCTGGGGTGGGCACACTGCTGCTCTGAACAGTCACTGGGCTGAGGGCCCTTGCAGTGACTGCCAGCTGGGTGACACTTCTCCTCACAGTCACCTGTCCTGCACACAGTCTGAGGGGTGGGCCATGAATGGCTCACGGTCTTCCTGGACCCTATGTGCTATCCACACATAGGGCGTTCAACCCCTGCCCCCAGGACTCACCCCTGCCCCCAGGATCCTCTCCTGCCCCCCCAGGACTCACCCCTACCTCCAGGACCCTCTCTGCCCCCGCAGGACTCACCCCTGCCCCCAGGACCCTCTCTGCCCCTGCAGGACTCACCCCTGCCCCCCAGGACACTCTCCTGCCCCCCAGGACTCACCCCTGTCCCCCAGGACCCTCTCTGCCCCCCCAGGACTCACCCCTGCCCCCAGGACCCTCTCCTGCCCCCCCCCCAGGACTCACCCCTGCCCCCAGGACCCTCTCCTGCCCCCCCCCAGGACTCACCCCTGTCCCCCAGGACCCTCTCCTGCCCCTTCAGGACTCACCCCTGCCCCCAGGACCCTTCTTTCCTCCCCAGGACTCATCCCTGCCCCCAAGACCCTCTCCTGAACCCCAGGACCCTTCTCTCCTCTCTAGGACTCACTCCTGCCCCTCAAGAGCCTTCCCAGATTGCACCTCTCTCGCAAACACTCCCTCTGCACAGCACCAGGATCCTCCCCCAGGTGGCCACCGCCCTCTCTGCTAGCCTCCTGCCATAGTAGGACACCACCGTTGTGTCCAGCATGTCTGCCTGTCCCCCTGCCCTGCCCCTCCCTGACCTCGGGGTACCTCCCCTGCCAGGAAAGCTTCCCTGCTTCCCTCTGTCTCTGTGCTCCTCCCTCGCAGCCGGCTGGGGCCTCGCCATAGCTTGCTCCCCAGCCAGGCTCTTCCCGCCAAGTGCCCCAAGCCCAGGGTATGGGGTTCCGGGATGCTCTGCCGGAGGCTTCACTCTCCCCTCCCTTCCCTCTGCCTCCTCCTCTCTGCTGCCCCCTCGGCCTGCTGCCCCCACCCCCAGTGTGGGTCTGACCCTGTTCTGCCCCTCTGCAAGGTCACCCCACCCCTGCCTCCAGTGAGCCTGTCCGAAGGCCCCTTTCTCCAGACCTGGAGTCACCTTCTAACTAGAGTTGTCATCTGGCTGCTGTTTAATCAACGCCCCTTCTACTGGCTGTTTACAAGGGCGGGGTTTTTGAAAAGCTTACAAGAAATAAAAGGTTCGTTTTGCTCACCGCTGTACGACCCCAAGTACCTGAAAGGGGGAATGGCGTGGACAGGGGCAGAGCGTCGGGGAGGCGTGGGTGGCCATGGACAAGAACCTCCTCCCTGCACCCACGCTTTCCCCCCGCGGGCTTATCACCATGGCCGCCTCTGCCGAGCCTGTGCTGCCCTCCCCGTCTCCTCACCCCTCTCCCCCTCTCTCTCCGAATCTGCCTCCTAGGCAGTGTCTTTGCTTGGGGTTGTTTCGGACCTCATGAGGAGGAAGGGTTCTGGCTGATCCTCATTCCTGGCTGTTCCCGCGTTCCCTCTGCATCGGAGAGCCCTCCTGTCCGCGTGCACCCCGGCACAGCCCTCCTGTCCGCGTGCACCCCGGCACAGCCCTCCTGTCCGCGTGCACCCCGGCACAGCCCTCCTGTCCGCGTGCACCCTGGCACAGCCCTCCTGTCCGCGTGCACCCTGGCACAGCCCTCCTTCATGGACACGTGGTTGACGGGGTTGAGGCCTCCTCGGGTTTCCCAGCGGGCACCATGGGCTGCTTCTAGCTGAAGAACATTTACTGCAGCCAAAGACTCAGCTTGGGTGCGCTTTTGAGGCTCAGGGTGTCCCTGGGGTCCCTCTGCCTGGGTTGTGACAGCACTGGGCCCAGGGCCCACGTGCGGTGTCCTCCTGGACACCGAGGAGGGAGCTGGGAGCTTTCAAACCGGCTCAGTTCGGGTAGGTGCACAGCAGTGGCCTGTCCCGTGCGCGCCTCTCCAACAACAGGCATGGGGGGCGCTGGGGGTGACCGCGGGGCCCTCTGGCTTCCCCGGATGGCCTGCTGTCTCCTTCGGCGGGTTTCTAGCAGGCTCTTTGGTTGGGCCTCTGCCCGTCGTAAACACGGGGAGCATGTCTCCTCACCTGCTGTCTGTGGTCTACCCGTGGTGTTCTGGGCTCTACAGGGATTTTATCCTTGCGTAGACGAGCCCAACAAAGCCGTGTCTTGTGGCTGCACTCTGCCCGTCAGCGCTCTCCTCCACCGCAGCTCGCAGAGGTGTTCCCACACTTCCTCCCACCGCCGGCTTTCCCCTTCACTCCAAGGTTTCTGACCCTGGGCCATGCAGGGGACGTCCTGCACGCAGTGCTGCGGCCCAGCACCGTCCGGCCTGGGGACCCCACCAACCTGGTCTTGTGGCTTTCGGGATCTCGACTCTGGCCCAGAGTTTCACGGCTCCGTGTGGATCGTGGGTTTAATGAGCTTCTCATATGCAAGTGGTGCTCCGTCTAGGACATGCCGGGTTCGGCACGCCCTCCCCGCCCCTTCCGCCCTGTAAGGTTCCTGGGTCTGGGCACGCGTCCCCACCTCATGCCCGCCGGGACGGGCTTGCCGAGGCCTTTCTAGCTACTGTCCTGTTTGCCCGAGGCTCTCTGGGTTTCTTTTCCTACCATGAGGAAAAGCCTGCCGTCTGTAGCGACTTTCAGCACACGGCTCCCCGCGCGCTTTGCTTATGAACGATTTGCTCCTTTTCTTCCGAGCCACGGCGAATGCGTGTGCCATCTGCCACTACCCGCCACACTCTGGCTCCCAGATTAAAAAGCGGGGACCTCGTGGCTCACATGCACACTTTTTGGGGCGCGTCTCGTGCCTGGGCAAGACTGCGGCCTCAGCTTCACAAAGGGTTCTTTGTCAGCCGTGTGCCCGTAAACGGAGGTCCCGCCGGGTGTGGCCTGCTGCTCAGGAACGAGGCCCCTGCCGCTCTGCGGTTCCTGACTCGGTTCCTGACTCGGTTCGGATGGACGACGCCTCTGAATAAGGCTCTCCCAGCGGGGGGCAGTCAGAGCCCACATCCTCGTGTCTAAACTGTGTTCCTTCTGTTCCCTTTGAGGCCTGCGCTGAAGGCTCTTTCTGGGGCCGCGCCCTCCCGACCCCTTCCCTGCAGTTTGCTTTCAGTGGGCAGGCGCTCACAGGGTCGGGCCACACAATGTATCTTGGTGAAGCGGAGAGTCCGGAATTAGATGTGACCTTAAGCTTCAGGCCGACAACTGGCAAGTTTACGACCGTTGGCAGGGGTCACCTGGCCACCCGGAGACCTCTGACCTGCTCCCTGGCTCTCAGGACAGCCTGTGCCGGCTACTCATCAGGATCTAGAGCGGGGCCTTCTGGAACTCTCCGTGACTACGGGAACGGGTCCGCCTAGCGAGACGTGGCTACCGAGCACCTGGAATGTGGCAAGTGCAACCGAGGAACTGACTTTTTACTTTCATTTTATTTGAACAAATTTAAGCTTGAATTGAAGCAGCCACACGTGGCGGTGAGTGGCCCCCGTACTGGACGGGGCAGCTCTAGAATCTTGGAGAAGGGACCAAGGTGACCATGACTCAGTGCTCTTTCTGCGGAAGGGAAATCTGAGACCCCGAGAGAGACCCTGGGTGACTGTTGATGTAAATTTTCTAAGAAACAGGCCAACACGACGGGGAAAGACCTGGAAGCGATGTCAGAAGCTGCGGGAGGCGGGCTCTTTGGACAAAGTCTTGAACAGAGACTCGGCAGGCGTGCGCTTGGGAAGCGTCTCCTCTCAAGGGCGGTCCGGGCCCCAAAGAGCTGAGGTTGGGCCGGCGGGGCGGGCCCGGGCAGCGGTCAGCAGGGGCCTGGCGCACGGCTGCGGCCGACTAGGAGCCGGGAGGGTCGCAGCACGCGGGGCTGAGCCCTCCTGTGCCCACGGTTTTGTTTTTTAAATCCATGCAGTTAGAAGAACCCTGGGGCCAGCTGGTCTGTGAGACCACACGGCTCTGGGCGGCCAGCGGCCCCGAGTGCCCCCACCCCGGGCAGTGCCCTCATACCCACCGGCCCACCCTTCTCAGGAGGGCGGGAACACCACCACGGGTGGGACGACGACCGTCTGACCAGAACACCGAGTGGCGGTGTACCGGCAGCGGCGTCCCGGAGTGGCGCGGGCGTCACACACGGCGGTTATCACTCAGTGCCTTTTTATTGCCATGGGGTTTGTGACCGCTGAGAGTGACGGCCTGAGGAGCAGCGGGCGGATAAAAACCTGGCTGGGAAGTTCCTGTGAAGACAGGGGCCGGGCGAGGAGCCGGGAGGACTCAGAACCGGACGAAGGTGGCGTCGATCTGGCGCACGGTGGGCAGGGCCAGCATGACCTTCCGCCGGTACTGGGGGTCCTTCTGCAGGGGGTTCCGCTCCAGGTACACGGTCTCCAGGCTCCGGGCCGCCTTCAGCTCGTCCAGGTCGCTCCAGCTCTCGAGGAGATTGTCGTTCATCTGGGGACACGCACGCGCGTTAGAAAAGCCTGGAGGACCGAAGGGCCCGAGCACCCCCCCCCCCCCCCCCGCCCCGGCCCTGTCTGGGCACGAGGCCACTCAGAAGACAGCGTGACTTTGTAGTAAGTCTTTCCCGGCGCTTCACGGAACCCCGTCACCGCTCGGTACCTCCTGGCTGCCTTCCCGCAGCGTCCCAAGGGGAACGCTCTCGCTCACGCCCAGAACGTGGGCCGCCGTCACCACGACAGGGGCCGACCCAAGTTAAGATCAGTGGAGAAGCGACCAAAGCAGCACACAGGACAACCCCGCCCCGTCTCTTGGCAACGTGTCACAGTAGGTTCGCTTGTACTTCCTATAAACTCATTCAGCCGCCGTCCCCACCGCCCGACCGTGCGCTCTGCCTGTAACATGGTCAGCAGGGCAGGGGCCACCGAAGCCGCCTCTGGCTTGTCCCACTGGGATGCCCCTGGCTGGGGTCTGTGACATCAGTGCCCCAGCACCGTTCACCTTGCATGGCCGACACGATGGCCCCAGGTTAGGAACTTGGACGAGGGGCCCAGAAGTCTGAGTTACAGGCTCAAAGCAGGTTAGAGTTCACCCTCCTGACTCCGCAAGGCCAACCTGGCTGGGACCCGTCGGAGCCGGAAAGAATTCTCTCCCTAAACCACCATCCAGACGAGGGCACGGAGTGGGGAGGAGGAGGGCGCGGTTCAAGCCCTCCACCCTAAGAGCACATTAGTCGGCATGGAATTCTGGGACACTGTCTCACCCTCGGCCTGTCATGCACGCGCCTATGACACTCAGTCCACACCCGTCCTGTGGATGGTGGTGGCTCCTCCATGGGAGGCGAGACAGGAGGCTCACGGAGGTGAGCCACCCTGGCTTCTGCCAGTTCCGGAAGAATCTGGCAGAGGACCAAATGAATACAGATGGCGGAATTGTCTCTGAAGGCCAGATGCGGCCATCCGCCCAGGGGGCGTGGAAGAGAGCACTGAGGAGGGGCGCACGGACACGAGCGTCCTGCAGGCACCCTTGGCACCCAGCTCCAAGACAGGTGCCGTCCACCAGTTTCCGTGGTGCACATACCCTGCCGTGGCCGGTTTCATGCCACCCACGCCACGTCCCAGACCACGGGCCGGGGTGGGAGGCACAGCGGGCTCCGACGAGCGGGGCGAACCGGCTCCAGCAGGTCATTGCTCGTAAGGGTTTTGGAGGGCAGGAACTTTCAAGTTTTATTTTTATTTAATTAATCTCTATAGCTCACGTGGGACTCAAACTTGTGACCCCGAGATCAAGAGTTGAATGCTCCACTGACTGAGCCGGCCGGGCGCCCTCAGTGGCCAAGTTTAAACGAGGGGCAAGCCGGACAGCCGCTGGAGCACACGCGTCACTAGCAATGGGTGCCACGCCAGCCTCGCGGCCTGCTGGTCCGACCGACCGCCCCATTCCAAGTGCGCCCTGGGGCCACTGTGCACACGGGCAGAGAGCAGGGGTGCTCCTCCCGAGGGACAGGAACCTGCAGCGGGAGAGGCGGCGTGGACGGAGGCGACAGCGTGGCCCCTTTCACCTCCGAGTACAGAGAAGCCGTGGCAGGAGCCCCCCACTCGTGCAACGGTTGGAAAGTGGAGCCGTGGCAGGGACCTGCCCGCGGCCCCTCGGCAGGAACGCCGGGGCGGGGGGGGGGGGGTTCAAGCCCTCCACACTAAGAGCACATTAGTCCGCATGGAATTCTGGGACACTGCCTTGCCTTCGGGTCTGAAACACTGACATGACATGGCAGCTCGGCATCTGGGCGAATGCGTGAGGACCTCCCACGTTCCGGGCTGTGTTCTGGGAGCTGGGGTTCAGCAGCAACACGACACGGGGTGGCGGTGGGGACTTTGCAGGACTCTGACTTTCGCTCCTGAGCGAGATGGCGGCGCGGGGCGGGCTCTGGACTTTAAGCGGATCGCTCTTGCACGAAGAGCACCGCACATCAGGAAACGGTGCTAACGGTGCCGGTCAGGGGCGACGGTGGCTTGTGGCACGGATGTGGCAGCAGAGGTGCAGAGAGGCTGGATTCTGGGTAGAAGGCGGTAGGGAAGGCGTCGGCTTGCATGTGATGTGTAAGAGAAAAGGAGAAACAGAGAGAGATTCCGAGATCTTTGGCCTGAAGACCTGGGAGGCTGGAGTCCGTATTTACGGATATCGGACAAAACGGAGGAAGGAGAGCTTGGGGAGGGAGGCTCACGGGCTCGGGACGCGCTGCTGCGTTTGGGTGGCGGGCAGCCAGCCGACGACACCGCACCGGGCACGCGGTTGCCGCCGCGAATCTGGAGGCCGGGACAGCGCCGGGCTGGGGATATAAACGTGGGCTCTGGGAGCGGACGGGGGTACTCAGACCCGAGAGCCTCCTTAGGGGGAGAGAAGGTCCAAGAGCGGACCCGGGACAGGCACTCCAGCGCAGGGTGAGGGGCGCACGCCAGGCGCAGCACAGGACCATCTTGGCTGGTGGGCTGTGCCGTGGCTGGGGGCGAGTGCCCATCCTAGGCCACGGGGAGAGCTTGCCGAGTGAGTCCCAGGGAGAGGGTGGAGGTGAGGAGACAGCCGGCCGGACGAGTGGTCTCCTGAGCAGGCTGCCTGCAAGGAGGGCAGAGATGGCGGAGGGGTGCGGGAGGAGGGCGTCGTGGCCGAGAGAGGGCAGCTTTCAGGACCGGAGAGGCTGCGGCCCGTCTGTGCACTGGTGGACACGGTGTTACGGGGTTGTGGCGGTGGGTGTTGCTGGAGAGGGGTCCCCGAACGAAGAGGAGGTGGCCGCAGAGAACCACCTTCATCCGCTGTGATGGTGATGGGGGGCTGAGAGGGAGGGCCTCTCTTTGCAAGGACACCTGGCGAGGGTGGGGAAGCTGACCCGGAGAAGGGGGGCTGAGCTCGGCCCGAGAGGCCGAAGGTGCTGCGGGGAGCACGGCGGGCTCAGCCGAGGCGAAGTTAACCTCCTGCAGGGCAGGCGGGTCTAGCAGAAGGGGGTGACGATAGCAGCCCCCCGACACAGCGGCCTCGGGGTGAGCACCCAAGAAGGTGAGAGACAGAGAGGGGGCCGGGGTCTTCGGTGACGGTCTCGGTGGACCAGCAAGTGGAGGGGAACGCTGGCGGATGGAGCGAACCGCGTGGGGCCGGTGACCACGGGGCCTGGGGTCCACCAGGGTGGGTGTCTGAGCAACCGTGACTTCGCGCAGGATGACGAGGCGCCAGGCCCCTGGGACACCTACTCGACGTGGAAACAGCAAGGACCGCACGTGGCAGGAGCGGTGCTGGGCAGGAGTGGCGTCCTGCCGTCTTCAAGGGAGAGGTGAGGCCCCCGGGGCGGGGCGAGCGCACCATGCCGTGCAGTGGGAGGTCTTCAGGGAGGAGGAGGAGGAGGGCCGAGTGGAGGTGGTTGTGGGAACAAGACACCACACCCACCTCCAGGCCCAGAGATTACTCTGCACTCGGCACTGGCACCGGGGCTTTGGTTTTTCACGACGACTTCAGATCGTGTTTTCCTGTTTGCGGATCTGTGATTTTAGACCGAACACCAGATGCCGTGGATACTGTGCTCCGGATGCAGGGTTCTCGGAAGAGGGCAGGTTTTTGTTCTAACAGGCAATCTGGGTACCAGCTGATCAGCATACCCTGCGTGGCCGTGGTGTTACGCTTTGTCGGGGTCCCTCTGGCCCGGTGGGGACCAACCTCCGAACTCCACCTCTGGAGACGTATTTGAGCTTGAGCTCGGGCTTTATTAGGGTGGGCCTGTAGTAGCTCGAATCTGGGCCTCTGGGCCTTCCGTCACGAATGGCCTCCGTGGAGTCTGGCCCGGATGCCGAGGGTGTTGGCGAGATCTCTCTACGTGGGCACCACACCCCCGGCATCACTACTTTGTGAGCCTTGAGCGGGCTGGCCTTGTGCGCACGCAGCCGGCTCAGGCCTCGGCCGCGGCCCTTCTCGGCACAGCTGCCCCCGTGCAGTGCCGTCCCGCCCTAAACTGTGGCTGTGGTTCTTCAGCTCCGCTCAGCTGCCATGCCTCCCCGGGGCCGCAGCCTCGAGCTCCGCCCTAGGAGAGCCGAACCACATCTTGTACTTGCTCGGGGCTCGAGGCCGGTCCGCGACCCGCTCTGTGGCCACGGCCAGAACGTCTGCACTGACTCCCTGCGAGCCCGCACACGCCCAGCCCCGTCTGGGCGAGGAACCGTCTTTTCGCGGGACTCCTTGTGGGCCTCGCGTGCCGCCTGCTTCAGGAGGCCTAGATCTCCAGGACCCGGGTCTTGGTCCCACGAAGGGACAGAAGCCCGCACGAGGGCCCGGACACTGAGAAGGCACTCTGCCGCCGGCCTGAGCGGAGCCCCCCCTGGAGCGGACACTGGTGAACGGCTCCTTCAGCACACGCTCTCGAGTGTCATTCTGTGAAGCATAACCTACCCACCCACACAACCTGAGCTGCTCGCGTGGCCAAACGCCAAGTGCGCACGATGAGAAGTCCCAGGGAAGCAGTCCGTCCACCGCCAGAGCGGGCAGCCACTAAAACGGCGCATACACCTACCTACACTGTGACCTTGACATAGGCAAGATAAAAGTAGCAGCATTGCACTGTTTAGAAGAAAGAAGGTTCTTTCGCAGCATAGTCTGCTTAAAAACCTTTCAAAGCATCACGGCGGCTGACTCAGCCTGTCCCCTCTGGCTCAGGCGGCTGCAGAGCGCCTGGGCCCTCTTCTTTTTCAAAACACACTTTCACTCCACTCTGCCCGCTGCACGCCCCCTGCCCCACACATCGCAGCGCCTGCGAACACCGGCATGCCGCTAGTCCGAGGAGGGGAGAGTGTCTATGTAAAGACCAGCTCCCAGCAGGTAGGGTGCTCCACGGTCCAGCCCGTCTCGGGGGAGTTTCCTCCAGGGTCCCGTGGGTGCAGAACTGGACATTCTGCTCCTCACCAAAGGGACACAGTAAATGAGGTCTTCAATACAGGTAACTGCTAGAGGCACACCTTCGCATGTTTCAAAATGGAGCGCAAAACCATTCACTTGTATTGTTTCCACGCACATTCCAGAGTCCCCTGAGCACCGGGCTGGGGCAGACATACCACAGTCACTGCGTGCGCCTCCTGTTTCCCGGTACGTTCTTTACGATGGGGGCGTAAAGGGGCAGGGTGGGGCGTGACCCTTCTTAGAGAGTATCTCCCTGGAAGGTACAATTTTTAGTCTCTTAATCTAGAACATTTCCCACCTCCTACTTAAACAATTTGTTTCCTGTTAACTGAAACAGACTGTGTGAAGAAACTCAGTTAACTTCCCTGTGGAACGTCCCTCATTTGGATGTGCCTGCTGGCTCTCTTGGTGTCCCCGAGCATGTTCTTCTAGCCCCCGTGTTTCCTGGAAGCTTGAAGTTAGGTCCGAATGCTTGGTTAGCGCAGAATAAACATTTTTGGCGAGTATGCGTTATGGACGAATCACATGGGGGGACACAGAGCATCAGGCTGTCCCGCCATCAGGGATGGTAAGTCTGGTCCTGTGGATGAAGTCGGGGAGCACAGCTGCCCTTTGCAATTAGCAGATTCTATGTGGGGTGACACCCAGCAGACACCCGGCTCTTCAATGATCTTAGCATCCGGCGATGAGCATGGCCTGAGTCCAGGACTGGAGTTCCGCATGAGAAGGCCTCCCTGTCCGACATTTTCCCAGCAGACTGCTCGTGGTTTTTAAGACCCAAACTTCGCGGGCTGTATTTCCCATTACAGTGTTTGTTTGTTTGTGGCTGACGTTTATACAGAATATTTACATTTAATTTCTCCCAAACTCAGTGACATCTTAAAAACAGAGGTGTGGAGGAACTCTCCAGGTGCGTTTTGTAAATGACGGGCAGCCTATCACGATCCCTTATTTTTTGACAATCTGTAGGACATTTCAAGAAAAGGGATGTGTGCCTTGTGTGCTGCTGGCGTCAAAAGAGGTGTCTGTTACTTCATATTCAGGGAGGGTTCAAGAGGGAGAGCAAGAACGAGTCCCCGGGACCGAGGGCAGCCTCTCCGTGACCCAAGCCCGGAGGGAGCTCCTGTGGCTTCTGCTGTGTTTTGTTGGAAATGAGTCAGTAAATGGGCAGGGGTCACACGAGGGCACGAATGCCAGGACCCTGGGCGAGGGGGACACAGTATCTGTCGATCACCTCCCGTGATTTCTGCGGGATCTTTTCCTCCTCCTTCTGGGTTGCACTTTCCTGCCTCTCTGCCCGCTGGCTGCTGTGGACGCCACCTCGCTTGGAGCCTGAGTTTCGCCGTCCTCTAGAAGGCGGTGTTCCGGCAGAGCCTCCTGGTGCTGTGGAGGCCTGGTCGCAGGCTCCGGGAGTGTGCTGCACGTGTCCCCGATGCGTGGCTATGCCGGGCTATGGATGCGCTTTCTGGGGCGTCGGGCACGGCCTCCGCGCACTGGCAGGTGCCTCCGCAGCCGTGTGGCGTCCGGGACCTCCGCCCGGCCTGATGTCCTGCGCTGCCCTCTGCCAGGCCTGCTGCCCGCCTGCAGCTTATTCTTCGGCTGAGGGACCCTCAGGCTGATTTCTCGGGCTTCGTCGCCGCACGGTCACTGCCCTGCTGCGAGCCTGCCCTGAAAATTTCAGCCCCAGGAGCCCAAGCTCCGATTTCTGCTTCCTTTGCTCAGGGAAACCGCGGCTCTGTGTCCGGGCCCACGTGTGTGCGGCGAGCGCCCTCGGCCAAAGGCCAGGGCGTGGACACGGTGCTCACCCCGAGCCCACGGCCTGGAAATAGCGGTTACCTACGTGTGCCCGTGCTTACGGCTGACTGTTCGGAGACGGTTTCCTCCATGCCTACACCCGGCCCCAGATCCAAATCCGGGCCGCGCTGGTTTGACTGTCCTTGCACTTATTTTCTTGTATATGGAGTTTTAGGAAGGATCCTACTCACATTGGTGTATTTATTTATCCTGTAACGTATTTAAAATAGTTTCAAAATTGTGAGGCCAATATTATCACTAATAAAACTACCAAGGGACAGTCAGGACCCTTTAGTTCTTCCCTTAGGGCACGGCTCCCAAAGGCCATCTGCTCAGAGCGCCGTGTTCTGCACCACCGTCCGCTGTGCGGCTATCGTAGGGACCTGAAATACTGCGAGTCATCTGTTCCGGTCCACTTGGAACTGTAAATTAAAACCGTTTTTAAAATACGTGTAAAGCATTTTCAAAAACCAAAGCTCTGCAAACAGGTGAGCTCAGAGAAGACTGGGTCTGTTGCTGTGCCCTCCCCCTACCCCTCGGCCCCACAGGTGGCCGTTGACGCAAGTTAACGCTCCTGGGGTCTCTCTGCAGAAAGGATGCTTCTTCTGCACAGCATGCTACGTGGCCGTCCACGCCGATTTCTGGGATCCCGATGACCTGGGGAAGGGGAGGCTATCAGGAGAGCTCTAGGCTCGACGGCTGCCTCCTTCCTCGGCCCCACACATCTTCCTGCCTGCGACCTTGGCCTCTCCCTCGGCTGGTGACCAGAGTCTGCGGCTTCGCCGTCGGTGTTTCTCTTGAACTCATTCTCTTCTTTCTCACCCCGCTGCAACCTGCCAAGTCTGCTCACGTGGCCTCGGTCGCCCGAGGGGCAGCTGGAGAAGGGTCTCGGCCCACGCCAGCCTCCGCACTCCTGCCAGCATGGAGCACACACGGTAGCCACGCGGCTCGCCTGCTCGGCCTCCGCCAACAAGCACGCATGGAGATACACCGCCTTCTCTTCTCCCCGGGACAGAGGTGCTTGTTGCCGAGGAGTGGGAAATACAGCAAGGGCGGAAAAGAAAAAGATAAAAATCACGCAAGGTCTCGCCACAAAAGGAAGGCCATTGTCAATGTCTTGTTCTGCCTTTTTCAGCCTTGTCCGCGAGCCGCTCTATCTCAGCGGGAGGTGCTGGCGGAGGCTTCACCTCTGCTTCTCTTCGAACGTACTTTTCTACATTTTGGTTTTCAGTCCTGAGAGACGTACACACTCGCCATGGAAAACTTGGAGGAACCAGAGTAGAAAGAGAAAAAGGAAACTGCTGTACGCGTGCAACCCGGAGAGCAGGGTTTCCGGTTTCTGCACATGTCCTTCCGGCCTTTCTTCGTGTGCGAGTGTCACGCGCATGGGGTTCAGCAACACCCGGGTCCACCCCCAGATACTCGGCACATTTCTTTTTTTCCATCAACATTGAGAGCATTATCCTGTAATTAAACCTCCTTTCCCAACATCGTTTGAAAGCCTTGCTTTACAGTCACATAATATTTCACCGTGTGGCTCTATCATAATTTATTTATTATTCTCTAACTTGGGGAAAACATGAATAATACAAATTTTAGTTTCAGAAAAAAAAATGGATCATTGGTTTTATAAGTTTTGGGTTTATAACCTTTTCTAAACTAACACTAAACACAGAAAACCAAAGAAAAGATAGATTTGTCTTTCTTCTTTGTAATCTGATCTTTTTCTTTTTTACAACGAACAGATACTTTTATCATTAGAAAATATAACAAAGCCATTTCCACTGTAAGAAAACAAACGAATCCCGATGTTTATGTATTTTTGTACATAATCTTTGCATTTCTCACCGTTTTGTTAGCTCTTGGTTGTGAAAGTTCCAGGGCTCTGAGTGCCCCACAGAACACATGTGGGGACCGGAGTCCCACCGGCGCCCGCGGGAGCGCTTGCCGCAGCACAGGCCTCATTCCAGCAAAGCCTTTGCTGACCTGACCACTGAAACGCCACACCTCACTGTTTCAGTGTATTCTAAAAACTAAGAAATAGGAGATGTTTTATGGATCTTCTTCCTCTGCGACACGCCTGTTCGTGTCCCCCCCCCCCCCCCCGTTTTCAGGGGCGCTCCTCTGCGAGCCGTCTGTGACGCAGTGACCCTCAGCTCACGTATCTACACAGCATCGTTTTCAACGTCACCCACAGCTGGTCTCCACCCAGCTAACCAAGCTCCCTCTCCTAAGTCCCTGCCTCTCACTCCACCAAGCGAGTACCAGGCACTGTTCTAGGGGTGGGGGAGGTAAGAGTGAGCGAGCCGACTCCTCTGCCCCAGGAAGCTCACGTTGTGCAGTGGGTGAGTGAGAGAGACAAACGCAACTACGTAAAGTAGCAGGACTTCTGCTTCAAGTGAGGAAAGGACTAGAGCTGGATGCACCTTTTCTGTCGTCAGCCAGGAGACAGGACACGCAACACGAAACCACGGTTTGCATACGCTGGAGGACAGGTGACACACGACAGTGACTCCTGAGAGCTGCTGGGAGGCCGGGAGGTGAGCTCTGTGGGCGTCTGGCCTTTTGCCTGGAGGCACTCTGTGGACCCCGGGGGGCACCGAAGCAGAGCGTGGAGGCCACATGGGGTTGAGACAGTGAATCTGGTTTGGGAAGGCAGAGGCAGCTGGAATTTCTGGACAGGAGACAGCTGTGTAGGAAAAAAGCTCCAGAAGGGCACCCGGTGTCCCCTCGATGCCTGGACTGACTGAGCATGGGCGGTGGCGTGAAACCGCGGGACCGGCCAAAGCACAGAAGCCACGAGCCGCCAGAAGCGATGAGCCGGGCAAGGCCAGGGCTCACGCAGGGAAAGGACACGTCTGTGCTGTCACCGACCAGAGGCAGAGACCTCATTAAGCACCCAGGACATTCTAGAGACCCAAGGAGGGTCACAGCCTAGAAAGAGAGCAGAGTAGCCTTAGAGGACAGGCTTCGGAGACTCACAGTGACGAGGCCAAAAGTGAGCCGTGAGAGGGTCAGGCTCGCTGGCTGCCAGACATGCAGTCCAGCGTGCTTTAAAGGGGAGCAAAAAACCCAGAGTCAACAACGTTACGTCTTTTTTTTTAAAGACTTTAATTTTAAGTAATCTCTATACCCAACGTGGGGCTTGAACTCACACCCCGAGGCCAAGAATCGCATGCTCTACTGACTGAGCCAGCCAGGCGCCCCGATAACTTAACATCCTAATGGCCAGCATCTAATAAAAAAATTACTAGCCGTGTGAAAAAGGGAGGCTTTAAGGGAAACACAAACATAAGTAGAGAAACGGAATCTGTAAAAAAAGAACCACATTTTTTTTAGAGCGGAAAAATACAATATCTGAGCTAAAAACCGACTCCGAGACCTTACAGACACAGGAACAGAAACCACACAACATAAAAGCCAGCGACCCAGCAACCAAGCACTGGACAACATATGCACAACTGGAGTTTTAGGAAGAAACTGGGGGGAAGGGGTGCAGGATAAATTCTTGAGGAAATTATTTTCAAAAGTTTACTGCATTTGATTTTGAAAACTATGAATTCACAGATCCCAAAAGATCAACAACGCGGGACATTCAAGTTGCAAGAAATAAAAGTGACAAAAGAACATAAAAAAGCAGCAGGAAGGAGGCGGGGCACCTGTCAATTGAGCGTCCGACTTCGGCTCAGGTCATGATCTCACAGCTTGTGGGTTCGAGCCCTGCGTCGGGCTCTGTGCTGACAGCTCGGAGCCTAGAGCCTGCTTTGGATTCTGTCTCTCTCTCAAAAATAAATGAACATTAAAAAAATTATTAAAAAAAAAAAAGCAGCTGGAGGGAGGGAGACACATCACACACAGGAGAGCAAGGACAAGAATGACTAACGATTTGTCACCAGGAACAGTGCAGGCCGGAGCACAGCGGAACACGCATGAAGTGCTGAGGACAAACCCCCCAAAACTGGCAAACTAGAATCGTGTATCTGTAATACCATCCTTCAAAAATGAAAGCAAAATAAAGAGACTTTTCCAGACAAATCAAAGCTGAAACAATTGGTTTACAGCAGGCCGCACAATAAAAAATTACTAAAATTCTTCACGTGGAAGGGAAATGTCATAATGGAAACCACGTAAAAGAACTAAAAAATGCCAGAAATGGTAAAATAAGTGGATTTTGCTATGAAATTTCCTTAAAAGATAACTGATAGAGCAACACGTCACGGGGTTTACAACCTGTTAAAAGTAAAACATGGGACGATGTCGGCTGTTGGCGAGGACTGGAAGCATACTCTGGTAAGGGACTCACGTTATTTGTGGTGTGATACAATATTATTTGAAGGAAGGCTGGAATAAATTAAAAATATATTTTGTGATTCCTAGAAAATCACTAAAAAATAAAGTGTACAGATATAAGCAAATTATGTCAATAGTGAAAATAAAATAGACTACCAAAGCTAATGTTTTTCTAATCCAAAAGGAAGGCAGGAGAAGAGAAAAAAAGGAACAAAGAACATATGGGACAAATAAAAAACAGACAGCAAGATGGCAGACTTAACCCCAACCCTTCCACGAGATGCAAGCAGATGTCGTTGTATTAAATGTAAGCAGGGTAAACACCTCGCTTGAAAGGCAGAGATGGTCAGATCGGTAAAAAAGCAAAACCTATGTGCTGTCTACGAAAGATGTATTTTACTTTTTATGAAGACACAGGTTGAATAAATGAAAGGAGAAAGATACCCATGGAAACAGTAACAGGAGAAAGACGGAACGGCCAGATTAACACAGAGAGGTAGCCTTCAGGGCAAGAGCAAAGGAGGCGGCGAGGAAAAGGGCCACTCCATATAATGAAAAGACAACACTTCAAGAAGACAGTATGATCCTAAACGCGTATGCAACCAATAAAAACCTTCAAGATACAAGGAACAAAAGCTGGTGAGCTGACAGGAGAAAGCAAACCCACAGTTATGGTTGGGATATTCCAACATCCCTCTCTTGGTAACTGGCAGGACAAATAGAACATCGATCAACACAGAATTTGGGTGATTAAAAATTTATTAAGCCTGGCTTCCTATTTCTCTCTCAGACCAGCTAACAGCTAAGCACACCCTACACGTGACAGGAGCACAGAAGAATTTGAGAGCTCCCGGTTTGCACCCTCCCTCCCTGAAATGCAATTCCTTAGCGGTAAAACGGCATCCCGCCGCCTGCGTCGCAGGGTTGCCGTGACCAGCAGATCAGAGGAGGGAGCAGTCTGACGCCATCAGGCACTGTGGCCTCTGCTCATTTGACTGTCTTCGCCTGCTTTGTGTGCTGCAGGGCAGGGTGCTCTCCGGCTTCCAGCAATTGCCAGCCTGCCTGCCTGCCTGCCTTCCCGATGGCCGGGTGCCCAGCTGGCCCCACCCGTGGTCTCAGCACCCCAGGTCCCGCGCGCTTGTCCTTGCAGGGCACGCAGAAGGAATCACACGTTTCCGAAACACCGCTTCCCATCAGCTGCTCTCCCAAACCTCTCTGAAATTTCCTGCCAGGAGCCCTCTCCCTGCCGCCCGGGCCCCTGCCGCCGGACTCCTCGTTTTTGTTGTTTGGATTCTCTGTGTGGTTCCCTGGCCTCTCCGAGCCAAACCCCTTTGCTCCGATCCAACCAGCCTATCCGCAGCTGCATCTTCCTTCCGGGGCGGGCTGCGCACTCGACCTGCCGGGCTCGTGGCGCCTCGCTGGGGGCCCCCAGCCTGACACTCTCTTCCCCCCTTTCTACTTCTGGTTCTGGTCTCCCCAGATTTGCTCTGACACCACAACCTGACACGACCCAAGACCCAGTGCCATTAGTCAGGGGCGAAGGTTGTTTTCACAGCAGGCTACCTGTGTTCTAGGGAAACTGGAATGAGCTTTGAGGGGGACGTAAGCAGGGTGAGCAGCTTGGCTGGGCAAGGAAGAGCCATGCCTCAGACTCTGCATGAAACCTGGTCAGGCTGAGCACGCCCAGGACGACACTAGCTTTGAAGGGTCTCAGGATGAAACTTGTGTCCCTGCACGGGCCACCAGCCCGGGGACAGGCAGTGCACTCACATCAGGAGAGCACGCCCACGGGACCCCGACACTGAGGCCCTCGGCGTGACTGTCGTGCACCACCTTTAAAGGCGTCGAGAGGTTAGGACTCGCTACATCCTGCTGCTCCTCCCACTCCTTCCTGCCAGCTCCGGGGTCCTGCTCCCCAGCCCGCCGCCGTAAGCCTCAGAAAGCACGAGGCAGAGCTGCCGTCCCCGGAATCTGGGAAAATGCTGATGCCGGTACAGCCTGTGTCTGGGGCGACGTGGGGCCCGAGATTCCGCTCCCGGGTGACGCCCAACACACGCAGCCAAGAGCAAACCCTGTGACGGTGCCCCCACCGCACTCCGCAGGAGGCGCTACACGTGGTGGCACCACTTCAGGCAAAGGAGAACCAAACCCAGCGTGCAACCCACTTACCCAGAATTCCTGCAGCTCCGTCAGATGGCTGACGTTTTCAATCTTTTTGATTCTATTTGATGCAATGTCCAACATCGTGAGTTTGTTCTAAAACAAGGAAATAAGATTGTTCCTGGATTACCTCGGTTCAACAATGATCGTGTGACCACGCACACGGGGTCGGGCACTGAGCCGCCCTCTCTACCCTCACGGAACAGGAGCAGGCTAACTGGATGGTGTTACTACCCACTCCCCGTGGCCCACCCGTTCCACTCGCACACACGACCCTCGAGACCACCTCACGGAGCCCCTGTCGTCACTGGCATCTGACAGCCTCGGCCCCGGGCTCCCAGATCTCTGTCTACAAGGATCTGTGTCCTAGTGAGATGCGTGGTCCTGGGAAGAGCAGTGACACCTGCCTGGAAGCAGGGGAGGCCTGGGCTCTGGGGGCGGGCCCTGAAGGAGGAAGCGTTGTAGCAACAATTGTTCAGCTTCTGTTGAGGACACACATAATACATCAAAAAGAACCCTTGGGATAGTATTTTTGTTTTCGATCAGGGATGAGGAGCCTGGGGGCTCACCCAGGGTAGGAAACTGCCCAGGTACCGGCCGGGGGACAGAGGTGGTGGTACTGCCAGCCCCAGCCCACGCTCCAGGAGGATGCCCCTCTGGGAAGGGGCTGCCAGGAGGCAGGGGCACAGAGGAAAGCCTGGGTGCTGAGGGGCAGCAGGTCTGGCACCAGCCTGGAATTTACAGCTGATACAGAAGAGAGAGAGAGCGGGCCCTGGGCCCTACTGAGGACCGCATCCGGGGCGCACCGGGCGCCCTGCAGGCCAGACGCCGCGCCTCCGTGCAGAGGCACCAGCTGCTTTAGCGCGCGCCCCGCCATCGCCTACCCTAAGAATGCCCAGCAGATCATGGTTTTTCTAATACATGTGAGCTGGGCCTGAGCAACATTTGTTTCGAGTTCAGAGTGTCAAGGTTTAATGGAGTTGAATAACGTGGTCACAAAGGAGTGTGCTAAAGCTCATGCTGCTTGCTGAAGTATGCTGAATCAAACCAATTGGCGAGGTTTTCTAAAATCAAAAGGGAAACGTTTAGAAGTTGGTCGACAGCCCCCACAGAAGTCCATTCGCTTTTGTCTGGCCACCTCTCACTGTGGGTCCCTTCTTACATTTCCTACTGCATTCCTGGGATTCTGAGCCCAGGTCCTCCCAAGTTTGAAGGGAAGGTTAAAAACTGTCTCAATAAAATAAAAAGACGTTCATGAACACACACACAAGCCCCCAGCCAGCCGTGGTGCCAGTTCAGAAGCGCCCCGGCCCTGGTCTCGGATTCCTCAAGGGCCTGCTGCCCGCCCCGTCCCCACGTCACCCAGTCAGAGCCCTGGCCAGACAGCCAGTCTCCAGGAAGCCACATGGTGCCACGCCGGGACACGTGTGAGCAGCTCCTCTGAGTAGCCGGCGTTGGGGCTGTCACGTGCGCTGACTGCCGTGTGACCGCAGGGTGCCAGGAGGCTCCTGCCTGCGGGCCTGGGGGGCGGGCGGGGGGGTCCGCAGCAAACAGGGACTGAGGAGAACTCGGCAGACCCCCACGGCGGCGGTCCCCAGCCCTCTGACCCCATCCCGCGGTGCTCAGCGTCACTGGCGCGTACGAGACACACGGCAGGCTGACCGTCGTGCGGCCCCGTCCGAGGGCGCGGTGCCAGGGGTGTCGTGGTGGACAGCACTGGCACAGGGACTCAGTTATGTGCTCAACACTGTCTTGTTTTCTCGGGGGAGCCGGACCGTATTTCAAAAGCTCATCCAAAAGCAAACCAGTGAGAATTACTTAAAAAATAAAGAGAGGAAGCGGGGAGGTGGGAGAGCGCACAGCCGACGGGGCCACGCCCGGTGCCGCAGTCACGGCGCCGGCGAGGAGTGGGTGTGGGGTCACCAGCCGCCGGAGACCCAGTGCCCCAGAAGCAGACACAGAGGTCGGGGAGCGCCCGAACGGGGTGGGGGGGAAGGTGTCGTCTGTGGTGCTGGGACAGGGGATTTATCATTTGGGAAAACACACTTAATTCCTTGCTCCTCACACCAAAAATAACTTCCAGATAAAGTGGGAGAGAAAATACAGAGGAGTATTTGATCTCCAACTGAATGAAGCCCAAGCAGACCGTCACACTGGACCATGATAAGTGTTCTAATTACGCAATTGCCTTCATACCACAACCTTTTTCCTCTGTTTTGTCTCAGAGGCCCAAGAATGATCTGGAGTTCAACCCGGACCACAGTGCACACTCCTGCTGGTAAAATTCCAGGCTCTGGCTCCTCTCCCGCTTGCCTGGGGACCTGCTGCCGAGTCGACCCTGCTGCAGACACAACCCTCCCCTGACCCTGGGGAGACCTGGGAGGCGGGGAGACCCCCAGCTCCCCCGGGCGTGGGCCCCTCAGGCTGGTCATCCCGCGGGCACACCCTGCCAGCTCTGACCCCACGGCCTTCACCAACAGTCCCGCTCACCTCTCAGAACCGTGCCTCTGGCTGCCACCCTGTGCTGCCTGCACGTGTGCCCAGTCTATACGCCGGGTTGGTAAACTCTTAATTTGATTGCAAGGCGGAGAAAGGCAACTAAACTTACCAGAGGCCAATTCTACCGTGTCTAAAATTTGGTAAAATGAAATTCAGAATGTGGTTTTCCCTCTAAAACGTTACCAACAGCGGCCAGGCCCAGGGGCTGAGGCACAAAGGCCAAAGAAGCCTCTACTAAGATCGAAACGCTGTATTTACAGTAATAAAAGTGACCTATAAGGTCACCTCTGCTGGAAATAAAACAGGAAAAAAAAAGCCCAGTAAAACTGAGCGAGAAGAAGTATTTTATTTGCCTTGAATATCGCCCTGAGGAAGAGCAGGCCCCGGCAGGCGGCTGGAAAGGGCGGGGCAGCGCTCAGAGCCTCTAAGGCTGTGTCCTGTGCTGCGTGAGAACCGGGCGGTCCGTGGGAGGGGACAGGCCCTCCCAACCTCACGAGGCTGGTGAAAAGCAGGGAGGAGGAACACGCAGGAACTCAGTTCAGAATGGCTGAGACCTGGAGGCCCCTGGGGCCAGAAAGCTGCTGCCCAGGAGGCAGCCAGCCAGGATGGGGAGGGATGGACGGACGGACGGACGGACAGCGGCTGACACCCGGCAGCCCTCTGCAGCACGGGGTGCCTAGGAACACGCAGGTTTTGTGTTCCAAAACTCTTCCCGAATGGCTGCGGTGCTGCTGGGGGCCGCGCGGTGTGCAGGGCACGGAGCACCACCCGGTGCTCCCTCAAAGGGAGAGGGGGAACTGCGGGTGTTTCGTGCCCGTCCTGGTGTGAAGACGGAGTGCTCTGTTTTCAGACTTGGGAAGCTCTCTAGCGTGGACCCCTCGAGGCAATGAGGCCTCTTCCGACCAGGCCCGGGCTGGGAGCTGCCCAGCCCCCACACCCACGCCCCCCCACGCCCACGCCGCGCCAACGCCCATGCCCCCCGGACGTCTTACGTTGTTCTCCAGGCCCTCGATGACCTCAATGCCATTGTGGCTCAGGTATAGCTCTCGAAGGTTCACCAGGCTCTGCAGACCCTCCATCTTGGTCAGTCGGTTGCTCTGCGACAGGGAGAGCCAACAACCATCAGAACAGCACGGAAGATATGAAACAAAACGGCTTTTAGGAGAGGAGATCTCTCCCCTTGAGGAGTTAATGTTTCAGAAGCGTGCTGGGTGGGAACTTCCACAGAGAAAGATCAAAATTTTGAGGCTGCTGCACTGGACAGAATGTGTGTGTCCAGTGGGGGCTTTTAGGCGAGGAATTCACTTTTTTAGGTGTGCCTGGGGAAGGTCTACCCTTGTTAATTCAGTAGTTCAAAAATGGCGAACACCCTGAGTGTTGTAAAATAAATCACTTGTCACTTGGTTTAGGACATACTGTAACTCAAATTAAAGTACAAGACCCTCTCTTTTTAGGAGTCGGCAGAATGTCTGCTTTACGAAAGGTGCGAGTGGTTTTGGGGCCCCTGCCACAGCCGGAACACCAGCCCGTACCTCACCTCGAGGGTCTGGCTCCGCTCATTCCCCTCCAGCAGAAGAGGCTGCCTGAACCTGGGCATGCCTGCCAGTCCCCCCGGGGCAGGGCCCTCTGCGTGGGCGCAGAAGGATCTACTTCCGCCACCGAGCCCGACACGTCAGGGGGCTTCGCAGCGCGCGCAACCTTCTCAAGAGGCCCCTGCTAGAGACCACCCAGGGACGGAAATTTCAGGTGTGTGTACATACAACACGCACATACGTCTAAGCCTCTGAAACCTAACGCTTCGCTTGCTCGCTGGTGGTAAAAGTGGCGTCGGTGCCGGGCGCAGTGCAAGACCACCGGGAAGGCTGTTCAGTGGCTGTGCCCCCCCGGGGCCGGGCCGGACGGGAGCCCAGGCGGGTCGGTACCTGCATGCTGAGGACCGTCAGGTTGGTAAGCGCGTCCAGATTCTGAAGTTTAGTGATCTTGTTCTTCCCCAAAAACAAACTCTCCAGACTGGTTAACGCGTCAATATTTTCAATTGCCTATGAAAAAGAGAAGCCGTTGGCGCTGTGTGGCCGACCAGCAAGACTGGAGAAGGAAAGGTGCCAGGCGAGGAGCTACGGCTATCTGGACTTGAGCCTGGGGTCGTGGGCAAGTTACTTACCCACTTGGGAAAACCCCAATGAAAGTACAGTGTGAGAACAGAAAAGGGGGCTGGCCCGAGGCCTCGTCTCCTGGGCTCACCCCCAGCCCTCAGAGCTTGAGATCAGGAGACATGGTTTGAAAACCACAGATGGGGGGTGCCTGGGTGGCATGGTTGGTTGAGCGTCTGACTTCAGCTCAGGTCATGATCTCACGGCTTGTGAGTTCAAGCCCCACATCAGACTCTGTGCTGACAGCTCGGAGCCGGGAGCCAGCTTCAGATTCTGTGTCTCCCTCTCTCTCTCTGCCCCTCCCCTGCTCACTGTCTCTCAAAAATAAATAAAAACATTAAAAAAACAAAAGAAGAAAACCACAGATGGGGACGTTTCTCAAGTCCCCCTCAGTGTGTTACTGTTATCTGACGTAGGGTTCGTTACAATGCATTCCGAGAGCCTAGGTCTGCCCAGAAGCTCCCCAGAAGCAGATCTGACTTTGGGATGCCACCCAGGAGTCCTGGGAGCAGGCAACTCCATTCCATGGCTTTTGTTCCCTGCCTCAGTTTCCACAACCCGCCCCCCTTGCCAGCATCCTCTGCTGGTCTATTCACTGTAAATTCCAGCGGCCCACGGAGAGCGGGCAGTCTAGCAAACGCTGACTGACCGGACCACTCTCCCTCCTCCCGAGTTCACTGCCAGCTTTTTCGGTAGACACTGAACGAGCAGCGGGTGCAGAATGCACCCCACCCTGCACATCACGGGGGGACTTGGCGAGCTTAGGGGTATCCACGAGGGGGAGGATCCAGGGGGACAGATCCCTAACGCCTACTGCCTGCACAGACTGGTGATGGGCCACCGTTCTCCCTACAAGCATTCTACAGAGAGATACTAGATAAAACTGCTGACGTCTGGGCCACTCTTTAGTTTTAAACACGGTACTCTGATACGTGGGCCATGTCCCTGCTAGCAACCGTCACAAGAGGCCCTCCTTGGTTTGCATCCTGCCCAGCTCTCAAGGGCCATGCAGGACGGGTCACGGTGTGCTGCAGACACAAAGCCAGGCAGAGGGCTACTCCCGACACAGAGGCGGGGGAAGAAGTGCTTCAAAACACCAGCTCTTAGTCACTCAACAAGGCCAGTGGGAAGTCCTGGGGCCTGGTAGCGTGGCTTCGCTGGGATGTTGGATGGGCACTGAGGGGTCTTTTGGCTGGCAGATACCCTCGTCACGTCCTGATGACCCTTCCCCTTCTCTGCTGGCAGCTCCCTCTCCCATGTCGGTCCTTCTGTGACCCCCGTCTGCGGCTCCCACGGCACCTACAAGTCCGGTGGGGAAAGGACTGCTCCTACGGCACACACCACCCCGTTTTCCCAAGGGGTCTCCTGCCTGCTCTGCCCAGCGCTCCCAGAGGCCGGAGCCTGGTAAACGGCACGATGTAGGGCTGTCGTGGGGCGTGTCCCAGTGGTGCGAGGCTGTCCAGGGAGGGTGGGCCAGCCAAGCACCCCGAGCTGCAACGTGTCTCCTCTGTCCCCTGTGTGGAGGTCAGGTCAGTGCAAGCCACCACTCTGCTATGCTTGAGACACTGTCATCTCAGAGAGGCCCACCAAAGAACACAACCTCAGCAATTGAAAAGCAAAGTGTCTGGGGCTGACCCGTTCACCTCGGGCAGAACGTCACTGGGATGCTCTGCTAAGGGTTAGGTTGTGACCTGGATTAGAGCAAGCGAAAGATTCCCAAAGAAGAAGGGCCAGGCCGAGCAGTGTGAGCACGTGTCCTTACGAGAACGGACCTGCGGTTAGCACTTTTTCCTGGGAAATAAAGTCACACCATACGAGACCCACAGCCAAACACACATCTGGAACCTGCGACCGCCAGGCCCAGAGGCCACGCCCCACACCTACCCGGATGCGGTTGGACCCCAGCTCCAGCATCTGCAGCTGGTGTAAGCTGCTTATGTTCTCGATTTTGCTGATTTTGTTGTTAACCAAGAAGAGCTTCTTCAGGCTCGTCAGCTTGTCGACTCCTTCGATGTTCCTCAGCAGATTAAAAGAAACATCTAGAATCCTGGAACAAGCAAAAGGTTTATATTTTTAACAAGCACAGGTGGAATGGAGCTCTGAATCCAATCAACCTAGAGGCACTGCCCTCACCCGGTGGGCCAGGCACCCCCCCAGCAGCCCGCCCGACTCTCCAGGTGCCCCAACGGTAGAAATCGTGCTAGCCCCCGAATGGACCAGCCTGGAGTCTGCAGTCAAAGGGTTAACTTGCAGGTGGGACCGTGGGCAAGCCGAGCCACCCACGGAGCCAGGCACTGGGCAGGACCCTGCCACGGAGCCAGGCACCGGGCAGGATCCTGGGGCAGAGGTGGCCCTCCGGGACCAAGAGCGGGGCCCAGGGTCGGTTCTGGGGAGACCGGGCAGGCCCCTCAGCTGCCCCCTGGACTCATGACTCACTCCAACTGTGTTAGCGCCTCCAGATTCTCAATCTTCTTGATTTGGTTGTCGTAAAGATCCAGCTCTCGGAGACTCTGTAACTCCTCCAGATTTTCAATGCATTTAATTAAATTTTGACGGAGGCAGAGACTCTGAGGGATGAAAAAGGACAGGTGACACAGGCAGCAGGGGAGACCACGAGAACGTGCCAGCTGTGCTCCAGGACAAGCTTCCGCAGGACAGGGGTGTGGTTCTCATTTTCCTGTTGTTTCCCATAAACGTGCCCACCGTGGAGAGGATGGGCAGATGCCCGAAGGGAGGGTGGAGGCAGGCCCCGCACGGAGTGCACCTCCTCGGTGAGGGGGAAGTTGGCCAGGGACGGGGTGTGCATTTCCCAGCATGGCCAACCCCTGGTGGGCTCGAATTTGAACACATTTAACTGAAATGAGTTGAGGAGTACATGGGTGCTGAACTGCAGGTGGGCCCTGCCCGGGCCACCGCCTGGCGTCAGGAAGAGCCCATTGGCCGTGCTTGGGATACAAGTGTCAACGGCAGCTCCGGACAGAGGCCAGGACCTTCTGCAGACAAAGGACAGAGCCCCTCATACCTTCACTTTCTTCAGCACCTCAAACCCCTCGATTTTCCCAATGCGGTAGTGGTTTAGATCAACGTCCTGAAATGAAGAAGGAACTTGCTCAGCTGCAGAGAAGCTCCTGAAGACCCATGTCCTGGGCCAGGAGCCAGAGGAGGTCGGCCGGCCAGGCGGAGAGGCAGGCGAGGGAGCGCCGGCGAGCCTGCGGGGGACAGGCCACAGCGGCACGGAGAAGCAGTGCGCTACGGCCCTCCAGTTTTACGTAACGATGAGCAGTAGCTATGGGCTTGGGGGCCCTGTGAGCTGCTGACTGCAGTCGGTGAGGCTGCCCTCCCTGGCGGGGGTCTCCCGCACGCTCGGGGGTGGGGGGTCCCCAGGGATCTCCTGCATGCCAAGCTGATGACGCTCGGTGCATTTCAGATGCCAGGGCGGCCAGGACCCTCACCACTTACAATGTCATCACCTGACCCACTGGTGGCATCTAGGAGCCAAGGGCATTTCGTCTGCCGCCCAACCCTCTGGTTACACAGAAAAGGGATTTCAGTCACTGGTGTTAAAAACAAGGACAGAAGAATCTGACCCAACCAAGGGGGCTCGGATGACCTCGCCTAGGGAAATCACTTACTAATCCAGCACCTCCATAAAAGATACCCTGACGGCCAGAGCGGTCCGTCACCACGCCCCCGAGGCTGGCTCCGGCAGGTGGCATTACCTCTGCATCTCTGTCCAGGCTAATGGTTTCCATGTCCACGGGCAGCTCTTGTCCTTCTGAAAAAATAAGAAAAAAAGCCCTTTCAGAGCCCGAGTGTCGGTGGAGCTGGGACTCAGGCTGCCTGGCTCACAGAGTTGGATCCGTGCAGAGGAGAAGCCAGCAGGTGATACGAGGCGGCTCTGGCTGGCGTGGCGGGCTTAACGCCCTGTTCCAATGACGGTCACCCTTCAAGCATTCGGACTCTCCTGAATTCGGTGACGGGCAAAAGTCTCCAGACTCCCATCTGTGCCAGAGAACTTCCCAGGGAAGGATGCAGTCCGAGGCTGCTCTGCAGGGAGGGCGGGGGTGGGCTGGGGCGGGCGGCTGCCCGGAGCTGCCTGGCTGGCAGCAGCCTGCTCTCCCCTGACCTTTCCTGTCTCGTCTGTGGCAACATGTCAGACCATCTGAATATGGACCATGCTGGGCAGGTCAGATGTTCTAGGATGTGCCTTTTATTGCTTTGGAAAGTGGCCTGGTGTCTCTAAATACTCGTCTCTGCAAAGGGGAAAACACAACAGAGCACAGCTCCACGGACGGACTGGAGAGCCCCGAGCAAGGTGCACACGCTTCCCCTCCACCGCCCGCCCTGCAGAGGCCCCCAGCGGGGCCGGAGCAGAGCCCGGAGAGGCCCTCGGGCTGCGGAGTCACGGCTGGCACCAGCTGCTCCCCTCTCCTCATTTCCTCTGATCCGACAGAAGCATGCATGTCCAAAAGGATTCGACGCTTCAAAAAAGTAAGTTGATCTTTGATTTCATTGACTGTCTTATGAGTTCTCCCTGGGTCTGCTTGTGTTGGGATCTGAAGAAGGTCATATATTGTGACTGGATGACGTTTCTCTAATGTCCCTTTCCGCTCTTGCAATTTTTGGTTGACGTAACTGGGCTGCCTGGCTCGCGACACTTCTCCGGGACTGTGGGACCGCCGCTCTCCCGGACCTCCTGCGAACTGGCCGCTCCCACTGCTGTTCTGCCCGGTTCCTGCCGCCGCCTCTGCCCTACGGCTCGCTTCTGCGGTGGCTCACGGCCGTGGCCCTCAGGCCTCCCCAGGACCAAGCGGGAGGTGTGTCTGCCGCTTAGCCCGGCCCCTTGACTGGAGGCAGCAGCGAGGCTCACGTCACGCGGACCGCACCGAGCAGCGTGAGCGCCGGCTGCGTTCAGGTCTCTAGCTGTGCCTGTCCCACAAACCACCCGTGGCCGGCTCAAAAATACGTCGTTTACTATGGTTTATCATTGACTAGAGTTGGTTTTTTTTTCACTTTTAGCAAAAGCTCTTTAAAAAAAAAGTATGCCTTTTTCATTTTCTATTCTTGGCATAAATTGTAATTCTTCTCAGTAGAACCCAAACATCTTGAACCCCTTTCAGAGTCTCCAAAACATGAACTCCCTCTGTCTGGGTGAGAAACCCGTTCACAAACGAGCTGCAGTCTGATCACCCTTTCTGACTCCGAACTTTTCTTTGCCAAAACTGACCAGCACAGCAGCCGCGTTTCCTCTATGGTCTCCGCCCTGACGCCAGCTCCTACTTCCGTGAGGCGTTCGCAGCCAAGCCGGATGGGGAGCTGCTCTTCCGCGGCCCCGGGGCGGGGGGGGGAACGTCTCCACGCGGGCCTTCTCCGTAGGTGAAGGTGGCACTGCAGAATCACGGGCGCCGTCCAGGTCGTAGCCCGCAGCCCGCAGCCCGCAGGGACCCCTCGGTCAAGGCAGTGGCGTGCTCTGAGGGCAGGACAGAGCGGAGCCTCTCGGTGTCGTCCACGAGCCGAGCCCGCTTGCTGGGGGAGACAGTGAGCGTCGCTTCAGCGCAGGGCGTGGCGGAGCAGAATGCGAGCACGGAGAGCCCCAGAGGGGCGAGCGGGCCTGGAGTCGTTTGCTGTAACTTCAGAGGACATCGACCAACTCAGGAATGAAGTAAGAGGAGCTGGGCAACACCAAGAGGGACACCCAAATTACCCCTCGGTCCCCGGCGGCACACGTCCAGTGTCCATGAACTCAGGAAGCTGCAAGGAAGGCCGGCGTCCAGGCCACTCAGCGTCCGAAGCAGGGCACAGGCAGACAATGGAGCGGGGCCCGTGGGTGGAAACCGGGCATGGGCTCTCCTCGGGACAGGTGCTCACGCAGCGTAAAGTGTGTCCGTCTGTACGTCCAGCACGTAGGGCAGGGCCCTCAAAACATCAGCTTAATCTCTGAAAGTCACCAGCCTAGACTATTTTCCCGAATGTATCACGTATTGATGTTTTCTTACAAAAATAAGTTAGGGAAAATAAGCGAAAGGTAACGGTTGACATGTTTGAATTTGTTTTATTTGAACTTAGCACTTAAATAAATACAAGTGGGAGCGAGTCCTGGTTTCTCTCAAGGACTTATAAAAACGCATATTCCCAGGGCGCTTTCTATCGGCCAGCAGTCCAGAGGAAGGAACGCCGGCTTCGGATAAGCTGGGCTCAAGTCCAGTCCTCTACTCTGTCACCATGAGCCCTTGGGCGGGCCACAGGGAGCGGGCACTCACCAGCCAGGGAGAGGAGCCCCACGACAGGGCCCCACCGAGTCTCCGGTTCTCCAGGAGCGCCAGGTGTTCAGATGCGAGAGCGGGCGACGCTCCCACTCGCTCGGTCGCCTCTGACTCAGTTAAGACAGTAACGAAAGCGCTCCTCCGTCGTCCCCGGGTACTTATTCCACCCACGTCACTTCCAGAATATCGACTCTGGCGTTCCAAAGCAAATGTGGCTGATACTTTCATGGTAATCTCCCTTTGCCTTAAAATTAGGTTGCCATAGTTACCAACCCTCTTCACCGGCACAGAGCATAATGTTATTTTAAGAGTTAGTTTTGTTTTCTTATAAATTTGTGTGTGTTTCTTCTATAAGGGTAGCGCATGACTATTACTACCTTAGAAGTCCGCGCACTGTACATAAATCTAGAAAATGCAGAAGGTACAAGACGCTCTCACACCTGCTGTTCGGAAACCCTCAACAGCAGCTTGATGTGTTTTCTCTTTTAAGTATGTTAAAACTTACATTTCACTCATATTTTTAACAGTAAACTTTTAACATGCATACTGTTTTGAAACTTGCTGTTCTCACCTAATAATAAACCTCAGACATCTTTCTGTCTGTTCATATGCTCTGTCTCACTTCTTTTCGATGTAAGTCTATTTTCTACCTAAAGATCATGGTTGGCAGGGTGAAAAACCACCGTTACGGACGGGGGAGAACTTACTTTTCTCATCTCTGAATTAATTCTGTTGTTGTTGATCACTAAAACAATAGGAGGCTATGGAGATAGTTTCCGCAAAAAACAATTTTCCAAACATCTAGGTAATTTAGAAGTCAATCCTTGGGCCTGTAAGTATGGGGAAGCAAGACTCGAATGACTTCTAAAACATTAGAACGCTATCCTGAAATCAGTTTGTGTTACTACGATAGGAAACAAAACATCATCAGCCAAAGTGTTTATTTAAAATCTTGCTTTCTGAATATATGGTTAATAAAGCGATTTTCTGGTTGTCCCAGGTGCCACGCTAGGACCCGTCTCATCAGCAGTCGTGTTTGCCTTCAGTGGAATTCCAAAGAGGTGCATCCTGCCCGCGGCGCCGTCCACGAGTCAGCCGAGCGCCGCCGCGGGTGCACGGCTCCCAGAGCGCACGGCCGCGAGCCCCCAGAGGGCCTCCGACGCTGCGTCAGCAGATTGACAGCTCGCCAAACGAACCCCCTCTCTCACACAGCAGTCCTCCTGCCCGCCTCGCCTCCCCGAGGCCCGCCGTGGGTGGGGTTGGGCGGATCATGTGTAACCTGGCTGTGCCCTCCCTCCGCCCCCCACCCTTAGTGAGTTTAAGGCTCTTAACTTGGCCTGGTACCTTCTGGGTCCTCTTCCCCCTGCTCCTCTCCATCCTGTAGGCTCTGCTCACTGAGGTCTGCCACGAGACCGCCGCCCTGCTTCTTCCCTTCCTCATCACCAGACTCTTCGGATTCCACTCGCCTGTCAACTGAACGCACACACATCAGTAAGAATTCACAGCCACTCTATGTGACTTTTTGAAGAACACAGAATAGACTGACGTCCAGTTGTAAGTCAGAAAGACTTCATTCAGAAACGCTTGTTGAATTCAGTTCAACAAACATCTGAGTGTCTTCCATGTCTTGGGTGCCACCTGCGGTGTACAGAGGTGGGGACGACTTGTGTGGGGGAGGGCAGAGCAGGGAGGACACATGGGTACGAAGATGAGTAACACGCTATGCCTGCCCTCAAGAAAACTGAAGAATTACCAGGTGTTCTGAAAGCCCTGGGTCATTTGTGATCGAACGTACTGATGGTGACACAGTGGACTACCTCCTGTGAGGCTCATGTTCGGCCTGGACATCCGTGTAGAGGGGACCGTGTGACCCTCCCACCACATACCTTCATCCACGCTCCACTATCCATTTGGCCAAGAAAACCAGCCCAGTCACAGGCCCACGTTCTGAAAGAAATCAAGACTAACTCAAATCAGACTGTGGGCGGGAGGGGGGAGGCTGTAATGAAAAAAGGAGAAGACAGCCAACAGTGCCAAATGCCCCAGGGGAAGGTCACTGATGCCAAACACCAGCACGCTGTGATACCAGCCAAAAGCTTTGAAAGGCTGGTAAATAAATATTTTTTGAATTAATGAATAAAGCAATGACTAAATACGGCAGACTGGTAAGAACTCCTTGGGAAGATTGTCGAATAATTTTCCTTTTTTCTAACATCTTCCATGCCCTCTCTTGGAAGTCTCGAAGAGCTGAAACACTAATAAATTACTGGGAGTTATCAACCATACTGAAAGCATTTTCTTTCCTGACTACGGCTTATCCACAGAGGGGTGTGCTCTTTGAGGCCGGGAAGTTCTACGTCTTTGTATTTCCTCCTGGGCCTACAAAAACAGCACCCAGGAAAGGACTGCTGGATCAAACCAAGTCCTTACGAAATCCACCTCCCAAACTTCCAAACCCACTCCTTTCTCCCCACCCCGGACACTGCCCGGCCTCCTGACTGGTCTCTCGGTGGGTTTTCTGGCTCTGTCTATCCATTCTGCATTGCCAGAGAATCTGATTTGATTCTAAAATCCAAATCTGATCTTTGATTCCAGGTTTCTGGAATGTTTCAGGCTCCTACTGAGATTTCGACTTGCCCCTAGAGACGCAGCGTTGGCAGGCTCTTTCCTTTTCCAAGCCTCACTCTCTCATCTGTAGAAGGAGGCTAGTATAGGACCCATTTACCAGAGGTGCTGTCAGGGTTAAAGTAGAAAGGCACAAAAGCAGTCAGCACGTGTGTGACGTGCAGTCGACACCGAGTAAATTAGGTATTACCAGGCACAGGGCACTCCATGCTCACGGCTGAGGGAGAGCAAGTTCTACTGGGTGACGCGGCGGTGGGCTGAGACCAGGGTGGCAGGGATCCAGCTAACGAAACCCGGGACTCTATCCTGAAGGCAGCGGAGGGTCTGGAGCGTGAGGCAGCAGATCAGAATATAAGGCGACTTTGGGATACTGGGAACGATGGGCTGGTTCAAAGTATTGCCAGTGGGAACGGGAGAGGAACTGAAGACTTAGAGATATTGAGGATATAGAGGTATCAGAAGTTGTCAATTAATTGGATGGGTGGGGGTGGGGGAGAGAGAATCACCTAGGTTTGTATTGTCCATTCACCAAGACACGGAAACAGCTGAAAAGGAAGGAGCAGATTGGGAGGCGAGCGGTTAGGAAGAGGTGCTTCCTTGCCTAAAAGGATCCAAGACCCTTCACCAAGGTCCTCCGAGACCTTCTCTTGCCACCCTCCTCCAACAGGACTGTTATTCTTGGTCAAATTTTCTTCCAAACAGACCACATTTTTCTACAGCCCTTTTCCTTTGTCTTTCTCTCTCCTGAAATGATCTTTGATCTTTCCCCAACCTGGTGATTTGTAGTTATCTTTCAAGGTTCAGCTCAGAGTTGGCACTGGTTGGGCGGCCATCACTCCAAACAGGCCAGCTCTTCCTTCGCACCGCCTCCCTCCCTTCTTACCTAGCAGCTTACACATAAGACAGTAGCTGCTCTTCTGGAGCTCTGACCTCATCTCTGCTCCCCGCTCCCAACCAGCGGAGCCCAAAGAAAGCATAAAAGCACTCGGAAGACAGGACTGACTCTCCAGCTGGTGTGAGTGTATAACTATATGCACACACAATACACATATGATTTTTTCCAACAAAACCAGAGTTGAATTTAGTCTTTTTTGACGAAGGAGAAATCTTCTAACTATAATAGCTTTTAAATCAGGCATCCCCTCTTCATAACTCAATCTCTCGGCTCCTTGCCCCCCGTTCCCCACAACACATTTGCTTACGAGAGGACCCTTCTCCACCTCCACCACGTTCACCCATGAGCCGACTCGGGCAGGTCCCATGGCGCCCTGCGCCTCACTTTCCTCGGTAGCTGCCCAGGAGACTGATCCCACGGGCCAGGCTCAGAGGTTTGGTGCGAGGTTCCCGCCAGCTGGTGGACGCCTGGGCTGCCGAACCACTGCGTCGTCAGTCCCCACCCATCCGTCTGCGCCGCTGCTCTCCCCCCGCACCGGCCGTGGGTCTGGCGCCTCCCGGTCACCCGCGCCTTCCTGACTGTTGCAGTCTCGGCCGAGGGTCCCGGGGTCTCGGGGTCCCGGGGTCCCGGGCCGCCCCTGCCCCGCGGAGCCGGCTGGCAGCTGTCGCGACGCGCGGCGGGGCCCAGGCCATGGGACGGCCCGTTTTTCTCAGGCAAGGCCGGCGAGGGCCGCTGCTCCCCCCACCCCCCGCCCGCTGGGCCCTTGGGCCGCCGCCCCACGGAGCAGCTCACCCTCCATCATCTCCTGCGACTGTTGCTGGCCCGCGCCGCGTTCCGCCGCCATGTTGGCTGCTCTTCCCCTTTCCGGAATCTGTCGCCTCAGGTCCCTCAGCCAATCAGGGCCCCCGACTCGGTGCTTGCTCAGCCAATGGAATCCCACCCCAGGTTCGAACCCCGATGCGCCTGCGCAGCCTCAGCGCCTCATGGAAATTGTAGTCCACTCGCGAGGCCACGCGGGCCTCAGCCCCAGGAGTAGCCAGCCTCACCTCCTCGGAACAGGTAATCTGAGAGCGCACCGGAGGCTTCTGGAGTCGAGGAGTGGGGAAGAAGACAGTGGCAGTCGGGGCCGCAAGCACGGAGCCGTGGCTGCAGGCGAGCGGAGAGAAGAATCTGGGAGATGCTTGGGGCTCATCGAGGGTCTCTGCGTGGGGCTGCAAAGTGCGGGCCAGTCGAGGGCGTGCCCGCCCCTACAGGCCTCAGCGGTTGCGTCTGTACAGTGTCCCGACGTCGCCGCGCGGATTTAGCCCGTGTGAAGGGACCGCCTCCAGTTAACGCTCAGCGCAGGGCGCCCGCGCTCGTGCCGGAGTCGGAGCCGTGGCCAGGGGCCGGGGTCGGGCACCGGGGCCCAGCTCCACCCGGAGGTGCGGGGACAGCCTCTCAGGGGTCCAGGACGTCGACCCAGCCCACTGTGAGCCGCAGCCTTTTGTCGGTCCCTCGGCTCCTCGGGCGTGCGTGGCCCGTGAGGGATCCCCCCGCGTCCCCCGCCTTCGAGGCCGCAGAGCTGCGCACTGCTCACCCTTCGGGATTCGGAGACCGAGGAAACGGTGTGGGTCAGACCCGGCTGGCAGAGGCGCAGTCTCTTTTGGCTTCTCCGAGGCGCCGTAAAGGGAGTCCGGTGCGTCCCTAGCAACCGTTAGCGCGGGCTTCACCGCTCGGGCTCGCCGACTTCCGCTCGCAGGCGCTCGTGGTTGGCTCGTAGGCCTGTCAATCGGCACGAGTCGTTCTGCGATTGGCCGGTGGGGCCAGAGGCAAGGATCCGCTCCCTCCCGGCGGGTGAAGCGAACTTGGCTGGATGACCCTGGCAGGCCCCAGGTGAGATGCCTGTGTTGGGGAGAGCTGGCCCGCGATCTGCGGGCTACTGGCGCGGCCCGTGGACGGGCAGCACCCGAACCCTGCGACCCCTCCGTGCGGCTCCGGCCTGCCGCCGTTTTCGGCGCCCTGGTCCTGGGGCCCTGGAACCCTGGGACCCGGCCTCGGCCTAACCCCAGCGGGGCGCAGTCCTTCCCGGAGTTGGCCGCGAGCGTTTTGTTTATCTCGCGTTGCGCGTGCTCCCCCTGGATGGCGAGTCCGGGAGAACAGGGTCCGCCTCCTGCTCTCAGCTGCTCTCCAGCGCCGAGGACGGTGCCTGCCAGCGGGTATTCGTGGCACGAACGCCCACTGCTTCCCACATTTCCACTTGGGTGTCTCATACAAACCTGCCTTTATTCTGAATCTTATCTTCACTGGCTTTTCTTTTCCTAGAGCATGGCAGCGGCCTGAGCAGGAAAATTGAGAGTCTGAGAGTCATGGTCTTATTTATTTTACAGATTAAAGTTGTATAACATTCATGGTGTAATCTGAAGCTATAATCAAATCTCTGTGCTTTGTAGGTTGGTTGTAGAAACAGAAACAAAAATAATGATCATGTTGTCTGTGTTAGGAATAATTAATCCCTTTGATGCTTGGAGAAGGAAAGCAGCACAGTCTAGTGGTTTATCACTAGACTTTTTACTCCTTGTGCTTTTTACTCCTCTTTTGGTTCATAATCAGCTGTTGCTGTTAGGAGGCCATGCTGGATACAGACGTGTGCCTATAAAACATCTCGGAACATTTAGTACATGCTGGTTGATTCATACGGAAGGATAAATGCCCTGTTAGTCATGAATCATGACAATGAAGTGAACACATTTAAGCCCCCTACCCGAATTAGGAGCCGAAAGACCCTGGACCATGGTGCCGGCTGCCGTTCCAGCTTGCTGCTGGCTGGACCTTCGGGAAATCTCCTGCCTCACGTTCGAGGTTATCACATACGTGCGCGCCCCTCCACAGAATATTTAGATGGGGTGTTATAAAAAGGGAATTTTACTGTTGGCGGTCTTTTGTGACTTGATTTTTTCACTCGTTATGTTGCTAAGGTTTTTTTTTTGTTGTTGTGTGTATAGAATTAGTTCTAACTCATAGTGTGAATATACCAGAATTTTTAATCTATTTTCTTGTTGATGAATGTTCAAGTTTTTCTTTCTCTCTCTTTTTTTTTTTTTTTTTTGTGACCCGTGCTGCCCCACACACCCTCGAGTGGGACTTGCTATATGCATACGAGGGTTTCCAGCCGGCATCAGTCTGAGTGGGATCCGCTGTCCCGGGAGACTGCTGTTTGACTTCCTTTGTTTTCCAAAGAGATCGTGTTAGTTTGTTAGAGCTCCCATTGACCCCCGTCTCTATCAACATTTGATGTTGTTAGAACCATTACGTTTTGCTGATGCTGTCACTGTACAATCGTCAGGATTATGCTAATAAAGCTAAGCCCTTTGTGACAGGTCCATTGGCCATTAGGGCTTCCTCTTCTGTGAAATCCTTGTTTTCATTTTTCTATAGAACTGTGTATCTTTTAGAATTTTGTAAATTTTTAAAAAATGTTTATTTATTTTTGAGAGACAGAGCGTGAGCAGGGGAGGGGCACAGAGAGAGAGGGAGACACAGAATCTGTAGCAGGCTCCAGGCTCTGAGCCGTCAGCACAGAGCCTAATGCGGGGTTTGAACTCACAAACCGTAAGATCACGACCTGAGCAGAAGTTGGACGCTTAATGATGGAGCCATCCAGGAGCCCCAGAATTTTGTAAATTTTAACTGACTGACTCTTTAAACTATCCTGGGTGTTTTCTGGTTATATATGTGTGGCAAATATCTTCTCCCAACCTGTGGTTTATATCATTTCATTTGTGGTATTTTTTGTGAACAGGTGTTCTCAACTGTAATATTAAATTTTCAATCTTACGTTATAGCTAGAGCTTTTTGTCTTGTCGAAGAAAACTCTGCTTGCCCAAAACTTACAGACGGTCTTTCTATTGTCTTCTAAAAGCCTAGTGTTTTGACTTTGACAAGTCGTCTTTCACATCCTGAACACTGCTTTCCGTATGTGGCATGCGGCCAGCTCTGCTGTCACCGCTCTAGTCTGGAGGCGGAGCCCCTCGGCATCCCGTGTGCTGGCAGCCAGGTTTCTCCAGCGATGGGCCCTCCCGTAGGCACGGGGCTGGAGCTCATGCCCGAGCAGGCCTGTGGCCGGGCACGCGCCTGGTCCTTTGATCGCTCTGGTTATTCCTGCCCAGACACACCTACCCGATAGGTATGGCTTCCTGTCCGGCTTTCACGTCTGAGTTGCCGCCTCAGGGGCCTGGACCTGTGCATTTCTTTGCTATCAAAGATCGCTCGCTCTTCCCTCTTCTTCCTCTCCACTCTCCCTCCGGTTAGATGTTAGATTATCTCAGCCTGTGTCTCTTCTCTCTCATAATTTCATGTTCTTGCATTCTGGGTTATTTATTCACATAGATCTTCCAATCCTCTGATTTTCCTTTCAGCCGTGACTACCTGCCCGTCTTACTCATCCAAGGACATTAAAAATTAACTTTATTGCGATAATATACAGACACTAGAATGTGCTAAGTACATAGTTCAGGAGTGTTGGGAGGCTGACCCAACCGCACGATCACAGCCACAGTTGAGTCCGAGAGCCTTCCCGTCACCCTCAGAATCCCCTTTGTGCTCCGAGTCAGCCCCTGCCCTTCCCACCCCGGCCCCACTCCGCCTGCTGCCCCTACAGATGGGGCCTGTCTGCGCCCGTGCCTCACGTGCCTGGGGTCCTGCAGCACGTGTTTTCTGTGCTGGCTCCCGGTCGGCGTCGCCACCCCCGAGACTCATCCGTGCCGCTGCTGTCTCCCCGTTCTTTCGTTTGTGTTGCCGAGAGGGTTCTTTTGCGTGGGTCCACTTTGATTGGCATCTCCGTTGTGTTGAGGGATGTTTGGATGGTCTCCAGTTCGGGTCTATTCTGAATAAAGTTGTTGCTAGTGTTTCTGTAGCAGTCACCTGCTTTTCTCTCTCTCGGGAGGATACTTAGTGCAATTACTGTGTTCTAGGGTGATCGGCAGACGCTTTCCAGCGTGGGCGTGTGTGCCTCGTGCATTCCCACCAATGCGCTGCGAGCGCGCCGCCGCTCCCTGTCCTCGCGGACACTTCGTGTTTCCGTTCCTGGTTATTTTAGCCGCCCAGTGCTATGTATGGTCGCTCGCTGCTTGCATTTCCCCGGTTACTAACGATGGTGAACATTTTTCTCATGAGCTTCTTTGTGATCCGTGTGCCTCCTTTGGTGAAGTGTCAGTTGAAAACCTTCATTCTCCACCCTCTTTAAAAAAAAATCAGGTTGTTAGTCTTATGAATCTTTAGGATTTTCTACGTATATGATCATGTCTCCTGTGAGTCGAGACAGCTTTAATCTCTGCTTTCCAGTATATCTGCCTTTTTAAATGTCTTTTTCTTGCTTTTGTGTCCTGGCTGTGACCCCCAGGACAGCGCCGGAGAGAAGAGGCTCAAATGGACTTCTTACCCTGCTCCTGACCTTGGAAGGCAAGCAGGTCGCTAGCTGTGGGTTCTTCACGTCCTCTCTGGATCAGGCTAAGGACCTTCTCAACTCCTACCTGTTGAGTGTTTTTTCCCATAAAGGGGCGTTAGATTTTGTCAAATTCTTTTCCAACACATATTGATATGATAGGATTGTGTGATTTTTCTTTTTTTTTCCTTCTTTAGCCTGTCGGTATGTTGGTATGGTGGATCACACTGACTGATCTCCAAATGTTAGACCCGCCTTTTATTCCTGTGACAAACCATTGTCGTGTGTCCTGTTTACTTCTTGCCTGGTGGGTTTGTGACGCTTGGCTGAGGATTTTTGTATCCTCGTTCCATGAGAGTTTCTGGCCCGTGGTTTCCTTTTCTAGCGATGCTTTTGTCTGGTTTCGATATCAGGGTGATGCTGGACTCGAGCGCCGGCCGTATGTGCTGCCCCGGTTTTTCATTTCTGGAGGAGTTTGTATCCTATCCATGTCGTCTCCTTCCTAAACGTTTGATGGAATTCACCACCGAGGCCGTCTGGGCCTAGAGAGCTCTGTGGGAAAGTTTTAAAATTACAACTTCGTTTGTTTCATCCTGAAATCGATTCTTTCAGTACGCAGTTATTTTTGAGAAGCTCTTGTTCTGCTCACTTTTCGACTCCCATCTTTTAGCGGGTGCTTCTAATATCTGATGTTCTCGACGTGCTCGCGGGTCGGAATCTGTATGTTTCTTCTGTAGACTCGCGCTGAAGGTAGCTTGTTTCCCCATCTACTTCGTTGGAAGAGCACACATTTGCTCGTTCTTGAGCTTGGAAGCCTCAGGCCTATATTTAGGATGCTTTGCTTCTGGGAAGATTGCTTTTGCCAGGACCCAGGCTCCTGAGCTAGGGCCACATTGTCCCTTGTCGGGGCCCCAGCATCTCTTAGGGGAGCCGCTGCCTCGATCGGGTGACCCGCTTACAGTTCCGGTTACGGCTCCTGTGCGTCTTTCTAAGTTCGTGTCTTTCAGGCAGCTCGGGGACGCCCCAGCACCCATGTTCTCGCTGAGCCCTGCCTGTTCTGAAATACAGGGGCTGCTCCAGTGTTACCCAGGCCGCTGTAGTCTTCATCTTTTTTTTTCTCTAGAACCTTTATGTTTTGTTTTTAAATTCATCCGGAACTGGTTTTTGCACACGGCGAGTCGTAGGGGTGCCGCCCTGTGCCGGTCGAATCACGCCGGCTCCCAAACCGGCCGCTCGTGGCTGTTAGGCATTTCCAATTCGCGGTAGAGCCGAGACCCCTGGGTCCTCACGGGCGTGCCGAGAGCTGTGCGCTGTTGCTGTTCACGTCGCGCACCGAAGGGGCTGACGCTGGCAGGCCAGGGGGTCGCTCGGGGAGCAGCGCCCACCGCCGCCGGTCTCGACCGGGTGCCGACCTCAGTCCCAACATCAGTCTGTTTGTGAGATTGACGGTGTTCTGTCGTCTTTTTTGTTCCTCTGCTGTCCCGACCTCCACTTCTGTGTCCCTTTGGCATGTTTCGATGTCAACACCCTTCCATACTGGTGATAGCGGGGCCTCCAGTTTTCTGTGTGGCCGGGGGGCCCTGCCCCAGTGCGCTCAGGAGCTGGCAGCCACGGTGAGCACTGGCCAGGCCCTAACTGCTGAGGAGCCCAGAGCGTGAACATACTTATTGCCGTGTGTAAAATTGTAAACTGGGCTCAAAGCTGTTACCTGTGAAAGTCACTGCCCTCCTCTCCTGGTGGCGAATCTTCACGGTGACCTTGAAGCCGGCATGGAACAGGTGGGCCGGGCCTCCTTGGAGTTCGGTGCTGCAACCTGGTGGGGGTGGGTGAGGAGGGCCAGCCGCCTACGCTTTCCATAGCAGGTCCGTGCTGCGGGGCGCCCCCGCCTGCTCATCGGCGCTTGGTCTTCCTGGTAAAGGAAGCCCCTCGGCCGTTTCTTGGGCCTGTGTGTGCCCGTGACGGAGCGCTGCTGGCGGAGAGGCCTGTGTAGGTCTCGGAAGCCGGTTCCGCACGCCTGGGAGGCGATCAAGGAGAGGGCTCGCGGGCCCAGGGTGGGCACGTCGCCCTGGCCCCTTGGACTCCTTGCTTCCGCAAGGCCCCGGGCCTGGGCCTCCAGACAGCGGTTCTGCATGACGTCACCATTGGAGGAAACGGCGGACACGTGAGGTTTTCTGTATTTGTTTTCCTTACAACTGCTTGCAAGGGTTTAAAGATAAGAAGCTAGCAACACAAAGCCCTGGGGCCAGGCCCGTCTCCAGAGTCTCTACAGTGGCTTCGCGCTGCTATTGTTTTAGAAGCCCGGTGGGTGATTCTGGGCGCGGCTGGTCGGATGCACTGGATCCGGGGACAGCTGGGGCCACACAGCGCCTCCCGCGCTGGCAGGGGCTCGTGGCATTGGGAGCGCCCTTGGCCGGGGAGGATCGTTGGCTGGTGTGCAGCGGTTGCCTGGGCCTTCCTTCGCGGCCCCTTCCTGCCCTGCTGTGCTCTCCCCCCAGGCTTTTCTCTCTTCCCCTGCATTTCTCTGGAAGGACTTCGGTCCTACGGGGCTTGCGTTGTCAGCTGGGGGCGTGGGAGCTTCTGGGGCTGAGCTGCTCTCGGCCTCGCGGAGGGTTAGCCGGCCCACCTGCCTCCCGGCTCTTGCACTGCAGGTGCTGATGGAGTTCACTGTGTTTTCCAGCTGACAGTGGTCCCTCTGGCCTCCCAGCTCCCGATGGAGGATGGAATGGAGGATGGAGGCTCCGCCGAGGGCCCCGCTACGCGGACCGCCTCCGAGCCCCGCGGGTCCTCGTCCTCAGCGCACAGACACCTGAGCAGAAGGAATGGGCTCTCGAAGCTCTGCCAGAGCAGGATGGCCCTCTCCGGTAACCGCCTTCTGCGCATCGTGGGCGTCGGAGTTGAAAATGCAGGCGAGGGCGCCCTCTGGGCTCTGGCCAGTCCCTCCGTTCTTGCAGAGAGGAGGCGCGAGTACTGGCCGGACCCTCTCCTGCGCCTGCGCCACGGCGATTGTTAGGCATGAGCCTCTCGTACAGAGCGTGTGGGCGCGACCCTGGGCCCGGCTGCCTTGCAAGTAAAACACAGTTTTGCTGCTTGAGTTCAGTAAACAGTTACCAACTCTGCCGCGGGTTCATGCTTTTCTCCCGGATGCGGGTGGGTTGGGTTACTCGGGCTTGAGGGCAGCCAGCTTCCTAGCACGGGAGACGATGCCTGGGGCGGGGCCGAGAGGTCGAGGCACCCGCTGCCCACTCGCTCACTGTTTCCCCAAGTCAGCGGGTGCCTCCAGAGCCCAGACATCCTTGAGGGGCTCGCTGTCGGAGGGGGTGCTTTGGGAGACAAAGGTGCATGCCTGCAGCCGGGGGGCCTAGGACACGGGGAGTCTGTTAGGACGATGGAAGGGCCTGGAGCTGGAGGAAGGGGAGGAGGAGAGGAACAGTCCGCGGAGGAGGAGGGTTGGAGCCCAAGGAGAGGGCTCGCCCGCCGGCTGGAGCACAGGGTGGGACGGTGCGGGGGGAAGCAGAGGCTAGGTCCTCCAGGCGAGGGCCTGAGACTCTGTGAGGAGGGCTGGGCAGGTCGATGAGGTGGGCAGGTAGCCGCCCTCACCCTCGGGAGTGTGGGCTTCAGCCGGGTGTCTGTGTGGGGAGCAGGGGCGGAGCTGGGGTCTCAGCGCCTGTCCCGTGCTGTGAGGAGGGTCAAGCTGGGCCTGGGGCGGCCTGGAAGAGGAGGGCCAAGTCTCATGGCCACGCGGTTTCCAGGCTCAGAGAGTGGTTCAGGGTGGGCCCGTGAACTGAGGAGGGGAAAGGAGGGAAGACTTGTTTTTGCCTGGAGTTTGAGCTGTTTGAAGGGTAGAGGTTTAGGAGGTGGGGAGCAGCCCCCTGACTCAGGGCTGCTGACGGTGGGGGTAGGTGAGCCCTGAGAACCAGCCATGGGGTTGAGCATCTTGGGAGCCACTGGACTTGTTGCCGGGAGCAGGTTTTCTGGAGGGGTTGTGAGTGACCATGACCAGTGAATGAGGGATGGAGGGACGGGCCGGGACAGCCAGGCAGCTCTTGGATTTGGGAGACTTTCCAGGAACAAGGGCCGGGTGGCAGCTGGAGGGGCAGTAAGGACAGACACAGGAGGGCACCTCGGGAAGGCACCTCAGAGTGTGTTTACACAGAAGTACTGAGCCTGGGCCAGCTTCCTGTGGGGGTTCCCGTAGGTGCTGCACAGCACCCAGAGGTTTTCCGTTGAACTCCGGGGATGTTTGAGACGCACACTGGGGTGCAAACCGATGCCACAGCTTGTCGTGACCCTTGGACCCTTTGGCAGGAGCTGAGAGCAGGGGCTGCGTGCGGCGGTGTGTTTGAGGAGCACGCTCCTGGCAGGTCTAAGGCTTCGTTTCTTTCTCTTTCCAGAAGGCAAATGGAGCTCCTACTGTCTGTCATCACTGGCTGCCCAGAATATGTGCGCGAGCAGGCTGCACTGCCTGGCCGCACCGGAGCAGACGGATGCGGCCGGGTCCCTGGGGGGCGCGTCCTGCTGCTCCCTGCTGCGGGGCTTGTCCTCGGGGCGGTCCATGCCCCTGCTCTCGGCCCCCGTGTGCAACCCGAACAAGGCCGTTTTCACCGTGGATGCCAAGACCACAGAGGTATTTGCTTCGGTTTGTGACCCTGCCGTGAGCATGTGGCCTGTGCCTCAACCCGTGGCCTCAAACAGGTGTTGGTGTTAAGTGCAGTTAGGCAGGTGTAGGTTTTACCTGTGTAGGCGCAGAAGAGGCATACAAACAGTCCTCTCACCAGGGGGACCCGAGGGGAGGGACAAAGCAGGTTCTCGTGCCAGCCGAGGCGGAGGCGCAGGGGCGGGACGGGGCTGGCCAAGGTGCTGGCCACCCGAGAGGGAGAACGCGTTCCCAGTGTGAGTGCAGCGTATTTGCAGAGCACGCAGGTACACACACAGAGCTGAAATTGTTCGCTGGGCAGGAATGTGGCCTAAGTCCCCACACGTCCACGTAGTCTTGACATGGGGCGCCTGGTCCTGGTGCTGCCATTCCTTGTGTCCCCGTCTGTGGCCAAGGCCCCAGAGGACCCAGGGCGTCACTGCCGTGAGCCTGCCAGCGCAGGACACTGGGGAGAGGACCCTGGACCATGCCGCCTCCTCTGCTGTTTCCGGGAGTTAGAGGCGCGGCCGGTGATGCTCCTGCCCTCTTCTCTCTGCGACCCCCAGATCCTGGTCGCCAACGACAAGGCTTGCCAGCTCCTGGGGTACAGCAGCCACGACCTGATCGGCCAGAAGCTCACACAGTTCTTCCTGAAGCCGGATTCCGACGTAGTGAAGGCCCTCAGTGAAGAGCACGTGGAGGCAGATGGCCACGCCGCTGTCGTGTTTGGCACAGTGGTGAGCGCCCGGCGTTCGCCCCCGGGGGCCGCTGCAAACACAGCCGGTCACTGGCCACCACGGCCGCCATCCCCCCCGGGTGCTGGCGTGGGTGCGGGACCGCTGGCGGGGGAGGAGGCTGGCCGGCTGTTTGCAGACCCGCAGGGTGCCGCGCCAACGCCCTGGTCTCACGCTCCCCACCGCTAGATCTCCAGCTCTGTGTGTCGGAGTTCGCTGGCGGGGCTGGAAAGGTTTTCCTGGGGCTTCCTTCCGTCCTCCCTGTGTGGTGCGTCAGCCAGGATGCTGACGGGCTGAGCCGCATCTAGATGCTGAGCTCTCGGCGCCGGGCACCGAGGGGAGTAGGATATGGTCCACTGCTTCTGGAAAGCCACCTGTCCAAGAGACCAACTGTCGTGAAGAAGAAACTTACGTGTTCAGCACGTATGGGCGTCTGTTTCCTTCAGAAGTTAGGGTGCCGCTTCCCCTGCTCTAGCGAATGCAGCTGGTGAAAACCCTTCCCTTCCCATGGCCTGTTCACTCGGAGACCGTCGGGTTAGGCGTCAGAAACCTTGCCCGCGCCTGGTTCGTTTCTGAGATGTGGGGCAGGGGAGCAGAGGCGCAAGCGCCCGCGGGCCTGGGGTCCAGGAGGGCCGGTGCCAGCCCGTCTGTCCCCGCAGGTGGACGTCGTGAGCCGCGGCGGGGACAAGATTCCGGTGTCCGTGTGGATGAGGAAGGTGAAGCGGGAGCGCAGCCTCTGCTGTGTGGTCCTGCTGGAGCCCGTGGAGCGCCTCTCGGCCCGGGTCGCCTTCCAGAGCGACGTGAGTGTGCCCGCGGGGCGCGGCCGCCAGTGTGCCGTTGGGGCTGCGGAGGGCTGCCCCTGCTGCACCCCTCGCTGCGCACACGTGGGCAAGGAACCCAGCCTCCCTCTGCCTCAGTTTCCTTGTGTAAAACCAGGGTGTAATTGGAGCCCCCACAGGATTGTTTTCACGCTGCGTGTGGGACCCTTAGAACGGGGGCGGCGGCCTGGGCTGCGGGCGTGGCGTGTGCCAGGTTCCTCAGGAAGTCAGGGATTTGGGAGAAGGCCGGCCTCGGGCGTGTTTGTACACGCCTCTCACACTTCTGCCGTGGGCGCGGCGTGAACTTTCAAACTCGAGGCCTGGCGTTCGGTGGAGTTTGACGCTGAAGTGCCAGAAGTTTTCATCCCGAGGCTTAAAAACTCCGGCGTTTCCTCCAAGGGCACCATAACGGCGTGCGACAGCCTCTTCGCTCTCCTGTACGGGTACGCGTCCGGGGAGGAGGTGCTCGGGCAGCGCATCGCAGACCTCATCCCCTCCGTGCGGCTCCCTGCGCCAGGGGAGCTCGTCCCACAGGTAGGACCCCCGAGGACCTCTGGCCACCCCACGGAGTCTCCAGTGACCGGTGACCCTAGGGCTCTCAGACCGGGATCCGTGACCTGGCCGCGTGGGCTGGGACCTGGGCTCAGTGGTGCCCGCGTTCCACGTGCCGCTCTCTGAGCTCCGAAGCCTCGACCCAGTCCGAGCCCGCGTGGTTCTCCAGCTGATCGCCCTGTCCCCTCGGTCCTCTCCCTGGAGCCCAGGGTGGGGAATGCCTGCTGGGGTCTCTCTTTACTGAGAGGTCTGGGGTCTCGAGGATCAGGGAGACCTGGCTGATGGCAGGCGTCCCCTCACGGCAGGGTGGCAGTCAGATGGCGGAGGGCCGGCAGCTTTGGGGACAGTGGCAGTTTGGGGTCAGGGGAAGGTCCTGATGCCGACCAAATCCTACCAGTTCCCGGGAGCCCTGTTTCCTACTAGTGTGCGGCCTTCACACCAATGGCCGGCGCTGCGGTGAGCTCACCTGATGTCACACCCCACCGACCTGCAGGGTCAGACTGCACAGTTGATTTTTGTATAGAGTCACGTCCGCTGCTATGAGAAATCAGAGATGGTCTCAGGGCACCCGTAGGCACACACCTGTGCTCTGGCTGGCGTCAGACTAAGAGCTGAGCCCTCTGAGTGGCCATCAGCTGTTTTTCAGCTTTCCAGCTCAATTGGAACCCCCTCCTCCCATCCCTCAGTCCTCATTGTCTCCGTGTCCTTTCCTCTGTCCCAAGGCCGGTGGGAGTGTCCGCCGGCACAGCCGGGGAAAGTGTCAGCGTCTGCTCAGTCTGAACGTAGGCAAACCTCAGGCCCACCCCGGGCACACATCCGAGAGACGTGTGCTCCAGAAGGCACGTTCGTGATAGCCTCAGACTAGAATCCCCGACACCCCAGCAACAAGTGGAGACGGGGTCCCCTGGGACCCGGTGCCTGGCCTGCAGCCTTGGCACGGGGCGCCTGGCACGTGGAGTCCTGACCCTGTTCGGGGTGCGGGGCTGGTGAGGGGAGGCTCCCTTGTGTTCAGGGCTGCGCCCACGACATGGACCCCTTCGGATCTCCTGTCTCCCAGGTGGACCCTTGAAGGGGCAGGTGGGCTTGGGTGAGGGGGTGGGCACAAAACCCCGGGCTGGTGTGCCGTCTTGAAACCTAAAAGGGAGTAACTGTCAAAGCCCCTGATGAGGATGCTGCCTCGGTCAAGATTTGCTTGAAGCCGGATACGTTCCAAGTTTTTAAGGAGGGAAACATAAGGCAAGGATGTGGTTTCGGGAGTGACGGAGGCACTGAGGAGGCAGATGGGGGATGACCAGGCCACCCAGTGGTCAGCAGCAGCAGGAAGCCAGTGCTCCTCAGGCTGGGGGACGGAGTGAGGGGCGGGGCCGTCTGCAGAGGTGGGACCCTGGGGATATCGGTGGTCCGAGGTGGAGAGCGGGAAGGAACACGGTGGCCCTCCCTCCAGATGCCAGTCTGGGCCTTGCGCCTGTCTTGGTTGCCCTGGTGCGTGCTGCCCTTGGGCCTTTCTGGGGTGGGGAGCAGCTGCTGGGGTGTGGTGCCCACGTCTGGCCGCAGCTCCTGGTCAGTCCCGCTTTCTCTGGGGCAAAGGCAGGGTGCAGGGAGATTGGGAAAGGAGGACCAGCGTGGGGAGTGTGATGTCTGGGGGTGCTCCCCAGCACGCGTGGATAGGTTCACGTCTAAAGCTGCAAGGACTCTAAGCTTGGGCTGCATGGGATGCTGCTGTCAGCTCAGTGGTGTGTGTTTCTTCCAGAATATCAAGATTCAGAGATCCGTCGGGAGAGCCAAAGATGGCACTACCTTCCCTCTGAGCTTAAAACTGAAGTCTGAGCCCAGGAGCGAGATGGTGGAAGCCGGCACCACCGTCCCCGAGCAAGGCTACTCGGCATCTGTCTGGGTGTTCTCCACCATCAGCGGCCTCATCACGCTCCTGCCCGACGGGACCATCTACGGCATCAACCACAACTTCGGCCTGATGCTCTTCGGTTACGGGAAGACGGAGCTCCTGGGCAAGGTGGGCCCTCCATGGGCGGCCAGCCTGCCCGCCCCTGCAGGGGGCTGCTCCGGTTTCACAGTGAGGACATGTGCTTGTCACAGGCTTGTCCCGCGCTGTCTGCTGGGCCGGCCCCCTGGCTGTCCCTGGGGGACTCGGGTACCGTCTGTCCGTGCTCCTTGTCTGCACTCATTTCTCCGGACCCCACGCAGAGTTCTCTGTGAGTCCCAGGCCATCTCCAGAGCCTTGTCTCGAGGTGCTGCCCCAGGAGAGGGAGGGGCTGTCACCTGGAGACCTGCCCGGAGGTGTGGGCATGTGTCCCAGCTGTTGGGATTTGCTCCAAGATACTGAGATGGGCTTGTCTATGCCTTCTGTGCCCTGGGGGCCAAAGTGCAGGGAACGGTCTTGCGGTCAGGGTCAGAGGAAAGTGTTCATGAACTTCTTCCTTGGATGGGGCTTTCTCTAAATTTCTTGAACACGGGGAGGCGGAAGTCTCTACACACCAGGAGCCAGGCCCAGTGGAGATGCCTGTTTTTATCTAAGACTGTGCTGAGAGTCTCTATCTGTTACTGCAAACCATAGTAAGCTTGGTGCCTAAAATGTGACAACTTTGTATTTAGGTCACAAATCGGCCCTTTGGGCTGAGCTCAGCAGGATGGCTCATTCTGTTCCGTGAAGTGTCAGCCGGGGCTGGCATCATCCCCAGGCGCGCCCACTCGTGGGTCTGGCTGCCTGGGGCCAGGGCCGGGGCTGGGGTCGGGAGCCCCTGTGTGTTGTCGATGGCCAGGCTCCAAGGGCAGGCGAGCATCTCGGGTAGCCGCAGCATTCTGCTGCTCACATGGTGCCACGTTCCTCCTGCGTCCTGGAAAGGGGACACGGGCCCCTAACTCAGTGGGAGGAGGAGGTCATGGGGGAGGGAGAGGCTGCTGGCCCCCATGCCAGCGCGCCCAGCTGGCCTGGCTCCTGGATGCCTGCAGCCTTTCGCGGAGCTCCTGGTTCCCCAAATGGAGGGGATGCTGTCATTCTCAGACCCAGGGACAGGGTCCAAAACCAGGCCTCTCTCTGTTTTCTGATTAGAAGTATTAAGGAGCAAGTAAGCTAAACTTTAGTTAAACGGAGGCAAACCTAGTTTGACTGAAGTTGATGAGAGTGCAGTTAGCGTGATTTCCGGCCCGGGGTTCCTGCAGCAACATCCAGGCATCCAGTCCTCGAAGGGACGGCCTGTGGGCGTACGGTCCCGCCTCTGACTGTGTTCCAGATTCCCACGGCTGGGAGTAGGGGTGCATGTGGGTTCAGAGCAAGCACGTCTGGGGCCTGGGACCCTCACCCCGAGGCCCGGGCCAGCATGGCAGAGGCGCCTGAGGTCCTTTGTCCTTATGCTAGGTACCCATTGTTCCCCAAGAGCCATGTAAGGTGAAGTTTGCACACGTGGCTTTCAGGCCTAAGGAAAACGTAGGGCAAAGGCCAGACATCTGCTTGGACCACACGGAGGTGTCGGCATAAGTAACTTCAGTTGTTGATTTTGTCTTTTTTGTAAGAAAAAGGGGGAAAAGTCACGAATTCCATGCTGAATGTCAGAGGGGCTTTCTGGGTCTGTTGAAAGGACTATGATCTGGGGCCCTTCCTAACCTTGCCCAGAGCCTTGCTCATATTGCGTTCTTTTTCTCCCCAGACCGGATGCTGGGACGGACCCGTGGGTCAGGGTGGACCCTCGCCCGGTCTGAAATGTCACGGTTTCTTTTCTAGAATATCACTTTCCTGATTCCCAGTTTCTACGACTACATGGATCTTGCCTATGACGGTTCCTTACCACTGCCAGACCTGACCAACTGCTTGGACATTGGCAACCAGAGTGAGCCTGGGAAGACCGCTGTGGACCCCCAGGAAGAGTGGGACCCGGCCGGCGAGGCCAAGAGTCGGCCCAGCCTCGTCCTCCCAGGTGCGCCCGTGACTGCCCGGCCGCACACAGCTCCATGCCTCGAGGGAGGGGGCCCGGGAGTGCTGGGTGGGATGGAGAGTATAAGTGAGTGGCCGCCGGGCATTTGTGGACACTCTGGTTGTTGTGGGCCTGTCATGTTCCCAGGGGCGGGACGTGTAGTGAGTCTGACAACTGAGCCTAGACAGGGTCCTGGGGTAGCTTGGCGCTGTAGCTCTGTGGAGCCTCACGCAGCCTACAACAGTATAACGTGGCCTGTCGCGTGAACCCCTAAGTTAAATGGTTCTAGGCATGGTTGCTCGTTACGTCCGTCCTCTGTACTCCCGGAGGGTGGTGCGGAAGTGACGCTGTGCGCACTGGCAGGCTCAGGGCACCTTGGAACACGTTGTCCCTGTGCTGCCACCGTGGCCGGACTTGCTGTCTGAGCAATCACGTACGTGAGTTTGACACGGTTGCTGAGGGCAGAGGGACCACACGGGAGCCGCTCTGTCAACGGGCAGTGCTCCATGTTCTGGGCGCCGTGGGGGTTTCTGCAGCGCGTGGCCCGGCCCAGAGGCTGGGGGTGGGGCGCGTGCCCTGTGGGTCGCTTTCTAGGCACTAGAGGTGGCCTTCTGGCATTTTGTTTCATGAGGTGCCTTGTCAGGCCGCCGGCTCTGCTGGGGTCTCCACCGTTCCCACGCGGGCTTCCTTCGGCGAGTCTGGGTTCTGTCTATACAGACGGCCCTTTGCAGTATCTTGCCTCGGTCACCAGCTCCAGGTCTTCCTCTTTCCCACCGTTCCACTCTCCGTGCTGCGTGTGCGTGTCTAACGCATATTCTTTGTGGAAGGGTGGGGGGCGGGGATCACTTCTGTCCCCTCTCTCCGTGCCTCCTCAGGAGGAACTCTCAGAAGTGGCATTCCTGGGCACACGGGGATGCATGCTTTTGTCGGCTGTTGTCCAAATGTCCACTGGAAAGGGATGCCAGCCCGCCCACTTCCACCCCCGGGGGCCCCGATCCAGACTGCCGTCTAAAAGGACAGCCCGCCTGCTCCGACCCTCTCACCTGCCGTGTGCTCGGCCCTGTGTGGGTGGACAAGCACCGGGTCTGGGGAGCCGCTGGGGAGGCCGTGACACAAGTATAGGCTTGAAGCGTAGGTGACCAGCCCTCCGGAGGAAAAGCAAGGCAGGGGAGGGTATGCAGTCTTGGGGTCCGTGAGCCTGGGAGGGACCCTTGGGAAGGTGGCTTTTACTGCAGCACCGAAGGAGGCAGGAATGACCTTCCAGGGACAGGGAGGCCAGAGGCCCCAGGCATCACATCGGGAACCAGACTGCAGGGCCGTGGGGGTCACGGTACGGCCCTGGGCTTTTACCTGGAGCCAGAGCAGGGCCCTCGGGGGGCTCTTGGCCGCTGGAGGGATGTGCTCCAGCTCTGGTGGTGGTAGCGGGATCCTAGTGGGATCCTGGCAGCTGATGGCAGGGCTCGGGACACCGCTGCAGGGAGAGCGGGGGCCGCCAGCCCCGGCTGAGCACCTGCAGAGTGGTGAGGGGTGAGCGTGCTGTGGACGGGGTCTTGCCACAGCTTCCGAGATCAGGGCCCCCACTGCTCATGAGTCCTACGGGGGGAGACTCGACCAGCGGGTGGGAAACAGTCTGTTTTGCTCTCGCTGCCAGATCCCAGTGTTAACAGCACGCTTGTCGGAGACCACGAACTGCCACGAGGTGAGACCCTCGAGCTAGCGGGAAGACGAGACACCTTCACCGGGACCAGGTCCCAAGCAGACCCCGGAGGCCGCCTCCCTTCCACCTCCCGGCCTCCGCGGGCTCCACGGTAAGTCCCGTGGAGGAGGTGTGGGGTGCCGATGGTGGCGCTAGCCCCTGGCTGTTGAGCGCTTGCTCCGCACACCGGAATCTGCCGCCGCTGTGTCTCCCGCATTCCCCGGTGTGGTCCGTGGCTGGTCCCCGGCGGCGGCGGCCACGAGACCGGCCCCGCTCTGTGGGTGGGGTTCCAGGGAGAGGACACAGAAGGATTTCCTCACTTAGAAAATCATTCGTACCTGCATCCCTGCTTAGTTAGCGTGGTCCCGTGGCACACAGCGTGTTGGTGTTTTTCAACTAGTTTTCTCCTCGAGGGAGCCACTGTCAGCTGTCGTGGCTGCCCCGCCACGTCCCCACCCTCAGAGCAGGGCACCTTCCTAGCCCATCTTCCGGGTCCGCGTGTGCTCGTGTGCAGCTGCTCTTGCTCCTGTGGTGCAGGTCGGGTCACCCGTGCGCCTTGTCTAGATGTGTACGCGTGTTATGTGTGCGACCAAGCCCTTTCTGTGTGTCACCTCCCATGTAGCTCCATGGTTTCTCTGCTTTCCTGCTGTTTGCTGGCCTCCCTGGCTTTCTGCTGCTGCATTGTGGCGTCCACTTCGGGTGGTCTGGGCTCTCTGTGCTGTGTGCCGATCCGGGGACCCGGGGGGATCCTCCCCTGGCAGGGGCCCCTCCCCTGAGGCGCGACCGCCTGGCCTTGGCGGTGGTCACTGCTGCGAGCCGCTGGGCTCCCTGGCCCGCGAGCCCCGGGGCAGGACGCCCTGGCAGGGGCTCTCATCTGCTCTGCCCTGAGCTCCCGTCGGAGCACGCATGCTCCGTTTTCTGGGACGAGGTTGTGCCACAAGGAAGTCCCGCCAGATGAGCTGCTATTGACGCTTCTCAGATTGGACGTGGTGAGCTCAGGTTGTAGCCCTAGACCCACGTCCCCTAGAGGCCCTGTTAGTGTGCTTGACCCTGTCACCCCCCCAGCTTGCTTTCTTCCGTCCGTCCTTCCTTCCTTCCTCCCTTCCGTCCTTCCTTCCTCCCTTCCTTCCTTCTTTCCTTCTGTCCTTCCTTCCTTCTTTCCTTCTGTCCTTCCGTCCTTCCTTCCTTCCTTCCGTCCTTCCTTCCTTCCTTCCTTCCTTCTTTCCTTCTGTCCTTCCTTCCTTCTTTCCTTCTGTCCTTCCGTCCTTCCTTCCTTCCTTCCTTCCGTCCTTCCTTCCTTCCTTCCTTCCTTCTTTCCTTCCTTCCTTCCTTCCTTCTTTCCTTCTTTCCTTCCTTCCTTCCTTCCTTCTTTCCTTCTGTCCTTCCGTCCTTCCTTCCTTCTGTCCTTCCTTCCTTCCTTCCTTCCTGCCTTCCTTCCCTCCTCGCGTCCTTCCTTCCGTCCTTCCTTCCTTCCTTCCTTCCGTCCTTCCTTCCTTCCTTCCTTCCTTCTTTCCTTCTGTCCTTCCTTCCTTCTTTCCTTCTGTCCTTCCGTCCTTCCTTCCTTCCTTCCTTCCGTCCTTCCTTCCTTCCTTCCTTCCGTCCTTCCTTCCTTCTTTCCTTCTGTCCTTCCTTCCTTCTTTCCTTCTGTCCTTCCGTCCTTCCTTCCTTCTTTCCTTCTGTCCTTCCGTCCTTCCTTCCGTCCTTCCTTCCTTCCTTCCGTCTTTCCTTCCTTCCTTCTGTCCTTCTGTCCTTCCTTCCGTCCTTCCTTCCTTCCTTCCTTCCTTCCTTCCTTCCGTCTTTCCTTCCTTCCTTCTGTCCTTCTGTCCTTCCTTCCGTCCTTCCGTCCTTCCTTCTATCCTCCGTTCTTCCTTCCTTCCTTCCTTCCGTCCTTCTGTCCTTCTTTCCTTCCTTCCTTCCTTCCGTCCTTCCGTCCTTCCTACCTTCCTTCCTTCTGTCCGTCCTTCCTTCCTTCCTTCCTTCTGTCCTTCCTTCCCTCATTCCTTCTGTCCTTCCGTCCTTCCGTCCTTCTGTCCTTCTTTCCTTCCTTCCTTCCTTCCTTCCGTCCTTCCGTCCTTCCTTCCTTCCGTCTTTCTGTCCTTCCTTCCTTCCTTCCTTCCGTCCTTCCGTCCTTCCTTCCTTCCTTCCTTCCTTCTGTCCTTTCCTTCCTTCCTTCATTCTATCCTTCTGTCCTTCTGTCCTTCCTACCTTCCTTCCTTCTGTCCGTCCTTCCTTCCTTCCTTCCTTCCTTCCTTCCTTCCTTCCTTCTGTCCTTCCGTCCTTCCATCCTTCCGTCCTTCCGTCCTTCCTTCCTTCTGTCCTTCTTTCCTTTCTTCCTTCCTTCCTTCTGTCCTTCTGTCCTTCCGTCCTTCCATCCTTCCTTCCGTCCTTCCTTCTGTCCGTCCTTCCTTCCTTCCTTCCTTCCTTCCGTCCTTCCGTCCTTCCTACCTTCCTTCCTTCTGTCCGTCCTTCCTTCCTTCCTTCCTTCTGTCCTTCCTTCCCTCATTCCTTCTGTCCTTCCGTCCTTCCGTCCTTCCGTCCTTCTGTCCTTCTTTCCTTCCTTCCTTCCTTCCTTCCGTCCTTCCGTCCTTCCTTCCTTCTGTCTTTCTGTCCTTCCTTCCTTCCTTCCTTCCGTCCTTCCGTCCTTCCTTCCTTCCTTCCTTCCTTCTGTCCTTTCCTTCCTTCCTTCCTTCATTCTATCCTTCTGTCCTTCTGTCCTTCCTACCTTCCTTCCTTCTGTCCGTCCTTCCTTCCTTCCTTCCTTCCGTCCTTCCTTCCTTCCTTCCTTCTGTCCTTCCGTCCTTCTGTCCTTCCGTCCTTCCTTCCTTCTGTCCTTCTTTCCTTCCTTCCTTCCTTCCGTCCTTCCGTCTTTCCTTCCTTCCTTCCTTCTTTCCTTCTGTCCTTCTGTCCTTCCTTCCTTCCTTCCTTCCTTCCTTCCTTCCTTCCTTCCTTCCATCCGTCCTTCCTTCTGTCCTCCGTCCTTCCTTCCTTCTGTCCTTCCTTCTGTCCTTCCGTCCTTGGTTCCGTCCTTCCTTCCTTCCTTCCTTCCGTCCTTCCGTCCTTCCGTCTTTCCTTCCTTCCTTCCTTCTTTCCTTCTGTCCTTCTGTCCTTCCTTCCGTTCTTCCTTCCTTCCGTCCTTCCTTCCTTCCTTCCATCCGTCCTTCCTTCTGTCCTCCGTCCTTCCTTCTGTCCTTCCTTCTGTCCTTCTGTCCTTCCTTCCTTCCTTCCTTCCGTCTTCCTTCCTTCCTTCCTTCTGTCCTTCTGTCCTTCCGTCCTTCCTTCCTTCCGTCCTTCTGTCCTTCCTTCCTTCCTTCTGTCCTTCCTTCCTTCCTTCCGTCCTTTCTCCCTTCTTTCCTTCCATCTGTCCTTCCTTCCGTCCTTCCTTCCTTCCTTCTGTCCTTCCTTCTGTCTTTTCTTCCTTCCTTCTGTCCTTCCTTCCTTCCGTCCTTTCTTCCTTCCTTCCTTCCATCTGTCCTTCCTTCCGTCCTTCCTTCCTTCCTTCTGTCATTCCTTCCTTCGTTCCTTCCTTCCTTCCGTCCTTCTGTCCTTCCTTCCTTCCTTCCTTCCGTCCTTCCTTCCTTCCTTCCTTCCGTCCTTCCTTCCTTCCTTCCTTCTGTCCTTCCTTCCGTCCTTCCTTCCTTCCTTCTGTCCTTCCGTCCTTCCTTCCGTCATTCCTTCCATCCTTCCTTCCTTCCTTCCTTCCGTCCTTTTGTCCTTCCGTCCTTCCTTCTGTCCTTCCTTCCTTCCTTCCATCCTTCCTTCCTTCCTTCCATCTGTCCTTCCTTCCGTCCTTCCTTCCTTCCTTCTGTCCTTCCGTCCCTCCTTCCGTCATTCCTTCCATCCTTCCTTCCTTCCTTCCTTCCGTCCTTTTGTCCTTCCTTCCTTCCTTCTGTCCTTCCGTCCTTCCTTCCGTCATTCCTTCCATCCTTCCTTCCTTCCTTCCTTCCGTCCTTTTGTCCTTCCGTCCTTCCTTCTGTCCTTCCTTCCTTCCTTCCATCCTTCCTTCCTTCCATCTGTCCTTCCTTCCGTCCTTCCTTCCTTCCTTCCTTCCGTCCTTCTGTCCTTCCTTCCTTCCGTCCTTCCTTCCGTCCTTCCTTCTTTCCTTCTGTCCTTCCTTCCTTCTTTCCTTCTGTCCTTCCGTCCTTCCTTCCTTCTGTCCTTCCTTCCTTCCTTCCTTCCGTCCTTCCGTCTTTCCTTCCTTACTTCCTTCTGTCCTTCCTTCCGTCCTTCAGTCCTTCCTTCTATCCTCCGTTCTTCCTTCCTTCCGTCCTTCCGTCCTTCCTTCCTTCCTTCCTTCCGTCCTTCCGTCCTTCCTACCTTCCTTCCTTCTGTCCGTCCTTCCTTCCTTCCTTCCTTCCTTCTGTCCTTCCTTCCTTCCTTCCTTCCTTCTGTCCGTCCTTCCTTCCTTCCTTCCTTCCTTCTGTCCTTCCTTCCTTCCTTCCTTCCTTCCTTCCTTCTGTCCTTCCTTCCTTCCTTCCTTCCGTCCTTCCGTCCTTCCTTCCTTCCTTCCTTCTGTCCTTCTTTCCTTCCTTCCTTCCTTCCTTCTGTCCTTCTGTCCTTCCGTCCTTCCTACCTTCCTTCCTTCTGTCCGTCCTTCCTTCCTTCCTTCTGTCCTTCCGTCTTTCCATCCTTCCGTCCTTCCGTCCTTCCTTCCTTCTGTCCTTCTTTCCTTCCTTCCTTCCTTCCTTCTGTCCTTCTGTCCCTCCGTCCTTCCATCCTTCCTTCCTTCCTTCCTTCTGTCCTTCCTTCCTTCCTTTCTTCCTTCCGTCCATCCGTCCTTCCTTCCTTCCTCCTTCCTTCCGTCCTTCCGTCCTTCCGTCCTTCCTACCTTCCTTCCTTCCTTCCTTCCTTCCTTCCTTCCTTCCTTCCGTCCTTCCTTCCTTCCTTCCTTCTGTCCTTCCGTCCTTCCATCCTTCCTACCTTCCTTCCTTCCTTCCTTCCGTCCTTCCTTCCTTCCTTCCTTCCTTCCTTCTGTCCTTCCGTCCTTCCGTCCTTCCGTCCTTCCTTCCTTCTGTCCTTCTTTCCTTCCTTCCTTCCTTCCGTCCTTCCGTCTTTCCTTCCTTCCTTCTTTCCTTCTGTCCTTCCTTCCTTCCTTCCTTCCGTCCTTCCTTCCTTCCTTCCTTCTGTCCTTTCTTCCTTCCTTCCTTCCTTCCTTCCTTCCGTCCTTCCTTCCATCCTTCCTTCCTTCCTTCCGTCCTTCCTTCCTTCCTTCCGTTCTTCCTTCCTTCCGTCCTTCCTTCCTTCCTTCCTTCCGTCCTTCCTTCCTTCCTTCTGTCCTTCCGTCCTTCCGTCCTTCTGTCCTTCCTTCCTTCCTTCCTTCCTTCCTTCCGTTCTTCCTTCCTTCCGTCCTTCCTTCTGTTTCCGTCCTTCCTTCCTTCTGTCCTTCCTTCTGTCCTTCCGTCCTTCCTTCCTTCCTTCCTTCCGTCTTCCCTCCTTCCTTCCTTCTGTCCTTCCTTCTGTCCTTCCGTCCTTCCTTCCTTCCTTCCTTCTGTCCTTCCTTCCTTCCTTCCTTCTGTCCTTCCTTCCTTCCTTCCGTCCTTTCTTCCTTCTTTCCTTCCATCTGTCCTTCCTTCCGTCCTTCCTTCCTTCCTTCTGTCCTTCCTTCTGTCTTTTCTTCCTTCCTTCCTTCCGTCCTTCCTTCCTTCCTTCCTTCTTTCCTTCCTTCCTTCCGTCCTTTCTTCCTTCCTTCCTTTCATCTGTCCTTCCTTCCGTCCTTCCTTCCTTCCTTCTGTCCTTCCTTCTGTCCTTCCGTCCTTCCTTCCTTCCGTCCTTCTGTCCGTCCTTCCTTCCTTCCGTCCTTCTGTCCTTCCTTCCTTCCTTCCTTCCTTCTGTCCTTCCTTCCTTCCTTCCTTCCGTCCTTCCTTCCTTCCTTCCTTCCTTCCGTCCTTTCTTCCTTCCTTCCTTCCGTCCTTCCTTCCTTCCTTCCGTCCTTCCTTCCTTCCTTCCATCCGTCCTTCCTTCTGTCCTCCGTCCTTCCTTCCTTCTGTCCTTCCTTCTGTCCTTCCGTCCTTCCTTCCTTCCTTCCTTCCGTCTTCCTTCCTTCCTTCCTTCCTTCCTTCTGTCCTTCCTTCTGTCCTTCCGTCCTTCCTTCCTTCCTTCCTTCTGTCCTTCCTTCCGTCCTTTCTTCCTTCTTTCCTTCCATCTGTCCTTCCTTCCGTCCTTCCTTCCTTCCTCTGTCCTTCCTTCTGTCTTTTCTTCCTTCCTTCCTTCCGTCCTTCCTTCCTTCCTTCCTTCCTTCCTTCTTTCCTTCCTTCCTTCCATCCTTTCTTCCTTCCTTCCTTCCATCTGTCCTTCCTTCCGTCCTTCCTTCCTTCCTTCTGTCCTTCCTTCTGTCCTTCCGTCCTTCCTTCCTTCCGTCCTTCTGTCCTTCCTTCCTTCCTTCCGTCCTTCTGTCCTTCCTTCCTTCCTTCCTTCCTTCTGTCCTTCCGTCCTTCCTTCCTTCCTTCCGTCCTTCCTTCCGTTCTTCCTTCCTTCCTTCCGTCCTTCCTTCCTTCCTTCCTTCCGTCCTTCCGTCCCTCTGTCCTTCCTTCCATCCTTCCTTCCTTCCTTCCTTCCATCCGTCCTTCCTTCTCTCCTCCATCCTTCCTTCCTTCTGTCCTTCCGTCCTTGGTTCCGTCATTCCTTCCTTCGTTCCTTCCTTCCTTCCGTCCTTCTGTCCTTCCTTCCTTCCTTCCTTCCGTCCTTCCTTCCTTCCTTCCTTCTGTCCTTCCTTCCGTCCTTCCTTCCTTCCTTCTGTCCTTCCGTCCTTCCTTCCGTCATTCCTTCCGTCATTCCTTCCATCCTTCCTTCCTTCCTTCCTTCCGTCCTTTTGTCCTTCCGTCCTTCCTTCTGTCCTTCCTTCCTTCCTTCCATCCTTCCTTCCTTCCTTCCTTCCATCTGTCCTTCCTTCCGTCCTTCCTTCCTTCCTTCCTTCCGTCCTTCCGTCCTTCTGTCCTTCCTTCCGTCCTTCCGTCCGTCCTTCCTTCCTTCTGTCCTTTCGTCCTTCCTTCTTTCCTTCCTTCCATCCGTCCTTCCTTCCTTCCTTCCGTTCTTCCTTCCTTCCTTCCATCCGTCCTTCCTTCTCTCCTTCTGTCCTTTGTTCCATCATTCCTTCTGTCATTCCTTTCTTCGTTCCTTCCTTCCTTCCTTCTTTCCTTCCTTCCTTCCTTCCTTCCGTCTTTCCATCCATCCTCCCTTACGTCCTTCCTTCCTGCCTTCTGTCCTTCCGTCCTTTTGTCCTTCCTTCTGTCCTTCCATCCCTCCTTCCTTCACTCCCTCACTCATTCTCTCCGCTCACCCACACATCACTCCCTCCTTCCCTCAGCACTCATTCCTTCACTCTTCATTCACTTATTCAACTCTCTCCCTCCTCCCCTCCCTCGCTCCCTCCTTCATTCATTCTGTCACTCACTCATTCATTGCTCCTTCATTCACTCATCACTCACTCAACAAACAAACATTGCAAAGGACTTTAAGGCTCATCCCTAAGAAATATTTTGTAGCAGAAAATGAGCCAAATCAGTAAACATGGTGAGACTGGGAAGCACAAGGCAGTTCAGCAGCACGACTTAGGGAGTGTTCCTTGTCTGCGGACCAGAGGTCATGCTCACTCCTCATTCTTCCCCAGCTCTGCCAGGACCCCTGGAGCTCAGCCCCACTGTTTACAGCCAGTCGATAATGCAGTCAAGTGGTTGTTGCTTGTAGACCAGGCTGTGACCCTGAGCGAAGCACCCGGACACGCTGGTCGAGGCCGTGTGCCAGCTGGGGCAGCTGAGTGGAGGGGGAGAGGGAGGAGAGGAGCCTGTCTGAACTCAAGGAGGCTTCTGGGAGACCCTTTATCACTTCCTCAGTTTACCGTGGCCACGGTAAAACCTGGCTGCCGGGGAGCTGTGGTGGTGGGATGCGGGCACAGTGCTGCCCCTGGCCTCACCCTGCGTGCCCACCTCAGAGGGTGCCCTACCCTGCCCTGGGGCCTGACCCGAGTTCCCACCTCGGAGCGTGCCTGCACTGCCCTGGGCCTGACCCCGCATGCCCTCGGAGAGTGCCTGCACTGCCCTGGGCCTGACCCTGCATGCCCTCGGAGGGTGCCCGCACTGCCCTGGGCCTGACCCCAAATGCCCTCGGAGGGTGCCCGCACTGCCCTGGGCGTGACCCCGCATGCCCTCGGAGGGGGTCCGCACTGCCCTGGGCCTGACCCCGCATGCCCTCGGAGGGTGCCCGCAGTGCCCTGGGCCTGACCCCGCATGCCCTCGGAGGGTGTTCGCACTGCTTAGAAAGGGGAGTGAGACCCTTCTACCTCCTCTTTGGACCTTGCAGAGGACGTGCAGTTTCCTGGGGGCCGCTTACGGCTGGTCTCTTGGCCTGGGGTGGATGGATAGAGATAGACACAGATGATTTTTGCCTGACCTCTACACACCGTTGCCCCCCCCCTCAGTTTCCCCAGAAAACTGCTGCTGTGCCCAGAACCCTACTCACAGTTCCCTTCTCTGGGGGACCTGCCCTTGTGTCGGGTCCTTCCTAACCTGCGCCTCTTCATGAACCTCTGTGCTAGCGCTTGCCAGATCACCGGCGCACGGCTCCTGGCTCGGCCGGGCTCGGCCACATCATGTGCGGCTTGGCGCTGGCGTCAGGCTTTGGCTGACCCCAGGCAGGAGCATCCCGTGTCACACGGGCCATGGTGGCCGGGCCGGCTGCAGGGGCGGGGCTCTTCACCTATGGCCTTGGGCTTTGTGATTGTCCTCCCGCTCTGCGGTGGCCTCTCCCTCGGTGGCCTCCATGCTAAGCATGCTCGTGGGCTTGTGTCAGCTCTTCCCGCCCCTGTGAGGCCCTGCTCTCACGGCCCCTCCTCGCGCCAGCCTCTCAGGCCTGTCTCCCATCAGCCGTGACATCTGATGGCATTTGTAGCCAGTCACAGGTCAACATTTGCAGGGCATAGAATGCACAAACCTTTTTCCTTCCTTCCCAGGAGCCTCCAGGGCACCTGTGGGTGTGCCGAGGCCGGCTGTGCGGCTAGAGAGAGCCCCCTCCACGTGAAGTGAGGATGCTGACCAGAGCCCTGAACATGTGATTCTGTGTGTTCAGGGCCGTCTTTGCTAAATCATTGCTGAATGAGGGTTTATCTGGAGAGTATGTGAGCTGGTCATATCTTACAGCGGTAACTGCTTTGTAATTGTCTCTAATAGAGGGGCATCCATGTGATCTTTCCTTTCGGTTCTTCTGTGGCCCTTAAGTAATTACGTCACCCATGTTACAATCCTCAGAGCGGACAACGTCCCAGAAGAAAGCCTGTCAGCCCACAGTGAACGGTTTTTGCCTGAGGACCAGCAAGACCTCCCAGAAGGAAGCCCACCAACTCAGGAACGGTCATTGCCTGAGGACCAGCAGAACATCCCAGAAGGCAGCCCAGCAGCCCTCAGTGAAAAGTCATTGTCCAAAGACCAGCAGAATGTCCCAGAAAGAAACCCGACAGCCCAGGAATTCTCATTGTCTGAGGACCAGCGAAACATCCCAGAAGGAAGCCCACCAGCCTTCAGTGAGTGGTCATTGTCCAAGGACCAGTGGAACATCCCAGAAGGATGCCCGTCAGCAGAGGAACGACCATCACTGGAGGACCAGCGGAACATCCCAGAAGGATGCTCTTCAGCAGAGGAACGACCATCGCCTGACGACCAGTGGAACATCCCAGAAGGATGCCCATCAGCGTGTAGCCGATGGTCCTTACCCGAGGTCCAGCAGAATACTGTCTTGGAGGAGGAGCATGCAGCGCCAGAGAGCCTCATGTGGGATCTGGAGGGAAGAAGCGGGTCTGGTCCCGGGGACACGTGGACATTTGTTTCACGTGAAGGCTCTGAAGCCCCAGCTCCAGCAGAGGGCGGGAGCAGGAACACTGGGATGCACCAGGAGGCGAGGCTGGAGTGGACAGGCGTGAGCAGCGCCAGTGGTTCAAACCATCGGGCTGATTCCATCATGCCCGCGCCCCATGCCGCAGGCCAGCCGGCGGGACAGAGCCTCCTGGCGCACCGCTCCAGGTATGGGGGTGAGCAGAGCACACAGCCGAGAAGCCCCCCCGGGGCAGCGCCTCTCTTGTCCTGGAAGCCTGTGCTGGATGAGCCGTGGGCAGGGGAGAGTGACCGGGAGGAGCTCCAGACTTGCCTAATTAAGGAGCAGCTGTCCAGGTGGAGCTTCGTGGGGCCACCGGGCGTCTCTTACACAGAGCACCCCTTGTTTTCTGCCCCCGTGCCACTGGGCGACCCAGGAGATAGCAGCCTGTGCAGCCGCGCGGGCAGCGCCGCGGCCTACTACGCCCTGGCCACAGACCTCCCCGGGGCCCTGGATGCGGTGCAGGCCCAGGAGGACGATGGGAATTCATTTTCCTGGAATCTCAAGGAACTCTTTTTTGGGGAACGGACAGACCGGACCTCGTCGAACTGTTCCTGCACCCTGGCAGAATCCGTGGAGACTCCCTCTCCTTCGCTGGTGGGCTCTGACGCGGATGGGAGTGGTCTGCACGGCCACAGGCCACAAGTTCTAGACGACAGAGAGCTGCTGCTCCTGACAGGCACTTACTTGCATCTCGGGGAAGTTCAGCAGTCTCGAGAGACCCGGCTGGGGCGCAGCGCAGCTGAGCCCTCTGAGACCCGTCGGGTGTCCTCGGGTCTGGGGCCCGGTCCGGCCGAGCCTTCTGAGACCCGCCTGGTGTCCTCAGGACACTACGAAGTGAGTAGCAGAGAGAGCCCAGCCTGCGTCCTTCCCATGCTGGGAGCTGGCCCCATGGACGCATGTCCGTCGCCGGGAGCTGGCCCCGTGGACGCGTGCCGGTCGCCGGCAGCTGGCCCCGGGGATGCGTGCCCGTTGGAGGAGCCCAGGCTGAGCTTCCAGGTCACTTCCACACCCGTGAGAGGGGACAGCCCGGAGACGCGCGGGGCCCTCCCTCAACAGCACAAGATCCGGGAGGGCACCTACGCTGGCAGCTGCTACCACCGAGACGGCTCATGGCTGAGTATGTGGCGGGCGTGCAGGACGGCTGGTGCGGGGCCCCACGTCCCGGGGGCTGAGGGGGCCGCAGCGGAAATAGTGCGCTAAAGGGTCTGCAAGGAGAGGTTCTCTCTTGAAAAGCAGGGTTACGAGTGCAGGTGCCTGGAAGGGCGGAGCCTGAGGCGGCTTCCTGGGAGCCGCTCCGGGTGCTCCGCCGGCCCCGACCTCCGTGGGCAGCCGGGGCAGCGAGGTGCTCCGGGGCCCCACGGGTGCTGCCGGGGCTCTGGCGCCTGACGCGCTCTGCTCTGGGAGGCGACGTCCTCCTCAGGCCGCTTCGCCTGCCCCTGGGAGTTGGTTGTCTTCGTTTTACTTTTCTCCTCACTTTCCCGACTTCTCAGCAGATCCACAAGGTTGTGGCCAATGTCTGCTGATTTCATAGTGTTGGTCACTGAGGGTCCTCCCCTGACCGTTAGCAAGTGACCTAGGTAATGTGTGTTTTCCGTAGGTAAACTAGAAAATGCAAACAAAAAGAAAGTCACGTGTAAACGCCCTCCCCCAAGAGGACCCCATTTGTTTTGGCGTGTACCTTGGAGGCCGTGTAAAAATGCACAGACGCATATACAAAACTTCGTGTGCCTTGTACATACGTGCACGTGTGTGGTTTAAAAGCACTGCGGCCACAGGAACCGTCATAGGCATGCATGCGTGTGGTTCCGCTCCTGGCAGCTGTCTCCAGGCTTCCCCCCTCGTCCGAGTGTGGGTGTCCCTGCCCGCCCCGCCCGGGCGCACCGTGGAGCTGTTGTGGTGACCGCCCCCTCCCCTCCAGGTGTGCAGTTTGAGGTGAAGCGAGTGGAGCTCCAAGGCTCCGCAACCCTGTTCTGCTGCTGGCTCGTGAAAGACCTGCTACACAGCCACCGGGACTCGGCCACGCGGACCCGCCTGCTCCTGGCCAGCCTGCCCAGCTCCAGCCACTCCATGTGCGAGCTTTCTGGACCCAGCGTGGGGGAGGTGGGTGTCTGCGGTCAGCTCCCGCCTTGCACCCGCCGCATGGTGTGGGAGTTGGTGCTGCCCGGCTTCTCTCTCTCTCTTTCCCTCTGCTTCCTCTGTGATGGGAGGGAGGTCCAGTTGTGCCCGTTTAGCCCTGTCTTCTAAGATTGTGGGTAAGTCGTAAGCCTGACCTGGGATCTTAAACCTGAGTTTGCCCCGTGTGCTGGGTGGGGTATAAACATGCTTCGGGGTGTGTGCCCATTTGGGCCCACAGGGAGAGCACGTCCCAGGCCAGGCTCCCTGGGGCACGGGAGGAGCGGGGACAGGGGACCGGATGACGCGAGCCTGCTCGCTGCTGGTCACGCATGGCCTCTCGGGCCTCCCGTTTCATTCACAGATGCTGAGGAGCAAGCCCTGGTTCGAGGAGCCCCCGAGGGCTGGGGAGCTGGAGGGGCTGGCGGCCTGCGAGGGTGCGTACTCCCACAAGTACAGCACGCTGAGCCCGCTGGGCAGCGGGGCCTTCGGCTTCGTGTGGACCGCAGTGGACAGGGAGGAGAACAAGGAGGTACTGTGGCTCCCGGGCCGTGCGCGGTAACGGGGGCGCGCTCCGTGGGTCCGTGGGCAGGAGGCGTCCTCGTGTAAAGCAAAGAACGCACGGCGTGGCCTGGAGGGCGCCAGAGGCCACGCACACGTTCCCCCTTGGACGTCCTGCCCGCCGCTTCCAGGGTGCCGTGGGCCTCACACGCGCCCTCTCCCTCGGGGGCTGACGTCGGTTATTTTCAGGTTGAGACCGGCCAGGGTTCCTTCTCTGGTCTCCGTGGGCCAATCTTACTTACTCCTCCTCCACCCGGGCCGCAGCCCCACTGCCCTTCCCCCCACATCCTGTCGGGACTGCAGGCGCAGTTGCCAAGTGTTTTGTGATTTGAGGGAATCAGCATGGTGACAGTCCTGCCTGTCCCTGTGAACACCGTGACACTGCCCTGGTGTCCCCATGCCACCTGCTGGTTTCTGGGGGGCCGTGCACAGAGGGGGCCCTTTGACCTGTTGGCGGTTACCAGCACGTGTCGGGGTTGACACTTTGCGTGTCGGCACGAGACTCTTCCGGTCCTGCCGTGTTGTCACGCGTCCCTCGGAGCTCTAGGTGAGCAGCCATTCCTGCAGGTGTCGCGGCTTCGTCTCCCCTCTTCTGTCTGTAGTTCGCCAGCCTGGGGGCCGCAGAGCCGCGCTCGAGCAGGCTGCCACCGGCCGCGTCCCTGCCGTCGCAGCCACTCCCTTCCCTTCTTGATGGGTGCCTTCCGGGGAGGCTGTTTCGTTTGTTTGCAGCTCGCTTGAAACTTGGCTTGAAGAATGAGCGTTGAGTTCTGTCTGGTAGCGGGTGTCGACATGATCACACTAAAGTTAGCGATTTGGTGTCACCAGGCTCGGGCGGCAGGCCGAGTGGCGTGCGGGTGCGTCTGCTGCCTCGGCTGTCCTCATTCTCGTGTCTGCGCTCTCGTCTTTGTGAAACTTGCCAAAGAAGTGTCAGTTTTTTTTACCAGATGTTTGTTTTTTCTTAACTTTTCTTCTTGTACCTTCTGGGAGTTAATTTTCCTGTATTTCTAGCTAATTGGATTGAGGTGTGTTGTGGAGTGATGAGGCCCCCACGGGGCAGTTGGCGGTGGCGCAGGCTGCTCTTGCCGCCTGTGTTGCGGGGTTTCGTCCCTGAGTGCGCGAGGCAGGCCTCCTCGGCCGGGCCGGGAACCCGACGGAGCACAGGGCTTTCTTCGGACCGCTCTCCCCGAAGGGAGAGGAAGGAGGCCTCCGAGAGCTCTTCTCTTGGTTCGAAAAGAAACACATGAGTAGTTTCGCCTTTCAGAACCCAGAGAGACCCGCCTGAACGTGACCAGGCTAGCAAATGACGAAGGAAAGCAGCCAATCAGAAAACAGCCCTGCAAGGGTCAGGTCCCCGTTCGCGGGCCGAGCACCGTTCTGGGGTCTCAGTCGTCGGGGCGGGATGGCGGTTCTGCCATCCCGACAAAGCGGCTCTCGTGACCCAGGACCTGCGGTGTCTCTCCACACGTTCAGACCCGCACGCTTCTTTCAGCCACTCGCCGTGGTTTTCGGTGTGCAAGCCTTGTCCTTTTCTTGAACCTGCGTTATTTCTACATCCAGTTTCTTCTGTTTCTTGTGTCTGGTTTTCTGTTGCTGAAATGTGTGTTACTAAATTCCTAGGAAGGACACTTTGCGTTCTCACGCGTAGTGTGGTTCGTTTGTTCCCCTCACGTTTCAGCGGCGACGCGCCCTCCCCGTTTCTCTCCGAACACATGAGCCCCGCGCCTGCTGGCAGCTAGCATCCATTTTAAGAGCAAGCCGACGTTTTTTTTTCTAAATTTTTTTTATTTAAAAAATTTTTTTTAACTTTATTTATTTGGAGAGAGAAAGAGTGCGTGAGCGGGCGGGAGGGGGCAGAGAGAGGGAGAGGGAATCCCAAGCATGTTCCACGCTGTGCTCTGCCAGCACAGAGCCTGACGCAGGGCTGGAACACAGATCACGACCTGAGCCGAAACCAAGAGTTGAACCTTAACGGAGCCACCCAGGTGCCCTCGGAATGTTTTCTTTTAATCTTTGGACTTCAAACATTTCACCAGGATGTATTTTTGCGTGTGTGCGCACATGCACGTGTGTGTGTGTGTGTGTGTGTGTGTGTGTGTGTGTGTGAAAGCTTTCTTTACCTTAAGAGAATGTATTCTTTCGTCCTATTAATTCTTTCTTTTTTTCTCTCTCACTATGTACTTTCCCCTGAAGCCCCTCTCAGGCGTGCGTTGGAGCCCGAGGCAGCAGACTTCCTGCTGGTCTGCTCAGACGCTGGGTGGGACGGGCATCGGGCACCCCTGCCTCCCACCGCAGCCTCCGCGTGGGCCCCCACTGTGCCCCCCGCCGTTCCCTCCGCTGCGCCCCCCGCTGCGCCCCCAGGCGCCCAGGACTTTAGCCTTGCTTCCCTCGTCTTCCTGCCTTTCCTCAGGTGTCTCCTCTGGCCTCTTGGAGCGCTCTCTCCGCACGATCCTCAGGATCTGACCGCTTGTCACCGCCGACGGCGGGCACTGAGCCATCACCTTTTCCTTGCGGTCACGTGAGGGCTGCCCTGGTGCTGCACGTGCTCTTCAGTGCTCCTCCCGCCTCTGTGTGCTCCCCTCCCGCTGCCCCTCCGTCGGGCCCCTCTCAGCTGTGGCCCCTCAAGGAGCCTCCCACCGCCCTTCCCCGCTCGCCTGAGGCGCCTGCACGCCGTGTGTTGGCCGTCCTCCCGCAGCCAGTGAACTCGCGAAGCGGGGTTCGTGGGCCGCGAGGTCTCCTGCCTGCCGTCTCCGCTCCCCCTCTGCCCTCAGCCGCGTGCCCGGTCCTCACTGGCAGCCAGTGCTGGTCTCCTCCCCGCGACCCTTGCCGTCGTCCTGGGCAGTGACACCGTTTCTCTTGTGTTCGCCTGTGTCTGTCTCCGTCAGGCTTGCTGGGCTCCACTGGGCTCCAGCCCATGTGCGTGGTGGCCTTTGTCTGTGTTTTTAGACCTCAAGCCTCCTCCTTCATCTCCTGGGTCAAGGCACCCATCCTCAGTTGAGAAATGGGGGAGCTGGGGCTTCCGAGGGGCACCTGCCTGCAAGGTCTCTCCCCAGGCTGCGGCTCCTCAGCTCCCGGGCCCCTCCGTCCTGCCCCCGCATCCACTTTAAGTGGGCAGGTGTTCTCAGCCCTGCGGGCCAGTTGCTGCTGTGCCTCTGTGTTCCTCGTGCTGGGCGGGGGTCGCCGCTAGGGTCTCTCCTGTCCCTGGATTCGGGGGAGGTCCGTGTGGAGGTGACCCTGCCCTGCGCCGTGAGCTAGCAGCAGGCACCAGGCCCGAGGGGACGCGGAGGCACGCTGGCGGTCATTCCTCCCCTCCGTCTTCCGCGCAGGTGGTGGTGAAGTTTATTAAGAAGGAGAAGGTATTGGAGGATTGTTGGATCGAGGATCCCAAACTCGGAAAGGTGACTTTAGAGATCGCAATCCTGTCCAGGCTGGAGCACGCCAACATCATCAAGGTGGGTGCTGTTTCTCGCTCAGCGGTGTCCCGACGCTGCTCCCGTCAAAAGCTCTTCAGCACGTTGTCCTGACGGCGTCTCGTTGCAGGTGGTAGACGTGTTTGAAAACCAAGGGTTCTTTCAGCTGGTGATGGAGAAGCACGGCTCGGGCCTGGATCTCTTCGCCTTCATCGACCACCACCCCAGCCTGGACGAGCCCCTGGCCAGCCACATCTTCCGACAGGTGGGCGGGTGGCGCCGGGCGGGCGCTCGGGCTTCCCATACGGCTTCCCACGCGCTGCTCTCGCAGGCTGGGGTCTAGCCTTCCGAGTTTGGATTTGAGGGAGCAAGGGCTACGTTGAGATCCAGACTGGAGGCCGGATGCTGGTCTGGACTGATCAGGGATGGAGGTTTGTTCAGATTCATACAGCGTCCACACCGACGGCAGAACTTCGCCAACAAAGCTGTCGGATTAAGGTGTCAGGCCTCTGATCTGAACCCTCGTCTCCCAGCAGGAGACCATTGCTAATCTGCGCAGCAGGGGTCAGTCTAGCGCTGGGGCAGGAAGGCCGGGAGGGCGAGAGCAGGGCCTCTGAGGAACGCGTGCAGCACGGTGTCCCACACACAGGAAATGCTCGCTGACCGGGAGCCGTCCGGTCAGTTAAAATAATCAGTAGAGGCTGAGATTCTAGCAACCTCCGTTTACGGAATTGGTTTTGGTCTCCTCGTGTCTGTTTATGTGTCGATCCTGTCCGTTTATCGTTTTATCGGAACAGGAGGGTCATCAGCAAAGTAGGAAGGCAGTCCTGGGAGACGGTGAGGTTGGGGAGGAGGGCGGAGAGGAGACAGTAATTCTGGTTTTGAGTTCCGAGGAGAAGGTGGTGATTTCATTCTAGACTGTTCTGAGCACTCTGGAAAGAATGGAGAATTAACCCGGAGGGGGGGCCCACATTTGCTCTCTGACTGTTTCCTGGCGGCGACGCGGTTTCTAAGGGCAGCTCCCGCAAATTGACATTTCTTACTCAGAGCTGCCAACTCCCGGAAGCTATTGGATTTCTGAAATTAAGTTTCGCAGGCACCTACTTTTAAGTTTCAGGCATCATGGTTCTGCTCGAGGACCGTCCCCTCTCTCCCTCTTCCCGTGTCGCAAGATCAGACGCCCGCCTGCCTTAATGCATAGCAAAGATTTGTCTTCAAAGTCTTCGTGGCAGGCGGTGACACGACAAGAGGACTCACTTGTGAGCAGCTGTGTCTTAGTCACCAATTCTGGGGCAATCGACAGAGGTGAACAGAGTGTCCTCTACTTCATGATTTTGCAAGAAGTATCTGTAGCCCTTCCATAAATTTATATGCGGAAGTGCTACTGTACGTGAACACGGATTCACGATTTTAGAGAGACGCTATCATACATCAGCGTGTGCGTACAGTGCCAGCTGTACTGCTTCTCGGCTCCCAGTCCCTCAGGGCTAATCTGCCAGCTCTCCCGTGCAGCGAGGGGGAGGGAGGACCTGCAGTGTATTGTCGTGATCACAGCCTTTCGGGGTGGGGACAATCGCCTGCGGCTTGTTGGAACGGCACCCGCTTCCAGTGGACTTGCTTGGCGTCCGCCTCCATAGGAGCCCCGCACGCGGCGTGGCTGATGCTCAGTGCTGCTCTCTGAGGAGCCGCCAGAGCCCGGAAGTGGGAGTATGGAGACTTGGCTCCCACTCTGGGCTCTGCCCCCATGCACCCCGTGGACTCTAGGCGGCACCCTCTCCTCCCCTGTGACCCGATGGTGTCAGAATCCGTCTTTCTCTAGGCCTCCTTCCATCCAACGCCCAGACGACCCTCAGTAAGGCGCCCACCGCATGTCTTTGTAGCTTCTGCCTGTGGTCTGTCCTTCCTCCCGAGATTGTCACGGCGTGTGTTGAGGGGTGGGTGAAGGTCTGCTGGGAAAGTTTCTCAGCGCAGGGAGAACTTGGGAATCAATCAGTGTTTGTCTGGTGGGGGTGCAAGGAGGGGTGTTAGTGGGAGGGCACAAAGTGTCGGCAACACAAGAGGAGTAAGTCCTGTCGCGTAGCAGACAACACTGTGGTGCGTACTCAGAAATTTGCTGAGTGTCGACCTTGTGTGGAGTGTCCTTATCGCAAATAACGATGACGATGAAATTTTAAAGAAGAATCCGGTGCTGGTGCCGCTTCCGGTGGTGGGAAGGGCCGGCCGCGCCGAGCACCCCGCCCGGACCTGCTCTGCCAGCCTTCTTTCTTGTCACCGGTGCACGACGAAGCAGACAACAGGGTCTCAGCTTCGTTACTCTCTTTCCTCTGGTTAGTCCTTATTTTAAACGCGTGTTTTACCATGCAGCTGGTGTCGGCGGTGGGGTACCTGCACTCCGAGAACATCATTCACCGGGACATCAAGGACGAGAACATCGTGATCGCCGAGGACTTCACCATCAAGCTGATCGACTTCGGCTCAGCCGCCTACCTGGAGAAGGGCCGGCTGTTTCACACCTTCTGCGGGACGATCGAGTACTGTGCGCCCGAGGTGCTCATGGGAAACCCGTACGTATGTGCCGCGCGGCAGCCCGGCCTCGCGCCTTCCGTGGGGGCCCCACCACCCGCTGGAGTTTAGGTGGGAAACGGTTTCAGTTTGCGCCTCTTGGGGACAGGGCTGCTGACTGACTGCGAGCGTTTTGGTCTCCGCGGGCAGGCAGGCAGAGTACCGGACGCTGGGCAGTGGCCGCACCGATCTGGTGTATTTTCTCAACTTGTGTGTGTGTCTGGAGTTTTTTATATTTAAAAGCTTAGAAGAGATGAAAGATCAAGATAAGCGGGAGGGTGCGTGAAGACGATTTCTGCTCGGTTGGGTTTATTCCTTGTGACGACAGGAATAACAGCGACTCCAGTGACCACTGTTGGGCATCAAGCGATGGTCGGTTCTGGTGCAGAGGACCCGAGCGGCTTGAGTTCTGGCCCGCCTCCTGCTCCTGGCCTGGAGCCTGTGGGCCACAGGGGGCCCCGGCCGCCGCTCACTACGGCCTTCTCCTGTCATCTGCGTGCACACCCAGAGCCACCAGACGGAAGGAGAGATCGGAGGGGGATGGTCTAAAGGGGGCCTTGGAGTTTCTTTGAAGATGTAATTTGAGCGCCTGGTGCCCCCAAGCGTGTGTTTGGCGTCTGTCTTGTCTCGTGGTGCCCATCAGGTCATCAGAGTTTGGGGGGGATGCATGTCCCGCCCGTGGGTCCATGACCCGTGCTCCGTAGTCTGTCTGCCCCCCACTTCACCCCCTGCACCCAGGCTGGGAAACTCCCACAGGGAGGCACAGGGTGGTGGTGCGATCCCGCCTTGTCCCGGAGCCCCTGCCCTGCACCGTCCCCGCACCCTCCTACGCGCTCCCCCGTCTCACCACACACCGGAGTTTGCTGAGCTCTGATTCAGGATCCACCCTCAGGGGCTCTGCTTCCTCCCTCACCGTTCCTGTGTCTGTCTACACCAGGGGTCGGTGCACTGTGGCCCTTGGCCAAACCGGCCTGCCGCTGGGTTTTATAAATAAAACTGTACCGGAACACAGCGGTGTTTGTTGGCTTACGTGGTGTCTGTGGTGGCTTTCATGCTGCCCTGGCGGTGTGCAGTGGTGACAGAGGCCGTGTGGCCCACAAGCCGAAAATGTTTCTGTTTGGCCCTTTATAGAAGTTCGTTGCCACCTGTTGTACCCTGTTGGGTTTTTCTCTTCACTCTCCAGTGTTCTTGAAATCTTTCTTTGCAAAACAACACAACACGAAAAGTGTCGAACCCAGTTCCTCACTCTAGCTCGTGCAGTCTCTCAGCCTGCACTCTCCTGAGGTCTGTCCTCCGGATCCCAGAGTCCGGGCCCCCAGCCCGGTCTCTGCCTCTCGACGTCCTGGACCCTCTCATTGCTCACCGGTATCTCTCAGCCACGTCGTGTGACTCCGTGGTCTGGGGAAGCTGCTGCTTCCCGTCTCTGTTCTCCGGGCCGGACCGTCCCCCGTCCCCGGGCCCCAGACCTGAGTGACCACGTGCCTCCAGGGCCAGGTCGGCGGCAGCTCCACTCCTTCTATATCGCGTGAAGGTGCCGCTTCTCAGGCCAGCTGTGGGGTTTACGGTGGGGCCATTTAATGCCTGGCAGAGTGTTGGCCTCTCATAGGCGCCGATGAATGGAAGCCAGGTGAGGTCCTTGTGACGATGAAACATGGCGACAAAGCACGGTCTCCGGCCCCCCGCCTGCTGCCTGTCGCCTCCCCTTCCCCTTTCTCTGGGTCACCGCTGTCGTCTTGGCCCTCCTCCTGCTCCTGTGCGGCCTAGAGCCTCCACTCTGTTGCGCCTTCTCTCCACCTCCTCCAGGAAGCCCTCCCAGCAGGAGGTGCTCCGCTTACACGCGGCACACCCTCTCCTTTGGCAGTGGGCATCTCTCAGCTCCTAAGCACAAAGGTTTGCTTTTCTTCTCCCTCCCCAGCGCGTGGCTGGAGCCGGAATTGAGGGTGTAGTTGAGGAAGGCTGCAGGGCGCGTTGGGGACCGCTCTCAGGGGCTGCGTGTGGGGCGGGCAGTCGCTCCGGGCTGAGCCTGGGCGTGCCCCGAATGTCGCCGCCACCTCCTTGCAGGTACAAGGGGCCGGAGCTGGAGATGTGGTCGCTGGGGGTCACGCTGTACACGCTGATCTTTGAGGAGAACCCTTTCTGTGAGCTGGAAGAGACCATGGAGGCCGTGATCCACCCTCCGTGCCTGGTGTCAGAAGGTGAGCCCGCGCTGCGGGTGCCGCGGAGACGCTCTGTCCCGCCTCGGGCACGACACCCCTTTGTCCACGCTGGGGACGCCATTGCTCTTTGTTCCTCTAATGCCAATGTGGGCAGAAGGGAAAGGTGAGCCTGGCCAGACCCTCATGGTAATCTCACGTGCACGAGAGTCCCCCTTGGGTCCCGGGGGCCCGCTTCTGAGACGGACGTGAGCAGCCTGAGAACTTGGCTGTGTAAGGTCCACACTTGGGTCAGACACTCGTCACTTGGGGGTGATGGCAGGACTTGGCTCCCCAGCAGCTGGTGGGAAGCCTTCGGGTTTCTGTGGCACCTCTGGCTCCTGTCGGGGCCACGGGTGGTGGTTTGCATCTGGGGGAAGGACCAGCAGGCTCAGTGGCCTGGAAAGGACTTCTTGTGCCTGGAGTGAGCGCCCTCGGCACCCCATGTGGAGGAGCCCCAGGGGGCTGGTAAGAGACTGATGGGTGCTGCTGGCCCATGGGCTCTGGGGTCCCTTCCAGGCTGGACGTCCTGGGGCCCTACAGCCCTCGTCGTCCTCACAGTTAGCAAGGTGACAAGCACGCGCATCTCGTGCACGGAGTCTGCTTAGGTTGGAAGCCAGCGTCCGTGCTGCCGTGAAAACACACCGCAGACTGGGGCAGACACCGCAGCCGGACATCTCGTCCTGTCTGGAGGCCGGGAGTCCAAGATCAGGGTGCCCGCAGATTCGGTTCCTGATGGGAGAGTGCGCGCCGTCTCTTCTCACCAGGGTCGTGATCCTACCACGGGGCCCCACCCTCATGACGTCATCTAACCCCCCCCACCTCCCAAGGGCTCCACCTCTGAGCTGGGGGGAGGAGGCCGGCGGGGGGCGGGGGACGCTCAGTCCCTAACAGCCTGGGGGAGGATCTTTAGTGCTCTGCTGAAGTTCTGGATTCCCACGAACCATGCCTCTCGTGGCAGGCTCTTCCACCCACAGTCTGTTCCACGTGCTCTCTTACTAGGTTCTCAGGACACCCCTCTGGGATGGTGGGCTTGGAGCAGCCCTGGTTGAGGGGACCCCATGTTTTACAGGAAATGGGACCCAAATCCAGACCCAAGGCTGGGGCTCTTCCCAGAGTCTGTGTTTCCTTCTGGGGGGACAGAGGGTGCAACGCAGAGCTTGCTCTGGCGACCTCCTTCCCCTCTTGTCACGCGGACCCCGCGTCGTTCAAGGCTCCACACAGCCCGAGCCCCAAGAACAGGTGGAGCTCAGGAAGCTCCACACGTGGGTTGGGTGAGCGAGGCAGGACCCTGACCTCCATGCTTCTCTCAGAGGGACAAGCATCTCCTGCAGCCTGTCTGGGATGTAGCCGGGCTCGTATGCCAGAGCCCCTAGGTTCTTGTCAGAAATGTCAGGGGGACTCATGTTGGACACACGCAGGACCTGCAGTTCTGAGACATGTTCTCCTCGAGCCCGGCCTGGATCCACCAACATGCGCGGGCTGGGCGTTTCTGTCCCCAGATCTCATGAACCTCTTGTCCGGGCTGCTGCAGCCTGTCCCCGAGAAGCGTACCACCTTGGAGAAGCTGGTGACAGACCCTTGGGTGACACAGCCTGTGAACCTTGCTGACTACACCTGGGATGAGGTGTGCCGAGTGAACAAGCCAGGTGAGAGGCGCGGCCTGTGTGCCAGGAAGGCAAGGAGGTTCCCCGGGCTGCCTTCCTGGGTCGGAGGAGGATGCTCCCTCCTCCGTGCTGTCCTGGACACAGATGATTCTGTTCCAGAGGCCCCTGAACACCACCGGGGACTTAGAAGGTGGGTGAGGACCCAGGGGAGCTCCTGACGAGGAGGTGCCCACAGAGGGTTGGGGGCAGAGGGCCAGCAGTGGCCCGAGCCAGCTAAAGGGGAGGGTAGGCTGCGGATGGTGCGAGTGGGACGCTCTTCAGAGAAGGCTTCTCATCTGCACAGCTGGGCGGCAGTGTCTGTCACCACTGCCCAGAGCGGGCAGACCCAGCTGGTGCTGGTGGCCCCGGGCTTAGAATCCGTGCAGCACCCTGGCAGGGGCTGGGACTCCGGCAGTGCTAAGGCGGTTCTAAGGCCTCTGATGTCTTTAGCTGCTAGGAATTCTATCAGAGAGAAGCACGTGTCTTAGAATCTTGTGTTAATGACACGAGGTCTTCTTCTTCCTTCAGAAAGCGGAGGTCTGTCGGCGCTGAGTCTGGAGATGGAGAGCAGGTGCACGAGGGGAGCGACTCCAGAGCCACCGGGGGCCTTGTGCCCCAGCGGAGGCGCCTGCTGAGCGGACACCAGCTCCCTGCCGCTCCCCGCCACCCTTAGGGGACTGAGTTGTTTTCAGACCTCTTCCATTCAGAGAAAGTAAATTCTCAAGAATTAGGCCCGGTTCACGTTCTAAAAACTCATACGCAAGTTTAAAAAATGCTAGAACAAAAGCCAGTGATGCTGTAAGATTTTAGGTTTATAAACAGACTTGGAATTCACTTTTGTCGTGACCTTGGGAAAGCATTCTAGCACCGGGTTGAGATTCGCACCGTTAAAAGGCTTTCATTTGTGAACTTCAGGAAGGCAGAGAGGCTTTTAGTCCTTCTGCTTTTGTACACACACATGCGTTTTTGTCTCTTCTGACTGGACAAGTGCCCATCGGACGTGTGGAGTTGTAGAACTGGTTAGCCAACTGACCAGACTATTCCATTAACTTATTTTCTTGAACATTTTCCAAATTAAAGCAGTTTTGTAGTAAACAACGATCCTGACTTGGACTGTCTGAATTCTCCCACAATGCCGCTGTGGGAAGCGTTACTTTTCCTTATTTTTATGTTTGTGCACACCCACTTGCCGCAGCTGAAGAGGGGCTCAGCCTCTGTCAGTTTGGGGGTGCCTCCCCCAGGTGGGCCCGGAGCCCCGCAGCTTGCTCAGTCCAAGGAGGCTGGGGCGGGGGGAGCTGCTCAGGCACTTCCCTTCTCCCCTCCCAGCCCACCTGGGCCCCGCGTTCCACCCAGACGCCCTCCCAGCACTCCCCGCACAGCCCGCGTCCAGCCCAGGCCCCACCTCGGGCAGGGCATCTGGTCTGATTGCTTCCCATCTGGTTCAGATGCCAGGGTGTCTCCCCCATACTCCGATGGCCCCTCCCCCACTGGGCTCGGCCTGTCCCCCTCTGGAGCAGACTCAAGGAGCTCAAGGAGCACATGAAAAGCAGCCTTTCTGTTTTATCTGTGTTGAAGGGGAGGGGGGGTTGGGGGTAAGAGGGAAATCTTTCGTTCTTTGCTAAGATGGTGAGAAGAAAACAAACCCGAGGCTTCCCCACCCCTCTTCCGGCGCGTCACCACTTTCTGCAGGCTGAAGGCTCCTCCTACCTTGTCCTCTGGAAGCTGCCAGGGGTCACACAGCTCTGGCAAAGCTGTGCTCATTCAGGGAGCACTCTACTGTTTCTGGGTATCTTGGGAAACCCAGATAGCAGTGGTTTATTCTCGACTGTGAGGATGCGGAATTTTTCCATCTCCTTCCTTTACGAAGTGCTGCCTGAGTCCCTGCTGTCACCAGAGACTGACAGGGGGAGCGGGACATGCCCTCCTCCATCAGGGACCACAAAGGCATGGTTTTTAGGAGTGTTTTTTTTTTTTTTTAACTGTGTAATGAACAGTGATGTTTTCAGAGTTGAATGAGTTTCTTGATAGTGTAAGAACTCTTTTCCAGAGTAAAGAAAAAAAACAAAACCCATGTTTTTTCTTGTAGTAGACATGATGCTTATAACACATAAAAGGTTACAGAATGTTCTTTATAGACGGGGGTGTGACCGACTAAGAGCGCAAAGTCCTTGCTCTACAAGGGCTGTTACTTCCAAGAAAAGATAAAACTCATCCTCCTGGATGGCAGTAGAAGGTCTGACGCTTTGAGAGTGTTCTTTGCAGAGAGAGGCTGAGGCTGGCAGATCTTTCTCTCCGTGTTCCCGGTGTGATTCCAGACAGCAACATTTTCAGAGGACTGAAGACGCTGTTGGCGTCTTAGAGCGAGACCGGCATCTCAGCCACGACTTTCTCTCTCGAGATGGATTACCTGTTTGGGCACGTTGACTGATTCCCTCCAGGGACAATTGAGTACTTTTGCTTGAAGATTAGAGTAAAAAAACAAGAAACAATCAATCCTTTGGTGCCACACAGATCACAACCTTCTCTCTGACAACGTCCTGGCGTCACGTGACTTATAGCGGCGCCCAGCCCAGCGCGGGGCACGGAGCAAGTGCTCCAAGCCCTTCTCAGTCCAGAAGCCAGTGCTGGATAAAATAAGAGGAAATTCGTACAAACGAACGCTCGGGGCTAGGGAGGGCGAAAGATGTCCTGAACGACGCTGGGGCTCTGTGCCCGCACGACCCGGTGTCCCCGCTAACGGAGGGCAGGCCCCGGCGCCGGGAACCACCGCTGCGGAACGCGCCTCTCGCGCGCCCGCGCTTGCCAGGGGGAGGGCGGAAGTGCGGACCGGCGAGGGCGGAAGCGTGGATCGGCGAGAGTTGGCTTCCGGCGCCAGAGTCGCTGCCGCCTCCGCGCTATGGCGGCGCTCGGCCGGCAGGTGAGGTGGCGCCCGGTGTCGGGGCTCCGCACGGTCGCGGAGGAGCCGCCGCCGGGTGGAGCCTCACCCGGAGGCCGGCGCCGCGCCTGGGCCGCGGGGCGGGATCCGGGGCCGCACCAGGCCGAGGGGAGGCCGGGCGGCGACAGCGGGCGTCGGGGTGGGGAGGGCGTTGAGTGCGCGCGCGCGGCGGCTGCGGGATCGCGGGCGCGTACCGCCGAGCGGAGTCATGGCTACACGTTGGCCGTCAGGCTGATTCTGTGGAACAGGGTTGTTTCTGCGGAGTGGGCTTATTAGGTCCGTGAATCTGCACACTAGTGTGGGTGCCAACTCGGACCCCCGGGGGTGGCACGAACGTTGTTTTCAACTCTTGTATTTAGGATACAGCAGCTACAGAAGGGTTTCTCGAAGATTCCCTCATCTCACTGATAAACAGGCTTAGTGATTTTTTTCTCCTGGGTAGTTTTATGGCCAAGAAGAAAAAGAGACCACCGCATCTGCATCCACAAACATTGTCACAAACTTGCTGATGTCCCACCTGTTCTTCTCATAGAAGCGCCGCGCCCTCCACCACTGAAGTTAGGCCCTAACTTCACCATATCGGGAGCTACTCCTTATGTGAGCGGCCCCGTGCGTATGAATGAAGTTTGGCTTTTGTCTTCCTGGTGGTCTATTTTCAGTTAAATTTGCAGCCTCCAAGCACTGAACCTTACGGGGTAGAGCAAAAGGACCCCACGGACACTCACACACACCGGGTCTAGCTCTGTTCCGCCCCGCCCCGCCCCCTCAGCTACAGCAGGCGAAGCGGGAGAGACGCCCAGACCTCTGCGCCCTTGCCCTACTCTCTGTATGTGAACCGCCTTCTCTGCGGGCTGTTTAGGTTCAGACAGATTCTGCCGATTGCTTACGAAGGCCTCTGTGCTTAGGTGGGACCGCGGCACTAAATAGCCCGGCTCCAGAGCCCAGTGGTGTCTGTTGCCTCGGGTGGTGAGGACTTACTCCCTGTTGGTGCTCTGTCTCCTAGGTCTTGGACTGGCACCGCCTGCTCCCCCTCACCTGGGCCCACTTTACTAGGCAGACTCCTCTCCGAGAACAGAAAAGGACGTCGGCGTCTTTGTGTCGACTGGCCACAGCCTCCACTGGCGGGGGCCTCCGGAAGGTTTCCTGCGTGGAGCCCAAAAAGTATGTGCGGGAACCAGAGTGCAGGACAAATCTCACCCAGCACGCCCTTGAGGAGCAGAGGACTCCCGTGGCTCGAGGCTTCTTGGGGCGAGAGAAGGTCGTCAGTGCCCTCCTGGACATGGGTTTCAGTGGCGTCCACGTTGACGAGTTGCTCAGTAGGTGGCCAAGTGTGCCCCCTCAACAGGTGCTGGACGTCATTTCAGAATTAATGCTCCTGGGTTTGAACCCAGAGCCTGCGTTTGTGGCCGTGAAGAAAAGCCCTGAGCTGTTGAAACTGCCTATAACGCAAATGAGGAAGCGCTCCAGTCACCTGCGGAAGCTTGGGCTTGGCGAAGGTACACGTGCTGACTTCATGGACGACGCTGAGGACTCGGGGCCGGGGGACAGGGAGCCCGGGTGGGATGGACTAGGGGGCCTTCTGGGGAACGTCCTTGACACTGACATGTGGTTGGGTTTGGAGGCAAGAAGGAGAGGAGTGACCTCTGCAGATGGCACTGCAGGAGGGATGGGGGACTGGCCGGGACTCTCACCGTGGGGCCGCTAGCATCTAGCATGGGGCAGTGAGCGCGTGCTCACCGCCCAGCAGATGCCATACGTGATACTGACATACGTGCACATACGTCATCTTTGATGCTTAACTTGAAGGGGCCTTAGTGCTTTGTGTCCGTATGACGTAGAGCCAGAGGCTTGGAGTTCCTCGTAAAGATGTGCATTCCAGCGAGGTGTCTCGCTCGCTCTAGAACACGAGATCTTCCCAAACCCCTAGGAAACTGAGGAGTGACTGTTCCCTCCACCACGTCCCCCACCCGCACCCCCACCCCCAACAGAATTCACGCCTCAAGGATTCTAGAAGTCCTTTACATTTTTTTAAATATTTATTTGAGAGAGAGAGAGAGAGAGGGAGGCAGAGTGCAAGCGGGGGAGGGGCAGAGAGAGGGAGACAGAATCCGAAGCAGGCTCCAGGCTCTGAGCTGAGCTGTCAGCAGAGCCCGATGCGGGGCTCAGACTCACAAGTGGTAAGATCATGACCTGAGCCGAAGTCAATTGACTGAGCCTCCCGGGTGCTCCAAGGATTCTAGAAGGATCTCTTTATGGGCCTTTAGGAGAAGGGGGCTGGAGGTCTGTGAGCATCTCCAAGGATCCTTACTTGCTTTGACCAGAGGAGGGCCACTATTTATTTTCAGTCTCGACTCTTACTGGTAAGATATTGTGGGGGGCTGGTTTAGGGGTCTACTATTTCAGAGGACCTCTGTGGACGTGCTTCAGACGATAAGGAAGAAGGTAGCCTGTGTTTCTCTTAATGGATTACTGTTGCGTATGATCTAAAAGGCTAAACTTAACACTTTATATGTTATGATTATAAATTACAAAGCTCCAGAGGTGCCCAGGTGGCTCAGTCAGTTAAGTGTCCGACTTCGGCTCAGGTCATGATCTTGCAGTTCGTGAGTTTGAGCCTCACATCAGGTTCTGTGCCGACGGTGCGGAACCTGCTTGAGATTCTCTCTCTCTCTCCCTCTCTGCCCCTCCCCTCCTTTCTCTTTCTCTTTCTCAAAATAAATAAATAAACTTTTAAAAAACAGATTTTCTTTCTCCCCCATCTGCCCTTGGCACTCCCCCCCCCCCCCAAAAAAAAAGGCCATATGCCCCAGTTCGCCTGGGCAATCTCAGGTACCAGTTACCCTAATACATTTGTTAACAGGGCCTCTTTCACTCAGAATTGCCCTAGTTTGGATAAAATATGTGGTCACCCCACTAACTAGGACATCAGTGTTTGTGACTACGTGTCATGAGTGTTCTTGTCATTATGCTAGTTATTGTCATGGAACTCCTGTTCGTGGGGTTTAGGCTCCGAGACCTTAGGAACATTGGTTGTCAGGCCTGCTCCTTTGTCATGGAAGGAGACATCAGCATGAAGCCCCGGGTGGAGGAAACTACCATCCCACCTTACTGTCTGATCATTCCAGTAAATCCCTTGTGAAATTCTTTTTTTTTTTTTTTTTTTTTAAATTTTGGAGAGAGAGCGTGCATGAGCAGGGGAGGAGCAGGGGGCAGAGGGAGAGAATCTTAAGCAGGCTCCACGCTCAGCGTGGGGCCCGAAATGGGGCTCTCTCTCATGGGATCATGACCTGACCCAAAATCCAGAGTCAGACACTCAGCCAACCGAGCCCCCCAGGCGCACTAACCCCCCGCTCCCCCACCGCAGAGCTCTTTAGTGGAAGAGGGCGAGAGGAGGAGCCGAGAACACGAGGTTAGCGGCTTTCAGCCGGGAGGCCAGCAAGAGGCCCCTCTTTCTATCAGGGAGGGAAGGTTGGTCAGTCTGAGAAGTGAGAGAGTCCACGAGGAGATGTGTCTCTGGCCCCTCACACTTCCGTGGTGCTCCTGGGCGGGCATTGGGAGCTGTCACTCGTGAAGGAGAGGACCTTTGTTCGTGTTTTAAATGCCGGCTTGGGTGTAGCAAGCTCTTGGTTTTCTGGAATGTCCTGAAATTACGCATTTGCCCTTTTTTATGTTCCGCAGGGAAGCTCAAGACAGTGCTCCTCCGTTGCCCTGAAATCTTCACCGTGCACCAGAGGGACGTCGACGGCACTGTTGGGATTCTCAAGGAGAAATGTCTTTTCACGGTACAACAGGTGACCAAGATTTTGCACCGATGCCCCCGTGTTCTGCAGGAGGACCCCAGTGCACTGGAGTACAAATTCCAGGTGAGGATGCCTGGCGGGGGTTCGGGAAGGAACAGCAGGTTCTTCCACCGTGGTGAGGGTCAGGTCCACGTGGGAAGACCCAGACGCCCTGAGGGCGAGCGGACGAGGTGAAGGGCATAGGTCCTCTTTGCAGGAGCCGGCCCGAGAGAGTCTGCCTCTGGTCTTTCACCCCTTTGCACAGGGCCTGTTCTGTAGCTTTTCTGCCATTGATGGTGGGTGACCCAGTCTCACTCTAGGGGGCCATATGGGGCCTCTGCTCAAAATAGCTAATTTAAAAAGAGCTGAAAATGTTCGGTTTTTTTTTAGGACCTGTTCTGCATATTGATTTTAGAAGTGTAATTATGATAGTTGTCCTCACTTTTGGGTAACAATTATGACAGCTTAGGTCAAGTTGCTAGATGTTTTCTGAATTTTTTTGCCTGTTCTTTCCGTACTCACAGTTTTTTTCCCTGAGGAAAACAGAACTGAATTTATCCCTCCTGCTTCTTTATTTTCTGCTAAATTTTTCTCAATATGAATTTGAAAATGTTTTGAAAACTCAGCCATCACACAATCACTGGGCGTCATGGAGTGTCCTGCCACTGTTAGTTGGGTGGCTCTTTGTGAGTGTGTTTGGACAGCTTGAGGCGATTATGGACCGTGGAAGGGCTGGTCGTAGGTTGCTGTGCCTGGGCCTCCTAACTGTGTCTGTGTCTCCAGTATGCCTATTTCAGGATGGGGGTTAAGCACGCGGACGTGGTGAGGACCAACTTCCTGCGGTACTCCATCACCAAGATCAAGCAGAGACATGTGTTCCTTGAGCGCCTAGGACGGTACCAAACCCCTGATAAGAAGGGCCAGACCCAGGTCTCCAATCCTTTGCTCAGGGATATCCTCAGAGTGTCAGAAGCTGAGTTTCTGGCCAGGACAGCTTGTTCTTCTGCTGAGGAATTTGAAGTTTTTAAGAAGCTCTTTGCTCGGGAAGAGGACGAGAAGTCTGACAGCCCCATGCCTGACAATGAAAGCTTAAGTCTGGCGGAGGCGGAGGCGGAGGCGGAGGCGGAGGCGGAGGCGGAGGAGGAGGAGCAGGAGCAGGAGGAGCAGGAGGAGCAGGAGGAGTAACAGGAGGACAGGAATGAAGAGCTCGTAGACAGCCAAGGACGGTTCAGTTTTCTCAGAGCTTCCGAGGGCTTCACTTGGATCTTCTCAGGCTATTTTTCCTTGTAAAACTGGTCTTCTGGTGAAAACGTTATTAGAGGTCACCTGAGAAGCAGGTCAGACGAAGCTGGAGCTGCAGGAGTTCAATCTGTCGTCGGGGCTCTGTGGGGAGGGCCCTCTTCCCTCCTGAGCGAGAGTCCCCTGAGCTGCTAAACTCAGGGGGACTCAGCACCTCAGCGTCTGGTTTGGTTTTTTTCTCTGTTACACGTGTGGGCGATGATTCCAGGACTGTGGGGAATGGGGTCCCTCCCTCTGCTTCCAGTCATCGTATATTTCCTTCTAGCGATAAAGATACAATTATGCAGGCAGTGAGACTTTTGTACATCACAGCACTTTATTCTATGAAAACAAGTAACCAGTTTCCCACAGAAACACTCGTGTTTTCAATCCACAAATATTGCTTCCTAACTGCATTCAGCGTCCAGCATTGTAAAGGGGTTGTTAGTGACGTGTGTTTTCGTCCTGACGGCTTCTTGATGCCGTGTTGTGTTGGGGGAGTGTTGGGGGGGCTGCTCTCTACGTCTGTGAGGACTGGGCCCTGGCTCTGACCTCTCAGGGGAGTTGGCCTGCGTGCCGGCTCACTGCCGGTGGGCCACATCCAGGCCTGAAGGCCCTGGTGGCCACAGGGCGCTGCCCCTGAACAGAGCGTGCCAGAGCAGGAAGGGGCTGGGCGGTCTGACCCATCATCTCCCCGTTGCCCATTTCACAGAAGTGGCTCCTGAGACCAGAGGAGAAGAGGACTCAGGCGGGGTGTTTGGTGGGGCGGGACCTGGTCTCCTTCCCGGAGCCCCATGACGTGGCGGCGGGAGTCCCCGCGGGTAACCCAGTGGGCCTCAGGGGTGGTTTAAGGAGCGGAAAGTGATAGAAGTCGTCTCTGAGGTAGAGGCCTGGTCCTGATGGCCTGGGCTCCACGAGGGAGGGCTGGTACTTCTCGGGACGTCCTGGGTGTCCCTTCCTTGGGGGGACCCGGCACAGGGTTGGCGACGCAGAAGACATTTTTGGTGATGCGACCAAAATCCAGATCTTGGCAGCATTTGAACAACTGTGTAAAAGTTTTGGTGTTTGGCGTAATTTTCCCAGCAGAGACCATGTAGGAATCCTGTCGGGCAGTGGTTCCCACCTGGGCCGATCTCGACCCCAGGGGACGTCTGGCGACATCTGAGAACGTTTTGGTTGTTAGGACCGGGAGAGGGTGCCGTTGAGATCTCGAGGGTGGAGGCGAGAGCTGCTGTTAACCATCCCGCAGGGCCCGGGACGGCGTCACCGCAGATCCGACCAGCCAGGACGTCAGCGGGGACGCGGCCAAGGCACTGCTGTAACGCCTGGTCTGGCGGATTGTAAGCAGGCTTACGTTTATTGTGTTTCTTTTATTTAAGAGAACAGTCAGTAGTGATGTGTTTGTGTTCTGCTCCCCCGTGCACTGGAATGTTCTTGTAGATCTGAGCTCTGTTTACCGTGGGGACTCAGCACCGAGGTGCAAGTGCTTCTGTTTTCCCTGGGCTCATGTGCGAGCACGACCACGAAGGGACATCCTCCGGGAAGGAAAGCAGCTCGAGGAGTCCCTGTGCCATGTCGGGGGCTGGTGTCGTGGCAGCGGCTGGCGGCAGGAGCGTCCCTGCAAAGAGAGGTGCTGGAGGTGGCTGGCCCTGGCTGGGGCCTCGGGTGTGCTGGAGGGAGCGCAGCGGAGCGGCCGGGGGCTCGCTTCGGTGGCAGCCCTCATGCAGCGGGGAGAAGGAAGGTTTTGGCTTCACCGGGTTTCTTGGCCGTGGGCAAGACTGTTTGAAAATGAACGCATTTTTCTCTGCCAGTGTTTTCACTTACTCTTCCATTTTGTGGCGTCCAAGTGACCGGCACTTTCCCTGGAACCTCAGATGGGCTCTGGTGCCCCGCCGGGGGACTGAGTAGAATTATAAATTTCTATGACTGGAATGGCTAACCTAGCAATTCATGATTGCTCATTTTTGATGCAGAAATAAATTTCTATGCACCTGACAGTTTTCTGACTTGCATTATTACTAATTACCTCGGCGGAGTTTAAGTGTACATTCAGGGAAGACGCTAGAGTTTTACGAAGGAACTATGGAAGAAGCAGCATCTCATTTACGATGTTTCCAGGGTGAGTTGTGACTCCTTTAGCGTCAGGAGGTGTTTTTACTAGACCCCTAATTTGTAAAACATCAGGATGAGTCAATCATAAGACAGCACAGCACCAAGCTCGGGATTCAGTAGACTGTTTCATGTAGAAACAAACGTTTCTGAGTTAAAAACTGAAACACGCTAGTGTTCGCCTCGTGGCTGAGGGGCTTGAGGTTGTGAGCATTGCAGTAGAAAGTTCCATCTATTTTTCCAGTGATATCACTTGGTCTCGCCACTTGCTGGTGATGCTGTAGCTTCACACAGACGCACAGTGACAGGTCCCAGCGACACAGCAGACGTCAGCAGTGCACGTGTCTGCGCGTGGTTTTCTCTCTGCCCGCCCAGTGCGGGAGCCCCCGGCTGGGCTCAGCCACCCTCTGCAGGCGGGCCTGGCGGCTGGGGGTGTTCTTGAAATGACTGTCCCTCCTTTCTGAAAAGAACAAATTGCATGGTACACAGACATATGCACACACAATTTTAATAAAAACAAAAAGCCTAAAATATATTCTAACTCTTCAAAAAAATGTTTTTAGAAAAGATGACAGGAAGGAGCCCTCTCTGTGGCTGGAATGCTGACTTGGGGCTGCGTCCCTGGGAGATGCCCACGGGCTCGAGTTCAGGTTGGGTCGGCTGTTTAAATGCTGCACGTGACTCGAGGCGGGTTGGCTTGCCTGCTTTTGGCCTCCACAGGGAGACGACTGCTGGTAGAAGATGCTGGAAGGCACATGTGGTGAGGCTGTGCGGCTCCCTGATTGCAGAGACGAAAGTGTGAACGGCCACGCGAGCCAACGGCCTACAGCAGTGTCGCTCGAGTCACGGACTGAGCGTCTCCAGCGTGAGCCGGGCTCCATGGCACCCAGCCCATGAGGAGGAAGGAGGAGGAAGGAGGAGGAAGGAGCCCCTGCTGCGAGGGTGCCACTGCGGCCTCCCCAGCAGGGGGCTTGCCCAGCACGGGGCTTGCGTGGGGCTCCGTGCAGCTCGGGGGTCTTTGCTGCAGAGGCGCGACTCGTCATCGGGGGCATGACTTTCTCTGGGCGAGGCTGAGGCCTGGGTGACTTGATGGAGCAGGGCTTAGCCAGGCGGGTAGGTGAGGTCCTACTGGAACGCAGCCGCGCCCGTCAGGGTACATGTCTGTGGCCGCGCTGCTGTGAACACAGAGCTGAGTCGTTGCCGGGGAGACCATCCGGTCCACGAAGCCAAAAATAGTCACTGTTTAAGAAAGAGCTGGGGGCTGGAAGCGTGTAAACCCCATTTCCATATTAATTATCATTTTTCAGTCCAATCTGCTGGTCCGGGTGGTGGGTCACGCCCGTAGCAGACGAGGGGATGTGACGTGTGGAGGAGGACCCGGTGGCCACCTAGCACTCGACTTCCTCCCTCTCGGTAGTGCCTCTTTGCGGCCTCTGGCACCACCGGCTCTTCCTCTGGGCTCGAGAGCGGCTCGCCCTCAGTGTGACTGTGAGGTCTCTGGGGGAGAACTGCCCCCGGACCTCGGAGTCCTAGAGCCGGTTTCTGGATGTCACAGGAGCGTTCCTGGCTGGCCGCCTCGCTCATCCAGGCTGACGCCCAGGCTGCCCCCGTAGGAAACAGTAGCTGGGCTTATGGCACGGGCTGCTGGAGGTGACTCAGCCCAGAGGGTGTTCCTGGCGTGGCCGGCGTGGCCTGCCTGGCCTGGCCGGCCCTCTTGTAGAGGCGGGGCGGGGGGTGGGGGTGGGAGGGAAGCCACAGAGGGGTTGGGTACCAGCCAGGACCTGGTGTCCCAGGCGCCCGTCACAGTCCAATTTTAGCCCTGTCTTCCTGGGCTCTGGAAGCTCGAGAGGTTGCTGGAGTGTAACAAGGACGTCCTGAATCCTTCAAAGGAAAAAGAGAACGGGGCATGAGGAAGAGCCATACCCGTTCCTCTTTAAAAGGCAGCTTCGGGCTCCCTTAGCAGTGCTTGGTCCCCACCCTGAAACGAGATGTCGCCCTGCACTCTCTAACGCACAGCGGGGAGGGCAGTTGTGCTGGGAGCTGGGACTGCATGACCCCGTGGTAGGGACATTTGCGCAGCACTGCGGCTTTTAAGGTCGCAAGCCATGGGCTGCGCCACCTTCCTCTAGGTGAAGCCCTTGGATCTTCGAAGACATGGGCTGCCCCTCGTTGCTCTGGGTCGAGAGGAACTCCTGTTCATTGGTGTTTTCTCCATTGTTTCGAGAATGGGTGTTCTGAAAGCTAGCATTTGATAGTCTGGGAATCAGCTGAGGGTTTCTGATTTATTCTTATACTAATGGATTTGTTGAGCTTTAAAGAGATGTATTATTTTTTCAGGTGACTTACTGTGATATAAACATTTCAAACCCAAATTATACTTGCGGGTTCTTAGTCCTAGTGCGAATTGCTTGCGAGCTGGGGTGTGTGGAGTAGGAGGGGAAGTAATGCCTTTGAGTAGTGAAGCTGAACTTGGAGACTTCTCGAGAAGTCTGCCCTGGACCCGGCCTGGGCTTCCCTGCTCGGCTGGCATGGATGCACTTCCTGCGGCGGCACCTGCCCCCGCGACGCCTCTTTTGCTTCTGCTTGTTTGTAAGATTCCGAAAGACATTTCTCCTTTGTCTCCTCAGCCCATAAGACCGTGCAGCCTGTGCTGAAGCTGCTTGTTCCTCAGGCTGCCTCACTTTCCTCGCAGCGCCAGGAGGATGGACTTGGAGGCTCATTTATGGAGCGGGAGGAGTCAGCTGCCCTATGTGGAGGGATCTCTCCTCATTCCCAGGGACGCTCAATGTGAGACTGATTCTGGGCTGGAGACGGGTCTCCGTGTTCAACCCGATATGTCCCCGACCGTCATGAAGACTTTGACAGAGTTAACGGGTGGGGAGTAAGGGCTGGATGGTGTTGAGTTGCCCGGAGAGTTTGGGAAATGCCAGATCAAGCAAGAACAGAGCTAGAGAGTTTCTTTCTTTCCAGGATTCTGAACGCGTCCATCGGGAATTCCCCAGAGTTACGTGATCAAGGCCCCTCACCCCATTTTTTCTTTCAACCGATTGCCATTCACAGAGTCTGGGAGCCCTCCCTTGAACCCCTGCGCCCCTGGATCTGGGCCTCTCCAGACCCCTCTGACCACCCTCCCCTCCCAGCTCCCCACCTGCCGCCACCCCTCGCAGCAGCCGGTCAGTCCTACCCCCTGCCATTGCTGCTGATGGGGGGGTGGGCGGGGTTTCTCCATTTGCTTGAGGCACAGTGAGACTCGTCCTCACCCGCAGGTGCATCTGTACCAGGTTTATGTCTATTTGGATGCCTCGGGTATTGTGTTTTCTCTCCCACTGTAACCTCTCAGGGAATTCTGAACACCCTGGTCTGGGGGTTTGGCACAGAGAAGGTAACCGAGCCCCAAGGAGACGGCAGCTCTCCTGGGGCCCACCTGCTGGGCCTCCGACCTTCAAGCAGCTCCGCCGGCCTTTGGGGGGGGGAACCTACCTGTACCTAAGATTTCTTCAGTGTTGGACTGGTACTTTGTTTCCTAAAATAGAAAAAGGTGGTTTACGAAAAAGAAACTGTGTACCTATAGCCCAGGCTGCCTGCTGGGGTCCCTTCTTTGGCTCACGTATATTCCATTTTGGGGAACACCGTTAGGCACTGATGTAGAGATTAGCATTTTCGCCTGTGAACCACTTGGCTGGCTGTGAGTCACGGGGAGGGAAAGAAGGTGTGGAGGAGGAGGGAAAGTGGAAGAGACAGGTACATACTTGGTCGGGCAGGTGTCGAATTGCACACTGTGGTCTTTCCCTGACACTCAGTAATGTGAAAGCTAGGGTGTGTGGTTACTGATTGGTCTATGCAGAGTGACTGGGGTGAGGACTCTCCCCTTTGGAAGGCATATGATATACTTGGGCAATACATTAGGTAATAATTCCTGTGACTCCCTTGGGCCCTTTGGGGAAAGAACTTGGCTGCGAATAAATAAAAAGTAGAGATTTACTGTGTTTGCACCTGTCAGTGACGTTCCCTGCTTCCCGGCACCGTTAGGTACTGTGTGAACCTGCTTAATCACAGACCCTCTAGGCACCCGCCGAGTGACCCCCAGCACCCACCATGCGTGGCTCGACCAGGTGTGTGTCTGCAGATGCACACGTATGTGCACACAGTTTCTAAGTGGCTGCACATTTGGACAGACAGATAAGACGGCCTGGCTCAGCCCACAGGACTGTGGCACCCCACAGCACTCAGTCCCCAGGGCCACCCTTGCCCCGTTACCCTGTGAACTATGCGCAGGACGCCGGGGGGCCTCCTCCCTGGGCTGGCACCTGTTCGGAGTTTTCTTGACGGTCGTGCTTTCACAGCTCTCTTTGAAGCAGATGTCCGGGTGCACCTTGTAGACTCTTTTATACCTGTGTCGCAAGAAAGTTCTGTGAAGCCGGAAGCTAGAGCAGGCCGTTGCCCAGCTGCCTCAGCTGGGCTTCGTGGGCCCACAGTGACCGTGCAGGTGTTCGAGGGACAGGCTGCTATTTTCTAAATAAAACTTCATCTCATGTGGATGTAATAAAATGTCCAACGTAGAAGTCATATAATTTAAAAAAGCTAACTTCCCTGAGGCATAATTTACGTAAGATACACCCGTTTTAAATGTATATTTTGAGAAATGTGGGCAAAATCATGATATTAAGAGATGAGATGACATTCAAGGACATGTTTTGCTGAAGCCTTGGGACAGTATGACCTCACTTTTCTGTCTTAGGGGTAGTTCTTGGAGAAGTTTGAGAGTCTTGAAGAAGCAGGTGCTTGACATGGACAGTGTAGACTCTACTTATCTCCCATTTATTAACTAGGCTACTTGGAGTGTGTGTTTGGAACTTAGGCCTCAGTTTTTTGCGAAATGGGAATTATTCACGTTACCGCTCACAGATTTGTAGATGGTAAGTGTTTTTGTTCTTGTTAAAGCTCTCAAATGTCAGAGCTGTTGGAAAGAGAGATCCAGGGAGTTCGATGGGCAGAACTCCAACTCATGTTCAGTCTAGGAGAGCCCTTGGGATTTAAAGCCTTTGGTTAAGACTTACACCTCTGGCCATCAGGGAGTAATAGGGTCTGGAACTAACTCCCCAGTATGAACAACCAGAGAACTGGACAAAATCTAAGCAGCAGTTCTTTTCAGATGTTAGGAAACACACCGCCCAAGACTATGGTCCTTGAGAGAAGGGAAACATGAAATGAGCCCCATGATCCCTGGAATTCGGTCTGGAGGCACGTTCTGAACTGCACTGCAGGGTGGTGGCAGTGGGGGCTGCACTGCAGGGTGGTGGCAGCGGGGGGTGGAGCCAAGCAGTGGTCACACTGAGTTGAGGGAGCAGAGGTGAGAGTGGAGGAGCGGCAGCTGCGGTCTGTGGGGCAGAGCACTGGGGAGGAGGACAGGAGGACAGCTGAGGCCTGGAGAAGGTCCCCTTGCAAACTAAGCTGTGCCACATGTGGGAGAGCCCTCTGAGGCTGGCCACGGAGAGCTACCGAGAAGCTGAACAACTGAGTTATAGCAGTCTGTTCCATAAAATAGAAACTCCGGAAAGGCCATGGTTTGGAAGTGGGGAAAAATTAACCCAAACCACCCTAAAAAGGCTTCAAAAGCATCAAACTAAAATCAACTGCCTCGTAGAACAAAAGTAAACATTCTTGGAAATACACACACACACACACACAAACTTAGCACTCAGTAACATAAAGCTACAATGTCCAGCATCCAACAAAAAATTACAAGACTTTCAAAGACTCATATAAAGTATCAAAAACTGTGACCTTGAGCAGCAAACAATAACTGAATATTAAGACACCCAGAAATGAGAGCAGTGGCAGGAGGAGCAGACAAGGGCTTTAAAACCTGTCGCATATTTGCTCCCATGTGTTCACTGAGCCGAAGGAAAACAGAAACAATGAGGATGGAGATGGAGGCTCTGCAGAAGGACTAGATTGGAATTCTGGAGATGATGAAGTGAAGATTCCGCTGAGTGCGACTGATGGCAGGCGAGGCCATGCGGAGGGAAAGACCATGGAACTCAGACCAGGGCACAGCTGTGGAATCGATCCACAGTGAAGTAGAAGAAAGGCTGGAAAAGATGAAAACCACATTGGGGGCCTGAAGGGACTGCATCAGTCTAGCACCTGCATGCCTGGAGTCACAGGACAGGAGAGACATGGAGGGATAGGAAGAGTACCTGAAGAATAAGGGCCAGAATTTCCCAAATCCGATGAAAGCCAGAACCCCAGAGATACAGGAAACTCGACAAACTCCTGAGAGCAAAACTACATATGCGAGCGCGTCCAAATGCATCACAGTCAAGTTTCCCAGAAACGGTAGATGTACGGGCAGCCATGGGGGGCAGGGGGGGCTCAGTGGGTTAAGCATCTGACCTCAGCTCAGGTCATGATCTCACCGTTCGTGAGTTTGAGCCCTGTGTCGGGGTCCGTGCTGACAGCTCAGAGCCTGGAGCTGCTTCGGATTCTGTGTCTTCCTTTCTCTCTGCCCCTCCCCCACTCATGCTCTGTCTCTGTCTCTCAACAATAAATGAACATTAAAAAAAAAAAAAAAGAATGAGTGCAGCCTTCCTGTCTGAGACCACGTACGTCACAAGACAAGGAGGGACTACTCTAAAGTGCTGAGATGAAAAACACAACTGTCAGCCAGGAATTCTATATTCAGCAAATATATCCTGGAAAAAAGAAGGTGAAATAAACCCTTTCCAGACAAAAGCAGAGAGCCAGCAGGCCTGCACTGTAAGAAATGCCACAGGAAGTTGTTCAGGCAAATGGTGCCCAGTGGCGTCCTAGGTCCATAAGAAGGGATAGTACCAGGTGCGGGGGTGGTGCACGTGCAAGGGAGAACAGAAGACTTTTTACTCTCAACAGGCTTTAAAAAGATACTTGTCCTTTGAGAGCAAGTACAGCATACTGTATGGTACACAGACTGTGTGGCAGCAAAATGTCCGGCTACGGTAGTTGACAGCAGGTGGAGACGTGAGCCCGCTTCGTAGCAGGAGGCTTCCATTATCCTAAGCTTGTGGGACAGCAGTTAAAGGTATGTTCTGCTGAGTTGAAAATGCATATTGTAAATCCGATAAGGCATAGCAACCACTAAACATTCAACCAAACAAGTATAATCAGTAAACCAACCGCAGTGGTAAAACAGAATCCTAAGAAGTAAATTGCTCCAAACATAGGCAGGAAAAGAGAAAAAAAGCAACAACCATCAGATGGGACAAATAGAAAACACACAGCAACGTGGGAGATTTAAACCCAATCACATCAGTCATCACAGTAACATGTGGATGGTGTAAATACTCCAGTAAAAACCAGAGACGGCAGACTGGGTGTAAGGCGAGACCCACTTGTGTGCTGAACACAAGAACGTCATTCCTGGTGAGAGTGTGGAGAGCCGTTGACAGGTGCAGGGCTCTTGTCAGGTACTGGGTGGTCCTAGCAGGCACTGGTGTCACTGGCTCAGTTGGAAGATGGGGGACACTGCAGATTAGGGCTGCCATTCCACAGAACGCAAATTCAAGTGGTCTGTTCTCATGGCTCCCTGGGTCCCAGTGCAGCTCAGTCCCCTCTGTCTACTTCCCCCATGTGTTAGGCCTGGCTTCGTATCCACATTCAAAGCAAACCTGGCCTTCCTGCATCCCATCCAGAGTGATCTTTAGACATGTAACTAACAGGTCACTCCTCTGCTCAGCATCCTCAGCAACTCCCCATGTCAGAAAAACATGTGTCAGTGCCTTTCCAGAGGCCTCCAGAACCCTGCCGGGATCCCCTGCCCCACCTGACCCCCACTCCCCCTTGCTCCCCTCCAGCCCCACTGGCCTCCCTGCTGCTGCTCAGACAGGCAGACGTGCTCCTGATTAAGGGCCTTGGCAACTGATATTTTGACTTTCTGGAATGTTCTTCGCTCAGGTATCCCTCACTCCCTCCATATCTGTTCAATGCCGTGTTTCCACGAGGCTTCCCCTGACGCCCTGTTTAATGCTGCAGCCGGCCCCTCCCTAGCCCTCAACCCTGGCTCTCCTGGCCCCACCTGTTCATCTCTTCCTCAGCCCCGACCACCTTCTAGAACACTACAGAACATGCTCCTGCTTCTCGTGTCCTGTGTCTCATCTAGAATGGAAGGATCACAAGGGCAGGACTTTGGCCAGTTCTGTTCACTGGCATGTGCCGAGTGTAAGTATTTGTTAACTAAATACGTTGTAAGCATGACCCAAAGGGCCACAGGACATTAACAAGAAAGGTCCTACTAGATGAGCCAGACAAACTCTCCCTCTGCAGCCCGTTTTACAGATGAGGAAGCCGAGGCGTGAGTGGCAGGACGGAGACTTGAGTTCTCCCGTGGAGTTGCTTATCTTTCCTGGGGGCTCCGAGGCGGAGAGGAGGGGACGTCATTTCCCGGCATCGGTGTACTGCGCGGCCGTCCCGTGAGGCAGAGATGCCGCTCGAGGGTTGCGGGAAGGGAATGCCCGAGGGCTCAGGAGCCAGGGAACTGGGGGTCCTGGCACAGACTCAACAAGCTAGTCAGCCGTCTGCCGCAGCCTCCTAATTTGTCACATGGAGCGAACAGATACAAGCCCCTGTGTGACCCCGACCCCCAGAGCTCCTCAGGGTTTCTGAGGGTGGGTGAGCTGGGCTTCGTGAAAGCACTTCTGGAAGCCAGGAACTTTCCACAAATGTGGTGAGAGCAGGAAAGAAACTTACACGTGGTGGCAGGCGCCTCCTTCCCAGACCGGCACGGCCTTGGTCTCGGAGAAGAGCCGAGTGCAGGGCTGGGGCACCTTTGTGCAGGCTGCCGGCACAGACAGAAAGGACTGAGGCTTGGCGCTGAGGTCGCACTCCTCCCGCAAGCGCCGGGCTGTCCTGACCCCTGGCAGCCCCAGGCTGTCGTCTCTGCCAGGCCTTGGGGGTGTACGGCTGCTGGGGGGACTTCCATCCACCCCCCCATTTTCAGTCCCAGATTCTTCTAAGTAGGGGAGGCCTGTGGCTCTTCTCCCTCCTGCCCCCACATCTGGCCCCTGCTCCCACCTCTGGCTCTGGGGCTCTCATGTCCCTTGCTTTCTGACTGTCCCCAGCCTTCCCAGTTCTCTGGGCAGCACCCCTCAACCTGGCATTTCGGGACTCCCCGCGCCTCAATATCCCTACCTGGGGGTCGGAGGTCCTTGTGGCAAGCCCACCCTGGGCCCAGGGGTCCCATCACAGTTGGCTGTGACAGGCGACTTGAGGCCTGGGTCCCCGCAGGAGGGAGTGGCCCCGACTTACCCAGCTCACAGCGTCTGCCTTTGAACCCCGGGCTGCAGTCACAGCTGTGGGTGTCCACGCCTGGCACGCAGGTGCCTCCATTCCGACAGGGGTTTTCTGAACAGTTCCCAGGGGCGTCTGCGAACAGACCATGAGCAGTTAGTTGCAGGGACCCCGGAGGAAGGGCTGCCGGCATTGCCACCTGGCTGCCTCCCGCTGTCTCCAGCGCTGCCTCCCGCTCCACCCTGGGGGTGGTCTTGTTTCAGTTGGTCCAAGGGCAGAGGTGGGAAGATGGGCCTGTGCTTGTCCCTGACCCCGTCACCTCCAGGGAGGGAGAATGACTCGGGCCCGCAGTGTGGAGCCGCCATGTGGCCGAGGAGAGAGCCGGCCGCTTCGCTCACTGTGGGGCTCTGGTGGTCTTCTAGCCCACCCTGCACTGGGGGCCGAGGCCGCTTGTCCAGAGCCCCACTTGGAGCTCCCTCCTTGTGCTCCAGCGCCCGTCCCCCAGTCCCCAGCCCCAGGCAGCCCTCCGCAGGCCTCCGGTGTCCTCCCCTGCACCCTCACCGCCCTGCTGGCACCCAGAGGCAGGTGGTGGTCAGTGCTGCTGCCTGGGGCTTTCCCCCTTAGGCCTGGGCTTTTCTGTTGCTGTTTTCTTTGGCGTTGTCAAGATACCTGTTGTTTTCATTTCGAACTTAAAAAGTTGAGAAACACAGAAGAGTGAGCCCTGTGCACGCCCACCACCTGCGGCACTCGAAGGCCCGCCCCCTGCGTGCCACCCTGCACCCCTCCTCAAGATCCCCTCCCCTCGCGGCTGGCGAGGTCCCCTCCCGGTGCCGCCTGGTGCTCGTTCCTCACTGTATCCCCTGCCTCTCCTCTGGGACTTGCCTCGTCTTCTTACCTTTCCTGGTGTGCTAAAGGTGAGTTTTACACCTTTTACAAGAAACGTTTGTTGTGAAAACTTTGAAATCTATAAAACATAGAGTATGAAGAGTCCCACCTGCCGTCACTCAGCCTCAGTGATTGTTGGCATTTTGCCAGTCTCATTCACTCTATTCCCATTTCTCCCAGAAGAGTTCTGAAGCAGTTCACAGAAACCATTTCACCCATAAATACAGCAAGTGTCTAATATGTACGGATTTTTACAAATTTTTGCATAAGCGCAATGCTATTGTGAAATCAGCAGTAGCTCCTTAGTGCTGTAGGAAATTGCAGCTTGGGGGTGTACGGCTGCTGGGGGGACTTCCGTCCACCCCCCATTTTCAGTCCCAGATTCTTCTAAGTAGGGGAGGCCTGTGGCTCTTTTCCCTCCTGAAATGATTTTGAAAGCTTGCTTGTTTTACAAGTATGTCCTGGGTATATTTTGTTCATATTCTGCTTCAGTCTTGGAATCAGCCACTTCTCCAAAGACCCCTGGTTCCTTTTATTGGAGGGCGGCATCTAGAGCCCACCGTTCGGGCGGCCAGGGTGCTCACTGCTCCTGGGGTGCCAGTGCTTCAGGTCTTTTCAGTGGACGGAACTAGGAACTTAGATTTAAAAATGCAAGTAAACAAATTGTGAGATATATCAATGTTTAGTTAAATAAGGGAAACGCAGGGATTTTACTTGTCGATTTTATATTGTATCTCTTTACACTGAAAATCTTGGTGGCATTAACATAATTATCTTCATTATCCCACAGTGTATGTGTAACAATTCTAAAACAATAGTAGCACTGTTTCTGCTAACGTTGAGATCATTGAGTACAGCTTTAAATTTCTTTCAATTCTTCTCGTAACAAGAATTCTTCTTATTAAACATATCCCTCTAGGAATGAATAGTCAGAAGGCTGTTTTTAAAATCACTTGAAATGATACTTTTTTCCTGTGTGGTTATGCCATCAACATGGTAAATAGGTTTATTTATTTCAGTTTGTTTTCAATTTTTAGGTGTTGCTTTTTATGTGTGTCATTGAAAAAAACCCCACTTTCTTGGTTCTAAAATCAAAACTATAAAGATATATTCAGAGACGTCTAGCATCCACCACCATCCCTTGACTTCCTTGTTCTGATTTCCTTCCTCATATAAACATTTTTATTAGTTTCATTTCTTTTTAAATGTAAGAAAATAGGTATATTCATATATCCTTTCCCCACTTTTCTACACAAGAGAGATACTGAAAACACGGTTCTACACATTGTGTTTTAATAACAGCTTTTTGAGCTATAAGTTAAATAGCATACAACCCCCCCACCTGAAGCGTATAATTATTAGTGTTTAGCGTATTCAGAGATATGTGCATCCGCCACAATAGTCAATTTGAGAGTGGTTTTACCATTTCAGAAAGTAACTCCATAGCCCTTAGCTGCTACCCGCACGCATCCACTCGCGTCCCCAGTCCCAGGCAGCCCCTGATTCTACTTTCACAGGAGAGTTCCCTATTCTGGAGTTTTATGTGAATGGAATCCTATTATATGGAGTCTTCTGTGACTAGCTTCTCTCACATAGTGTGGTGTTTTCATGGTTTACCTGTGTCGTGGCCTGCGTCAGCACCTCATTCCTTTTTATGGCCGAGTCACTTTCCACTGTGTGGATAGGCCACGTTCTGCGTATCCAGGCAGCAGCCGGGAGACATTTGGTTGTTTCCACCTTTCGGCAATGGTGAAGGACGTTCTTACGAACCTTCGTGCATGAGTCCCTGTTTGGGCGTCTCTTTTCATTTCTCTTGGGTACGTTCCCAGGAGTGGTGGAATTTTCTGGGTCCTGTAATTCTGTTTAGTTCTTTGAGGAACTGCCTGCCCGTGCTTTCCCCCAGAGCGCTGTACCTCTACGTTCCCGCCAGCAGCGTTTGCGGGTCCAGCTTCTCCACACCCTCACCCATGCTCATCGCCGTCTTCTCCTTCTAGCCACCCTGGAGGCGTAAGGTGGCATCTCATCGTGGTTTCGATGGTGCTTCCCTGATGCCTGATGGTGTCCGACGTCTTTCCATGGGCTTCTTGTCCGTTTGTGTATCTTCCTTGTAGCAATAAGGGTTCAGAGCCTTTGCCTGTTTCGTAATTGGGTTCTCTTCCTTTCATTCAGGTAGAGGCATTCTTTACATGGTTCGGGTACAAATGCCTTTCAGGTGTCTGGTCTGTAGGTATTCTCTGTCATTCTCTGGGTCGCCTTCTCACTCCCTGATAGTGTCCTTCTTTTTTAAATTTTTTTTTAATGTTTATTATTTTTGAGACAGAGAGAGACAGAGCATGAGTGGGGGAGGGGCAGAGAGAGAGGGAAACACAGAATCCGAAGCAGGCTCCAGGCTCTGAGCTGTCAGCACAGAGCCCGACTCGGGGCTTGAACTCACGGACTGCGAGATCGTGACCTGAGCCGAAGTCGGCCGCTCACCCGACTGAGCCCCCGGGCGCCCCCGAGAGTGTCCTTTGAAGCACAAAAAGCTTTACATTTGATGAGTCCAATCTGCCTTTTTTTCCTTTCGTTGCGCAGGCTTTTGGTGTCCCATCTAAAGTCTTTTGCCAAATCCAAGGTCATGAAGATTTATCCCTGTGTTTTTTCTGAGAGTTTTACAGTTTTAGCTCTTAGATTTAAGTATTCGGTCTGTCGAGTTAATTTTGTGTATGGCATGAGCTTGAGGCCTGACTTCATTCTTCTGCATGTGGAAGTCCAGGGTCCCCAGCTCCATGTGCTGAAGGCTGTTCCTTCCTCCACTGAATGCTCCTGGTCCCCTGGTTGAAATCAGCTGACCACAGACATACGGGTTTGTTTCTTGACTCTCAATTCTATCCCATTGGTCATAAGCCTGTCCCTGTGCCAGTGTCACACCGCCCTGATCACCGTTGCTCTGTTTTGACAATGGGGTGTGAGAGTCCTTCTACTTTTTAAAGGTCATGTTTGTTATTCCAGGTCCCATCCAATTCCACATGGAATTTAGACCCTGCACAATGTCCACAGATAGTCTACGTCAAGCTTACGGAATGTGCGCTGTGCAGGCCTCTTTGGGACCTGTGAGCCTCTGCCAGCTATCCTCGCCCTTTGTGACTGGGACCCCAGGCTGCAGACACTGACCGACGGTCGTTCCCTTCTTGGGCAGGCGAGGCCCTAACCCTGCAGTTCATGCAGCAGTGGGTTGTTTTTTTTTTTTTAAATTAATTTATTTTTTTACCAGGGCACCGCCCATTGTAGCCTCATCCCTCGAAGTCAGCCCACCGAATCCTGGGTTTATTGTGACATGCGCACCCTTTAAAATAAAAACACAGGTGGCTATTTTGAATGGGATTGGGGACAGGGGTATGGTTGCCCTCTGGGGTGGTGGCAGTGGGAGGCTCCTATGTGGCGATAAGTTACAGAGTACATTGGTGTAAGTTCTGCCCTTGCCTGCTGTCACTCACGGATGGACACTGGCTGCCTCTCTCTGGTATCCAGGGGATAGAACTGGGAGAATCCCAAAGCCCTGCCAGGGTGAGAATGCAGGGAAAACAGGAGGAATTTGACCAGCCTCAGTGGCCACTCCAGATCTCTGTAGTGGCAGGTTACGATCTTGGCACCTCCTCCTCTCCAGGAGCTTCCCCTGGGAGCTCAAAGGTGCACCCCTAACCGAGAGAGTTTCTTGGTGAGGAAACGCCAGCCAAGAGTGTTAATCGTGGTCTTTGGGCGTCCAGGGCTCTCGGGGACCCTCGTTTCCTCAAGAAGGAAAAGTCTGAGAGCTTCCAGAGAAAAGGAGCAGATGTCCTGCAAGGAAACAAGAGCAAGATTGACACCCTTGACAGCCGGGCGGGACACAAGATGACCGGGGACTCATGTTCGAAGAACTGAGAAAGAACCTTTGAACCTCGAATTTTCTACCCAAATTGTCCTTCAAATGTGACAGCTACTAAGAGTATTTTCAGGCGTGTAGGGCCAAATCCCGAGTGCTTCGTGGGACTCCACCAGCTGGTTATAAACTTTTATAGAAAGACAGAGGACCAAGCACAGCCAACACGGAAGGTCAGAGGGAGCGGGTGGGCCCTGCGGGACAGCAAGCCTTACCAAGGATAGCGCCATTAAAGTCACGGCGTTGGCTCCGGGAAGGCAAACCAGTGGGACAGAGCAGTAGCCCCAGAGCCTCCGGCCAGTACCAACGAAAAGACGCTCGAGCGTGTCCGCATTCAGGGCGCAAATCCGGCCCCAGGGGGTGTGCTTCACGCCATTCCACTGGCACAATCTGAAAACCCTGCCGGATCAGGTTCTGGAGAGACCGGCTTAACTGCATGTCTTGATCACAGCCAGAGAATGTGCGAGCTCACGCCCCCACTTAGGAACCAAGTTAGCACTCTTGAGTGACTTGGGCGTCCCAGGCCCAGCGTTTCTGCTCTCGCATGTGTACCGAAGACGCGCGCAAGAACCTCACAGCGACACTGCCCGTAACAGCCCAACACGACCCCGGCGCCCTCTGAGCAGCAAGTGGACAGGCTGTGGTGAATTCGCCCAGTGAGCTGTGGCCACGCACGACAGCTCTGACCCACCTCACTGCAGACTGCTGAAAGCACGAGTCTGGGAGGCCGTGCATGGCAGACACCTTGTAACAAAAAACCTCAGGCGCCTCCCTGCCCACTGCCCACCCTGCAACAGCGCACAGGGACGCAGACGTGAAGTCCAGGGGCGTGGTTACCTGGGAGCACAACGCAAGCTAGAGGTCACTGCTCGTGTTCTGGTTCGTGGGTCAGGTTCCACATCTAAAGGTCACTCGTTATCTTAGCAAAAGGGAACTTACTGAACTAAATAAGAGGGGCCGTCAAGGACTCCAAATAGATGTAACAGGAACCGAAAACCACGATTAACTTTGCACACCTCGGGGGTGTTAAACCATTTTTTTTCCTGTTTATCGCCTGGAATCTCCTTTTGCCCCTCCCCCCGCCAGCCTGCAGAGCTCTCGTTAGCGAACACTGCAGATCGCGGTGACGCCCGGGGCGGGCTGTGCACCTTCAACCCCCCCTTCAGAAAGAGGGGTAATTCACATCCCTCTGGCTGCAGAGGTTCATGAAATGAAGCATCTGATATTGAAAAGGGCTGACATGACACAAACCCTCTGGTGACACGTGTGCTTGTGTCACTCACCACACAACAGCACCTTGTCTCACGTCACTTCACTCTGAACCCCACCCTAACCAGCGGGCTCACTCACTGGCTACGTCTACCTCGCAGACCCTCTGTGCTCCCCGGCGCGGATGGCAACTCCAGGCAGACACACCCTCTGGCGCAGGTGCCCTGGATGTGTGCGGGGGTCCTTGGGTCGCCCAGGCAGGCCTGCAGGTGACACATGCCCGCAGAGGTGGCATCCTGGGCACTCGGCTCACCCCGTGCGTCCTGCCTTCCTTGGGGTCTGGGTGATGGGCGAGCCCAGTCTGGGCCTGTGGTGTGACTTAGGAGAAAGGGCCACTGGGTCCTGGAGGAAGGGTCCTCAGAGGGACCCGGCCCCAGGGGGTAGAACGAGGAGGAGAGGCGGAGCCAGGGTCTGGGTGTGTGTAAGGAACGTGTGTCTCGGAGCTGTCCGGGAGGAAGCGCTGCAAGGACGGCCCAGGGAGTGCTTCTCACCTGGCAGGTGCCCTGCCCTCCGGGGATGACGGGTGTCAGCGAGGCCCTGCCGGCCCCACTCACCAAGCGTGGATAGTGGCCTGCCAGGCGACACCCCACCCAAAGCTAAACGCGCGGCTGCCTCTCAGTGACCCCTGCACACTGCTCAACATGGTCCTCTGGGGAAGCAAGGGCTGTGCTTTCTGGTGGCGGGGTGGGGGGGCGGCGTCCCTCCAGGGCAGGCCTGGGTCGTTTGGGCGAGTGCGCTCCCCAGACCTGTTCTCTGTAAAGGGGCGGGGTGCCGCAGCCCATGTGGTGAGCTTCACCCCGCCCTGTTGGGCTACTCCTTGGGCAGCTCCGTGTCCCGCTTCTTCCCTGTGGGTGCCCCCCCTGCAGGGCGGTCAGCTCCGGAAGGCCACTCCTGCTGACTTACTTTCCATGTCCTTGTCGCTGCTGCGTTCAGGGAGCTGGAGGGCCTGGCCGACCTGCTCAGGCGCCTGCTTGGGGGCCTCCTCTGTGTTCTCGAGCTGCGCCAGAGCTGTGGGTTCTAGGAGAAACGAGAACGCCCCAGTGTGCTGACCGCACAGGCTGCTGCCCCCCGCCCAGGATTGTGCTGGGCTCTCCTTGAGCTGCTTCTCTCCCTCGGGGTACAGAGATGGCCAGTGAGCACACGGTGCCCACTCCCTGCTGCCCAGCCCCCTACTCGGGCAGAGTCCCATGGGCCCCAGCACTGCCTCCAGCAAGAGAGCTTTCCTCCCCCTCCTGCTGAACCTCAGAGCTGCTTTGGTGAAGGTCGCCAGTGGCCCGAGCTTGGGCCGAACATCCTCTCTGACCCGGGGGCCCGTCCCTCTAGGTGGCTGATGCTGTGCCATCCTTCCTGTGGTCAAATTCTGCTCTCTCCTCTCTCCACTCCTGCTTCTGGGGGCCTGTGGCGCCTTCTCCACCCCCAGGTACCCTCAGGCAGACCTTGCACTTGGCCATCCCTATATGCAAGTCGGCTTCTCTGTGGGGTCCCTGCCTGCTCGCTTAATGGCCTTAGGAGGGTGTCCAGATGCAGGCCAGCCTGTGCAGCTCCGCGGACACCCGCCCTGCCCTCCCTGCTCCTGGCCGCCGTGTGGCGGGCCCTTCTGCTGCTCCTCTGCCAGCCGTCAGGACTGCGACATCCCCAGCCGCTCGTCATCACTCTTGGTTTTCTTCCCTGGCCTGGGAATGTTTGCGTTGGTTGAAAATTCTCACCAAACTGGTAATTGGACTCTCTGCCAGAGAATCCGTGAGGACTCCTGAAGACATTTACAGCGTCCTAAGGGCCTTTAGGGCAGGACAGCCAGTGGGCGGTGGCTCCTGGCCTGTTTTGCCACGGTCCTGGGGGAGACCTGCTGCAGGCAGGTCCCTGGCCACCCGCTCCTGCTGCAGCACGTGGGAAGGCGCCAGGACGTCCGGACCCATTGCTCATGCCCTGTGCTGCTGGGGCCATGCGGAGAGGCCTGCCGGCCCCAGGCGGTCCCAGTGGTCCAGGCCGAGTGGGATCTGAACCCAAGGCTCTGCCCTAACCATAGGACACGATCTCTTACTGTGATGGAGAGGTGCAGTCTGCAGACCGCGATATGCCTGCAGTCGCCGGCTCCTTGTTAAGAGACAGACTCCAGCCATGCAGCTGCACTTCTAGAAGCCCCGAGGCGAGGCTGGTGTGCTGGGAGCAGCAACGGGTTAGATGGCGTCACGCTGCCCTGCTTAGTGTTCACCAAGCCACACGGGGACTCCTGACTGGCAAGGCCAGCTTCTGTGCCTCAGACCTACTTCCGCCCCCCCTCCACCCCCCTGAGCCCTGCCAGCAACCTGTACTTCAGCCCACTCTGCTGTCTCAGGAAGGCTCCTGTGAGCCTGTGCAGGTGTGAGGGCCTGGCGTTGTGCCAGGTCCCTGCTGGAGGCAGTGTCAGGTCTTGGGGCGGGGGTGGGGGGGGTATCCTTAAGTCCTCAGGGTGCCGGAGACAAGGGGCGGATGAGGTGGCGGTGAGGCCACTGGGGCTGGCCGAGGCACTCACGGGATCTCACGGTGGCCGATTTGCCAGGTGAGCCACCAAACCTGGCACTCACTCGCCCTCTGCCGTCCACAAGCTCTGAGAACCTGCCAAGGGAGTCACATAGGTCACCACCATGGGGCTTGTGCCTGGGTCCACGCACTCCGGGGGGGCGGGCTGAGGCTGCGCCTGGGGGCCGCGTGCTTGGAGGGGGCGCTGAGGCTGCACCTGGGGACTGGGCGCTCCAGGGGTGGGGGCTGAGGTTGCACCTGGGGGCCAGGGTCTGAGCTTCGGGGGTGTCACGGTCACTGAGCAGGTGCAACTCCGGCAGGCGCACGGGGGGTGGTCTGTTTCTGAGCATTCGTGGATGGAGTCCCTCTCTGTGCCAGCGTCTGTCAGCGCCATCCCTCGGGGCTGCTGCAGGTGGGTGGAAGGGTGGGTGGCTGCACTAGGCCAGTCCGGCTTCCCTCCACCCTGTCCCACGTGGCCCCCCACAGGGCAGGACTGAAGATGGGTGTGTGTGCCTGAATCTCATGGCAGGCTGTCCGTGCCCACCCCCCACTTCCCATCCCAGGGCTCGAGGGACAAACTGTCCTGGCCCGTCGCGGGCCCAGGCTCTCACTCTGCAGGGCGTGGCCAGCCACTCGGAGCTGGCGGGACACTTCGGTGAGACCTCCGCCCCGCGCATGCCCGGAGGGGGAGGGCGAGGCTCCTCGTGGGTCCTTGTTGCCTGACTGTGCCCTTCAGCCCTCCCTTGGGCAGGTGCCTGCAGCCATGCTGGGTCTGAACCTCGCAGAGCAAGTGTCCACCTCCTGTGAGGTGCCCGCGTGTCTGTTCTCTGGGGCTCTGTTCTGCCCCAGCCACTGTCCGCCCCCCATTCTTTCTTCTCACTTTGTTGCCCTCCCTGCAGCACCTGTCCAGATGCACCACCTTCCCACAGCTTGAAAACATGAGCAGGGTTGTGAGGGACCTGATGTGACCCTACGGGCCATGTCCTCCATGTGGCCTCTCTGAGGCTCTGGGCTCCCGAGCTCTTCCCGCCCTCCATCTGTCCAGGCCTTCCTCAGGCCCCCCCTTCCTGGGGCCATCCTGGCCCCTCTTTTCCATGCTCTGTCCATTGGCTGCTCACGGGTCAGGCCTGGCTGCACGGCCACGCCCCAGGGGCAAGGTGAGGAGCGAGATGCTTGTGTCTCCAAACTCCTAGTGCACTGACCTTGCACCAACTGGGCATGAGTCCTTCCTCCCCCCAATTTCATACCCCAAATTCTCCTGTGGTAAAACAGTCCCGTTTTGAGGTTATCTGTCTGATGTCCGTGGGACAGTGTGGCCTGTGCCGGGTGAGGGTCCTGGGGCTGAGCCCGTCTCCTGGGCAAGGATGCCACTCCCCGGGGATGGCGGCCCAGGCTGCTGCCCTGCTGGTGGCCCACAGTGAGCACAGGGGCCAGGCTGCACTCACCGTGGCCCCATGGGTCTTGAGCAGACCCTGGGACCTCGAGGGCATGGCTGTTCCCTCCCCCCAGCCCTGGCAGGGCTGCACTCACAGGTGATGATGTAGAGGTGAGCAGGCTCGCTGTGCAGTTGGTCACCCTCAGCGCTTTGCACGGCTGTCACTGAGAGCTGATACCGTCGCCCTGGCAGCAGGTCCCGCACCGTGTAGGATGTCAGCCTCCCGTTGGGGACGTAGCGGCTTTTGGTGGTCTGGCTGGTGGTCACGTTGATGACGTATGCCTCCAGCAAGGTACTTGAAGTGGGGGTGTCCCAGACCACGTGGGCAGAGGTGGCCGTGACTCTGGCGGCGGTCAGGTTTGCTGGCGGCAGGGGCCCTGATAGGCACAGAGTAGGGGAGGGAGGTGGCAGGGGCCGGCAAGGTCTTCTGCCACCACCAGGGTTACAGATCTGACATGGATTGCCGAAGCCTCATGTGAAGCCAAGTCTGGTCATTTTGGACAACCTTATGGTTCTGAAGGATGGTGCGGAGGGGTGTCTGTAGCAGCACGTCCTCCCGCCTGAGAGGCGCCCCAGAGTGCCGCCTGAGTGCACCCATGGAGGCCCCCATGGGGGCGCTGGGAAGGGTATTGAGGGCCGGGTCTCCTGCCCACGAGATACCATGGAGATCAGGAGCGGACAGCGTGTGCCTTCACCCACCTGCCCCTCTGGCCTTTGGCTTGTGACCCCCATCTGGTAGGAGCCCAGGAGCCTCTGGGTGCTGGGTGAGTGCGCAAACAGAGGGCTTCCTGGGAAGGCCGCCTTTCCTGGCACTGGAAGGGAAGGGACCTCTGGGGCGCAAGGGTCACTTTGGTAGGACTGGGGCTGGAGGGAGGTGACAGCTGGCAAAGTTCCCTCAAGAGCTGAGCTCATGCCACTCTACTCACGAGTCCACACGTGCAGCGGGGCCGAGGCCAGGCTCTCAGTGGGAGGCTCCTGTCCTCCGGGCCCACTGAGGGCAGTCACCCGGACGGTGTATCTCCTTCCTGGCAGCAGGGCCCTGTGGGAGGGAAGGGGGAGAGACTGTGCTACAGGCCGTGGCTGCTCCCACGCAGGTGGAGGAAGAGCTGTGGGTGGCCCTGCAGGAGGCCCAGGGGTCTCCACAAGGACCAGGTTTGTGGGCTGAGGCCCATGTGCCCTTCAGGTGGGAGCTACTCCCTGGTCTGTCTAACACAGACGGGCCATGGGGTGGCTGTAGTGCCAAGGCTGGTGTTCAGACAGGAGAGGCCAGAAAATGGCACTTGGAGGTCATTGTGCAGAAAGGGTTAACAGGCAGGCCCCCACCGCCCTCCTTGGGAATGCACGCCTGCCAGGTGGCTGGAATTCCCGGGAGAGTGCCCGGCACCCTCCTGGATGAGAGGACCTTGCTGCCCCCCACCCCTGCCCCACGTGCATGCAGCGCGGTTCATGCCAAGCACCCGCTTCCTCCCGGGCATCCGGAATCTACACCGGCCGACAGGGCCCTGTGCCCAGCCCCCGATACAAATCCCGGGTGCTGCGTCTCTCATGGGCACCTGGCGGTGGCCTGTGTGAGTCCATGGGGAGGGGCCCCGGGAGCTCAGGCCTGGTCCCCCGACTTCTCCCTTCCTGTGTGTCCCGCCATCTCTGCGTTGTGAATCCCAGCTGGGAGTGCGGCCTGTGCTGAGTCTGGGGGGGCCCTGGTGAATCACCGAGCGGGGCGGTCTTGGGGACCCTGACTCACTCACCAAGTGTCCACTCAGGGCCCCATGTGTGTTTTTGTGAAACTGTTCTTTGGAAGTGGGCAGGGTGTATGTTCAGGAAGTTCCCAGCAACACTTAAAAGACAAAGGAAGCCGAGTCTTGTCTCTAGCACAGCAGGCGGGGAGAATATGGTGTTGATAAGTCCCCCAGCTGGAAATACACAGCTTGGGGGTACAGAGGGGACAGAGCCCTGTGCCTGGCTGGCCTGCCCCGGCCCCTGCAGCACCCGCCTTCTGGACGGCCCTCCCCATGGCCATGGCCTGTGGCTGCTCTGGGCAGGATGCTGCTGGTCTGTCCCCAGAGAGGCACCCTGGCCCGCTGCTGTCGGGCGTGGGCAGTTAGGTGGGCCTGTCCTCTGCCAGAGCTGTGTGCACGCTGCAGGCACAGGGACCCCAGGCGGAGGCCAGCTAGTCTTCCTTCCCACCCTCCTGTCTTCCAGCACCGTCCCCAGCAGGTGGCAGAAGTCCCTCTGGCTGGCGAACACCCATGGGGCCGTCGGGGGTCAGGGCCGTGGAGTGTGAGCCTTCACTGTGGGCTGTCTGAGCATGCTTCAATCCTCAGCCGCTTGGAACTTCTTCCTAGTTCTGTTTGCATCTGGTTTGTAATAATTCAGCATAAGATGGTTCTGTGCCTAGTTTAAGGCTTCCCATGTTTTCTAAACAATATAAAAATGTAAGGCAACTGCAGGAATGCCCCAGTCGTCCTTTCAGAGGGGCCTGTGTGACTCAGACCAGAGGTACTTTGTGCTGCCCGCCGGATGGCCCAGTCTCTCTCATTATCTGTGCGGGAGGCAGCGCCCCCCTGAGTTTTTGAGCATCTCTGCAGCAAGGCAGGACCGGCAGGTGCCTGAGGGACCGGGAGGGCACGCACACACCCCTGCTTCTCAAGGCAGGCTGGGCAACTAGGGAACGGCAGAGGAAGGACACAGAGGGAGAGAGGAGGAAGCTCCGGGGCCCCGAGGGAAGGGAAGTCTGACCCCGTGCTCTCACCCGAACGTGAACTTGTCCACACTCTTATCCATTTCGGTGGACTGGTCCTCCTGGGCCTCGGGATGCCGGATAGACACACGGACACTGCTGACAGTGGCGTGACGGATCCTGTGCAGAGCCCACCGCACTGAGATGGTGCTGGCTGTCACGTTGGTGACCTCAAGGCCCTCAACGGGGCGGGGTCCTGGGGGGCAATGGGCCCCTCAGCTGATGCTGGCACCTCCTTGTCTCCAGGGGAGGGCAGGGGCTTGAGACAGCAAGACAAGGCTCAGGAAGTGTGCTGCGGGTCACAAAGAGGTGGCCCCAGCGAGGTTCGGGCCCTCCTGGGCTTTCTGGGTGCACTCCTTAGCCACAGTGGGACTAGGGGCAGTCAGGCCCCAGGCTTCTGCCTAGGGTGGGCAGTGCAGCCAGCTCCACCAGAGGCCTGCAGTCTTGCCTATTTAGACGTGCCAGGTGGTTGTTTGGACATTCACAGACCCTGGGAACCCCCTTTTCGTTTGTCTGGCTGATTTGGTCACACTGACGGTGAACGTTTGGGTGATGCTTAGGCCAAGCAAGCATAGATGCTGGGAGAATCCTGGGCTGCAGCAGGGAAGGGTCTGGGTAGACCACGGGCGCTGGGAGCAAGCCAGGTGCAGGGCCCTACAGGTGCAGCGCCCTTACAGGGCAGCACTACCTCCTGCCCTCCGTGCTCTCCTGGGGAGACCCCACTCTGACAGTGGAGGGGGAGGGATGCCAAGCTCCTAAAGCCAAGCTTCTTCCTAAAGCCAAGCTCAGGCTGATCCCACTCCACCCCACAAGTTTGCTTGGTTCACCTGCTGGCCCAAGTTCATTGTCAATGCCTCTTGGCTGCTCTTTCCCATGACACACCTGTCCTGAGTTTCTTACCTCATCCCTCACTCGGCCTGCAATGTCCTCAGGGTTAGGGCTGGCAGGTGATGTTAGGGCACCCTCCCTCCCTCCGCTTCCCGCTAAGTTCCTCTCCATGTCTCTGAGCACCCTCACCTCCCTCCTTACCCAGCCTGAGTCCCCACTGGTGGGTCATGGCTATCTGACCTTACGGCACTCCTTTGGCTGGCCCTGCCTGCCTGCTTTGACCTGTGCCAGCACCTGGTGTGCTGGGTACAGAGCCCCTTGTGTGCTAGCCACACTCTGTACCCCTACTGGTGACCCTCACACGCCCACAGTACTGCCCAAGGGACCATTGTCTAATCCATGCTCCTTCCTCCAGCCTCCAGCACCCACACCCCAAAGTCCCCAAGGTCCCCTGGCCCCTGCCCACCGCTGGCTTCTCTCCTGTAGATCCCGGAAGCAGGCACGCCAGTCAAGGCCCCAAGGCCTCCCTAGGCTACGTTTCCAGTACTCTGCAACAGCTCGAGAGGCACCCTCTCTGCCCTCCTTCTCTAGAACTGCCACCAGCAGCCTCCCTCCCCGCCCCCTCCGAGCTTCTGTCTCCCCACTCAGCATGTTGGGGTGGCCTCCTGGACCCCCCAACATGGGCTGGCTCATCACAGGTGCCTTTGCAGGGAGCCCCCCGCTTCTCCCCTAGCCTCACTCCTAAGCCCCTGGCTCTCATCTCTGTTAGCCACTGCCCAGGGGACAGGTTAAGGGTCCGCATGGCGCCCTGGGGTGCCTGGCCAGTGCGCCTCTCCAAGCGGCAGCAGGCACGTCCAGTTGGGCACTCACGTGTGCGGGTGAGCAGCAGCGCCGGCCTGCTGATGTCGTTCTTGCTGTTGGCATTGCGCTTGACGGAGAACACGGAGATGTTGTAGGCTCTGCCTGCCGCCAGGGCCCGGAGCTGGTGCGAGGAGCGGCTCCGGTCCACGAAATCCGTGCGGCGGTAGGCACCATCCGAGGAGGCATAGGTGACCGCATAGCCGTCCAGCATCTGCCTGGCGGCCTGGCCTTCAGGTGGACGCCAGGAGATGGAGACCCCACTCTCCTCCACTCGCTCCACCTTGAGGGCCGTTGGTGGGAAGAGCTCTTCAGGGTTTCGGTCAAGAACAAGGGAAGGGGGTGGTCAGCTGTCGGCCATGGAAGCCCTGGCCCCCAGTCAGATACCTCACCTCGTGGCCCTTGGGCCTGCCACCCTGGGGGGTGGAGGTGAGGCAACTGCTGGGGCGGGGGAAGCCAGCTCCCGTTGTCTGCGGTGGACCCCGTGCACACCTGTGACTGAATTTATGCCCTGCCCCCCCCACCCCGGGGGGTTTTCCTAACCCTCCCTGCTTCTTGAGCGGATCCTGGGTAAGCAACTGCCTAGACGCTGTGCTTTGGGGGGCTGCTCAGCACTTCGGCCTGTCCCCTGGGGCGTCTGTGCCCTCTGAGGAGTGAGGGAGGCCTCAGCCCCCACGCTGGTGCCTCTGCCACCTCACCTTTGGCACAGTCCTTGCCCGTGTAGCCCACTTTGCAGGTGCAGCTGTGGGACCCGTTGCTGGCCAGGCAGTAGCCGCGGCCCCCACAGGGGCTGGAGAAGCAGGGGTCACTCACTGGGGGAGGGAAAAGTATTGGTGAACACTGGGATTTTACCAGCCCCCTCAGCAGGACCTTCATCCTTCCTGTGTGGGTGTGTTTGTGGGGTGGAGGTGGGTGGTACCATCACAGGCAGGGATTTAGGAGGTGAAGGAGGGGACACTGTCTGACCGGGGAATGCAGGGCTTGCCAGAGGCCCCGCCGAGAGACTTGGCAGGTGCGCCTTTCTGCCTGAGCCAGGCTGTCCCACCGCGGCTCCAAGCCAAGGTGGGCTGGCAGGTGGTTACTCGGGGATGAACGCAGTGCCGGCCCCTCCTGGGGAGCAGCTGGCACCCAGGCAGCCAAGGGCCCAGCCCTCTGCAACCTCCCTCTGCGCCGGGGCTGCGGGCACCGAGGGGACCTGGGCTCCCCAGGCCAGGGCCAGGGTCTGCACGTTCCCGGTGGAGCTGCAGGAAACACTGGCAAACAACCAACCTGCCCCCTTACCACCATCACAACCACTAACCCTGGTCATCTTGGTGTGCCCCCACCCACCCCAAGCCATTGTGTTGAGATCCCCTGGCCACAATTGGTCCCGCCATTCTTCTACCCAGGCCTCCTCCCACCCCTGCCCTGCAGTGCCTGGATGGCACATCTCCTCCTCAGCGCAGCCCTCACCGCCTGCGGCGTGCACCCTACAGTGTGCAGTGCGGTTGGCCAAGCCCGGCTGGGGGCCTAGAACAGGCCAGGCCAGGCTGTGCCCCCAGGACACACTCATTCTGGGAGGAGAGCTGAGATGAGCAAGTTGGGGTACTATTGAAGACGCAGCTCCTGACAGTGGCAAGTCCTATCAAGGGAGAAAATATGGGGAGTCTCCAGCTGTAAGGAGCCTTGAGTGCCGGGACTCTGGGGCTGCGGTGAGCTCTGCCTGTCCAGGCTGGAGTCTCCTGGGGTGAGCTGGGGTCGCCGGGGGGAGGGAACAGGGACTTGCCCCCACTTCCCTACCTGTCTCACAGTGGTACCCGAAGAAGCCCTCTGGGCAGACACACAGGTAGGCCCCGCCACCGTTCTCACACCGGCCTCCGTGCTGGCAGGGGCTGGAGTCACAGGCATCCACCTCTGGAGAATACCCAGAGAGTCGGCCAGAGCCGCAAGGGGGTGTCTGGGGGAGGGAGGAGAGGACAGCGGGAAGAAGGGAAGGGGAACCGAGGAGAGATGCCAGGTGGGGGGGCTGGGCAAACCCCCCTCAGCCCTGGGGTCCCTCCCACCAGGGAGCTTGTCCAGCTGGGCCATGGGCCCCAGCCCCTTCCCTCTGCTCTCTCAGTGGTCCAGGGTCTGGGCTTGTTGAAAACAGGTTTGCCCAGGGTGTCCAGGGCATCGCGATTGTGGGTGAGGGCCCAGCTGTTCAGGGGACCCCCCCAAGCGCAGCCCCTACCTGTCTCGCAGTGGACTCCAGTGAAGCCTGCAGGGCACTGGCAGACAAAGGCCCCCGGGAGGTCCCTGCAGGAGCCTCCATTTCTGCAGGGCTGCGTTTGGCACTCATCTGTCTCTGCAGAGACAGGGGCACTTGTTGTCTCTGCAGAGACAGGACAGGAGGCCGCATGGCCCTACATGGGCCGAACACGGGCCCTACACAGGATGACACAGCCCTGCATGGGCTCTACATGGGCCTCCATGGCACCCAGGATTCCACGTGTGCCCTTCGGCTTCAGCCTGACACCCACCCTCTCCACCGTCTGCTCAACAAAGGCTCCCCCCTCCACCAGGTCACTCCAGCCTTTCACCATCCAGGCTTCTCAGGGGCCCGGAGGCGGAGGCGTCCTGGGCCTGGCCCTCCCTGGGACCATGTCAGAGTCCTACCTAGGTGTGAGGGGCACAGGGCTCGTCCGTCAGTGTACCCCATAGGCCTCCCCTCCCTCTGCTGGCTTGGGGCACAGGGCCACAGGTGGGGGGGTGACTCTCTCCACCCCACCCCTCCACCCCTGAGGCAGAGGCTGCAGGAGGCAAGAGAAGGTCAAGGTCAGCTTGCTCAGCTGGACTGTCGGTCTCCCTAGGGAGGTTTGTAAACCTCTGTCTTTCTAGAAGTCAGAGAGGCAGGAGTCCGAGAGCAGGCAGTGGTGGGCCCAGCGGCCTGGGGAGGAGGGGCTGGAGCTGTGCCCTCAGTCTCACTCAGCTCGCAGTGGGCTCCTTTATGCCCCATGCTGCGGGCGCACAGGTACCTGGCAGGAGCCCCTGTGCAGCCGCACCAGCTTCTGAGAGAGGGAGCCTGGGTGCACAGGCCCCAGGAGAGACCCCGAGAATAAAGCAGTGTTGTGACTGGAGGCAGTGGCTTGAAGCGAAATGAGACGGACATAAATTATCTTTGTTCCGAGGAGCCAGACAGAATTCTCCAGCACCTCTCAGTGCCTGGACAGGCCAGAAGCCAGGCAGGGCTGGACACCCTGGAGAGGAGGCGGTGGGTGGCGGGTGCTCATAATGACCTGAGGGCTCGCAGAGGTGGTGCGGGACTTCACTCAGGAGGCTCTCGGGGGCCAGGCCCCATCTCGCCCATTCAATGCACAGCAGTCCTGTATGAAAGCAGCACAGTGGGGAGGAGGCCTCCCCTTTGCAGTATTTGCCGCAGGCTCACTTTTTATTTTAAACTGGGAGGTGTCTTCCAAATGCAAAATTTTCAGTTTCTAGAAGTTTACTGTTATTGCTCAAAATGCAAATAAGTGAATGGCAGTGAGTAAAGACACCTGGAAGCTACGACGTGGACCAGCTCGCCGGCATGCACACTCCCCCCCCAGGGTGGGGTTTTTGGGGCCACCATCTCGTTACCTCTTCTGCGTTTCAGCTTTTATGAATCACGGAAACATGTATGGCGTTGTTTGTGCTACATACGAACTTTACTGATAGGGTAGTGGGGTCTAGGCGCTCTCCTCTCGGAAGGCATGAGGGACCGTCACATCACTGGGGGTCTCTGCTTCCCACCGTGTGAACATGGGGGCAGCGGTGGGATCCACGTGTGACCACACCACACTCTGTCTATTGTCGTTTGCTGGGCATTTGGGTTGGTTGTAGCCTTTTTGTTATTATAAAGAGATGCTGTTTTTTTTTCCTTTCATTGCTCCTGGTATTAGTGTGCACATTTTGTTGGGTTTAGGCCTGCAAGTTCACGGGGATCACGGGGACACAGCGTGTGCGCGTGGTCAGCTTGACAGGCACACCGTTACACCCCCTCCAGCGGCTCCAGGAAGTCCTGCCCGCCCACGTTTTCACCAGTAGATGGCTCTACAGGCTGCTGCAGGCTTGTCTCCCGTGCCCCAGCCGGCTCTGAGGCCATTTCATTGATTACTACTACTTCTCTTTGCTTTTGTTGGCTTTCAGTGCTTCTTCCGTGAAAGGCCTGCTCAGGTGTTTTGCCAATTTTCCTATTGGGTTGGTTATTTTCTTATTGATTCATAGAGTTCTTTATATATTCTTGAAACCAGTTGTATATGTATATGTATCTTTTCCTGGTTTGTAGCTTATATTTCACTTTCTTCCTTAGGGCTGATGATCTTAAATTCCTAATTTTGATATCGTCAAGTTTGTCCATTTTTTTCTTTGATAATGCTTCTTTGTGGCTTAAGAAATCTTTCCTGGGGTGCCTGTGTGGCTCAGTCGGTTAAGCGGCCGACTTCGGCTCGGGTCATGATCTCACGGTCTGTGGGTTCGAGCCCCGCGTCGGGCTCTGTGCTGATGGCTCAGAGCCTGGAGCCTGCTTCGGGTTCTATGTCTCCCTCTCTCTCTGCCCTTCCTCTGCTCACGTTCTGTCTCTGTGTCTCTCAAAAATAAATAAACATTAAAAAAAAATTAAAAAAAATCTTTCCTGATCCCAGGGCCAAAAAGATACCTAGATTTTCCACATAAGATTTTATAGTTTTAGAAAACATTTAAGTCCTTAATTAATCTTGAATGAATTCTTTTGTGTGGCAAAAAGTAGGAGACAACGTAATATTTTTCCAAATGCATAACCATTTTACTCCAGCTGTCAAGAAGACTGTCTCATATGCTCTTGTAGAAGCTTATAGTTTCAGCGTTCACATTTGTGTCCAGAGTTCATCTCACACATATAAAAATGTATCATGTTTTTGACGCTATTATACACAGTAGTGTTCATCTTATTTTATTTTCCAAGTGTTTGTGGTCAGGATAGGAAAGTATCGTGGTCCCTGCGTCCCGTGACCCACCTGAATCCGCTTATTTGTTCTATGGCCTCTTTTGTAGAATTTCCAGGGTTTCCTGTGTGCACGGTCATGTCACCTTCCTTTCCAGTAGATGGGACTTTTATTTCCTTTCCTTGCCTGTGGCACTGTCAGGGACCTCCTGGACAATGTTGGAAGGAATTGGTGAGCTGGACACACTTGTCTCATTACCGATTGCAGTGAGATGTCTCTCGCCGTGAAGTCCTTTGTTAGCAGGTGGTGTTTCATGGATGCCGGCCATCCGGTTAAAGATCTCCCCTTCCACTCTTAGCTCATTAAGAGTTTTAAATGGTAGCTGAATATTTTCAAATGAGTTTTCTGCATCTATTGAAATGATTATATGCTTTTGTCCTTCATATCCTAATATGGCGAATTAAATGTATAGATTTTCAGGTGTTAAACCAACCTGTGTTCTTGAGGTAACTCCCACTTTGTCATGATATATTATCCTTTTTATGTGATTCTGGGTTTGATTCAGTAGTATTTTGTTAAAATATTTATGTTCATGTTAGTGAGGAATATTAGTCTATAATTTCATTTTTTTAAAATAACCTCTCTGTCTGGTTTTGCTATCAAGGCAATACTGGTCTCACAAAATAAATCGAGAAGTGCTCTTTCTCCTATATTTTCTAAAAAAGCTTGTGTAGGGCTAGTATTATTCTTTTCTTCAGTGTTTATTAGAAGTCTTGCCATTTTCTTTGCAGAAAGGTTTTTAATTACAAATTAAATTTCTTTAATAGATACAGGGTTATTCATATTTTTAATTTATTTTTCTGTCATTTCTAGTAATTTGTGTCTTTCAAAGTAATCCCTTTTCTTTACATTGTCAGCTATATTGGCCTAATGTTGTTCACAATATCTCTTTGTTGTCCTTTAAATGCTGGTAGGATCCTTAGTGATGACTCTTTTTTCATTCTGATATTGCTAATTTTTCTTTTTTATTTCTTGATCAGTATAGCTAGAGGTTTATCAATTTTATTGAAACTTTCAAGGAACCAACTTTTAGTTTCACTGATTTTCTCTGTATAGGTTTTTTATAATTACATTTTCTGATATTAAAATGTAATTTTGTTATAATAATCTATTTCCACTAAACATACTCTTATTTCCTGTCATTTTCGGTAGTTTGCCTGTAGATTCAAGACAACCTTATCAGCTACAAATACTGACATTTAACTCCCTATTTAGTATTCTCATGACTTTAATTTCTTTTTCTTACTTCATTGCACTGGCTAGTACTTCCAGTATAATTTTGATGAGGCTTAGTGACAGTGAGTATCCGTGTCCCCAATTTAAGAGGAATGTCCATATAAGATGTTTATTTGGGGTTTGAGGAGAAGCATAGTAAAACTGCCTCAGAAGCTAATTTCCTTCCCTCTGTTGGTAGCTCAGTGTGTCTGGGTCAGATCCACAGAAACACAGCCTTTGAACTCCATATCCTGCCTCTGTATAACAAGGGTCAGGACGCTCACTGTCCCGCAGCTCTCTGGATGTAACCTGTAGTCCTTCTTCTATAAAGATGTGAAGTCTTATTGCTTGGCTACATGTAGTATGACCAGTCTGGCTATGTCCAGTCTAAGCACACCTCTCTGAGATGATGCACACCTTGGGAGTTGTGTGTACTCTGCTACTTCTCTCTTTTAAGTTTTTCCTCTGAAAAATCCTATATATTTTATACCACATGGCACTAGAAGTGTGTGTGTGTGTGTGTGTGTGTGTGTGTGTGCGTGTGTGTGTGTGTGTGTATTATGTTATCTGGTAAGGAAGTACATTTTTATTCCTTATTTGGTAAGAATTTATTTCATGAACGAGTATAAATTGTGCCAAATGCTTATTATGCATTTATTTAGATACTTATATGCTTTTCTCCCCTCAATTGGTTAATATAGCAGGTTTTCCTAATATCAAACTATTTTTGGCAACATCCCAGCTTGATATGGTACATACAGTCTTTATAGACCATTGGATTTCTGCATCTACATTCGTATGTTTAACAGATCCGTAATTTCACTTTCTCCCACTGTCCATATCTGGTGTTGGTAACAAGATTATCCTGACCTCATAGAGTAGGTTGGTACATATTCTCTATTTTCTACCCTCCAGAAGAGCCGTATAATGATGCAATGATCTGTTTCTTGGCAATTTGGTAGAATTCACCTCTAACATTGTTTGGTACTGGCGTTTCTTTGTGGGAAAATGCTTTAACTGCTGCTGCAATTCCTTTAGACCTCTGTGGGATTATGTAGGCTTTCTAAATTTCCTCGAGTCCTTTTTGGCAAGTTATATTTTTCTATGAATATTATGTCCATTTCTGCTAAGGTTTCAAGTTTATTTGTATAGACTAGTTGATAGCATTCTCATTATCTTTTTAATCTCTGCTGTATCTGTGGCTATGTAACTGTTTTCATTTATAAGGATTTTTATTTGTGCTCTTTGTTTTTCCTGATCAGTTGATAGAAGTTTGTCCATTTTCATAGGCTTTTCAAAGAACTGATTTCGGTGTTCTCTGTACTTTTGATTTATGTTTCATTAATTATGGTTCTTGCGTTACCTTTTCCTTTCTACTTTCTTTGTATCATTTGTTGTCCTTTTCCTAACTTCTGCGCTCAGACATTTAATTCATTCACTTTTGAACTCTTCTAATTGTGTATTTACAACTATAAATTTCTAGGGGTGCCTGGCTGGCTCAGTAGAGAATGCAACTCTTGATCTCGGGGTTATAGGTTTGAACCCCACATTGGGTGTAGAGATTACTTAAAAATAAAATCTTAAAAAAAAGCTATAAATTTCCCATGAAGCACCACTTTTGCCATATCACACAAATTTTTTATAGAAAATTATCATTAATATTCATTTAAAAATTTGTCACTGTCCATATTTCTTCTTTGACCCATAAGTCAGTTCAAAGTATCTTTAAAAATATCTAAAAATGGTGATTTAAAATTATCTTCTTGTTAATAACTTAAAACTTTCTGGTGTTCAGAGAGTGAATTAGTTCAGATTGTTAGCTGTATTATTCAAATCTTTTTGCTCATTTTTTTTTTTTTTTGGCTTCTTAACCTGAACTAATTGAGAGAGGTGGTCAAATTTTCCCAGTGTTAAGGTAAATCTGTCAGTTTCTTCCTGCAGTCTGTTAATTTTTGCTTTATATATTTTGACACTATTGCATTAGATGCTGGAATGTTTATAATGATCTTCTTGGTGAATCGAACCAATTATCATCGCAGGAGACCCTCTCATCCTTAATAATGCTTTCCGTCTTATTGTCTCTTTTGGCTGATAGTAGTGTAGCTAAACTGGCTTTATTTCTGTGTGTATTTACGCAACATTTTTTCTGTACTTTCTCTTTATCATTTTTTGTTCTTATGGTTTAGGGGCAGCTCGTCTGCGAGCGTAGAGCCTGTTTTGTTTTGTTTGGAGTAAGTCTGGCAACCTCTTACATGGCGACTTTAGCTCATTCATACCGATCTATATTTTTTCTATCATGATCTTAACTCTGTCACTTTTTTCTATCTCCTTTTAGATAGTGACAGACTTTACTACAGTATTTGATAATTCTCCCTTCTCATATGGCTTACAGGATTTTCTAGGTTTATCTCACTATTTAAATACTGTCTCTCCCCTCCCCTCAGTACTCTTTTCCGGTCAGCCTCGGAAGCTTTTTGGTAAGAGGCTACTTTTTGTTATGCCCTCACATTTGAATAAAAATTTGACTGGATAAAAATGTTTAGGTCTTAAGTTTATTTATTTCGATATATATCTTGTTTGGTGTTTGCTGGGCTTCCTGGATTTGTGGGTTGACGTATTTCTTCATTTTTAGAAAATACTCCGTCATTATCTCTTCAAATATTTCTTTTGCTATTCTGCCCTCTCTTTCAGGGACTCCAGTTATGTGCTTGTTTGTTTGATATTTCTTATGCACGGTTTTTTTTTTTTTAAATTCACTTTTAGGGGCGCCTGGGTGGCTCAGCCACTTGAGCAACTGACTTTGACTCAGGTCATGATCTCAGTGTTCGTGGGTTCGAGCTCCATGTCGGGCTCTGTGCTGACAGCTCGGAGCCTGGAGCCTGCTTCGGATTCTGTGTCTCCCTTTCTCTCTGCCCCTCCCCTGCTCACGCTCTGTCTCTCTCAAAAATAAATAAGCATTAAAAAATGTTAAAAGTTCATTTATAAGTAATTCATAGTTGATTTTTTTCTTCCTGATCTTCAGTTTGAATAGGTTTGACGGCTTGTCCTTGAGCCCTGTGGTTTTCTCCGGCTGTGCCCGCCCTACTGCTGAGCGCGTCCAGTTTCCTCTTCACTATAGATGCTGTGCTTTTAATTTTGTCACTTTAAAAAGTTTTCTTTACTCTGCTTAAGTCTGCTATTCTCTCATTCATTTTGCTTCTCTCTCACATATTTATAATGGCGATTTTCACGTCCTTCTTTGTAATGCAGACATGCGGGTGGTCCGCAGGCCTGTTACTATGACGTTTCTTCTTGAGATTCTGTGTCATAATTTCTTGCTTCTTAGACAGACTGTATGCAAGAACAGAGAGACCGAAGCAGAAGATGCCTGCCCTGTCCCTAGCATGGGCTTGCTGGACTCTGCGCTGGGCAGCTAGGCCGAGGAGCTCATCGCCGATACCATCAGGAAGTGAGCTGGGCTGGGCCTGCCGCACAGGAGTGCCAGTCCGTGGTTGGTTTTAGACGCTTGAGGGTTGGAACGGGCCTCCCCCTCCAGGTGGCTCGTCTCGTGAAAGTACGGAATCTCTCTTTGCTTTCCAGACCAGCCCCTGGCGTCCCCTGACTTAAAAGTCCCGTGGAGGGGAAGTGGTGGCTGCTGAGCACTTGCCGCGATCTGCGACCCCCGATGCCGGCCCATCACGCTTGCTCGCATGATCATGAGAAAGCTTCGTGAGCTCTCGCCAGCTCCTCGAAGCGCGCTGCCCACAGGGGATTCGCCCCCGGGATGACAGCAGCCTCAGCGTTTCTCACCCGGAAGGGCTCACCTGTACTTCTGGGCATGCGCGGCAGTCCGATGGGTTACACGATAAGGTTTTGCAGGTTCCCTGGTTCCACGGTGTCCAGTGGGAGCGGTGGCGATCTGTGACGGTCTGGATCCTAACCGAATGGAGCTCTTCAGTTTAAATGTGTCATTTCATTGTCTTACAGCTGACGTCATTGTTGAGACGTCTGGTGCCAATCGGATTATTGTTCCCTTGAAGGTTCTTGTTCTTTTTTTCTCTAGATACCTTAGGAATTTTTTTCTGTTTGTGTCTGATATTCTTAAGTTTTGCTGTGATGTGCTGACGCTCCTCTTTTCTCCCGTTTGATGTTCCGGCCTCCAGGCCGTGGGGCTCGCCCGCCGCTCTGGGAACTGAGCTCCACAGGTGCTCAACATTGGGAACTGAGCTCCACAGGTGCTCAACATTGGGAACTGAGCTCCACAGGTGCTCAACATTGCCTCGTATTTTTGTTTTCCTCTCATCTTGCACTCCGTTGCCTCAGTGTGGGCATATCTGCTCCTACCCTCCACGGCGCCTGCATTTTCTCTCTGCTGCACACGCACCTCCCTGCTTCTCTGGGGGAGAATTCCTCCACGGGTCTTTCAACTCATTCACCTCATCAGTATCCATTTGTAGATTGTGACTGTTATTTCAACTATTAGAGGTTTTCTGTCCTCTTTTTCCCACTTTCTTTTGTTAAAAATGATTTATTGACCCTGCTTTTTGACGACCAGGGCCATACTCCCCTCTCTACCTCTGTTGCGTTTATTTCTGTGCTTGTCCACCTTCTTTCTTTTGCTCCCAAATATTTGTTGTCTGGAGACGATGGCTATTTTCGCTGGAGAGGGGTGGTCTCCCAGACAGTAACCACCAGCGCTCTGTGCTTGGAAGGAGAGGAGGACAGCAGACATGTGGGGCTAGGTAGCCCCATCTGTCCTCCAGAAATCCTCACCCGTGTCGGGTCGCAGGGCACGGGCTTTGCAAGGCGCTGGCAGAGAGCGGCACTGCGCGCCCCCTCATCTCTGGGTGCTGTCATGGTCCCTGAGTTACTTCGTTTAAAACTCCTTGCTTTGTGAAGATGTTAACATCACACAGATTTTCTGATGGACGGAGTTAGGGACGCAGTGGAATATGGAATATGTATGCAGTGGTGTTAGCGAGCCTAACGCCTGTCTGCAGGGGCGTCGGGTGGAGGGGGCTGCCCCTAGCCCATGCACCTGGCGCACTGTGAGAGGCTGGAGGGGACGCTGTCTGGAGCAGCCCTCCTCCAACAGCTGTGGACGTCCAGGGCGCCTTGTTCAAAGGAGGGTCTGCTTTTGGGGGAGGCTGGGGCTGGGGGCCAGGAGACAGGCCCTGAATCCCAACCGGCCCCTGGAGGACTGTGCTCTGGGGCCATCTCCTGGCCTGAGCTGCTTCATCTGCACAGTAGGCATTTGGGTTGGACGCCTCGCTCTGAGGACAGGGAGGCCTTTAGTGAAGTATCACTATCTTCGCCACAGGGTTGTGACCTCACTTTGCGGGGAGGAGAGGGAGGGCCGGGGTCAGAACTGTGGCCCCTGCGCTCCTCCGGGTGGCCCCAGTGAGGAGGGTGCGGACCTCGCTGGCTCCGCCCGCCTGCCCCCCCCCCCCCCCGCCCCAGAGGGCCCGTGGATCACCGTGGCACTGTGGAGGTTCGCTCCAGACGCCCTGTGGCTGGCAGACTCGGACGTGGCTGGGGGATCTCAGGCTGTAGCCGTGGTCACACTTGTACAGGGCCACCGAGCCCAGCCGAGTGCCTTTGAAACGCAGTGTGGCGTGCTTCACCTCCGCCGGGGGGCCACAGTCCACCTCTGTAAGGACACAGCGGCCCTGTCCTGCACTGAGATGCATCTGCCTGGGATCCTTCTCCCCTCTGCTCTGCGCTCTGCCCGCTGGGCCGCAGGGCCTGGGACCCTTCTCCCCTCCGCTCTGCGCTCTGCCCGCTGGGCCGCAGGGCCTGGGACCCTTCTCCCCTCCGCTCTGCGCTCTGCCCGCTGGGCCGCAGGGCCTGGGACCCTTCTCCCTGTACAGCCCTTCCAGGTGGAAGCGCCTTGACTTCCAGGACTGGCTGCCCATCGGATCTTCCTTTCCCCTCCCCTCCTCTGGCCCCATTCTGCTCTTTTGGGATTACAAAGAGATCCCATGCCCTCCACCCCAGCCCCCAGCCCTCTCACCCGCCTGGCACCGGCGTCCCATGTACCCTGCTTGGCAGCGGCAGGAGAAATCTGTGCCCAGGTCCTCACAGGTACCCCCATTCATGCAGGGGCTCCGGAAGCAGGGGGAGGGGGCTGCAAGGACACAAGAAGTCACCATCACTGGGACCTCCCTGACGACCTCTGGGCTCCATGGGAGCTCTGCCTCCCGCTCCTCCAGAGTGGGGCCACCCCTGCCTGCTGGGAGGACATGCTGTCCCAGGTACCCTGGCCCGCTGGCCTCTGCCTCCTTACCTATCTCGCAGTGCCGCCCGGAGAAGCCTGGGGGACAGTCACACTTGTATTTGCCGATGTAGTGGAAGCAGGTGCCGCCGTTGTGACAGGGGCCCGAAGCACATGAGTCTGGCTTCCCTGGAAACAGAGGGCCCCCATCAGAGTCAGGTGTTGAGTGTCCTGCCCCCACCACCCAGTGCCCTTCCCCTGATCCTCCCACATCCCAGAGCTGTGGGCCTTGGCTCCCCCCACCCTGTCCAGGCTGGTTCCGGCTGGCAGGGGGCGCACCGATCTCGCAGTGCCTCCCGGTGAAGCGGTAGGGGCAGCTGCAGTGGTACTCGCTGCCCGCCTCCTTGCACGTGCCCCCATTCCGGCAGGGCCCCGAGCTGCACAGGCGTGGCTGGGCTGTGCGGGAGGAGAGGGAGGGAGAGAGAGAGAGAGAGGCACAGAAGCGGGTGAACAAGGGCCAGCCTCCCAGCCCTGCAGCACCTGTGATCCTCTGCTCACATCTTCTGTGGGCCCAGAAGGCCCAGGCCCTTGGGGGCCCTCTGCCCACCCATCCTCTCTTTCTGCTCAGCCTCTGGGGACCACTGGGCCCTTCCTGGTGGAGACCTGGCCCCACAGTGCAACAGACACTGCAGCCCTCCTTCCTGCCAGCAGGGAGCCTGGCAGCAGCCGATAGAACACTGGAATCCACAGCAGTCCATTTTTTAAAAAAATTCTTTTTAATTTAAATTTTAGTTAATATACAGTGCGATATTGTTTTCATGAGTAGAATTCGGTGATTCATCCCTTACATACCACATCCAGGGCTCATCCCAACAAGTGCCCTGCTAATGTCCAGCCCCATCTAGCCCACCCCACCCTCCTCCCCCGTCACCCTCACTTTGTTCTCTGTCGCTAAGAGTCTCTTATGTTGACTCTCAAATACAGAGAACAAACAGGGTGGATGGGGAGGTGGGGGAGAGGGGAAAATGAGGGATGGGCACTGGGGGTTGTATGTAAGCGGTGAAACACCGGAATCGACCCCCCAAACCAAGAGCACACTGTAGACACTAAATGTTAGACAATTTGACAATAAATTATATTATAAAAAAAGAGTCTCATGGTTTATTTCCCTCTTTTCTTTTCCCCCCACTTTCCCTATGTTCATCTGTTTTCTTTCTTAAATTGCACATAGGAGTGAAAGCATAGGATATTTGTCTTTCTCGGACTGACTGACTTTGTTGAGTGTAATAGCCTCTAGCTCCTTCCACATTGTTGCAAATGGCAGGATTTCGTTCCCTTCGATGGCCGGGTATTCAGTGTATGCGTATGCCATCTTCTTCATCCATTTGTCAGTCGGGGGACGTTTGCACTCTTTCCGTAGTTTGGCTGTTGTTGATAATGCTGCTATAAAACACCGGGGTGCGTGTGCCCCTTCGAATCTGTATTTGTGTGTCCTTTGGGTAAACACCTAATGGTATGGTTGCTAGATTGTAGGGCAGTTCCGGTTTTAGGTTTTTGAGGCGCCTCCACACTGTTCTCGGGAGCGGCTGCTCCCGTGTGTGTCCCCGCCACCTGTGTAGGAGGCTTTCGCCGCGTCCTCACAGCACCTGTTGTTGTCTGAGTTGTTGGTTTCAGCCTCTCTGACAGGCGCGGGGTGGTGTCTCAGCGTGGTTTTTGTTTGTATCTCCCTGACAACGAGTGATGGTGGGCATCGTTTCGTGTGTCTGTTGGCATGCGGATGTCTTCTTTGGGAAAGTGTCTGTTCATGTCTTCTGCGCATTTCTTATTAAACGAGTTGTCTTTTGGGTGTTGAGTTTGAAGTTCTTTATAGATTTTGGATGTTAACCATTTATCAGATAAATGTCGTTTGCAAATATCTTCCCCTATTCCATAGGCTCCCTTTTAGTTTTGTTAACTGTTTCCTTTGCTGCACAGAAGTTTTTTTTTTTATCTTGATGAAGTCCCAATAGTTCATGTTTGCTTTTGTTTCCCTTGCCTCTGGTGATGTGTCTAGTAAGAAGTTGCTCTGGCCAAGGTCAAAGAAGTTGCTTCCCGTGTTCTCCTGTAGGATTTTGATGGTTTCCTATCTCACATTTAGGTCTTTCATCCATTTAGAGTTTATTTTTGTGCATGGTGTAAGAAAGTAGTCCAGGTTCATTCTTCTGCGTGTCGCTGTCCAGTCCTCCCGGCACCATTTGTTGAAGAGACCGTCTTTTTTCCATTGGATGTTCTTTCCTGCTTTGTTGAAGATGAGTTGACCATATAGTTGTGGATCTGTTTCTGAGTTTCCTATTCTGTTCCATTGACCTATGTGTCTGTTTTTATGCCAGTACCATACTGTCTTGATGACTACAGCTTTGCAGTACAGCAATTGTAATGCTTCCAGTTTTGTTTTTATTTTTCAGAATTGCTTCACCTATTCAGCTCTTTGGGTTCCATACAAATTTTAGGACTGTTTGTTCCAGCTCTGTAAAAAGTGCTGATGGTATTTTGACAGGGATTGCATTAAATGTGTAGATTGCTTTTGGTAGTATAGACATTTTAACAATGTTTGTTCTTCTAATCCGTAAGCACGGAATACTTTTCCATTTCTTTGTGTCCTCTTCATTTCTTTCATAAGTGTCCTATAGTTTTCAGGGACAGATCTTTTACGTTTTTGATTAGGTTTACTCCTATGTGTCTAATTGTTTTTGGTGCAATTGTAAATGGGATCAATTCCATGATTTCTTTTTCTGCTGCTTTGTTATTGGTGTATAGAAATGCAACCAATTTCTAGACATCAATTTTATATCCTGCAACTTTGCTGAATTCATGTATTAGGTCTAGCAGTTTTCGACAGAGTCTTTCTGATTTTCTGCGTAGAGTATCATGTCATCTGCAAATAGTGAAAGTTTGACTTCTTCCTTGCTGATTTGAATGCCTTTTATTTCTTTCTGTTGTCTGATTGCTGAGGCTAAGACTTCCAGGACTATGTTCAATAGTAATAGTAAATAGACAGGGACAACCCTGTCTTGTTCCTGAATGGTAGGGGAAAGCTCTCAGTTTTTCTCCACCGAAGATGATATTAGCCGTGGGTCTTTTGTATCTGGCCGTTATGGTTATGGTGTTGAGGTATGTTCCTTCTATCCCTACTTTGTTGAGTTTTTTTTTTTTTTATCAAGAATGGAGGCTATATTTTGTCAAGTGCTTTTTCTGCATCTTTTGATGGGATCATATGGTTCTTATCCTTTCTTTTATTAATGTGGTGTATCATGTTGATTGATTTGTAGATATTGAACCAACCCTGAAGCCCAGGAATAAATCCCACTTGATCATGGTGAATAATTCTTTTAATGTACTATCGAATTCAATTGTATCTTGTTGAGAAGTTTTGCATCCATGTTCATCAGGAATATTGGCCTATAATTCTTCTTTTTAGGAGTCTTTGTCTGGTTTTAGAATCAAGGTAATGCTGGCTTCATGGAATGAGTTTGGAGGCCCTCCTTCCATTTGTATTTTTTGGAACAGTTTGTGAAGAGTAGGTATTAACTCTTCTTTAAGTGTCTGTTAGTAGGGCAGCTGGGTGGCTCAGCTGGTTAAGCGTCTGACTTTGGCCTTTGGCTCTTGTCATGATCTCGTGGTTTGTGGGTTCGAGTCCTGCATCTGGCTCTGTGCTGACAGCTCATAGCCTAGAGCTTGTTTTAGATTCTGTGTCTCCTTCTCTCTCTCAAAAATAAATAAACATTAAAATAATTTAAATGTCTGGTAAGATTCCCTGGGAAGCCATCTAGCCTAGGACTTTTGTTTGTTTGGAGATTTTTGATTACAGATTCAATTTCTTTTCTGGTTATGGATCTATTCAGTTATTCTATTTCTTACTGTTTGAGTTTTGGTAGTTCATGAGTTTCTAGGAATTTGTCCATTTCTTCCAGATTGTCCAGTTTGTTGGCATATAATTTTTCATAGTACTGTCTCATAACTGTTTGTATTTCTGTGGTGTTAGTTGTCAACTCTCCCCTTTGATTCATGATTTTATCTATTTGGGTCCAGTCTGGATAGCGGTTTATTAATTTTGTTTATTCTTTCAGAGAACCAGCTCTTGGTTTCATTGATCTATTCTACTATTTTGTTTGTTTGTTTGTATATTTACCTCTGCTCTAATCTTTATTATTTCCCTTCTTCTGCCGGCTTTGGGCTTTATTTGCTGTTCCTTTTCTAGCTCTTTTAGGTGTAAGTTTTGGTTGTATATTTGGGACCTTTCTCACTTCTTGAGCTAGGCCTTTATCACAGCAGTCCGTTTTGGTTTTTGTTTTCTGTGTCTATACTGGCACGGGTGCATGTTCTCTGGATCCTAAGAGCCTCCCAGGACCCCGAGGGGCTCGTGTGCCCATGCCTGTGCTTGAGGCATCCACATATTTCCAGATGTGAATCGAGTGGCATGGCGGTCCCTGCACCCTGAGGAATGGCACCTTCACAGGCCCTGGGAGGAGTTCGAGTCTCAGCTTCCTTGACGTTCTCAGGAGCAATGTGTGGCAGGAAGGGGGCCTGCCCACCACACTCAGCCCTTCTCTCCCCACCACCCGACACCCCTCACGGCTTCACAGGCTGCATGCCCAGGTTCCAGCCACCCCAACCCTGAGAGCAGCCACCCCGCGTCCCTACTTTGAGGTGATTTTGTCCAAGGCACAGGACCTCAGCTGTACATGCAGAGGACTGGGGCTTCTCTTTGCAAACTCCCTCCTCCCCCTGCAGGGGTGGCTGAAGTTGTGGGGGTTCCCTGGGTTAAAGTGGCAGGACCCTGCCCTCTTGAGAGCAGAAGAGACTTTGAGATAAAGCCACTGAGACCTCTGTTCTCTGGACAAGTGTGGGCAGCAGGGGCTGCGTGCGGCCCAAGTGCTGGGCACTGGAAGAAAGGCCTGTGGCTGGCTGGCTCTGACCAAGCGGTGCCGCTGCGGAGTGCTGGGTGCTGGCGAGGACAGCGATGCCTACCACGTTCTTTTTTGTTTGTTTATTTTGAGAGACAGAGAGAATGAGCAGGAGAAAGGGGCAGAGAGGATCCCAAGCAGTCTCTGTGCTGCCAGCACAGAGCCCGACGTGGTCCTTGAACTCATGAACTGAGTGAGATCATGGCCTGAACCGAAATCAAGAGTCCCACACTCAACCTGCTGAGCCACCCGGATGCCCCACCCACCACGTTGTTCTGCAAGAACATAGCCGCTCTTAAGCGGCTAAATGTTGATGTTTTCCAAGTTCAATTAGATTTAATAAAGTCCTAATTAAATTAAAAAATCAAGGATTCTAAAATTCATTTGGAAAAATGCTGAGCAGGAAATGAGACCTGTTCCGAGGAAAACCAGGTAGTGGCCAGGAGACCACGGAGCAGAACTAACGAAATAAGCAACACTTGGGTGGGGAGGTGGTGCTGGCATGAAACACCAAGAGTGGGCGACCACTGAGAGCGGTGATGCAGGATGAGCAAGGCCTCTGTGTCTTGCCCTGCCCTCCCACCCCTCCCCTGCCCTCCCACCCCTCCTCTGCTCTCCCTGCCCTCCTGTCCCCTGCCCTCCCACCCCTCTCCTGCCCTCCCGTCCCCTGCCCTCCCACCCCTCCCCTGCCCTCCCCACCTCTCCCCTGCTCTCCCACCCCTCCCCTCCCCTCCCCACCTCTCCCCTGCCCTCCCACCCCTCCCCTCCCCTCCCCTCCCCACCTCTCCCCTGCTCTCCCACCCCTCCCCTGCCCTCCTATCCCTGCCCTCCCCACCTTTCTCGCAGTGCCTGCCATGGAACCCTTGGGGGCACTCGCAAGTGTAGGAGTCCTCATGGGCATCACAGGAGCCTCCGTTGAAGCAGGGGTCTGAGTCACAGGGTGACGGCAGTGCTAGGGGGACAGAGGGTGGTCACCTTGACTTCCCAGCTGGAACCGAGGCCACTTAAAATATACTCTTTGTGGGGTGGGGGTCTTGATTCTTTACACCAGGCTCTAAGGCCCTTCCCTGGTGTATTCTCAGTTTTTCCAGAATTCACCCTGTCTCTTGTATGAGCCAGGACGAGCTGCAGTATGTGGATGTGTCTGTGTGAGGACCACCACCGTCACGTGTAATTCTACATTACCTAAGTCATTACTTCTCTGTGCACCAACAGATACACAGTAATAAGTGTTTAATCACACATGCTGGATTAGGCCTGCGTGAAGGATTTTAATAGCCAAGCCAGGGGCTCAGGGAGGAGCTCACACGCATCCTGCGGTGACTTTGCAGCTGGGAGCTTCTGGCAGTGGAGGGGCTAGACGCCTGGCCGGGATTACAGAAGAGACACGGTGGGGGTGTGTGCACACGCAGGGCCTCTCGTGGGCCTGGAGGGAAGCCCTGGCCTCCGCCTGCTGCGCCCCCACATCCTCCTCCCAACACCCCCACCCGCGCCGGGAGCCCCGCCCCGAGCTCACAGTGGCTGACATTGTGGTCAGTGTGGCAGACGCAGAGGTAGCTCCCGCCGTACTCCATGCAGTAGCCCCCATCCGGGCACTGCGTGTTCATGTTGCAGGGCGTGGCTGTGACTTCTGCAGGGAAGGAAGAGGCCCATGTGTCTCCCTGGGGCCTTGGAGCCCTTGGGAAGGGGCAGGTGGCCAGTCCCCCCCACCCTGGGGTGGGAGTGGGGGATCACAGGCCGCCGGTTAAGGGTCTGGGTCTACGCTCTGGGCCCAGGCCCAAGCCACCACCTATAATCTGGGGGATTTTCAGGGGCAAGGCAGCAAGGGTGCCCCCGCCATAGCCCTGGCACTTACCGAATTCACAGAGGAGCCCAAAGAAGCCTGGGGGGCACTGGCAGAGGGTAGTGTTGGCCCCTAGGCATCGGCCACCATTGCGGCACCCACAGTGCTCAGGGGTCCCTGCCATAGACAGGGAGGAGCCTCTGATGTGGGCGTGCTGGAAGGCAGAGGCCTCTCCTGGGCTGACCCTCCCCTGCGCCTGACTCTCCCCTGACCCTGACCCTCCCCTACACCTGCCTCTCTCCTAAGCCTGACCCTCCCCTACGCCTGACCCTCCCCTGCTCCTGACCCTCCCCTGCGCCTGACCCTCCCCTGACCCTGAACCTCTCCTGCCCCGCCCCTCCCCTGCACCCGCCCCTCGCCTGCGCCTGACCTTCCTCTGCTCCTGACCCTCCCCTGTGCCTGACCCTCCCCTACACCTGCCTCTCTCCTAAGCCTGACCTTCCCCTGGGCCTCATCCTCCCCTGCGCCTGAACTTCCCTGTCCCTGCCCCTCTCCTGCCCCTGCCCCTCCCCCGTGCCTGACCTTCCCCTGTCCCTGCACCTCCCCTGCTCTTGATGCTCCCCTTTGCCTGACCCTCCCCTGCGCCTGACCCTCCCCTGCGCCTGACCCTCCCCTGCTCCTGACCCTCCCCTGCGCCTGACCCTCCCCTGCTCCTGACCCTCCCCTGCGCCTGACCCTCCCCTGCTCCTGACCCTCCCCTGAGCTGACCCTCCCCTGAGCTGACGCTTTCCTGCGCCTGACCCTCCCCTTTGCCTGACCCTCCCCTGCGCCTGACCCTCCCCTGCCCCTCCCCTGCCCCGGCCCCTCCCCGTTCCCATGAGTGCTGCTGTGTACACACACTCTCTCTCTCTCTCTCTCTCCCTCTCCCCCTCCCCTCACGAGTGTTTGCATGCACACTTATCTGCCTTCCTGCACACACTACCCACAGGAGAACCCTGCCCTGGACTGCAGCCCTGGCAGTGCTGGCCCAGACTCACGCTCCCTGCAGTCGAGGCCCGTGAAGCCCTGGGGACATTCGCAAACATAGCCCTCCTCTGCATCCACACAGGCGCCCCCGTTCTGGCAAGGGGCTGAGAGGCAGGGGTCGGGCACTGGGTGGCTTCCTGCAAAAAAGACAGAGGTCACCAGAGGCCACACAGCACGGCGGGGGTGGGGTGGGGGGGATGAGGCCCAGGCCCTCCAGTGCTCGGGTCTCAGTGCAAGTGGGATCTGAGTCTGAGGCCCACTTTCTAGAGACTGTTTTCTAGCTGCCTATCCTCCTCTGTGGGGAGCAGGAGGGGAATCACGAGTAACGGGGCCCCACGGTGTGCACCAAAGGGCCCAGCTAAGGCCAGAGGCTCCAAACAAATGTTTCTAAGCACGCATCTCTGTTAGTAACATGGTTGGGATTTTCCACATACAGTTTTTGTTGATTTCTAGTTTAACTACTGTAATCAGAGAACACAGTCCTTTCTAACTGACTGAACTTTATTTTTATATATTTTTTAAATTTTTATTTAAATTTTAGTTAGTCGACAAGCAGTGCAATATCTGTTTCAGGAGTAGAACCCAGTGATTCATCCTTTACATACAACACCCAGTGCTCATCTCAACAAGTGCCCTCCTTAGTGCCCATCCCCCATCTAGCCCATCCCCCACCCACCTCCGTCCATTAGCCCTCAGTTTGTTCTCTATTGCTAAGAGTCTCTTATGGTTTGTTTCCCTCTCTCCTCTTCTCCCTCTCCCTTCCCATACGTTCATGTGTTTTGTTTCTTAAATTCCAGATGAGTGGAATCACCTGGTATTTTTCGTTCTCTGATTGACTTACTTCACTTAACATAGTAGACTCCAGCTCCAGCCACGTCTTTGCAAATAGCAAGATTTCCTTCTTTTTGATGGCTGAGTAATATTCCAGTGTGTGTGTGTGTGTGTGTGTGTGTGTGTGTGTGTGTGTGTACACACACCACATCTTTATCCATTCATCAGTTGATGGACATTTGGGCTCTCTCCATAGCTTGGCTATTGTTGATAATGTTGGTATAAACATTGGGGTACATGGGGTACATGTGCCCCTTGGAATCAGCATTTTTGTGTCCTTTGGGCAAATACCTAGTAGTGCAATTGCTGGATTGTAGGGTGAGCTTTGTTTTGTGTCCTCCAGGATGGTCCATGAGCACTTGGAAAGGACGCGAGTGTTTGTAAATGTCACGTAGGTCACATGGGCTGGCGGTGCTCTTCACGTCTTCGAGGTTCATACTGATGTCTGTGAATCACTGAGAGTGGCGTGTTGGAGCCACCGCTGTGGTTATTCATCCGTTTCTCCTTGCTCTCCCTTCCTGTATCCTGATGCATGTTCATAGGTGCAAGTACATTACAGGTGTTCTGCCTTTTTGATGACTTGACACCTTTGGCATAAAAGACCCGTCTGTTCGCAGCAGAATTCCTTATTTTAGAGTTTAATTTTTTGATATGAATATACCTGCCCCGACTTCTCTTGATCAGTGTTTGCCAGCCTGTTCCTTTTCATTGTTTAGATGTTTGATTTCTTCACGTGGTTCAGGATTTATCTTTTAAGTAACGTATGGCACGATTGACTTTTGCTCGGTGCACGCTTCTCTGACTTTTAAACACATATAGATCTGTGTTGCCCCCACCACAATCAGGACACTAAACACTTCGTCATCCCAAATACTTCCTTGTTGTATCTTTTCAGGGTCACAGACTCCTTCCCTTCCTGAGCCCCTGGAAACTACTGATCTGTTCATCACTACAGTTTTGTCTGTTTAAGAATGAGAGAAGCAGAAGATTATGTATATAAACGGCATGTGATCTTTTGAGACTGGCTTTTTTCACTCAGTGTAAGGCCTCCGAGATCTGTCTCAGTTATATCATTAGCAATCATGTATTCCATGAACAGGGAAGGACATTTGGGTTCCTGGGTTTTAGTGATTATAAATAGACACACTATAAACATTTGTGTATTTTGTGTGAACATAAGTCATTATTTCCTTAGGGTTAATAGCTAGGAATGGGATTGCTGCATCATATTATAAGTGCATGTTTAACTTTATGAAAAAATGCCAGGCTGCTTCCACAGTGGCTAAACCATTTGGCATCACCACCCAACATGTGTGAAAGTTCTTATACTTCTGTGTCCTCACCATCAGCACTTTTTCTTGTAGCCATTCTGATAGCTTTGTGGTGGTATCTCATCACGTTTCACCAATGGCTAATGATAATGAGAAGTAACCACGTTTGTTCATATGCTTCCTTGCCTTCTGGGAAACCTTTATGGTTAAATGTCTGTTCAGGTCTTTTGCCCATTTTGTGATCAGTCGGCTGTTTTCTCACAGTTGAGCATGGAGAGTTCTTTATGTGTTCCAGACACCAGCCCTTTGTCAGACAGGACTTCTTGAAGCACGCAGCTTGTCTCTTCATTCTCTGGATCATGTCTTTCACAGAGCAGTGTGTTTCATTCTGATGAGGGCCACTGTTTCTGTCTTTCTTTGCTGGGGTGTGCTTTTGCTGTCTTATGTAAGAACTCTTCATCTAACCCCAGGTCGCAGAGGTTTTCCTCCTATGTTTTCTTCTAGGAATGTTATGGTTTTATGTTTTCCATTCAGGTCTATGATTCATTCTGACCTAATCTTGTATAATGTGTGAGGTTGAGCTGAAATTCATTTTTCTGCATACAAATGCCTAATTGTTCCAATATCATGTGTTGAAAAGATAATCCTTTCTCCACCAAATTACTTTCACACCTTTTAAAAAAACTTGGCCATATTTGTGTAGGTCTTCTTCTGGATCCTGTCTTCCATTCCACGGATGTATGTGTCAGTCCCTCTGCCAATACCACAGGGTCTTGATCATGTAGCCTTATAGTTAAGTCTTAACACGAGGTAGTGTGATTCCTCAAAATTTATCCTTTTCCAAAATTGTTTTGACTATCTTAATTCCTTTGTATTTTCATATAAATTTTAGGACCAGCTTGTGCATAGCTACAAAACTCTGCTGAGACTTTGGTTGGAATTGTGTAAATCTATAGGTCACCTTGGGGAGGACTGACATACTTACTATGTTGAGTCTCCCAATCCATGAACATGGGATGTCCCTCCATTTCCTTAGATCTTCAGTTTCTCTCACCAGAATTTTGTGGTGTTCAGTGTACAAGTCTTATACATGTTTGTCAGATTTATACCTAAGTCTTTCAATTTGGGGGAAGCTATTATAAATAGTTTTGTTTTTAATATTATCAATCAGATTGCCCCACTTAGGGAGCTCAGGAGTTCAGAAATGATTCTGGGGTTGCTGTCCCCAGATCCCCCTCTCTGCAACCTCCCCCATAGTTTCCAGTGCTCTGGCACTACCCATTAGTTCTCTGGCAAGAAAGCTGTGTCTTTTTATTGCCCCCACTCTGCTACTTCCATCCTGTGAGTGCACTCTCAAGTTTGGGCCAAGTGGTGGGTGGACAGAGAAAAAGAAAGACTATGGAAGTTGCCCATCCTTGTGGAGCCATAGGACCTCCAGATGGAGAGGAAGTTTCCTTCTGTCAGTTTGGGCCCCTAAGGGAACCCCCTCCATTGCTACTACTGGTGGTCCTGCTTCTTGTGCCCAACTAGTGGTCACTCTTGGAGCTCTTTCTGTTCTTCTGATGTTCACTTCTGGTCGGGGAGCTGCTTTGAGTCCAGGCAGGTGAGGCACCAGAGGGAAAAAAAATAGTAAGCTCACCACTGGTTCTGTGGTGCTTCGAAACTTGGTCCTCTTCCCCAATCTATCTGCTACTGTTTATTTTTCAGAGTACTCAGATAGCTACTCCACGCATTCTGTTCTGGATTTATGGCTGTCTTAATTGGGAGAAACAGGGTAGAGCATGCTTACTCCATCTTACCCCAAATCAGAAACCCATTCCACTACTTTCAAATTTTCTGCGTCTTTATATTTATAGTAGGTTTCTTGTAGACAGTATCTAGCTGAATCTTGCTTTTCAATTCAGTTTTACAATGTCTGCTTTTTAATTGGTATGTTTAATCACTTCACATGCTAACATAACTGTCAGTATGATTAAACTAGCATTTGCTGTTAGTTATCACTTGTTCCACGGATTCTTTACTCCTTTTTCCTTCTTTTCCTGACTTCTGGATTGACTATTTTTAGGATTCCATTTTATTTCCACCACTGGCTTATTTATTTATTTTTTTAAGTTTATTTATTTATTTTGAGGGGTGAGGGGCAGAGAGAGAAGAAGAGAGAGAGAATCCCAAGCAGGCTCTGCACAGGCAGAAATGTTAAAATTCTTTTAACTAAAGAAAAATGGTACCAGATGAAAAGCCGGGTCTACCCAAATGAATGCAGGGCTCTGCAAACAGTCACTATCTGGGTAAACGCACAGGTGCACCTCATTTTACTGGGCTTCACGGATGCTGCGTTCTTCACAGACTGAAGGTCTGTAGCGACCCTGGACCCAGCAGGTCCACCGGGGCCATTTGTCCAATTGCGTTTGTTCACCTTATGTCTCTGTGCCACATTTTAGTAATTTTGCAATATTTTAAAAATTTAAATTGTGATCTGTGATCAGTGATTATGATTCGCTAAAAGCTCGGATGACGGTTACCATTTTTTAGCAAAGTAGTTTTTTAAAGAGTATTTTTAGTGTTTATTTTTGAGAGAGAGAGAGACAGAGCATGAGCGGGGGGAGGGACAGAGAGAGAGGGAGACACAGAATCCGAAGTAGGCTCCAGGCTCTGAGCTGTCAGCACAGAGTCCGACGTGGGGCTCAAACCCACTGTGAGATCATGACCTGAGCTGAAGTTAGATGCTTAATCGACTGAGCCACTCAGGTGCCCCTAGCAAAGTAGTTTTTAATTAAGGTGTGTACATTTTGTTAGATGTGATGCTATTACATACTTACTAGACTGCAGTGTGGTGCTAGCATGGCTTTTATAGGCACAGGGAAACCAGAAAACCCATTTGACTCGCTTTATTGCCATATCCGCTTTATTACAGTGGTCTGGAGCCGAACCCACAATATCTCCAAGGTATAACTGTAAAATACTTTTCTTCTTACTTTTAATCTCTTTAAAGTTAATTTTAACACAAAAATAACAATATGTTTTGGGGTTTGTAACATTTATAGAAATCAAATGTATGACCTCAATTGCTGAAAGCAGAGTGTGCGAGTTTTTCCCGTGACGCACCAGATACTAGAGTTTTTGGCTTTCAGAGCCGTGTGGTCACAGAATTCAGCTCTGCCAGTGTAACGAGAAAGCAGCCAGCCATAGGCATGCATACGTGAATGGGCATGGCTGTGTTCCAACAAAACTTTATCTTTTAAAACGGGCGGCAGGCAGGGCGCCTGGGTGGCTCAGTTTAACGTCTGACTCTTGGTTTTGGCTCACGTCATGATCTTGTGGTTCGTGCCCTGTGTCGGGGCTGACAGCACAGAGCCTGCTTGGGATTCTCTCTCTCTTCCCCCATAACCCCCTCTCTCTGCTCCTCCCCTGCTCATGCTCTCTCTCTCTTTTAAAATAAGTAAATAAACTTTCAAAAACATTTCTTACAGATTATATACGCTGGTGCTGAATTTTGTTTTTGCTGTCTGACAAATCTCTACTTCACCTTAATGTCTAAGAGACAGTTTTTCTGTGTACACACTGCTAGGTGGACAGCCCGCTGTCTCGCGGCTGGCGTTGCTTCTGATGAGAAGTCTGTTACCATTCTTGTTTCTCTTTGTCCTGTGTCTGGTCTTTTTCCTCTGACTGCTCTTCAGATTTTCTGTTACTGGTTTTTAGCAATTTGATTATGATGTGCTTCGTCTGATTTTCTTTATGCTTTTCTTGGATATGTGGGTTTTAATTTTCATCAAATTTTTGGAAAATACTTGGTATTATTTCCTCATTCTTTTTCTGTGCCCCTCCAGACCCCTCTGTCCTTCTGGACGTTCTTTTCTTATATCTTCTACTTCTCACGGTGTCTTTCCCCTCCACAGTCTCGAGCACACGGAGCACGGTTACAGTAGGTGATTAAATGTGCACATCTGCTGATCTCATCGTCTCTCCCATCTGTTTCTATTGGCCTATTTATCTACTGGCTGTGGGTCGTATATTATTTTTTTCTAATTTTTTTATTAAAAATTTTTTTTAATGTTTATTTTTGAGAGAGAGAGAGACAGAGCGCAAGCAGGGGAGGGTCAGAGAGAGAGGGAGACACAGAATCTGGAGCAGGATCCAGGCTCTGAGCTGTCTGCACAGAGCCCGACGTGGGGCTGGAACCCAGGAAACATGAGATCATGACCTGAGCCGAGGTCGGTCACTTAACCGACTGAGCCTGTGGGTCATATATTCTGGATATTTAGTATGCCTGATAATTTTTGGTTGGGCGTTTTGTCGTCCTGGATTCTGTTATATTCCTTTAAAGAGTATAGGATTTGATTTTGGCATCTGGTTAAATTACTTGGGATTGGTTTGATCTTTTCAAACTTTCTTTTAATATTTGTTAGGACAGCTTGGATCAGCCTGTACCCTAGCTTCTGTTTATCCACACCAGCATGATGATACCCGCCGAGGGCCCCTGGGTCCTGGGCGTGAAGAGCTCTTTGCACCCTGGCTGTAGAGAAGCGGGTTATTCCGAGGCTTGCTGAGTTCCAAGGATTGTCCACTCACCACTTCCGGGGGTCCTTTCCCAGCATTGTGGATCTCACCCCACCTAGGCCGTGCTGAGCAGAGTCACGGGCTCCCCTCTGCACATCTCAGAGCTGCTTCTTGCACTCTCCCCCAACCTCCCTCTTAGTAACTCCGTCCTTTCTGGAATCCTCCCCACAACTGTAGCCACCAAACCAGAATCCCTGTCTCCATGACTCCGAGACTCAGAGGAACTGCTGGAGTCTGGATCCCCTTGCTGCAAGGGGTCTGGGGACTTCCTGCAGGCAGACTCAGGGACAGTCGGGGGCTGTACTGTCCCTCCTCCCAGGGGTACGAGTCCCAAGGTGTCTGTTGTCCAGTGGCCGAAAACAGTCATTTCGTGTATTTTGTCTGGTTTTCCAGTTGTTGACGGTGAGGAAAATTCCCAGAGCAGTCAGTCTTTCTTGGCCATAAGCGGAAGGATGGATACTATTTTTTAAAATTACCTCTACTCTTTGGCCAACTTGCTGTTGAAACTGATTAGATTGTCAAGGCTGGCATCTTGTAACGTGACTAATGAGCTTACCTGAGGGATGGTGTCGGTTCCGTCCTTTCTTATTGTTTGCTTATATTTGTATTATTCTTCCCATACAAAATGTGGTTTCTTTGCAAAATCTTTTGAAATCACTAATCTGTTTTCTGACAGGAGTTTCGTTAAATACACGAGTATTTAGATAATAATCTGGGCAAGGTGAGCTGTGACCCTTCACAGTGAGTTTAAGCAACCAGACAGGTAAGGTTGCTGCCCTTCCCTCCTCCTCTCTGCATGGTGGAGCCTCACCCTCTCTCGGGACGTGGCTGTCCTATGCGTGGCCATCTGACCAAAGACTGATGGAGGGCATAGCCTCCACCTACGTCTTACGGGTGAACTGTCATTTCCTTCTTAAATGGTTAGATTCAAAATAAACCCGACGAGCTCGTCTTGAGCACCCCCGGGGCCAGCTGCTCACGCCACGAACACTGCTATCGTTGCACGGTGGCTGAGCGAGACCTTTGGAGGTCAGGGCAACGTCAGACACTGAATCGTCCTGTAACATCCGGTTCATTGTTAAGCTTCTCTACCAGGTTATAATCGGCATGGAAAACAACGTGAAATAGAAGCTGGCAGAGCTCATCACATGCAGTAAAGATTAGTTTTCTTTCCAACTCCTGTGGCTCGTTCCCTTGCATGGCGAGCGGTCTGGAGTTGGAAAGAAGGATTATAAAGCCAAGAATCTCCTGAGCAGGAAGAGGGGCCTTAGAGGATGGCCGTCTTTCCCTGCACGTTATAGATGGAAACGGGGACTGGAGAGGACACGCAGCATGCTCAGCCCCACGCAGCACGTAGCAGAGTCATGGCAGCTCTGGGGACAGCTCTGGAGGTGGCCACCCCAGACCACAGTGCAGCCAGTCTAGAGGTGAGGGAGAGGGGCCAGGCGACCGCGCTAGACCGCCGTCACCGTGGGGACTGCGGGCGTGTGTCGTTACCTGTCTCACAGCGAGGTCCCGAGAACGGCTCTGAGCACAGGCAGGTGAAATTCCCCACGAGGTCCACGCACGAGCCTCCGTTCAGGCATGGATCGGAGGCACACTCGTCCACATCTGCGGGCGGCGGAGGCGGGAGCTCGGCTCGAGCCAGCCTTTGGCTTCCCGGCACCTGGGCCGGCCAGGTGGGAACCTCTCCCGTCCCCCCTGGCAGGCCACTCACCTGTCTCGCAGGCCGCCCCCGTGTAGCCGGCCTGGCACAGGCACACCGCCGAGCCGCTCTCCGCCTGGCACCGGCCGCCGTTCTCACACTCTCTGGTGTCACATGGAGACAGTGCTGCATGTACAGAGGGGCAGAAGGTGTTGGACCCCAGGCTGTCGTCGCCGGGGAATCCTGTCGAGCCCCACTCTGGAGGCTGCTCTGAAGGATGTGGGCTGTGGGGGGCCTGGCCCGGACGGTCCCCACCCATCGGCCCAGAGCTCATCCACGCCGGGTTTGTACCAGCAGACCCGGGGGGGAGGAGGAGGCTGTGCGTGTACTGGGTGGGGGCACAGGGCTGAGCAGGCCGGGTCCCACCCTCCCTGCCGTTCTAGTTGTCAGTTGCCAGCACGGCGTGGGATTCTGGAGCACTGGCTGGAGGGATTCCCCTGGGCCAGGCAGAGGGACGCAGCCTATGACAGAGCCTTGAAGGGGTGCAGTGGGCAGAGGTGCAGGCCCTTAGGTGAAGGGGCGAGGAGGGGAGGAGGCATCTCGTGCGGGGCTGGGTGCAGAGGCTCTCAACCCCCACGCGGTGGGGACGAGCTGAGGTGCAGCTTGTTCCTGGCCACCCGCTCCCGGCGTGTTGGCCTCTCAGACTCCCTGGCGGCTGCCGACCCAGAGGGTGGGGAGATACGTCTTCCCTCAGCTATGTCGTGTGTCCTGATGACAGTGCATTCCCAAAACAACTCAGGGTAGGCACCAAGTGGATCCTCCGAGCACATGGCCCTTCCTGGACTCGTGGGGGCCAGTGGGAGGAAGGAGGGGTGGTGTGGAGGGGCCTTGGTGGCTGACCTGTCTCCCAGACCCTGACTCCACCAGAGAGCAGGGCTGGGCACCTGTGGGGAGGGGAGGCCTGCCATCACGCTGCCGGGCACCCCTGCTCTCCTGTGCTCTGCTGGCCCAGGTGGGTCCTGAGACCAGCGAGCCTCGGGAGAACCTGGGACCTGTGGCTGTCCCGGGAGTGGCCGGGAGGAATCTGAGGCATGGGGCTACTGGCTCCAGCCCCAGGCCCTCTTGGGGCCTCACTGGGCCCAGACCTGTGTATACACAGGAGTCACAGCCTTTGAAACCTTCCTCGTGGCTATAAGTCTCCCTGAAAAGTGGTTCTTCTAGATTGAGACCTTCTCGCACGGTTGTTAGCTGTACACGCATGATCTAACAACGCGTCCCGTGTCTATGAATAGTGGTTGTGCGTCAGTACGTGTATTTAGGGGGTGGGGGTGTGGTCCAGTCCAGCGGGCACTAGGGCTCACGGTGCTTTGATTTTAAGGGGCTCTTTTTGTGGAGCTCCCCTAGCAGCTTCCCGCAGGGAGAAAGGGGGTGCCAGTGGGGGGCCCACCTTCCTTCACCAGGTAGGCAAAGGGCCAGGATGATGGGAGCCCAGACGGGTGCTGGAGGAAGGGCAGGTAGTGGCGTTTGGAAGGAGTGTGGCAGAGTGGGGTGCAGGTACAGTCTGGAGGCAGCAAGGGGGTCTCAAGAAGGACCCCATCCCATGCCCGTGAGACCTGGGGGCTGAAGAGAAACAGCTTCCCCTTCTGTTGGGAGCTGTTGGGGTTCTGGGGGTACAGAGAGGAAGAGAGTGGGGGTTGTACCCTTCTGCACCCCACAGCTGGCCCGTCTGATCTCAGGAGCCCCCACGCTCCCACTAAGCCGGTCCAGAGCCGAGCGGGAGGTGACGGTCGGTAGCACCTGGGGTGGCTTTCGTGCGGGCCCTGTGGCCAGGCTGGAACCGGGCCCTGGCCTGCTCCAGCGTGTCACCCGGGCCCAGCCCCGGGGCCCAGGAAGTGCCCCGGACTCTCCTCTCAGGTCTCCGCTCCTGCCCCACGGCCCCTCGGGGCTGCCCTCGTGCACCGCCAGGCCCTCCGAGGATGCTGACCCGGTGCTTCCACCGGGCTGGCCACGTGCCCCTGGCCGGGCAGGACCGCTCAGGGTGCTCTGCGGCCCCCGGGGCTCCTCTCACCTGTCTCGCAGGTGGGCCCCCCGAAGCCGGCCGGGCACTGGCAGCTGAAGCTGTTGATGCCGTGTGTGCAGGTCCCGCCGTTCTGACACGGATGCGAAGCACATTCGTTCACGTCTGAAAAACGGGGCCGGCAGTGGCCTCGGCGGAGGAAGCCAGGCTGGGGAGACTCGGACCTCCTCCCATCCTCATGCCGGGGCGGGGTCGGGGGGTCGGCTCAGACGGGGCACCGCCTACCTGACTCTCCATCAGGAAGCCACTGTGTGCACTCCCCATCGCCCACACTGTGGGGCCAGACACCCTTGACCTTGGGCCCTTGGGGCCACTGGCTGTGCTGCAGTGTAGACTCACCCAGGTGACACCGCCTCCCCGTGAAGCCTGAGAGGCAGGAGCAGCTGTAGGAGGGGTTGCCCGTGACACAGTCGTCAATGCATTTGCCACCGTTGAGGCAGGGACGCAGGGCCAGGCACACAGAGGCTGTGGACACAGGAGGGAGCCGAGCTGTCCCTTCCCTCCCCTGACCCAAAGGGCCCGTCTCTGAGGGATCACTGTGTGGTCTGCCAGCAGCCCAGCATCCACGACTCACTTCCCGGGTCTCCCCAGGGTGCCCAGGCTGTCCTGCCGACATTTAGACTCCTACGCGTGACTCCGGCTTCCCTTGGAGGCCGGGCTTCCCCAGAATCCTCTAAACCCACAGCATCTTCCTATCCCTTTAATGCGTCGACTCGTCTGAGGAACTAAGAGGACACAAGACCCGAGGGCGCCCAGCAGCACAGGAAGGCGTGCTGGCGCCAGTGAGCCTCATGGGAAGGACGTCTGCAGATGTGGACGAGGGGGGCCCCGTGGGAGCCAGAGGCGGTGGGCTGCGCCCTGGGCCTTTCTGAGGGGATGCAGTCTGGTCCCAGGGCCGCCGCTGGTAGGTACGGAAACCCGTGCCCGGTTGCCCTGGAGGCCCCCCCAGGTCTCCCCGCGTGAAACGAGGGGGCCACACTCAGGGCTGTTGAAGTCAGGGTTCCTCACATCATGGCCTCCCGGCCAGGGTGGGGTCCTCCAGCAGTCCCCGAGGCCCCCCTAACCCCATGCCTGGGCCCCGCAGATCGCGCAGCCCACAGAGCTCAGCTCAGGGGGCCGTACCCCTCTAGAGAAGTAAGGCGACTGAAATCTGGGATGAAGAAGCACAAATCGGCGGGTAACTAGAGTACCCCAGCTCTTGGAGCTCCTGTCACCAGGAGGGCCCCAGGAGGTCTGGTGTAGTATCAAGGAGAGCAAGCGGGGGACGCTCCCAGAAGGACCCTGTGGCCCAGAACACCGTCAGGGCTGAGGGTGTCTTTTGGACTGCCCCCGCCCCTCCTCGCCCATACCCCTCCGTTCACGGCCACACTGTCACTCAGTCGGCCGTGGTCCGGCTACCGTGCGGAGTGTGGTGGCTCTCTGCACAAGCCGTTTCTGGACCGGCCTTCGTCAGGAGCGAGACTTCCAAAGGTCGAGTCACTGCCTCTCACGTGGGAACCGACCCTCCCTTCCCAGCACAGCCCGTGTGTAGGGAGCCCAGACTGCCACACACAGGCTCCCTCTCCCGGGCCCGCAGCGTGGCCGCGGGGAGGCAAGGGGGCTGCTGCGGGCCTCTGCGCACACTGGGTTGGAAGGCCCAGCGATGCCTCTTGCATCTACTCCCCCAGAAGCCTGGGATCGTGGAGAGAAGCATGCCAGCGTGAGAAAGGGATCCCCCAGGGACTGGCCAGACCCTCTTCTGAGGATCCCATTTCTCAGGGTCACAGCCCACAGCCTTTGTGGGGCATCATGGGCCCGGCCACACCTAGACCCACACCTGCTCTCAGCCCTGCACCCACGCTTACGTCCACGCTTGCTCACGGCAGCCCAACCGCAGCCACACCTGGATCCCCACAACCTAAGCCCCTGGCTCCTGGCAGAGACAAGCAACAGGCGTCTCTGCCGTCAGAGACAGAGTGGAGTCCACACCCCCTGAACCAGCACCGCCCAGAGCCCAGGCAGGCAGAGAAGGCCGTGGGGCTTGGCCTAGCCCGGCCTGGGGCTGCAGCAGGGCTCGTGCTCGTGGGGACCCCGCTTGCCACTTTCGGTGGGGGGGCAAAATTATTGGCTCCCGGACTCCCTCGCCCATGAGTTCCCCAGCCCCTAAGCTCAGACTCCGGCTGGGGCCTATTTGGGGCTCCGTGAGTAGGTGGGCTCGGCTTCCCCAGGGTATCTCTCACCAGGGCACCATCCCCAGGCTTTGCGGGGCACACACCTGCCCTCCCGGGCCCTGGCCCTGCCCCTGCCAAGTGCGCGCCCGCTGCCCTGGGAGGTCCAGAGGGGATCCACCCTCACTGGTTCGCTCGTAGAGACTGGTGTTCGGAGAAGCGGGGAGAGGATCTTCCCAGTGGCCTTGGTCTCCTTGTGGGTGGGGGGTGAGTCCACAAGGGCAGTCCCCACGCGGCGTCACTGTGGCCTCAGTCTCTGCAGGGCCTGTGATCAGTGCTCGTGGGGTGGCCAGAGCATTTGATACACCCTCTCCACTGACAAGCATGTTTCAGCAGAGTCTGCGCCTCCGCCAGCGCCACACGGGGGAGGGGCCAGGACAAATCCTTCCTCGGCCAGTCCCGACTGTCCCTACCTTCCGGTCAGGCAGATACGGCCCGGGCGGGGGATGGGGGGTGTGAACAACAGGCACCAAATCCCACCAAGCGGCAAGTCCTTGGGCGCTGCGTAAATGGAGGAAGTGGGCGCCTGCCTTCCAGGTGGCCCCGGGGAGACCGGAGCGGTGCCCATCCTGGGCCCAGGACCCAGGCCGGGAGAGAGTGAGGGGAGAGCGCCCGCTCCTGGCCCCAGGAATGGCGACCCAGCTCCTCCGCTTTGAGCTGCAAACCATGGTCTCGGACACATCCGCGCCCCTCCCCGCCCGGACCCGCCGACCCCTGCAGCTCCCAGAGCAGAGATAGGAAAACCTCCCCAGGAAAAGCCGGGCTCACGGGGCCAGCCGGTACTAGCCCAGGTTCCTGGCTGGGGGAAGGGTGGGCGAGGCCATGCTCGGTCCCCAAGTCTGGCTCCTCCTCAAGCACCCACTTCTTCCAGCCTCGTCCTCCCTGCCCCCTCTCCCATCCTCCCCTTCATCTGTTCCATCAAGCATCCCGCCCCTTTCTCCCTGCCCCACCCCCCATAGTGTCATCCCTCCCCCAACTCCCTGGCCCACCCCAACCCCCACAGCCCTGAGCCCTGGCCCCATCCTCTTACTTGTATGGCCGCAGCCCCCCACGCGCACCTGGGCATCGTCGATTCTGAACGCCCAGCGCCCGGGCACGCCCACGTTGGTGGTGGTCTCCACCTCGGCCATGTCCACCGTGCGCGAGCCGGGGATGCTGAAGTAGCGGCGCCCGTCGCCCGCATTGAAGCCAGCCTGGGGGGGCGCGTGGAGAGTGGGGAGGAAGGCGTGGGTTGGGTCTCCAGGTCTCCCTAAAGTTCCTGAGACCCACCTAAGACACCCCTCCACCCCCCGCCGTGGCCAGGGCCGAGGAGAGCATGTGGAGGACAGCCTTGTAACCCTGTAGCTTCATAGGCTTAGTGGTACCCGTAGCACCCCCACGTTGTCCTTGTCCCCATCAGCAACCTCCCAGCCATGTCCTGACCCCAGTCAAACGTGCCTCCAGCCACCGACCTTGGGTGCTGGCATATCCCACCCCCCCACACACCTACGGGTTCACGCCCTGGCCTCTGGGCTCCCATAGGGACCAGGGACCAGGGGTAACTGTGAGCTCAGAAGAAAGTAGGTGGCCTGGGGGGAGGGGGGACATTCAAACAGTGCAGGAGCACAGACTGGCCTTGGGGACTCGCACCTGACCACTCCCTCCACACTTAGGATTTCTTGCTGGCCACAGTTCTGTGGGCCATGGGCCAGCATCTAGGACAGTTAGTGCACAGAGAACCAAGGGCCCTTCTGCGTCAGCCATGGCTGGCCCTGGAGGCCGGGCAGTGTGGGTCAGGACAAAAGTGCCTTTGGCCTGAGGATGTTTCCCTGAGTCTGGGCTGGGATTGTCCTCAGGAGGCCTCACACTGGCCTCTTCACGGTACTGGGCGCATGTAGGGAGGGTCTGCCTGCTTCGTCAGCTCGTGACAGGCGTGGTGGTGGGGAGCTGGGCTCCTACCTGGGCCGCGATGCCCCCCAGGCCAGCGGCGTCACCCCCGCTGCTGGCGTGCGTGCCTGTGGTCCACGCGATGGACTCGTAGTTGAAGACGGTGAAGGAGAGCTTGCCATCAGTGATGAGCACAGTCTGGAACGTGTTGACCTGCCGGGGAGGGAGGTCTGAACAGGGCTCTGCACCCCCAGGTCCACGCTGCAGGGCCCTGCCCCCTCCAGCGTCCCTTCACGCATTCTCACCATCCACTGACCCCTCGTCTGTGCTCCCAACCACGTGGTCAGCCATCTGCCATCAGGCCCACAGCCTCGTCCCCATTCTCCACCGTGTCCCCGGTGTCTGAGGCCCCGGCGACGGGGCAGACCCCCCAATATCTGTCGCCTGGTGAATGAGACACACTGGTGGGTCAGGACACTGTGGCCTGTGGTGGTGGGGGCGCGAGGGCGAGTGCCGACCGGGCCAGGTGCAGAGTGCTGCCTTGTGGGAAACAAAAACCGTAAGGGTGGGGGGATGAAGAAAGGAGACGAGGAAAAGTGGTCTTAGTAATTTTTGTTTTGCGTGGACTTCTCTTCCAGGAGACGATGACTGAGTGGCAAATACAGGAGATGTGATTTCTGATTGGGCAAAGGGAGGGGCTGCTTAAGAAGCAGTCCTGGCACCAACAGGAAACTCTCTGAGAAAGAGCAAAATTAGAGCTTGTCACTCCGAAAATGAACCCCATGTCGAGTAAGGTTACGAATGGGACCATCAGAGCCCCAGAGTAGAATACGGGCGAGTCCACAGAGCCACGCTGGGCACGGACGTCAGGCATGACGACTGTCAGCTGCGAAAGCCGAACGGGAGAGTCGTGTGTTCGACTAGAGGAACGTCTGCGTGCAGAAGTGCCGTAAGATCAAGCTGAATAGCGAACAGCAAAGTGAAAAACGTTTGCGTAACAGGCGGCAGTCGAAACCGTCGGTCTCTTTAATTTGAGCACGACTTCTACGGGTCACTAAGAAAAAGACGAAAAAAGGGACAGAAAACCGGCAAGGCTGATGCGAGCAGACGCTCGCCGGTCCTGCTGAACTGGTTGGCCGGCACTGGACACCCAAGGCGTGGAAGGTAAAAGAAAAAGGACTTCCCCGGTGGCCATGATACTGGCGAGGGAGCAGAGTCAGGGCGGCGGCGCTGCCGCGCGGGGCTTATCTGCACATTTGGGGCCACAAGTTTGAGGAGCGAGTCACAGCTCTGCGGGCAGCAGCCTCCCTGCTGGGGACTCGTGTCGGGAGTCGGTCCCCGGTCTGGCGGGGCCGTGCAGTGCCCACCTCGGGGCACGGGTGCCGCCCAGTCCGGCGGGGCATCGTAGGGCCCATCTTCTTATGTACACATGAGCGGAGGGAGACTCAGTGCTCCCCGGTGCTCCCCTTCAGGAAGGCCGACCACGTGCTCATGCTCCGAGGACGGCCAGCGCACGGTGGCCGGGAAGGTGGGAAAGCTGAGGGCGGACGGAGGGCAAGACTCAGGTCAGCAAGGCCAGCGGTGGGGCTTCTCGGGCTGCCGAGGTCCGGCGTGGGAGGAGAGCGAGGCTAGGCGTGGAGCCGAGCCGGCGCTTCCTGTCACTCGGCCGGTTCCGGGCGGAGGGCTTTGCAGGCCCCCAGCTTCCAGCCCTGCTTCCAGCCCAAACTCAGGACTCTGAGCCCTTATGAGAACCTTGTGCCGCCCAGACGACGGTTTTATAGCCCACACCCCCGGGCCTGGAAACTGGAGGACAGGAAGGGTTCCCCTGTTAACGCAGGAGGGGCTCAGGCCCCCCCTTCCCTCCCAGGTATGAAGGGAATAGAGCGCAGAGGCGACCTCGCGGTTCCTGCGGTGACGTGTAGGAACCTGTCACTTCCCCGACGCTGCTGAGCGAACACAACCACAAAACAGAATGTTCTCCGTGGCTCTATTTCTTCTTTCGAGTGTGTGTCAGTATACAATAGGAAGTGTTGAATGGGGGCGATCTCTTGGTGGTGGAATTACTGATTCTTTGTTCCTAATATTTTGTTACAAAGATGTTTTTCTTACAAATTCGTGATAAGAAAAAACAAATATAACTTACAAAATATTAGCGGGCTCTGCACGAATAAAGTTCACCAGCGTAAACGCTCATTTGTAGTGATGTTTCCAGAAAAAGCCCCTCTTTCCCTGGCCGCTGTCACCCTCCTTTTAAGAAATCCAGCAGCGGGCACCTCGGTCGCTCAGTGTGCCCAGCTAACGCGCTCCAGGCCGTGCTCTGTTTCACCCGGCTGCTGGAGAACTCAGGGTTCGCGAGCGACTCGCACGCCCCTGCCCTGCAGCACCCCCCCCCCCCGCCGCACCGTGCTCCTGAGCTACCGCTGCGGGGGACCCCGGCACCGCCACGCCCTGAGTGGAGACCTCTGTGCGGACGCACCTGTCCCTCAGGGCTCCTCCGAGCCGTCCCGTCCCTTGAGCTCCGGAGCCCCTGTGGCTAAGCCGCCACCCTCTGCCTGGCACAGCAGTCCCACCGGCCCCGGGCACCTCGAATGTGCCACATAGGAGAGACGGGTCCCCGGCGCCTTCGTCGTTTGGCGTTATCTTGGGATGGAGGCTAAAACCGAGTAAAGCTCCCACGTAACCTGCTGAGTGTGAACCATTCCAAGCGGAGATTCTTCTAACACATGTCCGTGTGAGCTCCCTAGTGTGTGAGCTCCTGGACCGGGGCGTCTGGCATTTTCCTAGAGGCAGATGGACTCCAGGAGCGTGCTGGGGACGGTCAGGGCTCTGCCCTCCTCCACCCTGGCTCTGCGACCCTGGGAGAGTAACTTCCATCCCTGAGCCCAGTTTTCCCGTCTCGGCCACCGCCCAGTGATTATGTCTGACCCACCTCAGCAAGGCAGGGTCCCTGGAGGGAGACCCTGGACCCCAGACAGACGTCCTCCCTTCCCCGGGACAAAGAACTCACGGGGGAAGAGGAGCTGCCTCCAAAGAAGGTCACACGGTACCAGGTGGCTATGAAGACCCAGGTGGCGGAGAAGTCCTGGAGCTCAGGGAAGTAGCTCCTGACATCCTCCGTGGCTCTGCGCAGCGTGGCTGGGTCGGTGGCCTCCCTGTAGTACACGTCGCCTGCACGTCGGTTGTCCACGTCTGCCCAGAAGGCTGCCACCACGCAGCGGTCCTTGGCGATGGGGAAGGCCACTGGGGTGAACTGAGAGACCTCCTTCAGGAAGGAGATGACTCCATTATTGTTCACCTGTTGGAAAGCCAGATGGGGGCAAGTGGGCACTGGGGGCAGGTGGGTGGGCCTCCCCTGCATCACCCACCAGGCGCCCTCCAAGGGGGAGCCGGCCTTGAACGAGGCATCCCTAGAACGGCCTGACAGTTCCTTGTCCCCAATACGAGACCCCTTGGCCTGTCCCATCCCCTTGCAGACAGGCTGTGTGCTCGGGCACAGGCTCTGACCTGTCTGCTCTCTCTGATGGCTGCACAGTGCCCAGACCTGGGCTGCTACTGTGGGGCCAGGGAGCTCCCACTGTGGGCCCTGGCCTTGGGCAACTGGGGCGCTCAGGGTCCTGGGTCCCACTCTAATCAGGGACCTTGGGAGGGCACAGCAGAGTCCCAGCCTCAGATCTGGGTCTGGACAGGTGTGCAGGAGGCCTGTGATGTAGGGTGAGGGGCAGCACCCATCAGAAGAGCTGAAGACGAGCAGGGGCCAGTGTGGCCGGGGATGGCTGCAGTGGTGGGGAGGGGCCTCTACTCAGGACTCCAGACAGTAGGGAGCTGCAGAAGGCTCCAGAGCAGAAGAGGGGGAGCGACAGCATCTCTGCACAAGACACAGCTGGTCCCAGTGCAGTTAGCTGTGCAGCCAGCAGGCAGATCAGCTGTTACCTCTGTGTGCTCTGGATTTTGACCTGTGACATGGGGATAACACTAGTTCTTGCCTCCGGGACGCTGAGCAGCCTGGGACGAGTTAGTGAGCACAGAGCCGGGCTCTACACTGTCATGATTTGCTCCTGGGAAGATGGTGGTCAGAACTGTGCTTTCAGAAAAGACTCTGGACTTCCCCTTTAGGCGAGGGTGGCCCAGTAATCCAGAAGCACAGCTCTCTTCTTAAAGGCACCGAAGAGCGGGCAAGTAAGTGAGGGGTTTCGGGGTTTGGATTCTAAATCGAGGACAGGGAGGGACTGGAGGTGAGCCTGACTCTCAAAGCTCCTTTCCGCCTGAGTGAGTGCATCTGCACATTGAGAAGGCAGCGGCTGCAAACAAGACCTAAAGTTTTGCAGGATCGTGGAGGGAGAGAGAGAGAGATGCCAAAGCTCCGCCCTTGCCCAGGGCTGGAAGTAAATCCCCACACTAAGCTGGGTGAACTCGAAGTACACTGCCTTGTGTGGCCTCATGCTCTGTTGTCCCCTCACCGAGCGATCCAGGGCCCCTCAAACCGGGATAGGATCAAGGCTGTTCCCAATGGATAGCATCCCGAGGTTCCAGAAGCAGAAAAAAACATCTCTGGTAGAAGATGGCCTCACCTTATGACTCAACCTGTTCCTAGAAATAATTTTTCAAATACAAAACCCAGGGCACAAAGATAATCGGGCACATAAGGAAACAAGATGCCACTAACAGGAATAAGCAGAAATGCGAGACACATTGGATATGAGAGTTAGCGGACCAGAGACTATAAAATAACTAAGTTTACTGTATTCCAAGTGCAAACTTCAAATTTCTTCAAGAGAATGGCCAAAACAATCTTGAAAAAAGAACAAAGTTGGAGGACTTATACTTCCTGCTTTCAAAACATACTGCAAAGCTGTAGCAGTCAAAACAGTGTGGCCTTGGCTTAAAGACAGGAAGACGGACAAACAGAAGAGAATAGAGAGCCCAGAAATAAGCCCTCACATTTATGGGCAAGCGATTTTCATCGAGGGGGCCAAGACCAATGGGGTAAGGGCAGTCTTTTCAACAAATGGAGTTGGGACAACTGGATGTCCACATGCAAAAGAATGAAGTTGGACTCTTACCTCACCCCAGATACAAAACTTAACTTAAAATGGATCAAAGACCTAAACATGAGGGCTAAACATATAAAGGTCAGAAGAAAACATAGGATAAAAGCATCACAACATTGGTTTTGCTAATGATTTCTTGGATATGACACCAAAGGCACAGGCAACAAAAGGAAAAAGACAGACCAACTGGAGTTCATCAAAATTAAAAATAATTTCTTTCTACCAGCAGAGTGAAAAGGCAACCCACAGAATGGGAGAAATTATTTGCAAATCATATATCTATTAAGGGATTAATATCCTAAATATATGGAGAGCTCCTACAACTCTATAACAACAGCAAATACAAACCACCTCATTTAAAAAATGGGCTCAAGACTTCAATAACCACGCCTCCAAAGAAGATATACCAATGGCCAGTAAGCCCATGAAAAGAAGTTCAACATAACTAATCGTTAAGGAAATGCAAACCTAAGGCACAATGAGCTACCACCTCATACCCATTAGCATGGCTTCCCTCCAAAAACATAGAAACAAACAAGTGTGGGCAAGGACACGGAAAAGCTGGAAGCATCGTGCATTGCTGACAGAAATGTAACATGGCACAGTCACTGTGGGGAACGGTTGGCAGTTTCTCCAAAAATTGCAGATAGAATTACCATATGATCTGGAAATTCTACTTCTGGGTATATATCAGTCTGCTGTGGCTGCCATAACAAAATGTCCGACTGAGCGGCTTACATGACAGAAATGTGTTTTCTTATAGTTCTGGAGCTAGACATCCAAGGTGGAGATGTCATTGGAGTCGGTGACTGGTAGGCCCTTCTTCCCGGCTTGTAGATAGCTCCCTCCTCCCTGTGTCTCCACATGACCTTTCCTCTGTGTGCACGTGAGTAGGGAGAGTGCTCTCTGGTGTCTCTCCCTCTTATTATCGGATTGGGCCCTACCCATACAGACTCAAATTACCTCCCTAAAGGCTCGATCTCCAAATACAATCGTGTTGGGGGGTAGGAATTCAACATAAGAATTTTGAGTGGGACACAATTCATTCACAACGATTCTCAAGATAATTGAAAGCAAGGTCTTCAAAAGATCTTTGTACACCCGTGTTCACAGCAGCAGTATGCATGACAGCCCACAGGTGGAAGCACCCCAAGGTTCGCCGATGCATGGATTAGTAAGCCAGCCTGGTCCATCCATACAATGGAATATGATTCAGTCTTAAAGAGGAAGGAAATTCTGACATGTGCTACAACATGGATGAACTTTGAGGACCTTATGTGTAGTGTTCTCCACAAGTGGTGTGTTGTGTGAGTCGGGGGTGGAAAGTGAGGAGGCCCACTGTCTTACCTGTTAAAAAAGCTGAGCAGTGAGAGGTAGGCTGGAAATAAGCCTTCCGATCAGAGCTTTGACTGTGGTTACCAAGACAATGGGGTAAGCAATCCTCTAAGGCCTCAGTGAAAAAGCAGAAGGGCCCCAATGACGGAGTAAAAATATTCCCAAAGCTGAGATAAATGGTTTTAACAAAGAAGATTTAGAGGTTTTTTTGTTTTTTGGTTTTGTTTGTTTGTTTTTGTTTTTTTTAAGGATTTAGAGTTTCGAGGGGACCAGAAACATTGAAAGTCCATTTGGGTGAGCTCCGTGAGTGGCAACTGCAAAGCCTTGCTTATTGGTGCAGAGTCACGGTCTTCTGCTGTGTCCCTGGATCCCTGCTTCCTCCTCTCTCCTGACTTCAGCTGCTTTAAGGAAAAAGCCACACGTGGCAGGGGACTTGAGAGAAGGGAAGGACTCACACTTCTGTAGCTCTTTTGGTTACAGGAACACAAGTTGCCATCCTACCCAGTTCATTAGGGGAAGGGGGTGCGGGGTGCAGGGGTGGCTGAAGGCTCAGAGGATTGTGGAGTGAGACCATGGTGACCTGCCTGCAGCAAAAAGAAAGGGGCTCCCAGGAAAATGTTGTCCCAGACGACATCCACCCTAGAAAGGAAGTGAAGCTGCCTCTGTTTGCAGATGATATGACCTATTATATAGGAAATCCCAAGGAATCCACCAAAAAACTATTTGAAGCTATCAGTGAGTTCAGCAGGTTGCAGAATATAAGATCAATATATAAGTGTTCATTGTATTTCTGCGTAGTACAATGAATGACCCAAAAATGAAATCGAGGAAACAATTCCATTTGTAAAGGCATCTGAAATAAGAAAATACTTCTTAATAAGTTTAACAAAGGAGGTGCAAGACTTGTATGCTAAAAACTACAAAAGATTGTTGAAAGAAACTAAGAAAATATAAATAAATGGAAAAACATCTCATGAATCAGATGACTTAACATCGTTAACACTATTAAGATAGCGATATTCTCAATTGATTCCAAAAGATCAATTTCTTATACACCAGCAATAAACAAGGGGGATCTGAAATGAAAAACAATTCCATTCACATTAGCACTCTCCAAAATGATATACTTAGGTATATATTTAATGAAATGCGTACAAAATCTGAATGAAGAAAACTGCAAGACTGATGAAAAAGTCCTAAGAAAAACTAAAGAAATGGAGAGATATAGTATGTTTGTGGATAAGAAAACTCAGTGTTTCTGGGTGATGGGCATTGAGGAGGGCACTTGTTAGGATGAGCACTGAGTGTTGTATGGAAACCAATTTGACAATAAATTATATTTAAAAAACAGAAAACTCAATGTTTCAAAATGTCAGTTGTACTTGATTCATATATTCAATGTAACCCAATCAAAATCCTAGCATATTATTTTGTGGAAATAAACCAAATGGTTTATATGCAGAGGTAAAAGACTTAGGAGAGCCACCACAGTACTGAAAGAGGAGAACAAAGTCGGATGACCTGACCCAGGAATTACTGTAAAGCTACAGTAATCCAGATGGTGTGGCATTGGTGATAGAAGAGACAAGCAGAACAATGGGACAGAACAGAGAGCCCAGAAATAGATCCCCATAAATGTTGCCAGCTGATCTTTGACAAAGGAACAATGGCAATGCAATGGAGCAAGATCATCTTCTCAACAAATGGTACTGGAGCAACTGGGCATCTACACATACAAAAATGAATCTAGACACAGACCTGACACTCCTCACAAAAATTAACTCAAAATGGATCATAGACTAAATGCAAAGCACAAAGCTCTAAAACTCCTAAGAGATTCCATAGGAGAGATCTACATGACCTTGGGTTTGGTGAGGGATTTTTAGATATAACACCACAGGCATGGTCCAAGAAAGACATCACTGATTAGCTTGACTTCACTGAAATTAAAAACTTCTACTCTGTGAAAGATAATATCAAGACAGTAGGAAGGCAAGGCACAAAATGGACTTATGGGAGAATATATTTGCAAAGGAAACATCTGATAAAGACTGTCGTCCTGGAATATATAAAGAACTCTTCAAACTCACAATAAGAAAAAACACCCTGATCAAAATATGGACCAAAGAAAGACCTGAGAAGACATGTCATCAAAGAATATATACAGCTGGCAAGTAGGCGTCTGAGAAGATGCTCCACATCATGTGTCATCAGGGAAATTGAAATTAAAAAAAAAAATAATGAGATACCACCATACATGCATTAGAATGGCCAAAATCCAGAACACTGACACCATCAAATGTGGTTGAGGATACGGAGCAACAGGAACTCTCACTCACTGCTGGTGGCAATGCAAAGTGCTACAGCCACTTTGGAAGACAGTGTGAAAGTTTCTTACAAAACATACTCTTCTCATAGGATCCACCAACTATCCTTCTCAGTATTTCACTAAAGGAGCGGAAAACCCATGTCCACACACACACATGCACACAGATGTTTATAGGAACTTTATTTGTAATTGCCTAAACTTGAGACCAACCAAGATGTCCTTTCGTAGGGGAATGGATAAACAGCGGCCCATCCAGACAATGGAGTGTTATTCAGTGCTAAAGAGCTATCAGGCCATGAAAAGACAAGTAAGGACCTTAAACGCACATTATTAACAGAAAGAAGCCAATCTGAAAAGTCTATATACTATGTGATCTCAGCTCTATGACATCCTGGAAAAAGCAAAACTATGGAGACAGTAAAAAGATTAGTGGTTGCCAGGAGTGAGGCGGGAGGGAGGGAAGGATGAATGAACGGAGCATAATTTTTAGGGCAGTGGAAATATTCTGTGTGATACTACGCTGATAGATGCATGTCATCACACATCTGTCCAAGCCCTCACTCGCCAGGAGTGAGCCCTGCCATGAATAATGGACTTTGGGTGATGGCGGCGTATTAGTGTAGGTTCATCGGTCGTAACAAAGATACCGCTGGGGTGGGGGATGGTAAGAATGGGGAGGCTGTGCATGTATGGAGGCGGAGTGTATATGCGAAATCTCGATCTTCCTCTCAATTTTCCTGTGAACTTAAAACTCTTCTGGAAAAAAAAAGTCTTAAAAAACAAGAAAACCCAATAAAAAATGGGCAAAGGACTTGAATAGCGAATGGGCATTTCTTCCAAGGAGATATACAAATAGCATAAAAGACGCTCAGCGTCATTAACCATCAGGGAAATGCAAGTCAAAACCACAATGGGATGCCACCGCCCACCCCTAGGATGGCCGTAATGAAAACAAAGAGACGATAACAAGTGTGGGTGAGGATGTAAAGGATTTGGAACCCTCATACACTGTTAGTGGAACGCAGCCACTTTGCAACAGCCTGGCCGTTCCTCAGATGGTTAAACATAGCATTGCTAAGCACGTCAATGATTCCATGCCAGGTGTACGTCCACGTGCACCCAGGAGAGCTGAAAACGCATCCACACGGAATCTACACCCGACGTTCATAGCAGCTTCTTCACAGTAGCCAGTGTGAAGCCAACGCGGGCGTCCATCAGCTAGCGAATGGATAAAGATAAATGGGATATTATTTGGCCATAGAAAGGAATGAAGTACCGACCCGTGCCACAAGACGAATGAGCTTTGTAAACGTCATATTAAGTGAAAGGAGCCAGACAAAATAAACTGTGCGATTCCCTTTCTATGGAGTGTCCGGAAGAGGCAGTTCTATAGCAACAGAAAGTAGATTTGTGATCACCTAGGTCAGGGCAGAATTGAGGGGCTGGAGAGGGACACCTGAGGGGTCAGGGATGCTTCTGGAGGTAAGGAGAACACTCTGAAACTGCGGGGATGGGCGTACAAATACATGAAATAAATGCAAACCCACTGCATTGTCAGAGAGTGAATTGTATGGTATGTGAAGTATATCTCGATACGGTGGAAGGAAGGAGGGAGAGGGGCAGAGAGGCAGGCAGGGGTTGGGGCTGGGGCATCGCCGGGTGCTAAAGGCCACACAAGAGAGCGGCTTCCCCTCTGCACGACCCCCTCCCCAAGCTCCCAGAGGCAGAGAGCACGTCCCCGACTCAGGGGAAGACAAGCTTGCGGTGGAGACGGGAAGTTTAGGCGACCCCGCCGCCGCCGGTGGGGTTCGGGCCCCACGGCCTGGGTGTCTGAGTGTGTAGTTGCTGCCTGCCCTGTGGGGCAGCAGCCCGGGGAACCGCCCCAGGAGCAGCCTCGGTTCCGGGTGGGAAGCCTGTGGGAAGGTCACCTGGTGCTTCGGGTGGGATCGGACGTGGTCACCCGGCCAAGGAGGGACTCTTGACCAGGCACGGCGGATTTTTACTGGCCTTTGCGTTGCTGCAAACGGTCTAGCTGAGGGCCAGCACGCTGTTCCGTGAAGGGCCAGAGAGTAAATACGTTTGGCTTTGCGGACCACATACGGTCTCTATCACATATTCTACTTTGTTCTTTGCTTTTGTTTTTATAGCCCTTTAAAAATACAAACAGCATTCTTAGCTCACAGGCCATCCGCAAACAGACGACGGGCCAGTTCCTCGGCTGTCCTTTGCACACCCCTGGCCTGGTCTCGTAAACAAAGCTCTGTGGGCGCTGGGGCGCCGCTCGCCCCCACACTGCCTGCAGCTGCTCAGAGTTCAGTCTGCAGACAGAGTCCTTCGGCCCGAAAGCCCCACGTGCCCGCTCGTGGCCCTCCACTGAGAAAGCCTGCCAGCTCCCGTCTCCCATCGGGCCCGCCGCTCGGAAGGGCCTGGCCTGCTCAGCTAAAGAGCCCACCTCAGGGCCTGCTAACGTGGGCCACCGGATTCGGTCTGGGTCACTCGCGGAGGGCTCCACAGGGAGGAGCGTTCTCTGATGGCACTAGTGGGGACCAAGCCGCTGATGGGGGCCTCACCCGGCTGACACTGGCCCGGGATCCCTCCTTATACCTGAAACAGCAACACAGCCACCGCCAGGACCGGGTGGTGGACAGGCCTCTGTGGGGCTGGTGCAGAAGCCCCTACCGCATGCCAGGCTTCTCCCCCATGGGAGCTGGCCTGCTTTCCATCTTGCCGCGAGGACCGCGGACCCCCAGGCGTGGCGTCTAGGGGACGATGATGCTGTGGCAGCCTGACCACCTGCGCCAGCCACATCGCCATCGGCTTCCTGGGTCATTTGTGCCCGACAGAGGTGCTCCCTCTGTGTCACAGGCCTCTGGGCAGTGGTAGAACTGTCCAGTGACCGTTCCATGCTTGCCACCATCCACTGGCATCAGGCCTCGCCGAGCCCTGGATCAGCCTCCCCAGACCACGCCCCAAAGACCGCTGTCCCCCACCGCCCCGTGGCCCTGGTCTGCACAGCTTGGCCAGGCAGTTTGATCACTGAATGCGGCCGTCCCCTGCCAGGATTTGACTGTCCTTGGGTTATGACGGGGACAAAACGCAGGAGATTGATATGGGGCCGTGCGGGCCTTCTTTGGAAACTGGGGACTCCTCCTCATGCTCCTACACGATGCTGCAGCTCCCCTCCCCTACCGGCAGCACGGGCCAGCCCCTGGGGGTGCCTGCCAGGGGCAGCCCGGCCAAAAGGGGCCTCAGGGTTTGAACTGAACTCTGGCTCAGCCACCTGGATTTTCTTGGTGGGTCAACACATCCCTCGGTCCTGGAGACACAGTTCCCTTGGTCGAGCACCCTCCTTGCTGGCATCTGTGGTGGTCCAGAGGGGCCCAAGTGGGCGTGTGGTGAGTCTGCGTCAATTTCACTCACATGCCCCTTTGGCTTTTGCTCCTAAACCCTGCAGGTGAAAGGTCTGTGTGTAGTAGGGGACGGGTGGAGAGAAGGTGAGCACGAGCTACCCAGACGAGCACACTGTGCAGGCAGAGACCCACCGGGCACCGGGCACCGGGCACCGGGCACCGGGGCGGGACCACCTTGGGCTCGGGGGCTGGGGGTTGGAAGGCGTGATGGTTCTTCTCCCCTGGATCCAGCACCTGGCAAAGCAGGCAGCACCTGCGCTGCTGACCGGACCTGGGTTTGCGCCCCTGCTTGCGATGGAAACATCGGCGGACACGGCCAGTGTCCTGTCCTCCTGTGCCGACTCTCACACGTGGGCCCCTGCCTCTCGCACACGTGGTGCGACCTCGTCTGGGTCCTTCAGACACAAGTTCCTAGTCGGCCTTGGGTTTTGTCATGCGTGGGGAGCAAGGTTACAGCAGCTTGGGGACACGGCCCGCAGACCTGAGGCAGGCCCGCGTGGCCGAGATCGAGATCAGGTTGGCGTCGGATCCCGCACTGGGGTGGCCTGTGCCCCCTCGGGTCATATGTTTGTCTGTGGGGAGGAAGCGAGCCACAGAATTCCCTCCACGGGGATGGAGGTGAGGGGGCCTGAGACCGAGGGAGCTCCTGGGCCTTCCGGTGCTGAGACCTGGAAGGTTCCGGGAAAGCAGGCTGAGATGGGCGCCCTAAAGGGAATCTCCTATTTGGCCCACTTGCTGCCCCTGTAATTACAGTGCTGGCACCAGAGATGAGCATTCCGAGCTCCTCGTGCAGTAGCCCGGCCTCAGGCCACGCCCGGGCTCAGATAACCCCCGCTGGCCTCTCTGGGGCTCGGGCACAGCCGGCGGCACCTGCAACCTGGCGGTGAGGCCGAGTCCACCCCGCGGGGCTTCGCGTTGCTGCTGGGAGCCCTGTGGGTGGCGGCCTGCGTGAAATGCGTCATGAGGCTAATCACCCAGACTCGGTCCTGGCCTCTGCGGTCCGGCTGACCAGACTGGCCGCTGGAACGGCAGACTCGCGTGAAAATCTGAGCTTGGCCAGGAACGTGTGGGGCCGAGGGGGTGGACTGTGGAGAGAGGCAATCTGCCACGGGTCCTGAGTGCCTTGCGTGTTTTCCTTGGGGATGCCAAGCATGCAAGGCTCCGTCTGCTGCCCCGGGCTGCAGCTGAGATCAGCCTTGAGGGGTGAAGTGTCTCCCTGTGCACAGAGGGCAGGCTTCCCCAAGCTCAGTGTTTCTTGGCCATGAAACAAACCCGCAGTGGGGGGAGCATGTACCTAGGCCCCTGTGTTGCCCCGTGGGACTCGGGGAGCAAGAGACCCCGATGCGGATGGCTGGTCTGTGCTGCCCGCTGCACCATGGGTCTGTGCTTCGGACCCGGGAGTCTGGGGTTCTGCCAGCACCCCCACATCTGAAACAGGCTCACGTGAGCCGGTAAGGAGGGCACAGAAAATCCTAGACCTTGACAGTTCCATGTTAACAACCTTGAAATTGTACATAAAATGGAAATTTTCCTGGGAAAACACAATTTACCAAATGTGAGGAGGAATAGAAACCTTTTAAAAATGTAATCGTTAAAGAAATTGAATCGGCGCCAAACTTCGCCCCCAGAAAACTTGCTCCAGGTGGCAGCTCCGGTCGGTCCCAGCTGACACGTAAGGGACAACTCCAGAAACCCACCCGCCCTTGTAAACAGAAGATTTCATTTCGGGAGACTGGCACGATCGTGATCCTAAGATTAACAGGGCCGGTTCGTGGAGGAGCAACGACAAGCCAGTCCCACTAACGTAAAAAGTTGCCCAAATCTTCAATAAATCAGCCAACTGAATCCAGAGATGTATAAACAGGGCGAGCGATTCATCATGAGCAAGTTGGACTTTTGTCAGGAATGCCAGCTAGGCTGTACATTAGAAAGCCAATTAATTTAAGTAATTTAAATGATCAATTTAGCAGAGTAAGGGAGAAAGTCATATAATCACCTTACTAGGTGACTAGGTCAACGTCCATTTGTGATAAAAACTCTCAGAATACAAGGAACGTAAGGGAACACGCTTAATCTTATAAAGGGTGTCTTCACAATACACAAGAACAAACATCATGTTAAGAGGTGAAATGTGGACTTTGTTTCTGAGGTTGGGAACAAGACCAGGAGCCTGCTAACACCAGTTCCACATTGGAGACCCGAGCCAACGCAGCAAGGCAAAAAAAAAAAAAAAAAAAAAAGGCAAAAAGCAAAAAGATTAGACAGGGAGAAACACAGCTGCCATGAGTTACTCAGGATACAGGCGTGGTTGTCAAAAAATCTGGAAGAATCCCCAGATAGTTTAGTAAAACTAATAAGAGGATTGGTCTGGTTGTTAAATATAAAATTAGAAAATGTAAAAATATCAACTGTGATTCTACATACGAGCAGCAAGTAGGAAAGAAATGAAAGAAAATGCACATTTACACTAATAAAATCATCAAGTGCTTAAGAATCACTTTCATGGAAGATGCACAAGGCATGTCTGCGATCAGTTCTGAAACTTGACTGAAAACGGTCACGACAACCTACAGACATACAGGTGCGTCCCGTGCTCCTGGGCCGCACGGCGCAATATTGGAAAGACATCGGTTCTCCCGCACGGAGCTAGATAGTCAGTGTAGTGTCAAAAAATCCCAACGAGTATGTGTGGGTTCATGTGACTAGATAAGCCGATTCTAAATCGCGTATGAAAATGCAATGCCAAGAAGACCATGGCCCTCTTGAGAGGAACGCGACGAGGGACTTGCCGTGACAGACACCGAGGTCTCCCACAACACCACGGTAACCGGCGATGTTGGCTTGGGACGGAGAGCCAGGAGACAGCCCCACAGGCAGGACAATACGCTTCGACAGCGGGGACGCGGCGGAGCCCTGGGAAGGGGACAGGGTGGTTCCTCTTTCTTAAGATGGGGACCTGTATACCTGTGATCTTGTGCTGCACGCAGAGCCCAGCTCCAGGCGCGTCGGACGCCTCTGTGTGAGCAACAAAATAATTCAGCAATAACACTGTTGGAGAAAATACTCCTGACCTCTGAGGGTGATTTTTAAAATCAGGCACAGAAACCTCTAACCGTAAAACAAACCTGGACGCACTTTATTACATTAAAATGAAGAACGTCTGCTCACCCAAAGACGCCATTAACGAGAGCGAGATAAGGCGCAGAACGGGAGGGGAGACTCACGATACTCGGGACCTGGGTTTGACAAGAACTCCCCCAAATCGACAGGAAAAAGGTAACCGCGTAGAAAAGAGAGGAAGGACTTTACGGACAAGGAAATCCAACGGCCGGTGAACACATACGAGATGTGTTCAGCCTCGTGGAAGATAAAGGACGTCAAAGCCACGTTCACACACCAGTGTTGGCTCGGACGTCGTGCAGTGGGGACACCCGTCGCTGCCGTGTCCAGTAGAGCCGAAGACAGCTGCGTCCCCCCGCTCGACGGTCTCGCTCCGTACACACGTGCTCTTGCGGACACGCAGGTACGTGTTCCGGAGCCTCCTAAACAGCATCGTTAAGAACAGTCTAAAACTAGGAACCCTGAATGCCCCCCAGAGTGCAGCAGGTTAACCGCTTGTGGTCTCTTCATGTAATTACACGCCACGACCAACCAGGCACCACGCCAAACCGGGGTGGGCGACCCTACACACGATTTGGAGCAAAGGAGACAGGCAAGAGAATGGGCTCATGTGCCTCCATCGGACGGAGCCTGCAAACGGTCTTAGGCGTGTGCGGAAGAGGTGAGGGCGGTGTCGTGAGGGGCCGGGGCTAGGGGCTGGGGTGACGTAGGGGCCGGGCCACTGAGGCTTCTGTGGGCACCCTCTTCCACATGCGTTCAGGAAGAGAGCTAAGGGCGAGAAGTCACAGGTGGGCAAGGTGACTGGATGGGACAGAGGCCACCGCAGCAGGCAGTGGGGCACCCTGGGTCGGAATGGAGCTGCAGGCAGCCGTGGGCCACCTGCCGGGGTGGGACGGGCCTGCAGCGCCCTCCCTGCATCCCTTAGCTGGTCTGCTCCCCACTGTGGCTCTTGCAGACAGACCACTGAGTTTCCTCCTGCCTTTGAAGTCCAAGTCCAGCCCCAGGTGTGTGTGGTGCGGGCCCCCCTCCCACACTGACGCTGCCCTCCCACCCCCCTGGTGTGGGCCTGGAGCCCACGGGTCCAGGAAGGAGGCAGAACAAGCCGGCCCTGTTTCCCTGCCAGGGCAGGGCCGGGCCGGGACCGGAGCCGAGAAGGCGGTGGGGGCCCAGGGGCTGAGCGAGCCGGCTGCTGGCAGGCGCTCTCACCTGGATGGGAACCTTGTTGGACTTTCTTTACCCAGATGGGAGCATCTGCTTGTCTGGTGAGGGTTTGGGGAGCAGGCAAGCTGGACCGGAGGGCTGGGAGTGGGGGGCCATGTGGCTGCCCTTCTCCACCCCGCCCTGGGGTCCCTCCCCTCCTTCAGGGCAGGGCAAATGCCACTTCCCACAAAATTCCAACTTGATTATTATTTTTCTACATGCAGTAGTACTTCATAAACAAGCGAGGCAGACATGGAAACTGAGGAGAAAGGGTTCAGCCCGGACTCCCCATCAGAAGCCCCTGCTGGCAGGTGAATGTCCTAGATCAATCATTCAGGTTTAACCCTTGCCTGTGACTTAGAGAAGGGGGACCCGCCAGCATGCTGGCGAGCCACTGAATCCCCAGAAAGCTGGCTGTGGGCCCGGGTGTTGGCCGGAGCCAGGGGCCTGGAGCGGCCGCCCTGCCCTGGCTGCCCGTGAGGACTCGAGGCCAGCACGGGGGACCCGCCCTGCTCACTGGCACTCTCAGAGACGCAGGGAGATCCCAGGAGCCGAGGGGACGGAGGAGCTGCTGGCGCTGGTCGGCAGGGCCTGTTGCTCCCAGCGCCTCCCCGCAGACCCCGCCAGCCAGGCCTCCCAGCGGCCGCCCCGTGCCCTCCCTAAGCCAGGCCTCGGGGTTAGTTCTCCTCTCCCACACAGCGCTGCCGCTCCCGTGACCCAGCACCTGCAGCTGAGAACGAGGTCCAGTTGGGGGTCCCAGCCCTGGGTGGGGCCTGTGTGGTGTGCAGAACCGAGTGCAGGGGTGGGTGGCTGGCAGTTGCACCCTCCATGCCCCCCCTCCGGTACTCTCCTGTCCCAGGCAGGTGCAGGAGGCCTGCGGTCAGTCAACGGAGGGGGTGTTCTAATCCCTTGTGAGCAGGCTGATCATCCCGTGGAAGGAATTGCTGGTTGGCGCCCTTGGGGAGGCCCCGAAGCCACATGTAACAGGAAGCCACAGTGACTCTGTGACCTGCAGGGTGGCCCTGGGGTGGAGAGGCCCCTCTTTGACCTAGGGGAGGGGCACGTGTCTGTGTGCATGTGTGCTCACGTGCGCACATGTGTGCGGTGTGTATGGGCGAGTATATGTGTGCATGACGTTGCATGTGTAGAGTGTGTATGTGTGTGTGTGTGAGTGTGTGTCTGTGTATAACTGTGTATGAATATGCATATGAGTGTGCATGAGTGTATGTGTACAAGGGTGTGTGTATAAGTGTGTATGTGTATGAATGTACATGTGTGTATATGAGTGTATATGAGTGTGCATGAGTGAATGTGATGAGTGTATATGAGTATGAGTGTGTGTATAACTGTATGTATATGAGAGCGTATATGTATGAGGGTGTGTGTGTGTACGAGGGTGTGTATGTAATGAGTGTGTTTGTGGGTATGAGTGTACGTGTACAAGTGCATATGAGGGTGTTTACGTGTATGGAGTATGTGTGTGATATGTACTAATGGGTCTGTGATGAATGTGTGTATGTGTGTGTGCGTGGGATAAGTGTGTGAGTGTGTACATTGTGCATGAGAGTGTGTGTATGAACATGCATGTGTGTGTGTGGGTGTACGTGTATGAATGTATATGGGTGTACAAGTGTGTGTATGTCTATGAGGGTGAATGTGTGTACGATCATATGTACGCGATGAGTGTGTGCGTGTAGAGCGTGCATGTCTGTGTATGTGTGATGTGTGTGAGTGTGGACGTCCATGTATGAGTGTGTTCGTGTGTATGAGTATTCCTGTGTGCGTATGAATGAGTGTGTGCGTGTGTATGAGCGTGTATGAGGGTATGTGTGTGTGAGTGTATGTAATGAGTGTGTGAGAATGTATGTGTACAAGTGTGTATGAGGATATGCGTGTGTGTGAGTGCATGTATATAATGAGTGTGTGCCTGAGAGTGTGTGTGTACAAGCGTGTATGAGTGTTTATGTCTATGAGGGCATGTGTGTGTGAGTGTGTATATGTGTGAATGTATATGTGATGAGTGCGTGTATGTATATGAGAATGTGCATGTGATGTGTGTGTGTGTGTGATGAGTGTGTACATTGTGTATGTGTGGGTATGAGTGTGTATGTGTGGATATGCAATGAGTATGTATATGAGTATGAGTGTATGTGTGTATGCATGTGTATACGTGTGTATGAGTAGGTGTATGTACGAATGTGTATGTGTACGAATGTGTATGGTTGTATGAGTGTATGTTTTTGAGGGTGAATGTGTGCATAATTGTGTGTATGTGATGAGTGTGTATAAGGGTGTGTGTGTGTACGAGTATGTGTATGAATGTATATGTTTGAGTTTATATGTGATAGTGTGTATGTGATGAGTGCGTGCATGTGTATGAGGGTGAGTATGTGTGCATGAGTGTGTTTGTATGAGGGCGTGTGATGATTGTGTATATGAGTGTGTACATGTGTATGAATGTCTACATGTTTATGGGTGTGTATGTATGAGTGTGTACGTGTGTACGAGGATGTACATGTGGTGAGTGTGTGTATGTGTATGGCTGTATGTGTGCATGAGTGCATGTTTATGAGTGTATATTGTGATTATGTGTGTATGACTGTGTGTATATGAGTGTGTGTATGTGTGTATGAGTGTGTATGAGTATACGTGTACAAATGTGTATGAGTGTGTATATATATGTGTGTGTGTACGTGAATGTGTGTATGAGCATGTGTGTACGTGTATGAATGCGTAGATGTGTGTAGGTGATGAGTGTGTATGAGTGTGTATATGGATGAGTGCCTGTGTATATGTGTATGTGTGTGTGTACGTGAATGTGTGTAGGTGATGAGTGTGTCTATGCATATGAGCACGTGTGTGTACAGGTATGAGTGTGTGGACGTGTGTAGGTGGTGAGTGTATATGAGTGTGTATATGTAGGAGTGCCTGTGTATGTGTGTATGAGTGTGTGGATGTGTGTAGGTGATGAGTGTGTATATGCATATGAGCATGTGTGTGTACAGGTATGAGTGTGTGGACATGTGTAGGTGATGAGTGTGTATATGTATATGAGCATATGTGTGTGTATGTATATGAGTGTGTGTGTGCGCGCGCCTGCGTGTGCAGTGTGGTGTGGGGGCTGGCCAGAGACTGCAGGGCGGCCCCCCACCTGCTGGTTGAGGAGAAGCACAGAAGGAGGCACCGGTGTCCTGCGGGTCCCCCCCAGCTCCCCCCCGCCCCGGCTGGTTGAGAAGCTCAGGACGGCACCGGTGGCATTTCCGATCTGGATAACACCAGGAAAGAGCGGAAATGTCCCGGAGAGGCTCTTGGAGGCGACTCGCAGCCCAAAGTAGGTGGCGTGGGTTTGGCCGGTCCCCGAGGCGGGAGCTCGAGGGCTCACTGGTGCCACCCTTGCTGGGTGGAGGGGCTGATCTGAGCGGGCCAGGCAGGCCTGGAGGGGAGCCAGGGGCCCCCGAGGCCATAGCACCCCTGCTCTGCAAACATCATATCCAAACGGGCGGGGCCTTGGTTCCTGCTTTGACTTCTCTGCCAAAAATAAAACAATTAAGCCCCTGAGGCCTTTTATAAGCTTGTTTTGAAAAATGTAGGCATGTTTTTTATTTCCTGGCAGCTTTCTGGGTAATTAGGATTCCTCCCACGGCACAGTTGGGGGCTGGAGTCCGGCTTGCAGGGCAGCGAGTGGGCAGGGCCCCTGGGGCTCCCGGGCAAGGTCAGGTCTGAGCCCTGGAGACCCAGAACTTGCCGCACACCCAGCCCAGGAAGGAGGGGAGGCCAGCCCCGGGCCGAGGCTCAGCAAACAGGCGGACGTGAGGGAGTGACCCCAGGGCCCGCTTCCTGGGGAGGGCACCAGGAATGGGGCAGGAGGGGGTCCCCCCGAGGGTGGGACCGCAGAGCTTGGTGCTGGAGGCGCAGCCCCTCCTCCCCTAGGCCAAGCCCTCCTGGGCGGCGGCCCCAGGCTGTGCTTCCTGCTGTGCCCTCCCTCTCCTCAGTCCTCCTCCAGGGCCTCCCTGTGGCCACCCTCTGGTCTCCTGCCTCCCCCCCACCCCCCGCAGCCCAGGCCCTTGTGCCTCCACCAACAGAGGCCGCCTCTCCAGGTGCCCCAGCACCTGTGCTTCCACGTCTCGTCCCTCCTTTTTCCTTGTGTGGACAGCAGCTCCCGCCTCCCCCTCCCCGGCAAATCCTCCTCCCTGCCTCTCCTCTGGTACACCAGGGCCAGGTGCCTCTCCAGGGCCAGAGCCCAGCTCCCCAGTGGGACGGGCCTCCCTGTGGAATACAGTCCCACAGCATCTGGGCGCCCACGCCCTCCCTCCGCGTCCATCACCAGCCTGAGCCGCTGCCCCCCTGCCCCACTCCGTCTCTCTGGAGACCTTGCTGCCCCTCAGCCCGGTCCAGGCCTCAGATACGGGTGCTCTCTTTCAGACACCCTGAACCCGTGGGTCACCCTGCATCTCTGCGACCACCGTGGGGCCCAGCGTCGTCCTGCGGCCACCGCGGCAGGAGATGCGCTCCAATCCCAGACCAGGCGTGTCCCTGCCCTCCACGCACACCCGCACTCTCACCCTGCCCGTCGCACGTCTGGGGACAGCAGTGCTGGGAACAGCAGTTGCTCCTTAGGAACCCCAGCTCCATCCCAGACCCCATCCCCAGCAACCTTCCGAAGCTGCCTGTGCCCGCGGCCCCTCTGTCCAGAGTAGCCTGCAAGGCTCTGAAGGGCTGCGTTTGGCTTTGGTCCACCCCGAGGCCAGCTCAGGGGACAGTGTGGTCCTGGGCTGCCCCACCGTGTGTAGGGGCTGGGGTCAGGGACCCGACCCTGGACCCCATCCTGTTCTCACTCCTTCCTGCACTTAGCCCCTGCAGCTCAGACTTCTGTACCTGTTGAGTCTTGGGCCTGGGGAGCAGGGCAGTGGCTAAGCACACAGTAGGTGTTTAATGAATGACTTGTCCCACTTTGTAAAGAACTAGTTTTTGGATGTTGAGGCCCTAAAGCTGGGCCTCCCCGAAGACCGGGAATGGGAAGAAACCAGCTGGGCGTCCTCACCCAGCTGCCTGCTCACAGACCCACAGGAGCAGAATCTCTGGGGCTCCAGCTCTTCCAGATTGTTCTGTCCTCCAGCCTGCCCGCTGCCCCACCCCCATCGCGGGTCACAAGGAGCACCCGTGCCTAGAGCCCTGTTGGGGCAGCTTGTCCTGGCCGGCCCCATACCCGGAAATAGGAGGCAACGAACACCCGAGCCTGCAGGGTTAGGAATGCCGGAGCCACCCGCGAGCAGGAGGACCGGTGAGTGGGTTCCCCCCGGAGGAGCAGCGTCCCTCACACGGAACTCGGGACGGGCCCCAGGAGCCCCCGGTGACATGCCGAGTCTGGAGCCCATGCCTCTGGAATCAGACCCCCTGGGAGGGCCCAAGGAGCGACATTTCTACCATGCGTCCTGGTGACCGGCAGCGCCGAGTACTGGGGTCCTGCCCCGCGGGCGCACACAGTTCCTGAGGGCTGCTGGAGCTGGGGGAGCGCTGGCCCCCAGGCTCGCCCGGCCAGATGAGGCGGCCACCTGACCCAGCAGAGGAAGGTGTCGATGAAGACGCCCTTCCGGGTGGCCGGGGGCGGCAGGGAGACACTCCTTCTGACGCAGGCAGCCCACGTGGGGGAATGTCTTGTAAGGAAAGGACGAGACAAAGGCATGTGTAGGGCGCACGCACACGAGAGCGTCCTCAGTTCACGGGAGACACTGAAACCAGCCACAGTCAACGGTCACCAGAACGGTCAATTTAAATAATTATGACAGAGCCACAGGAAGGAACATTACACTGTCACCTAAAAGCATGTTTCTATAAATTTAAAGCGCGAGAAATGCTCGCAGCCTAAAGTATTGAAAGAAATACGGAAGATAGAAACTTGCGTGAAATAGCAACCCCAGGTCTGTCTTATAGGACCCTGATACGCCTGCAAACAGATCAAGAAGAATTTCGCCAAAATGTTAAAAGTGCTTACTTGTGGATGGTGGGGTTGTGCACGTATCATCCCGCTGATCAGAAGGTGAACGACAACAGCTCGCTCTCTTCCAGAAGCTGGGAGAGCACGGCGAACGAAACACACAAGGACGGACGATATTCGTCCTCAAACCAAAACACTGCTGCCAGCGCGTCTGGATTCCTGATTCCGAGCGAGGGCTCGGCTGAGGTTTCAGAATGCACGAATGACGAATGAACGGATGAACAAGGGAACAGGTCAGTGGTGAGTGAACGCATGAGGGTTCCACGATGAGTGGTCTGGAAGGACAGGGTTTGGCGAGCTGGTCCCTCCTGACTCCAGAGTTCTGGCTTCGTACGGTCACCGAGAGCTCAGAGCGGGGACCCTGGACTCATTCCCAGCTGGCCAGGCTTGCCTCCCAGTGGGGGTGGCCAGGTGTGTGGCCAGGTGGCCGGGCCACCGACATGAGGGTGTTCACACCAGGAGGCATTCATTCCGTTTTGATCCCGAGTCGAGCTGACGGCATTGCCGCAGGAGCACAGCCAGGAGTGTCCTCCTCCTCTTACTCCACAGGGTCCCACTGCTCGGATTTGCCCCGTGGGCTTGCTCTCCCCTCCTCTGACTGTCTGTCCATCTGTCTCTGTGCAATACTTCCTGAGCTCGCCATCACCCACGAACAAGAGTGCTCCCCGCCCTGAGCGCACGCGCGGGACCCGGGTCAGGAGGTAAAGACTGCTGGGATGCCGTCCGTCCTGCTTTCCCCCGTTCACACGCTCAGCCGGCTATTTCCCTTACCAGCGCGAGCTCCCTGCTTCCCCTTTAGCCAACGGACTGGAACCCATGACTCCCATTTCTCTCACGCTCAGATGGCCCCAGCATGGCCACGGAGCCCATTTGATGGCCTCTGTGTCCTCTGGACACGTCCCAACCATTCCTGGACTCCTGCGTGTGACCCATTTCCAGGCCCGTTTTGCACTTTCCCGGCCGGGGCCCCATCAACTCCGAAGAGCCCTGGCTCCTTCCGGGAACACTGATGTTTGGCGACCGGGAGCTGGGCGCTGGTATCGCAGCACCCCTCTCCCTCAGCGGACAGAGCCGGGAAGCGAGTCAGCCGTGTGCACACACGTGTGCAAGGGCCTACGTCCACAGCCGCCTGTCATAAGATACAAAGGGAGGCCTACGGACGTATGTACGGTGAGGTCATACCTACGAGGCTCGCGGGGCACACGTCCACGTGCGGGAGGTGGACGCCAAACACGGGAACAACCGAGGTGGGGGCGAGCATGGGTACAGAGCTGGAGGGTGTGGTGGGGACAAGGGGGCCAGACCACCCAGCCTCAGGCCAGGGGCAGGTAAGGGCTGAAGGCAGATCCAGGACCTCCTGCACGCCCCGCCGTGCTCCTTCAGCTGCCCCATGGACAGGCTCGGTGCAGGACCGGGAGACAAAGGCCAGCGAGCAGGCACCTACGTGCATCCGGGCAGCTGGGGATGGTGGCCCAGCCCGGGGCTGCGACCATGCAGGTGCTGAGGAGCGCAAGGCTCCGACAAGGAGGGGCCGAGGGAAAGGAGGGAAGCATCGAAAGGCGATGGTGGACCTAGGGAGGAAGCAGGACCTCTGTCTGGGCCCCACCAAGTTTGAGATGGAATGGTAAGGAGGCAGCTGGATTCTGCATTCTGAGCCTCAGTTTCCCCATCCGCCCTCTGATAGTCCAGGAGCAGCCACCAGGTGGGCACGGGAGGCACCGGCCAGACCAGCTGCTTTGGAATAAATGCCTTCCCTTCTCTCCCCCAGCTTTATTTGTAGCCTGCCTCCCACCCGGCACTCTGCTCCTGCAGGACCACCGCACCCTCATGGTGCCACCAGGCAAGCTGTCCACACGCCACACCCTCAGGAATTCCGTGGCCTTTCTCACTGAAGACAGAGAAGGCACAGCGTGGCTGCTATGTCCACATGGGCAATTGTTTTTCCAATAGTATCTTCGTTTCAGGGAGAAGCTCTCACGGAGATATACGCTTTGTTAGCGGCCGTAATGTTCGTTTCTGGTGAAACTGTTTGTTTTCCTAGTAGGTCTTTCCACTCTAGAACGATTTCTCCCATTCGTTTTGGTAAGAGTAGATGTTTTGGTGAGGCTCTTAAGAGGGTCAAGCATTCTAAGAATGTTTTCGCCCGCGACGGTGAAGGGGAAGCTGAGCCCGGCCCCGATGCTGGAGGAACATTTCAACAGGGTTCTGTTCAAATGGTGCCAACGTGAGTTTTCCCATTTCTGAGCTGCACGGGCCTCCCTGGCCCTGCGCACAGCGCCGCGCTGTCCACCACGTACTTCTGGGAGTCAGTCCTGGCCTACAGAGAGGACGGTGGCCCCCTCCTACCACCGACATGTCACCAAATGCTGCTGCCAAGTGCGGAAGCCTTCCGGCATCGGCCCCGGGAGTGCCGTGGTCACTGGGGAAGGGGGCACATGACGGTGGCCATGGTGGTGGAGGGGTTGGTGGTAGCCACGTGGACAGTGCCGGGTGAGGATGTCGATCGTGCAAAAGGTGGGAGTGGTGGTATGGGGGGCCTTGAAGGTGGAGGGGAGGGCGATGGTCAGGCAGGAAGGGTCGACGAAGCGGGTGACGGTGGCGATGGGGGAGGGTGGCCAAGGGGGTGGCGCTCATGTGGGTGGATGGCAGGACAGGTGGTGGAAGTGGCAGTGGATGGAGTTGAAAGTGTCTGAGGTCACGGTTGGGGTGACGGTGTTAGAGGCAACTACATCAGGCCGCCCCAAGTCTTTTCCTTACAGGGGTCGGCAGGGCCCGTGCCCAGTGGCCCAACCACAGTGCGATGCAGTGACACGTCCTAACGGTTCATTCCCTCTGTGGCCTACAAGTGGCTCCCACGCTGGGAGTGGCAGACACAGAACCCACACTCAGGCCTTGTCCCTTGCTCTGAGGATGCCTGCTGTCCCGGGTGCCTGGCCCCGGAGCTGCTTCTGGGAGTCCTGTTTGGGAGGCACAGGCCCAAGGGAGCGGTTCCTGGACCCAGGAAGAAGGGAGAAAGAGAGAGAAAGGCTGGGAGGGGACCCTACCCGCCCCCCTGCCGCCACGCCCAGCAGGGGTCTACAGAGAAGTAGGCCCTGCCCTCACTACCTGGCCAGGGGTCTTAGCCTCCTGCCAGCGGCCTCAGGAGTCAACGCTGGGGGTGGGAGGGGTGAGGCGGGTGGGGAGGCGGGGCCTAGGCGGCCGACCCAAGGTACTTGCAGGCCAGGTGAGGAACTGAACAGGCCAGGTGCCCCACTCGGGAGACTGAGGCCCCGGGAAGCACGCTTCCGTTTGTGAACGAACCAGGACCGGGCCAGGACTCCACTGGGGACCGGTGGCTGGGCAGACGCGGTGCGCGCACGCTGCCCAAGCCCAGGGCGGCTGAGGCCGGGCCCGCGCGCGGCGCGCTCCGCTCGCCCAGGTGGCCTGGCTGCCGCTCGAACCCCGCCCCCGCCCGCCTCTCCCGCGGGCCGCTGTCCGGCCTTGGCCGCCGCAGGGAGGAAGCGCTGTCCTCATTCCACCTCTGGCCGCCGCGGTGCCAAGTTGCTGGCGGCGGCGGCGGCGCGAGTCGGGGCGGCGGGCAGCGGCCGGGGCGCGGCGCCCGACCCCGCGCCCCCGCGCCTCCAGGTTACTCACGTAGAGTCCGGAATGCTCGGCGCCGAAGAACGGGAAGGGCACGGAGAGCGGCCGCAGCCCCGAGCCGCCGTCGTCCTGCTTGGGGGTGACAGCGTCGCCGCGCTCCGCGCCGAACGGGTAGAAGTCGGTGAGGGCCACCGCGCCGCGCACCCCGCGCACGCCGAGCCCCAGGGCCGCGGCCAGGAGCAGCGCCCAGGCGGCGCCGCGCAGCATCGCCGGGGATCAGCGGGCGGGACGCAGCAGCACCCAGCGGGGCCGGAGCTGGGACACGGCGGGGACGCAGCGGGAACCGACCGGGGAACGCGGCGGGGATGGAGCGGGGACCAAGCGGGGACACTGCGGGGGACCGAGCAGGGATGGAGTGGGGACGCAGTGGGGACAGAGTGGGGCGCAGCGGGGACAGAGCCGGACGCAGCAGGGACAGAGTAGGGCGCAGCGGGGACCGAGGGGCCTCGCGGTCCGTGCGGGGCTGGAGCCGGCGGGGCCGGAGGCGGTTGCGGGAAGCGCGGCGCGCGGTCTGGGAGCTCCCGCGCGCTTGGCCGGGCGGCCCTCGGGTCGCCGCTCCGCCAGGGAAGGCGCCGGGCTGGACCGCGGTCAGGGCCGGCCCCGCCCCAGGGGCCGCCGTTGAAATATGCAGCCGGGCGGTCACCGGGCCTGGGCGGGGCCTGGGCGGGGCCATGCAAATAAGGCCGCTCTTAAAGCGCCAGGCCCCGCGGGAGGGCGAGGGCGCTCTCTGCGCTTCTGGGGCCGGCCCGCGTGGGCGGGGCGAGCTCCCAGGCCCAGGCTTCTGCGAGGTGACCGCTTCACAGGCGCGCTCCTGAGGCAGAGACCGTCCTTCTCCTCCGCCTCCGTGGGTTTCCCAGCTGCCAGACCAGAGGGAGCCCAGAGGCGGCGCCTTGCTCACACAGCGGTTCTGAGACAGACCCTAAGGCCTGCCTGCCTGAGATGCTGGGCTTGGGTCGCTGGTCTACTGCAGTCGGGGCCACCCTGGGTTAGTAGTGCCTGCACACCCTTATGGAAGTGGCCAGGGGACAGCCCCGTGTTGCTCCCCAAGCTCTGAGCCTGTGGACACTTCCTGGCGGCGGGGCGGAGCTCCTGGTCTGGTTTTATGCCAGGACCCCTGTCCTGGGGGAATTCAGGGCACTAAAAAGGTGTTTGCATCCTGGCGTGGAGAAATCCCCGCGGAGGTTTTCTGATGGGTGCAGGGCCGTAAGGGAACCTCACAGCAAGAGACTCTCCAGCAGACTCCAGGGTAGGGGGGCTCTAGGCGAGGGAAGGCTGGTCCTCGCAGGCCTGGGGCCAAGGGGATAGATGTTAGTGGGCCTGGCGGTGGGCGGTAGGACCTCCGGAGCCCATAATTCAGATTCTGTATCCCCAGCCTGTGGCCGTCCCAGCCCTTCTCCCGCCTCTGGGACCACCGACCTCACGCCGGGTCCCTCCCCAGCCCCCTTGCTCTCAGCATCCCGGTGTTGGGGGATGTGTGAGTGCAGGCCGGGCCCGGAGCCCCCGAAGACAGCGGTGGGCCCGCCAAGGATCCGCAGAAACAGCCAGCACAATAGCAACGGTACCGCCGGGTTTCCGGGCGCCTTGACGTTGGACTCTGTGCTTTTTCTTTGTGTCCTAAAACATCTTCAGTGGGCAGGTGTTGTTCCGCAGTCGGCACGGAATGGTAAACGTGACTTTGAAAGGTAGTGGAAAGGTCCTCTGAGCGTGACTGACTCTGGGGGCTGCGGGCGACGCAGATCTCCTTCAGCTAGTCTCCCGCGGCCCCAGCGTTCAGGGAGGCAGCCCCTCCTCCGGCCCGGGAGCAGGTCCCCCTCACACTGCTCTCTGGTTCCCCTGGGCTCAGCTGTGAGAAGGCCAGCCTCAGGGCGAGGCTCTTGCCTCGGAGACACCCCCCTCCCCAACGCCAGGACAACTGTGTGGTTCCAGTGAAGGACGAGAAAGGTCAAGGCCTCCTGTGTTTGGAGGAAAAGGTCAGAGATGACACCTAACTGCAGGGGCTGTGCTGGGAACAGGAGCCCGTCTGCACACGGCTCTCGGCAGGAGCCTGGGGAGGGGGGCACGTCCCCCTGCTCCCATTCGCTCTCACACGCACAGGCGTGCACACGCAGGCACACACACACACATTTCCACCTGCGTGCTCACTCACACATCCCACCCACGCTCGGTCACACGCGCTCCCACATACGACACCGCACACATTCCGGGGCGACCCTCTCAGCGCCGCCGACCTTCTCCTGAGCACGTGGCCCAGGGGACCCTAACGAAGGCCCAGGGGTGGGCTAGGTTTTGGGTCCACCTGGGGGCTTGTAGGGAGGAGGGCGGCCCCAGAGAAGGGCTGTTTCTCCAGACTTGGTGGGTGTGGTCGGCCTAGACAGGGGGTCCCAACCAGGGCACTGAACCGAATCCCCTGGGTGGCTTTGTGAGTAGCTCGGGTCTGGGCCCCACCCTGGAGAGCAGGTGCCTGTGGGCATAGGCTGGAGCCGGCCCCGGGCCGACTCTTGGGCCGCGGCCCCCGGTGAGGCCATGCTCTCCTGGGCCCCAGGCCTTGCTGCCTATTCGCTGCTTGGTCTGGGAGACTCGGGGTTAACATGAGGCCCCACCACTGCGGGGCATTACATTTCAAACACACACACACACACACACACACACACACACACACACACACAACTCCACAGGCAGCAAGAAGAGAGAAAAAGCATTTTTTTTTTCAGGTGCTAAAAATATTATCAGGAAATACTTTTCAGCAATGTGCCGTTTTAGGTTCCCCTCTGGACTCAAGGGCGCCTTTGTCTCTGCCACAGAAAGTCCACAGTTATCAACACCAAAATCGTTTTATCAAGCAAGCTCGTGTTCCGCAGCCGGGAAACCTGAGCCTCCCCAACAGGCCTGTGACGTTTTAGTTTAAGGCCTGAGTGTGTGTGCAATTCCGATGGGGGAGCCCCAGAGCCGACCTGGGACACCCCGGGACTTGGGGCTGCGTTGGGGGAAGGTGGGAAGGGTCCTTCCCCACAACACACCTGGCCTGGTGGGCCCGCCCCTCCAGGGCTGGGGTCGGGCTCCCTGAGAGGGCTCCAGCTGGGGCTGCCTGAGGGCCCCCGGCCGTGCCTCCCACGACTTTCTCTCCAGAGGCAGCTGGCTGAGCACAGATGTCCCCGGAGCAGCTGCTCTCCTGTGTCTGGGAAACCAGAAGCCTCCGCCCAGGTAAGCCTCAACTGCTCCAGGAACAAGGCTGGGAGGTCACGGGGCTGGGTCGTGCCCTTGCAGAAGCTCCCCCTACCTGGTCGTGTCACCGTGAGGCTGGACGGGGTCTTTGAGGCACGGGTGGGAACCCCTGGCTCAGGGTGCATAGCACTCCTCCCGAGAAGGGATGGTCCTTGGGTCCTGGACCCACTCGCCCCCGCCCGCCTCCCACCCCCCGTGTGCAGCAAGGGGGCACCGCCTCCACGGAGCCCCCACACACCTGGACACCCGACTGGGCTTCTGCTCTCGACCTGAGAGAAAGGATCAGAATAGGGTTCAACGTTTACTTCCTGGGATGGTCACTGCTGCTTTCTTCTTTAAAAAACTGGAGAGGAATTAGAAACACTTTGAGCTGGAGAATCTGCAGGGAGAGGCCAAAAATGGTCACGGGGCGGGGGGCGGGGGGCGGGGGCCGGGCTCAGGTTTGGAAGCTCTCTGTGGTTTGGGTGAGGAGAGACAACCTCTGCCCCCCAGGGGCAGCCTCACCCTCGTCCCCCAGCGCACAGGGCAGAGACACTGCTTCTCGGGTGTTCCACAAGCCGCCAGGGACAGGTGCTCAGGCGCGACCGAAGGGCACTCGGGTGGCCTGTCCCTTTGCTGGAGGTTTGGCAGCTGATAAAATCATGCTTCTGTGGCATTTTTCATGACATGGGGGAAAGCCTAATGACAAAACGTCAAGTAAAAGTTTTTAAAAAGAGTATTCAGTGCGGTGTGTGCGGCAGCCCCCAACCATCGGGGGCGCTCCAGTTCTGCCCGAGGCTCTGCTGTCACAGAGCATGGGTGGTGGCGGGTTTCTTTCTCATAGATTTCGTCGTAACAATTTTTATTTGCAGTTATTTGAAAAAACTAAGGTTTTAGAAGCCGGACTACCGATGGTTCCCGCCAGCCCGGTTCCTGCTCCAGCTGCGGCCCAGTTGAAGCCCCTCCCTCCCTTGGGAGCCAGGGTGCTTGGGAGGCGGGGCTCGTGTCCTCGGGGTGTTCCTTCGCCCTCCTCTGCCGCGTCCGTCTCGTGGGAATCACCACCTTCCCCGGGCAAGACGCCGTGCCTGCAGCCTCACCGGGCTCTGGGCTTGACTCTGACCTCTTGCAGACTGCCTCGTGGCCTTGGTCCAGAAGCAAGAGTTTGCGGAGACCCTGGCGTGTCAACAGGCGTCTCAGGGTACTGTTGGGAGCACACAGCCAGGCTCCTCCGGGCTCCTTGGTAATCGTCAGGTGCACAGGCCCCTGTGCCCCGCGGTGGACTTGAGGAAACCCCAAGTGTTTCCATTAGAAAACTCCTCTTTCCTAAGCGTACGACTTCACGCTGGGTGAGGAAACAAGCATCTCCTACATGGATTGAACTATCCGTTAACATCTAAAAGTTTAGAAGTTTCACGGGTGCTGGGAAAGTCCCGCACGCGCATCTGGAGGTGAGGAAAACACCAAACCACCAGGATGTGGGGCAAATCATGGGGGCTTTCATTTTACTAATGAGAAGGCCCCCGACCCCATCTGCACCGGGGGTACATTTCCTTTTGCGCCCGTGAGCATTGCTCGGTGCCTCTTCTGCGTGTTCCCCGCCGGGACACGGGTGGGAGCCGCAGACCTGCACGGACTCCAGTCTCCAGCTCCTTGTTCCTTCCTCCTCACCCCCCTCACCCATCCCTGGGCTCCTTCTGCTGGGGGGGGGGTGGTCTGTCCACTAAACGCCAGGCCCCGAGGACCATGCGTCCTCTGTCAGGGCCCTGCCTCCCCCACTTTACACCCCGAAGCTTGGTGTGCCTGCCCGCCTGCCTCCATGGGTGGCGCGAACCAGGCCGCACACATCACTGGTAACCCGCTCCGGGGCCCAAAACAGCCACCGCCGATGGGTCACCCAGTTTTTCCCCTCCAAGCCTAGGCTGGACTTCAGGGTCCTTCTCGACACGGCCACCGGTGAGCAGGCAGAGCTGAGAGGCGGAATGAAGCCTGTTTGCCCGCATCCTTCTCGCCGCTGCCTCTGTACACTGGACAAGGTCTTGACAGGAGAGCCAATGTTAAGCCCTGGATCAATCTTGAGACAGACAGATGGCGATCGCACATTCGGGCAGCAAGTGCACGGACGGCAGTGAGGTGGGCTCGTGAGTTCTCGGCCCTTCCCGCCCGAGGGAGTCCTGCAGGGCAGCCAGCACCTGTGTGCAGGAATTTACTGGGCTGGCTGGTGCCCTGCGTGTTGTAAACGTGCCACTTACAAAACAAGGGAGGCCACTTGGGGAGGGAAACAAATCACTCTGGCCGACGTTTATGGGAGAAATGGGTAAAAATGCTAACAGGTGAACCCCACAGAGGCCCAAGATGGCCGCCTGAGTCTCCATAGCGACCGGGCTGCTCCCCTCAGGAATTTTCCCCGAGTTTGTAGGCTGGAGAGGTGGGGGACTCTGCAAGAGCTTCAGCTCTCACAGCCAGCACTTCCTGTGCCCGACGAGTCACGGGGACTTGCTTCTGGATCCTTTCCAGCCACCTGCCACTGTGACGGGTACGGAAGGTTCCGCGGCCTCTGGATGGAGGGAAGTGGTGGCTGGGCCTTGCAGGACATTTGGTTTTTGGCTCCAGTTGGTGGAAATATTTTCCACGTGTTTCCCCATGTTTATAGAGCTGAGGGCATGGAATGCAGCCTGTGGCCACGGAAGCCGGCCTGATGGGGCCTGGCTACCAGGGTCTGGCCAGATCAGTGCGTCCGACTGGAGACAGAGTGCCAGGCCGGGGGTGGGGTGGCACCCGCGAGGATTATCTGGGAGCATGGTCCATGGCCCGCAGAGATGGATGTCCCGAGGGCCAGGGGGAGCCGGGCGCTCCGTGGAATGGCAGGGCGCCTGCAGGCACAGGAGCCGGGAAGGCGCGGCGGGCTCCGGGCCGTGGCTGCCTGCACCGCGCTCTCTGAGCAGCGGGAGGCGTCTGTTTTCCCAGTGGCGGCTCTGCCTGTCAGGTGGGCGCGGTGGCTGGTGGTCCAGACGCCCCGGGGGCTTCTGCAGTAAGGCTCACTTTTTGGCCTGGAAGTCCTGGCCGAGGCGGGCCCGTTGCCGCTGCGTCACTTCCTGGTCCGGCTGCTTCTTTAGACTGGCCACCTGGGGACAGGACAGAAGTTCAGGTGGGTGGGCAGTGGGGCGCATCCATCGTGGGGAGTGGTCCAGCCCGTCCTTCCCAGCTGGGTGCGCATCCACGTGGGCGTGCGTGGGGTGAGACCCGCCCACTGGCCGCTTCCTGCCCGTGGGTGCACCCCGGGGTGGTGCAGCTGATCTGCCGGTGCTGGTGGTGTCTCGGCGCCTTGTCCCCGTCCTGGGGAGGGCTGCCCACGGGCTGGCGCGCTTGCTCCTTCAGGGCTCCCGGACTCGCCGTGTCCATTTCTTTTCTCCGTGTCTCCTGCTCCGTCTGCAAGAACCCAGGTGGCAGAGTCTATAGTGGCTTCATGGCAGGGGGTGGTGTCAGGCCGGCCTTCCCCTCTGGAAAGGAGGTTCCGGAAAGGGCTCTGGGTCCCCTGAGAACCAGCTGGATAGGGGAGGGCCCTGCAGTGGGGGAGGGGAATGGCTCCATCTAGTGGGGGGGCTTCCCGGGCCTGCCGCTCAGGGGCCCCTCCCAGCATTGCCCTGGGCCCATAGAGCGCTGACCTCCTGCACTGGGGCACTCGAGGCAATGTCAAGGCCCCGCCCACTCAGACCCAGGCCCCACAAGCCTGCGGCCCCACCATCTGTCTTGCTGGGGGCTGCAAGCTGTCCCCAGTGGAGCCCCCCTCTCGGCATGCCGGTCACAGGGCGGGGCGTTAACGTCAAGGGACTAAGGAAACAAGCACTTTCAATGGGAAGTTTGGTGGGGGCTCCTTGTGTCCCTGGCGGGTGATGGTTTCAGAGGAGGGCGCGGACACCCCAGGTCAGGCCTTGTTGGTGCCCATTGAGGACGGTCTCCTTCTGGAAGCCTTTGGGCCGGTGCTGGGCCTGTCAGCCCCTGGGGCGAGATCGGAACCCAGGCCCTGCTCTCCAAACCGGGCCCCCTCCACTATTCTGCTCTGCCCGCCTGCCCGGTGGGTCCCGTGGCTCGGGGCCTCGTCCCACTGCCCTGTGGGGGCGGCTGGGCGCCAGGCCACTCCTCCTCCCTCCAGCATCTTCTTGCCCTGTGGCCTGTCACAGAGGCCCGGAGACATGGCGGCTCTGTCTTGCCGGGAAAGTAATTCGGTCAGTGAGAGGAGAGCAGCGTTCCAAGAACTAGGACTGACTTCTTCTTCAGGGGTGAGAAAAACAAAGGGTCCGCTTCCACTGAAAATGGAAGTCCTGTTTCTTGAAAACTCCAGTTACACTCCTGGAAGTGCATGTTAAAAAGAGAAGAGAAAAGCGAAATCCAAAATAAATAAACGGCCACATCCGGGTTTCCCCTCCTGAGACACCAGTAAAGGGTTTCTGGGTTTGGGGGCCCCTCACAGCTGACCTCCTGGAACTCATTCGCTGGTCCTCCCCTCCCCGACCTGGGCTGCAGGGGCCCACAGCTGGCTCTGCCGCCCTGGGCAGTGCTGCCGCGGCCCGGCCGCTGCTCTCAGGAGAGGCCCTGGCGGCCTCGGCTCCCCCGGCTCGGCAGCTCAGTGTCGGGCCCACCCGTCAGGAGAATCAGGATCACTGTGCCCATGACTGTGACCGCAGGGGTTGGCCGACCCTCCTTCCCGGGAGGGCAGGTGGCCCTGTGTGGACACACCGGCCAGTGGCTTTAAGTGACTGTGCTGACTTGCCAGCCCCTATGCCCGTATCCTGTTCCCGGGGTCCCTGCCCCTGACTGCCACCCCGCTGACCTGGTGGCCAGGGCCTGCCCCGGGACGGCTGTTCACACGTGCCTGGGCAGTCGGCTGTGCTGGAGGGTCCAGGCCTCGCCTGGTGGGGCCGCGCGGCTCTCCTTCGGGGCCTGCCGGTCCATCGGCACCGGAGCCGGAGCCGGCCTCCTTGTCAGAGAGGGGCCGGGGGCCGGCTGGGCACGGGGAGGCCTTCGGAGGCAGCCATCACCCCCAGAGGGAACCCACCGCCCCTGGCTCTGAATCTTGCTCGTGACACAACTGCACACCCTCTCTCCTGCTCCTGCTGTGGCTGGCGGCCTCTGTCTTTCTTCCACTCCTTGCTGGCGTCCACACGCCTCGATGGCCCCTCTGTCCTCTGAAGTGTACAAGCTCTGGGCAGCCAGAATCTCATCGTTCATTCCACGGGCAACGGCTCGGTGCTGGTGAGGCCAAGCCTGGCCCGTGTGGTCCCCTGGCCCTTCCGCCCACGGGCCACACTGCCCAGACCAGCTGGCCCAGCGTAAACCTGGTCCCTCGGGGCTTGGCAAGCAGGGCTGTTCAGGGGTCTCCTGGACCTAAGGGGCCCCTACAGATCTGTGAGGCTGTGTCATTTAACACGGATCCTTCCCACTGGCCCCCTGGAGATCTGGCTTCGTGCTGCCTTCCGGAGCGGCCATAAGTGACAGACGCCCTCCCCGCTGGGCCTGGTTCCCTGTTCCCAGCACGCAGGGGAGCCCCCGTTGGCACATGCCTCCCACACCTCTGCCCGGGGCCAGCGCTGCAGTGACAGGGGCTTGAGCCGGCACGGCCGTGTCCCCGTGCACCTCCTCTGTGCCCACGCTGCTCCAGGCCGCTGCTCCAGGGGACGGGCCATGAGGGTTTCTGCCGACACGGGGCCCAGGCATGCTCACGAAGGTCTCGGTCACGAGAACCAGGCTGCCGGGACAGCAGGACACATCCATGCTCTCATCCCAGGGCAGCCTGAGGAAGCCCACCCTACCCCGGGGACCGTGGCTGAGGCCCTGAGCACCTCCCGACGCCAGGACTCTTGCTCTCCCCGCCTTGTAGATGGGGTCACTGAACGCGAAGGGTCAGGTGCCCCGAACATCAGGTCATCGGCCCAGCAAAGGCTGTCCCCAACCTCCCCTCTGCCGCCTGACTCCTCCGTTCTCTCTGCTCAAGTCCCGTGTGGCCCCGGAGGGGGCCGTGAGGGTGTCACCTCTGCAGCGGTCAGCCGGGTGGTTCTGCCACACAGCCCGTGTGCCTTAGGTGGTGTGAGGGGGAGGGCCCCCTGCACGGCAGCGCCCCCGGGGGGGCGGGCCCGCGGAGCCAGGCGAGGGCGCGGGGCCTGCGCCACGTTCTGCCTGGTTCCTTTCTCTGGGCGCGAGTTCTCCTCAGCCAACCCGGGCCCCAGGAAGCTGCTCTGGTGCCCCCCGCCCCTAATTTCAGCCCGAAGAGCTCCACTTTGACCAGCTCCGCTCACGTCTGGGGGCAGCTATGAGGATTACGGACTCGCGGCCTGCCCCACTCTCTCCGCGCGCTCGGGGGCCGGCTGGCTGCCCCACCTTGCCTCTGGATGTAGTCGTCTGCCTTCGTTCGGCCGCTTTAGGCGGGACCCTGTCTTGCACGCTGCCCTGTGTGGAGACTGCTGGCGTAGATAGACTGGCTTCTGCCCTTGGCAGGGCTCCTTCCTGGTCCCTCACCGCGTAGGCCTTTGCAGAGCCCAGCTGTTGTCCTGGTCCCGTCTGCAGGGCGCTCCCAGGGCCTGGGGTCTTTTCCAACCTGGACAGTGGAACCAGGGGCTTCAGGGGTAGGCAGTGTGCCAGGCCACGCAGCTCCCTGCGGGGCTGTGGCCCAGATACTGGGGACAAGGCCGGGCGATTTGCTATGGCCTGGGGTGCCATAGGAGAGGAGAGGAGAGGAAACGCGGCCGGGCATCACCTCCAGGCGTGGGGTTACAGAGGTCTACAGGGTGACCCTGAGCTTGGAGAGGGGTGGGCAGGTGCAGAACAGGTGCCCATCCAGACAGGTGCCTCCCGCAGCCTGGCACTGCCTGCACCCCCACGGGGATGCTCCCCTCTCCCAGCCTCCACCCACCCCTCCAGGGACATCAGGCCTGGTCCCTGCAGCCAAGCCCCGCCCACCCCCCCTGGGCTCATAGCACCGCGAGCTCCCCCTGCAGGCGGGCCTGCAGGTGCGCGGCCTCTGCTCCCTGGAGAATGGCCTCACCTCCCCTGTGCCCTGCTGCTGAGGGTGGAGCCCCTCCCGCCCCCGGGGCACCCATCCTCCGCTGAGCCGCGCGTCCACAGCCGACCCTCTGTCATAGGGGCCCGTATTGTGGAACCGGAAACCCAGGGAGAGGCCTCATGCCTCTGACTCCCTCCCGCCTCAGTTTCTGACTCCCTCCCGCCTCAGTTTCCCCGTCTGTCAGCTGTTGCGTCTGGGCGTCTGGGTGGCTCCAGGTGTGAACCCCTGCCTCCGGCATCTCCCAGAGCCTCCCTTCCCACCGGGGTGGGGGTGGGGGGACGATGCTTCTGTGAAGGGAATGCAGGGCCCTGCCCTCCGGGCCCCCTCACCTGCGAGGGCTCCAAGGTGCGCTGGGCCTCCTGGGATCTGCGCTCCAGGCGGGCGACTTGCGCCTCCAGCAGCTTCCCCCTCTGGGCCAGGGCCTGGCTGCACCTTCTGCTCTCCTCCAGGGCCACGCGCAGGGCGTCCAGTTGCTCCTGCCAAAAGCAATGGTGGGGTCTCCTGGAAACGGGGCCAGGGCTGTGCTCCAGGGGCAGGAGAGGCATCTGCCCGGGCTGCGCTGGGGGCCGCTGGGGTGGAAAAGGCAGGAACGGGTCAAGGACAGCCTGCACCGGTCAGGCGTTTCCTATCAGCCGTGGGAGGAGGGGGCCGCAGTGCAGACTCGCCAGGGGATGGCCCCCTTGGCGGGCTCTCTGCTGTGGCCCAGGTGGCCTCCCCTGCTTCCGGCCCTTGTCTCGGAGAGTCCGGTAGCCCTCCCCAGCACATGGAGCCTGGCGGCCGCAGCCTGGGCACCCCCCTCCCCTTCTGCCTCTGAGATCTGTCACCGTGTGTCCCCCGCCTCGGCACGTCTGACCCTGCTGTGTGCCCAGGAGCATCTGCCCTAGGACGCTGCTCCCTGCCCCACGGGCACCCTGGACACCACTTGCCCGCCTTGCCCAGTCCTGGGTCCCTCTGCCTTCTGCCTGCCCAGGCCGTCGTCATGTGCTTGGGCACCGGTGACACCTTCCCTTTTCTGTCCCCAGGCATGCTCCACACGGTGGCCTGACCGCGCGTTTTACTCGGTACGTCGAGTTGTGCCCTGTTGTTGCTCTGAGCCCGCAGCGGCTCCCACTACCCTCAGGATGAAAACTAAGGAGGGAACGTGGCCCCTTCTTCAAACACCCCCGCCCCGCTCACTCTCGAACGAGAGCCTCTTGCTGTCCCTTGCCTGGAGCTGCCCGATGTCCTCCTGGCCCTGTGGCCCGTCGGCACTGGTTTCCCCTCGGCGACGCTTGACCGTCTGTGCGCCATCCTCCCTGTCACCCCCTGCTCGGAGCCGTCCCCAGGAGGGGAGCACCCGCGCTGTCTCTTGGGCCCTGGAGCGGGCACAAGCAAACCAACACCCCAAGCCTACTCAAGTCTGCCTGGCCAAGCCGCCGTCCTGCCCGCCATGTGACACGTACGGCCAGGCCAGTCTCCTGCGTTCGAATCTTCCTGAGGGTTTCCTGGGGGAAGCGGCCTGTGCCTTCTGGTTCCTTGGACTCCGGGAAACCAGGAGTCACACCTGCTGGTGCTTTGGGGCTAAGTGGGAAGGCAGAGGTATGGAGCCGGGGAGTTCGGGAGTCCTGTGCAGCTTGGACCCAAGGGGGCGAGAAATGAAAGGACTTGACTTGGAGTCTAGAGACAGCCGTGGGTGGCCGCGTGTGGGGGCCGAGGGCTCCCAAGCCTGCGCTGCTGGGTGGTCCAGGACCCACTTACCAAGATGGGAAAGGGGTGCATTTGGGGGTGAAGGTTCAGAGTTCAGTGTTGAGCTGCCCGGGAGTCACCGGATGGGGGGGACGGTGTCACAGAATCAGGTGACTCTGGAGGCCCAGGGCACTGGCGGCCGGGGGAGGGAACAGGTTCTGGGCCAGCGGATGCTATAGCAGAGGGAGGAGGAGGGAGACCGGAGGGAGGGAGAGTGCCCCGCTCTGTGGAAGGCCCCACGAGGTCGGCAGACGCAGACCCATAAAGGACCCTTTGGTTGGGACCAAATGTTGCTCGTGACCTTTGCACGTGTGTGTGAGGGTGGAGGGAGGTGGGACCTGGGGTGGAGGGAAGGGCGGCTGTTCCCAGAAGCCTGGCTGGGGGAGGGGAGACAGGGCCTGCAGAGAGGCGAGTGGGGTGGGGGCCAAGCGGGTGCTCGTTTAGGAAGAGGGAGACTGGGCGCGGAGCCAGAGAGGAAGGCCAGAAGGCGCAGGAACGCCCCGACGGGGCCGCGCGGGTGCCGGCCCTGCGGCCACAGGGCCCCGGCAGGCCGGCAAAGAGCATTCTCGCACTCGGGGCCCGCGTTCGTGTCTGCAGGGCCTTCCCGTCCATTCGCTCGCTCGCTCGCTCGCTCGCTCGCTCGTGGCAGGAGCTGGCGTGAACTTGTCCTGCTGGTGGCGGAGGCTGATCCAGGGGAGAGAGGCGCGTGCCCGCCTGGGGGAGGGGCCGCCGGGCTGACCCCGGCCGTCCTGCGTTCTGTCCGACGCTTGAGTGCTGCACAGTCGGACGCTGGGGACGATGCCTGGGTCTCAAACCGCCGTGACCCACCCTTCCCTGCTCGCTCGAGACCCGCTCGCCTCTGCTCGCGCACAGTTGCGGTCGGAGAGCAGAGGCGTCCTTCGGAGACGGCTGCAGAAGTTCGTGGCATCGTGAAGAGGCCGCACCGCTCCCGTGAGGCTCACGCTCCTCTCGTAACGACCCAGCTGTGGCGGAATTCCAAGGAACCGTGACGACTGAACGGTGCGCCCTTCACGCACGGCAGCCGGCGTGCCGCCGGGCGATTCTCGTTTCTGGTGTCGCCTTAGTTCCGAGTCCTGACACGGTGCGGGGTGTGGGCCGGGCAGGCGAGCCTCAGGAACCCGGGTTCGGCCTGAGGGTTCCGGCAGCTGCAGGAAGCCGGGCACGGGGCCGGCCCTCTGGGAGCCTCGGAGCCCGGACCCCCAGGCTGGGCCCACGAAAACCCGGCAGTGGGAAGTACTCAGACGTAACGGGCACCTGGTGTCCGGACAGGAGCCCAGGGTGCGGTGCCAGATGCCTCTGGGCTCCTTGCTGCCTGCCTGCCTCTCTGTCCGCTCTCCCGCTCTGACCGTCCCAGCCTTACTGCCAGGGATACCGTCGTCTTTCAAAATTTCCTTTAAAAATCTCAGACGTCTGCTCTTCTCTGTAAACTTTGCCCAGTTTCCCTCCAAACATACCGTAAACGATTGGCCAGAATCAAACCAAGAGAGCAAACGACCGACGACCAACCTACAGACAAGGACCGTCACCACAGACCCATGGGAAGCTGACGCACAGCTCCTCACGCCCCGGAGCCTCAGCCTCTCAGCGCTACGACGAGACGCAGCGACCAAAAGAGGTGCAAACGTGTCATCATTCTTTTAAGGAAAACGGAAACGCTTAGAAAAGTGGTGAGGAGAAAAAGAATCCACGTCAGAAACCGGAGGCGCGCGCGCGGGGACCCGCAAGGAAGGAAGCCGATGACTCGGGAGCCTCTGTTGCGGGAGGAAACACAGATACATCAGTTACTCGGTTTAAGAAATGAGGGAAATCCCAAAGACGAAAGAGAGGATGTTAATACGAGCCAAAGCGAATAAATGTAGGCAAAAATGCGAGGAGAGGCAAAGCTGGCTCTCTTGAAAAGACCAGTAGAACAGAAGAACTGTTGGCAGGTCAAGTTAAGAGAAGCAGAGAGAACCCTCCAACGCCACGGGACGGATCCAGCCACAGATACACGGACGCAATAAAGCGTCAAATCCCGTGTGCGGGTCCTCGGCATTTAAAAATATACGGCGGAACAGGTGCAGACGACAGCAGCCACCCCAAGGGGAGAGGCAGGCCGTGGTGGCCCTGCGGGAGAAGCAGGGGAGAGGCGGTGAGGTGGATTATCGAGTGAGCGGAGGTGCGGAGCATCTGCGGGCAAGTCCCTCGCAACCTCTCGGGAGCCGAGCTCGGGCCACTCGGCCGCTGGGGGTGACGGAAGAAGACCGAAGGCTCGCCGACTCATCGCAAATACCCTTAGCACCCAAACTCTGGTGAATACGGCGCCCTGAGGGGCTCCAGATGCAGGCCCTCGCGACTAAACGTTGGGCTTCGACTCCAGGCTCCGGTGGGCCCGGCCGACTTGCGCGGCCCGCCAGTCCGTGAGGCCCAGCGGCTCCGGACTTCGCTTCTGGAACCCGACGGATGCTCAGTTTGGGCCCCGGAGGAGCGTGCTCAGGAGAAGAGGGCGTGCGCAGGGCCCCGGGGGGGCTGGGGCAGGATGGGTGCCGCGAGGTCCCCCGGCCCAGGGGCTGCGACCTGGCTCTGACCGGGGGGACACCGCGGCGGCCTCTCCCAGGGGTGCGTGTGGGCCCACGCCCCCCGCTTGCTCTGAGGACCCCCGGTGCTGCGCTGGGCGGGTGGGCTAGTGCTCTGGGCTCGGTTCTGCACCGTCGATCTACTGAGGTCCCCGGGTAGCCCTGGAAACGGGGAGGGATTTGCTCTCAAACAAGAATCTGACTGTCTGCATAGCACAGCCTACCGTTTAATTAGGAAAATATGTTTTTAATTAACTCTCTCTCGACAAACACATCGGCGCATGTGAAACGGAGGGGGGGCGGGGGAGAACCCAGCCGTGACGGTGAGAGCAGTTGTGTCAGATGGAGACCTCGCTCTGGCACACGCTGGCTGGCGGCTCGGTGACCTGACCGACACGCTGGGGGCGCGGGCGGTGGGGAGTGCGGCCACGCGTCCTGAGCCCCGTGCTGGCTGCAGATGCTGCAGGTGCGATTCGCTGTGTGTCCAAAGGGCCTGGGGCCTCTGGGCCTTAGGTGTGTCCGAATCCCCCTCCTAGGGGCCCACCTCAACGGCCGACAGGTTTAAACCATGAGGTGAGGGGCGCCTGTGTGGCTCAGGCAGTTGAGCATCCGGCTTCAGTCAGGTCGTGACGGTTCGTGGATTCGAGCCCCACGTCGGGCTCTGTGCTGACGGTGCGCAGCCTGCCTGGGGTCCTCTGTCTCCCTCTCTCCCTGCCCTCCCCCTTTCACACAGTCTCTCTTTCGAAATAAAGAAATAAACATTAAAAAGTTGGGAGAAACCTTCCGCAGACCTGGAGATCAGAGACTTTGGAGGTTCCCACGAGGCGAAGGCAGATAGAACAAAGGGGCCTACACAGTAGGAGAGTTGCTAGAATCTCAGAACGACCGATAGATTTTCGCACAGAGACGTCCCTGAAAAGTTGAGTAAATTCTTAAGCAGAAAAATTAACAGGGGTAGAGAAGGTCTGAACAACAGCCGAGGAGCCTTCTGCCCCCACGTGTGGAAGGAAACCTCACAGAACCTTGGGGACGCTGACTCAGGCCAGTAAGGACGCGGTCACGAAGGCCCCCAATGCCCTGGCAGGCGGGCGCAGAGAGGAGGGGACACCAGCGGTATACCACAGCCAGCCGTGCCCCTGAGAACGGGGCCCTCGCCCTCCCTGTCCCGGTGCCGCCCAGTGCTGCCTCCACTGCCCTGCCCGCTCCCACGGCCCCCAAGGCCCCCGGGGGTCCCCACGGCCCCGCCTTTGTCTCTGCCTTTCAGTTTGGGCCTGAAATATCTGGACAGGGACGTGCGAAGTCCCAGGCGGGCTCCTCTCCACTCCTGACTTTGAACGAGACCAGACCCCCTTCTCTGAAGGCGTGCAGAGGCTGAGAACCGACCGTGGTTCCAGAAACAAAGTCAATCCACGGGGCGGAGCTGAGGGCGCTGGACTGACAGAGAACAGAGTCGTGGCAAGAAACAGAAGGCGTGTCAGAAGCTGCTCGCCGAGGCTCTCCCGAGGAGACGAGGGTGGGGAGCCAGAGTGGAACGACCCAGATGAAAACACGAGGATGGGGCGCCTGGCTGGCTCGGTCGGTCGAGCGTCGACTCCTGATTTCGGCTCGGGCCTGATCCCAGGGTTGTGGGACCAAGCCCTGCATCAGGCTCTGCACTGACCGTGGAGGCTGCTTGGGATTCTCCCCCCACACACTTGCACACGCCCTCTCTCTCTCTCCAAACACAACACAAAGACCCTCCCCAAAAACCACAAGGACCGATCCAGGCGTGACGACAGGGGCTGGATTAGACCCGGCGGATGAGAAGAGAACCCCGCTGTGCCACGCGGGACGAGGGCCCATGGGGCTGGGGGCTCACAGATGGGGTTCGGTCGTCGGTCTGCGGCAATGTCCGCGTTGCGGTTGGCAAGGGACACGGTGCGGGCCGCCGTGAGTACAGACCCTTGGGGTCTGCAGACAGGAGGAGAGGTTCCTGTTCAGGGGCAGGCCCTCATGGACCCCCACCGGGCACTTAGAAGAAAGGTGGAGCCAGGCCGTCTGCAGCAGGGGAGGGCCCCGGAGGACAGCCCCTGGACACAGGCGCGGAGCCCTCGGGCTGGTGGGGGTGGGGAGCGAGACGGTGTCCCCTGTGCACAGCGCGGCGACACGTGGGCTGCCACGCTCCCTGTTGCAACACTCCCACCCCATGAGTGCGGGGGCGGGGGGGGGGGGCCTGGCACGGAAGTCACGAGGAAGCATGAAATCAGCCAGGATCTACCAGCCACCAAAGAAAACTGGAGCATAGAAATGATCATAAAACTGGGAAGTGGGATAAACTCCTTCGGAAAAGGCACAGACTCCGAGGTGGGCTTGACACCAAGGCCAGGCCGATGAAATACATGGCGACTGAAAACATACAGGGCGGGCGTTCAGGGCCGGGACCCGGGGGTGGGGGGTGGACACTGCAGGTGTCAGGTCCTTCAGACTCAAGACAACAGGCCCCGGGAAGCTCTAGGCCGGTAAGAGGGAGAGCGGCCGAGAAGCTTCAAGTTCTGAAGAGCATGTCCCAGAAATCCATAAACCGAAGACTCTTAAAAACAAAAGGAGGTATCACCCCCCCCCGCCCACGCTGCGATGGCAAAATTCAACACACCGCCCCTAGCTTTCATGAACTCCAGAGACAGATCCGACGTGGAGTATTTGGTCGACATGTTTGTAAAGGTTGACTTAATACATACATTTCAAAATGTGTAAGCTGCAAACAGAAAGCGTTATTTTCAGGTATGCACAGGACACACACACACACGTGAACACACATGCAAACTGGAGTGCGGCCCCGCGCCTCCTGGCCCTGGGGTCTGCCCCTGCCTCTGGGCCTCGCCAGTTCTGTCATGGGGGTCAAGTCGCTCCCTGCCTAGGACTCAGTTTCCCTAATCTCTAAACTGAGCACGGGGACCACCTCCAAGACAGCTCTGCCAGGGGGGTGCCCCGGATGGGACCTGCGGGGCCACCGTGTCCCCCAAGGCCACCTGCCCCAGCCCAGCTGTGCTTCTGCCCATGGGGACCCCAGACCTCCGTACCTCCAGAAGCCCTCCCACCCCCGTCCCCATGTCCCTCGCCGGCCACGTGCCCTACCTGGAGCCTCCGCTTCTCCTGGGCTGCCGCCCGCATGCCGGCCAGGTGGTCCTCCTCCAGCCTCCGGAGCGCCTCCTCCCGCAGGGCACTCACTGCCCGGGCGCCGCTCGCCTCGCCCTCTGCCTGGCGCCAGGCTGCGGGGCCAGCAGATGTTTGCCTGGGTCCCAAGGTCTTGCGGCTGCCACATGGGGCCCCCCCACCCATTTCACAGGCCAGGAAACTCAGGCTTTAAGTGACTGGGAGCTAGATGGTGGGGGCTGGAGGCTCCCCTTCTGACAATTCCCTGTTGCTCGAGGGTCCCGGGGGGCGGGCCTGGGGTCCTGGCTCCCTCTGCCCGCTCCTCCTCTCCCACGTTCTTTCCTTCTGTTGACATTCCTCCTTCCAGACGCCTCCCGGGCAGACCCGTGGAGGGAGGAGGACGGTAGTGCAGTGGGGGTGACCACAGGGCAGGGTGCTCTCTGTGCTGACAGGGGTCAGAGACCTGATGGGAGATGGGCCTCGTGACTGCGGAATCGGGTTCCCGAGGGCCAGCACGGTGGGGGGAGAGAATGCGGGCCCTGCGAGGTCTCTGGACTGTGTCCCCTGGTGGCAGGGAAGCCACTGTGCGAGGGTGCAGGGGCCAGGCACACCCAGGGGGACACGCTGGCCCACGCCCGAGCAGCTCCCATGACTGCACCCTCTTGGCTGCCAGGGTGGGGCACTTGGGGGACCCTGGGAGGTGGCGGTGTGGCCCTCCCAGCAGTCCTCGGGGACGGGGCGGGGGAAGGGAATCACCTTCCTCGGCCTCCGCCAGTGCCTTCTGCAGCCGCGCCGCGTGGCTCTGGGCTTGGGCGCGCTCATTCTCTGTCTCGCTCAGCCGGCCGCTCAGGCTCACCACCTCGAAGTGCCGGTCGTCCTGGGCGGAAGGACCCAGGGTCAGGGGGCAGCCCCGCAGGTGAGTGGGGGCTGAGGTGTCCTGCCAGAGGTTCGGGGAGCTCGGGCGCGCTGACCTGGACCCCAGTGGGCATCGCAGCGGCGCCTGGTGCCAGGGGCTCTGCTGCCCGTCGGGAGGAAGGGAGGAGGCCCTGAGCCATTTGGGGGCAGTTGAGTTTTGAGAGACTGTGGTGTTTATGGCTATTTATCACAACCCACAAAGGTGCCCAGTGACCCCAGGGCCCTGCCGGGGCTCAGCAGACCTGGGGTGGACGGACAGAGGGACAGCAGAGGGGTGGGAAGCGGCTCTGTGTCTCTGGGAGCCCCCAGGGCGTGCCCTCTCCACCCCCTTACCCGTTCTCTCTGGGCGGTCTGCAGCTGCCGCAGCAATTCTGTCAGGGCGTCTCGCACCGACGCCACGTCCACCTCTGGGCAGCGGTCCCCGGGTGCCGGTGAGGGCCATTGGAGTGGCGAGCGGGACCTGGTGCAGGGGCTGGTGCTCTGCGTGTCATCCGAGCCTGCAGGACAGTGGCAGCTGAGGGGACGTGGTGGGGGTGTGGCAGAGACTTGGTGACAGCCATGCGGGTGCCCTGTCCCCCTTTTCTCTGCTTGTCCCCACCCACAGGGAGCTTGGTGGGGCATGGGGTCCAGGCCCCTCACTGCGTGGGTGTGAGGCCCAGAGAGAGGAGGGAGTGTCCTGGTGGGTGGCAGAGCCGGGACAGGAGCCTACCTGAAGCCACCGAGGGCACTGAACTTGTCCTGGGGAAGCTGGGCGGCTCCGCGAGCCCCAGGCCGCGGCATAGGGTGGACCACAGCAGGCTCAGCTGGCCCTCAGAATGGCGCCTGGCACCTTCGGCCCGGGCCAGCTCCCGTTCCAGGCTGCCAATCTGGAGGCCGGCCCGGTCCAGGCGAGCCTGGAGGCCGTCGGCCTCGTCGCCGGCCTGCTGTAGCTTCCTGGAGACGACGCGCAGCTCGGCCCGGAGGGTCCACTCGGTCTCCCGGCTCTGACGGAGACCCTCCTCCAGCTGCCGCTTTCCGGCCTCCGCTCCAGCCTCTGCCTCCCCCAGCTGCCTCTGCAGCCTCAGGACCTGTGGGAGGGACGCGAGGGCTCACGACCCAGAGCCACCTGCCCTCCGCGGCCTCGCCCCCAGCCCTCTTGTCCTCTGTCCCTCCTTGGCATGTGACAGTCAGGGGGACCTCAGACATGCCTCCTAGCCCGTGTTTGGCAGGGGGTCCCCAAGCCCAGTCGGGAAGGGACACCAGGGGGGGGGCCTGAGCTCAGGCGGGGACAGACACCTCGGGGGGGCCCCAAGCCCAGGCGGGGAGGCACACCAGGGGGGTGAGCCCAGGGGGGGACGGACACCTCGGGGGGGAGGCCGAGCCCAGGCGGGGAGGGACACCTGGGGGGGTGAGGCCAGGGGGGGACGGACACCACGGTGGGGGCCGAGCCCAGGCGGGGAGGGACACCTGTGGGGGATGAGCCCAGGCGGGGACGGACACCTGGGGGGGGGGCCGAGCCCAGACGGGGAGGGACACCTGGGGGGGGGTGAGCCCAGACGGGGAGGGACACCTGGTGGGGGGGTGAGCCCAGGCGGGGAGGGACACCTGGGCGGGGGCCTGAGCCCAGGCGGGGACGGACACCTGAGGGGGGTGAGCCCAGGTGGGGACAGACACCTCGGGGGCCCCAAGCCCAGGCGGGGACGGACACCTCGGGGTGGGGGAGCTAGCCCAGGCGGGGAGGGACACCTGGGGTGGGGCCGAGCCCAGGCAGGGAGGGACACCTGGGGGAGGCCGAGCTCAGGCGGGGAGGGACATCTGGGGGGGAGCCGAGCCCAGGCGGGGAGGGACGCCTCGGGACTGCAGAGCACATTCTGGCAGGTTGCAGAGAGTCCTGCCGGCAGGCACATGACCCCCCCAGCCAGGTGTGGCCCTCGGCTGTCCCCTCCCGTGGCCGGCCACCTCTAGCCAGCCTGGTGCTTTGCCTGCCGCTGCTTGCGGCCCATGCTAGCAAACACTGGGCCAGCATCGTCCCGACACGGGGCTGGGGAGCCTCAAGGGGCCCAACGCCACGCCATAGCCTTCGGAGGGGCGGCGCCAGGGGTGAATCAGCGTCCCCCCGGCACGCAGCACCTACGGGCCAAGAGGAGGGGCCTCCGGGCTCTGGGCGGCGGCTCCTTGGCTTCTCTGGGCCTGGGGCAACTCTTTCTACCCTTTCGCTTCACCCCGGCCCCCCGGTGGCACCCTCGTCCCTCGGGTTCTCTGCCGGGCCCCGGTCCCGTCTTCTCTGGCGGCCTGGCCTGGGCGCGGAGGGGCCCTACCTGACCTCCCGCCCCTCTGTAGCCGGCCGTCCCGTCGTCCCCGATGAGGCCACCCCGGTCATGGCCTGACCTGTGCCCCGAGGCCCCTGGGATGGGGCCTCTAAATGCCCGTGAGTGAGCGACGGGACAGACAGGGTCACCGTCACCTGTAGGGCAGTGTCAGGCTTGGGGGAGGCAGCCAGGCTCCCGGCTTGAGGCCACAGAGCCTCTGCCAGACCGTAAGCCCTGGCACAGGGGCAGGGCCAGGCCTCGCTCCGTTTCCTGTCCGCTGGCCACAACGCTAACGGCCCCATTCGCAGTGGAAGTGAGGAGCCGTGAGGTCACACAAGGGTCACACAGGTCGTGGGAAGAGAGTCCGTGTTTTCTGTGCATGGCACGTGCTCCGTGCAACCGCGTGATTTTGGGTCCGGACCACGCGGGCCAGGCTGTGCGCAGGGGTGGGTTCCAGGCTACCCGGCCGCGTGCGGCACAGCCCCGCAGCGGACAGAACCTGGCCTGCGCGGGGGGCCCGTGGAGCTGGTGTGGGGCCTGGGGGGCAGGTGCGTGCGGGGGCGAGCTCGTGGGAGGGTGTGGGCGTGCGGGTCGGGTTGTGGGAGCACACGTGCGGGTGTGGGGGTGGGGGTGGCTCCAAATCCAGAGGCTCTTGGAGAATCGGCGTTAAGGGGGCCCTGTCCCCTGGCTCAGAGCCCTCACGTCGCCCGGGCGAGGCCGTCCCTTTCTGAAGCACGAGAACCCCACTGTCACGGCATTGGTTCCCTCAGCGCCCCGTCCCTCCGCCCTGGCTGCACGCAGTCCCCCCGGGACCTGGGACAGGAGACAAGCGGACGGCCCCACGCAGTGCACGCAGGCGAGAGCTGGGCCGGTCGGCCCTCCATCCCAGACCCTCGCCAGCGCCGCTGCCTCCTCCCCGGCCCCCTCGGCCTTCCTACCTCCTTCCGGGCGGCCTCCAGGGCGGCCTCGGCCTCCGAGGCCCGTCTCTGCAGGTGCAGCGCCTCCCGCCGGCCCTGCTGCTGCTCCTGCGCGCACCGGGCCTGCAGCTGGCTCAGCTCTTGGCTCTTGCGCCGGTTCTCAGCCTCCAGCACATCCATCTGCGAGTGCGGGGTGGCAGTGATGGGGTCTCGGGCCCCTCCCGGACCCCGGCCTCTGCTCGCATGTCCCGGGGAGGGAGCTTTCCTCCTGGGCAGCCCCCCTACTCGGGTCAAGTCCAGTTGTGGGCGACAGGGGATGCGGATGGTGGGAGTGCCCTCCAAGACCATGCCCTTGGAGCTGACCGACTCCTCTCTGAGGCCAGGACACCCTGTGGGCAAGGAGCGGGCTGGGCTCCTCGCTGGCGCTCACTCACAGGGACCCTGGTCCAACACACCTCTCTGTGCCTCAGGGTCCTCATCGAGAAAGGAAGGGGCTAGACCTTCCTCACAGGAGGTCTGGGAGGGGGGAAGGAGGGTGTGCAGCACACGCCTGGTCCGGAGGGAGCCCCGGGCCACGCGTGCCTCCTCCACCGTGCACCTCACGGACCGCTCCCGGCCTGCAGGAGTTCGACAAAAATGGCTGCGGATGCTGGGACAGGCCTCCCGCCAGGAGGGGAGTCGAGGCCCCTCCTCTGAGCCGTCTCCACACCGAGGGAACTCAGTGGAAATGCCTCTTGACTTTGGAAGCCGAGGCAGATAAGGAAACTGTGCGGCTGGTGTCTGAGCCCTGAGGCAGCCGTGCCGGGAGGAAGTCCCGGCCACCGCACCGGGAGGGGCCCAGCTGACAACCAGGAGAGCAGAGCCGCCTGAGGGTGAGCCCAGCCCTGCCGTCGGGTCCCCCGCTGTGGAGCCTTGTTGGCGTACGCACCGCCGGGCAGAGCCAAGGCGTGCCCTCTGCGGCCTTGCTGCATTCCTGATCTCAGAGTCCGTGAGCGTCCAAGTGGTTGTTTTTAGCCATTCATTTTGAGGCTTGTCGTCTGTACCCCATGGGGCAGATCCAGCCAGGAGCCCCACGAGTCTGAGCAGGGCCCCCGGCCGGGGCTGCGAGCGTGGGCACAGGATGTTCCAAAGGCACGGCCAGTGAGGCCGTGTCTCGGAGCTCGGGCTCTGCGGTCCAGAGGGCGCCTCGGGGGCGCCTGGGGGAGCCGGACCGGAGGAGGGAGGCGCAGCTCTGTGGGGGCGGGGCCCTCCCCTGTCTGCCGAGCTCCTGGAGCTCCTGGCATCTGCGCCAGCCTGCTCCTCCTCCCTCAGACTGGCCCGCAGCTCACGGGCTTCCTTCTGGACCGCTGCCCTGTCTCCCAGGCTCCCTCCCCCATGCGTCTGCTGCTTTTTGGGACATGGCGGACTCCTGGGAAGTGACCAGGCAGCTGGTGGCCCCCCGGAAGCAGACCTTGTCCCTCTGGAGCCGAGCCAGTTCCTCGTGGTGAGCCCGCGCCTGTCTCTCCAGGGCCTGCCGCAGGTCGCGCTCCTGCTCCACCACTTGGCGCTGAAGCTGCCGCACGTCCTCCTGCAGCTCTGTCTCCCGGGCTGCCCATGCGATTCTAAGTTGCTGGATCTCCACTGTGAAGTGACAGATGCATCACGGACCAGCCCACAGCATGGAAACCCCTCGTGGCCCTCACGGACTCCCTGCGGAGTGCGGCCCCATGGAGTGACAGCCACCTGCCCTGAGGAGGCTGCCAGAGCCGGCGGGGACAATGCACTCCGTGCCCCACTGCAGTGTGTGTGTCCTAAATTCTCGCCTTGTATAGGCTCTGGCCAGGCCCACGCAAGGCAGGGGGGCTCAGCAGGGAGCACGGAGGCTGGGCGGGGAGCACTTGAACTGGGTGGGGAGCATGGGGGCCAGGTGGAGAGCGCTAGGCTGGACAGGGAGCACGGGGGCTGGGGGAGGAGCCACCGTGTGACCCTGTGGCCGCAGCTCAGGACTGCGCCTGGGCCCGGCACTGAAAGCTGGCAGGGTGGTGCCCGTCCCTCCTAGACAGCAGAGGCATGACCCGTTCAGCCACGTGAGCTCCAGGCCTGTGTTCATGCCCCTTCAGGGCACTGGGGTGTGTGAGCAGCACGTCTGGGGACTGGGCTCCACTGAGGGGAGAGAGGGGCAGAGAGCCGGCTGAGACGCACCTCTCTGGGCCTGCCGCCGGCTCTGGCCCTCTTCCTCTAGCTGCTTCCGCTGCGCCTGGAGCTGCCTCACCAGCTGCTGGGTCTCAAAGAGGCTGTTCTGCGCGGAGTGACTCTGAGCCCTGCAGAGAGTCACGAGACAGCGGGTAGGTCACCGGAGCGGTCCTGCGGGGAGGGACGGGGCGGGGCCCGTTCCCTCCATAGCGGAGCGGTGCCGGCAAGGCCGGGCTCCTCAGCCACCAGAGAAACAGGACGAATGTCTCATTCTTTTTTTTTTTTTTTTAACTCTTTTTGCTTTTAAGTAGGCCCCACGCTGAATGTGGGCTTGAACTCATGACTCAGATCAAGAGTAGTGCGATGTACCAACTAAGCCGTCCGGGCGTGCCCCGTCATGCATTTTACATCTCTGAAACCAAATTAGGCCCTGCACAGAATAATCTTTCAGGCGGATTAAAAAACTAAATGAAAACAAAACACAAAAACAGATAAATAACTCAGAACTATAAAAACCATAGAAACAACAGAGAAAGGTATTTTATAAACTTCGTAAGCAAAACACAAAAGCCAGAATTCAAAAATAAAGAAGCCAGCAGATCTGAATACACTTAAAGGGGTTAGGGGCTTATGCAGAAAAGATTTCACAAACCAACTTAAAAGACAAGGGACAAAGAGTTCATATCCATCCTATGCAAAGAGCTCCTACCAAGCAATGACAGAAAGTCAGCTGATCCTACAGAAAAATGAGAAAAATGACTGTTATTCACAAAGAAAACACAAAAGGGGAATGAACGTATACAGCTTGCTCAACCTTACTCGTACTTGAGATTCAAATCCCACCCACACGGTGTTACCGACCAGGCATCAGATTGGCAAAACTCTAAATAATGCTCATACTCAGTGTTGGCAAGGGTGTGAGGACCATTTTCTTGGTGGAGGGGAGGCTGGGAAATTTCGAATTTAAAGTGCGCCTATCTTTGAGCCAGCGAGTCCACTCCCAAGTGTCGGTTCTTTACAAATACACCCGCACCAGCTCCGCCCGCACAGGGATGCTCACTGCAGCCTTCTAAGGCTGAAATTACCTGCAACTCAGAGCAGCGTTCGTTCCTGGGGAGGGGAGGCGAGGTGACCTGAAGGAGTTGTCAGAGGACAACCGGTCAGCCGTCGGTCGCCAACCAGCCAGCGAGCACGCTGCAGTCGTGACCGCGCTCGGCCCCTCGCGGGGGATGCGCCGTGAAGAAACCCGCCACCCAAATAGCACACGTGCACCCCCCACGAACACTCAAACGCAAATACTCATTGAACGCACAGCCGGCAGACACGTAACCCCACACAGGTCGATGGGTCGGGGAGGGCCGCGGGCCACGGGGGACCCTGCCCACCCTGCCTCAGTCTCCCTGTGTGTGTCGCTGCCACCTTCGTGGGGGGTTAGGCGTGCCGACGCCATCCGGGGCTCGCTCTTGCCTGCGGAGCCCAGAAACTTCACTGCTCTGATATCCCGGTGCCCCCTCCGGTCCCCATCCTAGTAAGCACCCCACGTTCCCTGCTCCCCGCTTCCGTGTGAGCACCCCTGCTGCCTGGGATGCTCTTTGCAACACCTTGAACCCACCTCCTCCCAGACAGCAGCCTGGTCCCCTCTGGGAGAAGTGGTCTCTGCCGCTCAGACACCAGAAGTCTCTTCCGCCCCGAAGCCTGGGAACCTAAGGGTATGGTATGTCCAGCCTCTCCTTCCGCTGGAGCTCAAGAGCACCTCAGCCTCCTGGAGCAGAGGCTCGGTGAGCGGCCCGGCGTGAGCGGCAAGGTGCCGCCAAGACGCAGGCAGGCCCTCCCTCCGCCTCTCGGGGTGATGAGCGAGCCATCGCCCCCTCAACTGAGAACGGGTCCCTGGCACTGCAGCCTCGTCGCGGCCTGGGTGTGGGGGCCGGAGGACTCGAAACCCGGGGTCCTCTGCCGTCGGCCCACCACGGGAGAAGCAAAGAGCTGAAGCAAGACTTCTTGCTCCCGGAGGTCGTCGACATTACCTGGGGGCCGTGACAACTGCAGTGCTCAGCCCCTCCGGCCCCGTGGAGCCAGCCCGATAAACACACGCGTGGGTGCCAGGCACCCCGTGCCGGCGTATGAGACTTAGGACAAGCTCCCAGCAGCCTTGTCACCGGGAGCTCAGACCGGTCACTGTGAAGTGTGTTTAATGAGCAGGTGACTGTCTGGGGCCACGGGGCTGCCCACGTGCAGAGGCCCCAGGCCCAGTGGTCAGGGCCGAGCTGCGGGGGGGATCCCAGGCTGCCCAGGCCTCTGCCCGGCCTCTGTCCCTGATCCGGGCAGCAAACACTGGCAGGTGAGAGGGGCCTGTTCGTCTGGGCAGCCGCGGGGCCCGGGCAGGGGCACCAGGCCGGCACGCCGACCCGGAGCAGGCCTCGCTTAGCTTTTCCAGTCCTATTTCTGCGCGAGCTCTCATTCGCGAAGGAGGTTTGTCTGTGAGGACGCTCAGGAGCTGAGACCGGTGACCCCGAGGTCCTGGAGTCCCAGGCGGAGACCTTTTCTACAAAAACACTTAGATGGTCCCGAGACAGCCCACACGTTTGCTGACAGAAGGCACCAGCTTTCGGCTTTGGGCGGAGGCCACGGGCCCAGCTCAGTTCACCAGGCGCCGGCCTGCAGGGCACCCCGTTCTCACCTGCAAGGGGTCCCTGCCAGCCTTCGAAGCTCACTCCGCCCCTGCCCTCAGCCTCCTGGTTCCCTGGGGCCGACACCTGCCTGGCCTCGGGGATGGCACGCGAGCCCAGCCTGCCCATCTGAGCCTTACGGCTCCCAGGGCCCCCGGTACCTGAGGTCCGCTGCCTCCCCAGCTGTGAGCTGGACCTGTCGCTCCAGGGCCTCCTCTCGGGCCAGCAGCTGGGCCCGCTCCTCAGACAGAGTCTCTTTTTCTTTCAAGATCTTCCTCAGCATGTCTCTCTGGGCCTCCTGGTCCTGCAGGCTCTGGGCCAGCTGCTCCTCCAGGGCCTGCTTCTTGCCTGTGACCTAGAGGAGGGGGACGGGACAGTCCGGCAGAGAGTGGGAGGGTGAGGAGGGGCCTCTTAAGGGAAAAGAAGCAATTTTGTGCAGAATGGCATGGAGGAGAGGGCGGGGAGGAGCGTGAACACAGGACAGATTGGACTCAGAAGTCCATGTGTGTGTGCTCACAGCAGAGGGGTCCCCGCTCCTGGAGCCATGACGGAGGGGTCCTTGAGCCGAGCTCTCCCAGGGAGGAGGCGGCTGCTGGTCTGAATGGCAACCTGGTCGGCCCACAAGGGTCCAGGGGGCAGGAAACATCACAGCGATGGCAGCAGAAGGTGGTGGAAGACCAGGTTGCTGCAGACCAACACTTCCGTCAAGAACATCACAAGAATCTTGACAGAATACGACACAGGAATCTGCACGAAGCCTCAGAGAGCTGCCGAGGCGGCTGGGACCTCAGAGGAGGGGAAACCGCGGAACGGGCCCGCCACCCGCTATCTCTTCTCTCTTCAGAATGTGCTGATTTAAAAGTTTTGGCTGAGAAGTTGAGAAGCCAAGGAGAGCTTCTGACAGTGCTCTGGCCTTAGGGGAGCAAGAACTGCAGCCCAGAGCCATCCTGGCAGGGGGGCCTGAACAAACACCGCAGCTTTGAGTCGTGCTCACCGCAGCACTTCACCCTGGCAGTGGTGGTGAATTGGGAACAGACCACCTCTCATAAAATCTGAAGCTTGGGTTTGAATCCCTTCATCCAGGTACAACGGTGATCGTTTACCCTCACTGCTTGCCAGAACCAAAGTAAGAATAGTATCATCGAGATCCTCAAGTTATTTGTATAGTGTTTTACCTACGGTATTTAGCATTTAATCAACACCACCAGGCACATCGAGAGATAAGATCATATGGCAAAAAAAAAAAAAAAAAACAAGACCAAAAACGAAAACCACATGTAAGAACATAAAATAAACCCGGATGTCTCCCCACCCCCTTGGGTATCTAGATATTTGGAGTTATCAGACACAGAGTTTAAAATAGCTGTGATTAAATGTTCAAGACGATAGATGGCAAGATGCCAAATTTCATGACAGAACTAGAAACTAAATATAAACAATATAATTTTAAAATACAATAATCAAAATCAGTAAATATATGAGTTCAATGCCAGCTTAGACAGAAGAGAGAACTAATAGTCTGGAAGAGAGACAAAAGAATGTGTTAAGATTGAATCATGAAGAGAAAAAAAGAGGAAGAACACAGAATAGAATGTATTAGGCAAATAGAACAAGGTAAGAAGGTCCAACATATGTACAATTAGAGTCACAGTAGGAGTGGAGAGAGAATATAAGAACAGATACTGCACAAGAATTTCCCAAATCTAATAAAATACATCGAGCCCCAGATTCGAAATGACCCAAAATCCTGCACTAGGGTGAAGACCAAAACAAAAAGTCACATAGAATATACCAAAGTTTCTAAATACCAAAGATAAAGAAATATATCTTTTAAAATCAGGGGAAAACACACATTGCCTTAAAATGGGTAACAATAAGACTGACATTTGACTTCCAGACAGCAACCATGAAAGTCAGAAGATGGTGGGATGAATTCATCGAAATGCTGAAGGATATGATGGCTATCCTAGTATTCCACAGCCAGTAAAACTATTCTTCAAACATAAAGACCAGGACTTTCTGCTTCTGATAGTGGCGAGGGAGGTTGTTGAAGACCAACCCTCTCAGCTGGAACAGCTAGAAAATCTATACGACGTATCTCCAACATAACTGAATGAGGGCCTAAGAGATGCCAAGTGGCCAAGACCCAAGGAGACGTGGATCTGACTGGGCCCAACACCCGTCACATACTTTCCTTGAGGTATCCGCCAGCTCCTGAGCAGTGCAAGGCCCAGAGCCTTAGCAGCAATGGATAAAGCCTTGGCTAAAAGGCCGGGAACTTGGCTTATGGTTTCAGTGAGCTTACAAGACTAGGGAGACCTAACCTGGTGCTCAAAGCTACCAAAGCAGCTGGGGCTTGAGAGGTGAAAACATCAGAGAGGAGGGGATACTCAGATTCCATATTGTTTTTTTTTTTATTGTATTGCCTTTTTTTTAAATAACTCCCAAGAAGTACAGGGTCAAGGGACCATGATCGTGAAGAGAAATGGCAGCTGAGGGTCTGAGAAGTCAGGTAGAACTTCGGGCAGTCTTACAGAATTGAGAAAACTAAACCTGCAGTTAGGGCTCACCAAAAGATGGAGGCCCTGGTCAACACCCAACACTTGTAGTCAGGAGCACGGGAGAGCCATGTCATACCCCGGGCTGCACCAGAAACAGATTGGTCCTCACGGAAGACTGAACCCAGTTACAATCAAGCTTGATCCAGGACTGGGTAAAACGGATTTGATTTTCCAAATTCAAAAGCAAATTCCCTCTGGAGAAAGTCGATATCATTTAGAGCCTCAAATTGTCTCAACAAAAAAACATAAAGTCTTATTCAATAAAAACTATTATGCATATCAGGAGGCAAGACCAAATGACTGAAAATCAAAAGATGAAAGACAATAGAGAGTCATTAGGGGATCCAGTTGGAGTTATCAGAAAAAAGACTTGAAAAAGATTATACTTAATATACCTATGAAGATAAAGATTTTTGCCAGATAACTGAAGTGTGTATGTGTGTCTGTATGCGTATAGTTAAAGTGACTGTTTAATGCAAAAATATTAATAATATGATTATGGGATTGTCTATTTCAGCCTTTAGTCCTGTTCATTTTTGCCTCATGTTTTGAACTCCTATCATTAGGTGTATACACATTTAGTATTTCATGTCTTCATGATGCACTGACTTCTCACTGTTATAAAACATTCCCTCTTATCTCCTATTTTTCTAGATACCTAGTTTTTGTGAACCCTACAATAGCAGGGTTTGTAAAAGCACATGTAGAAACAAAATACATAGCATCAACAGCACAAAGGATGAGAGGGATAAATGTAATACATTGCTGGGAGGGTCTTAATTTGTTTTTGAAGTAGTAAAATATTATTTGAGTATGAACAATGGATATCATAATTTTAGAGTAATTACTAACATAATAAGGAAAAGAAGTATAGCTTAGAAATATCAACAGAGAACATAAAGTGGAATACTACATAAATACACAACTAACTCAAAAAAGGCCAGAAGGGAGGAATCTAAAGTGTTTTTTTAATGAGATAAATAAAAAACAGATACCAAGATGCTTCAGTCAAACAGATCCATGGCTACACTAAATGTAAATGGTACAAACACTCCAACTAACTGGTAGAGACTGTCAGAGTAAAAATAAAAGCAAGCCCCAACGGTATGCTTCTTACAAGAACACACCTTAAATATACAGACACAGACAAATTGAAACTAAACATATGGAAGGATATGTAATGAACACACTTAGCATGACGAAGCCAGTGTGGCTGAATCAATATCACAAAAAGTAGGTATCTAGAAAAAGAGGAGAAAAGATGAAATGTTTTATAACAATGAAAAGTCAAGGCATCATGAAGACATGAAATATTAAATGTGTATACACCTAGTGATAGGAGTTCAAAACATGAGGCAAAAATGAACAGGACTAAAGGCTGAAACAGATAATCCCACGATCATAGATGGAGATTTTAACGCCCATCCTGCACTAATTATTAAACCAAGGGGACAAAAACAACCAGCCAAGTAAAACAAATATATGAAACAAGGAAGACAAACGAACAACCCAAAACGGTGAGGACATGGAAGATTTAAACAATACTCGAACTAACTGGTACTCACAGACTCCGCATCCAGCAGTGGCATGGTGCATACCCTTCTCACAAGGGCATGGGAAGCTCAGCAAGACGTGCGGGGCCAGAAAACATGCCTCAGGACCTTCCATCCATTCAGATAACATGGAGTATGTTTTCTGACCGCAATGCAATTATATTAGAAATTGGTAACAAGTAGGTATTTCCAAACACAGGAAAATCCCCGTGTTAGGGAGCTCGGCAATGCACGTACATCAATAAGTCACAGGCCAAGAGAGAAATCACACGGGGAATGAGAAGATAGCTTGAGCTGCATGGTAATGAAGGTACAGACAGCAGAGGAGCGAACAGCCACACAAGTAAACGGACCTGCGTGGCCCTACGTGTGTTTCAGAACTTGAATTCCTCATCAAAAATTTTCTCACAAGGGAAACGCCAGGCTGAAATGACTTCACTAGTGAATTCGACTCACATGTAGGGAAGAAACACCAGTGTCAAAACATGTTCAAGAGAGAAATAAATTTCCCAACTTTTATGAGGCCCTGCTGGCGAATCTGACAAAAACACTATAAGAAAAGAAAATCACAGACCAATAGTTCTTGTGAATATCAAAGCAAAGGTCCTTTACAAAATATTATTAAGCTGAATACAAAAAATTTTTAAATAAGCTATTAACTTATGACCGAGTAGGCTTTATCTCAGGTGTGCGAGGTTGGCGAGACATTAAAAAAATTAGCCCCTATAATTAACCACATTAACAGAATGACGAGAACAATGATATGATCATTTTATAAAGTAAAAGCAGTTGAAAGAATTCAAAACTCAGGGTGCCTGGGTGGCTCAGTGAGTTGGGCACTGACTTCGGGTCAGGTCATGATCTTGAGGTTTGTGGGTTCGAGCCCCATGTCGGGCTCTGTCCAGCTCAGAGCCTGGAGTCTGCTTTGAATTCTTTGTCTCTCTTCTATCTCTCTCTCTCTCTCAAAAATGAAGAAACATTAAAAAAAAAAGTTAAAAAAACAGAATTCAAAACTCATCTATAATTAAAAAAAAAAAAAACCCGACCCTGTTGGCAACTAGAAATGAAAGGGAGCGCCCTCGGTGTAATGAGGGGGTCCGTGGAAAGCCTACAGGGAACAGGGTCCGTGACGGTGAAGGACAGAATTCCTTCCCGTGACTGGGACTCGTGGAAACATGGCCTCTCTCACCCTTCTTTTCGCTTTGTTCCCCGGCTCTTTAGTCAGTGTTTCGAGAGAAAAAGAAATAAGAGTCACCAAGATCAGAAAGAAAGTTAAAACTATTCTTTTTTTGGCTATTCACAAATGCCATGATGACGAGCATGAAAAAGCCTGGCGCTCACAAATGAATTCGTCAAGGTCACATGACTCAGTTCCTAGATGAGACTGTCTCCTATATGCTAGCAATGAACACTAGGAAAATAAAATTTAAACTATAAGGCAATTCACAATATCCAACTCAAGAATTAATGTAATCAAATGTGTGCAAAACCCCTACACTGAGCACAAAACACAGCTGAGAGAATTAAGTAAAGAAAGAAACAGAGATACCACATTTTCGTGGATGGACACCTCAATGTCAAGAAGGTGTCCGGTCTTCTAAAACTGACCTGGAAAGTCAACACAATCCCAGTCAAGGACCTAGGAGGGTTTTGGGAGGGGGACAAAAATGCACAAGCTGATTCTGAAAGGTATATGGATATGTAAAAAAAAATTAGAACAGTCAAAATCATTTTGAAAAAGAAGAAGATTGGAGGAGGCACACTACTTGATTTCAAGACTTCCTAAAAAGCTACAGTAACCAAGACAGTGTGGTTTCGGTGAAAGAACGAACAGATTGATTTGCACGGATCAACGCTCTGCTCTGTGCACGTATACACATATATATACGATAGGGTTACTTTCAGCAAGTCGCTCAGGCAATTCAAGGGAGAAAGGACATCCTGGTGCTGACCAGTTGGATATCAGTCTGAAAAATCAGACTTCAGTGCCTACTGCACACGACATACCTGCGGTCCTCACGCTTTCATGTGCATCAGAATCACCCGGAGCGTTCCTGAAAATCCAGATTTCTGGCACCCATTCTGGAGTTTCTGATTCAGTCAGAGGTTTTTTTGTTTTAATTTCTTTAACGTTTATTTTTGAGAGAGAGACAGAGTGTGAGCAAGGAGAGGGCAGAGAGAAAAGGAAACAAAGAATCTGAAGCAGGTTGCAGGCTCTGAGCTGTCAGCACAGAGCCCGACATGGGGCTTGAATTCACCAACTGTGAGACCATGACCTGAGCCGAAGCTGGATGCTTAACCAACTGAGCCCCCCGAGTGCCCCTGATTCCGTCGGTTCTGAGCAGGGCATTTGAAGAATCTGCCTTTCTATCTTGTTCCCAGGCGCTGCTGCCGCTGGTCTAGGGAACACACTTTGGGAGCCCCTGCCATACAGAAAAATCAGCGTGAAGTGATCACAGACCCACGTGGAAGAGCGAGGTGAGAACACAGGAGGGTCTTCTCTTGTCCGAGGGCCACACGGAAAAGTCTCAGACAGTACCTAGAAAACGCCAGCCATCCATTCTTTTAAACTTGGCAAATTGGGTTTTGCCGAAGTTAAAATTTTCTGTCCATCAAAAACAACATTAAGAAAATGCATAGGCGAGTCACCACATTAAGTTAACTCTTCCAAGTACGTCCATTTGACAGACTACTCGTGTTCAGATACATGAAGAATTCCTATACGTCCGTAGCCAAAACACAAAAACCCAATAAAAAACGGGCAAAAGACTTGAACAGACACTTGGCGAAATTGGGTATACGAAATTCCAAGAAGCACAGGAAACAATGCTCGATGTCATCTGCTCTCCAGGAAATGTGAGTCAAAACCACGACGGCACGTAACCTCACACATGGAAGAGCTAAAAGGCAAAACTGGATGATGCCAAACGCCGACAAGGCTGAGGCGCAGCCGGAACCTCCCCCGCCCCCCCCCGCACTGCTGACGGTGGAATAAAGTAACGCGATCGATTTGGAAAGTGCTCGGCGGTTTCTTAGTAAGCTCGACACACACCGAGCACACGACAATTTCACCCCCAAGTATGTCCGTGCCTTGGGCACCAGTGTTCACAGCGGTCTTGCTCACTACAGCCGCTGACCGGAAACAACCCGAATGCCCAGCAGCGAGCAAAGGGGGACGCGAACGTGGCTTATTTGTACACGGAGCGTTACTGGGCTGTCGACGGCCCCCGCCCCCCGGTTCCTGATACCCCCAACAACACGACGACTCGCAAAGACATCCTGCCGAGAGAGAAGGTGGACACGAGACGGTCCGTTGTGCCACAGGCCAGGCCGGCGCGGGGGTGAGCACGGCAGAGCAGAGGCTGCCTGGGCGGTGCTGACCCCAGGGCCCTGGGGGGACCGTCCACACCTCCCGGTGCGTCACGACTCGCTGAACCGCACACTGGCTCCCTGAGCACAGACCTCACTTTAGTGAAAGAAGGGGGAATGGGCGACTGGAAGAGATGGGACAGAGCCTGAGACACTGACTGAGGCTGAGCCCAGTCCCAGAGGAGACGGGGGACACGCGGTCTGAACGCCACCGCCGGGGGCGCAAGGCTGCGGGCACGGGATTCCATGAGGGGCCCCACGCTGGGACTGAAGGGACACATCCCCGCCCCAGTGGTGCTCCCCAGAGCCCGTGCTGGGCCAGAGCCTGGCGTCCACGGAAGGTGCGAGAACACAGGCGACAGTGAACGAGCCCATGGCAAGAGGGGGCGTGGTCCGGGAGGAGAAAACGAGACAAAGCGGGTAACCATGACCCCCAAGCGTGTGGAAATCAGGGGTCAGGGACAGTCCCCGTGTAAGCACCCTCTGCATCCCCCCCACCCCACTGTGTCCACCCTCTACCACCCCCGTTCTGCCGCCGCTGCCACCACCTCCTGGAAGCCCGCTTCGATGCCAGCTTTGAGTCTAGCCACGTGGGTCAGCTTTGCAGCCGGAAGTCCCCGGTGCCCTGAGCCAGCTGGACCGAAGGTGCCGTGTGACCCTCCACACCCCAGAGGGGCAGGGACAGCCGTGCGGGGTGGGAGCCGGAGCCCCCGATGCCTCACCTGCTCCAACTGCCCTCGCAGGTGCTCCTCCAGGCGCCTGGAGGCCCCCAGCTGCTGCTCCGCCCGCACCAGACGCTCCAGGTCGGCCCGCTCCTGCTCCAGAGCCCTCTGCTGCTGCCACAGCTGGTCCTGCACCTGCTCCAGCGGCCGCCGGTGGGGACAGGGAGGAGTCCATGTCCAGGCCCGAGCGCCCCGAGCCCCCTCAGTCCCGCGGGCCTGGCCGTCTCCCCCGCGCTTCTGGGCCGCTCCCCCAACACCCGCTCTCTTCGCGGGAATGGAGGAGGAGGAGGAGACGTGGGGTCGAGAGGGGGGCCCGGGCCCCGAGAGCGGCCCCGGGAGCAGCCGCACGGCCACCCTGGGCCCTCGCCTCACCTCCAGGACGTGGCGGCCCAGGGAGCCCTTGTCCCGAGCCAGCGCCTCCGTCAGGGCGGCCATCTTGGCCAGGGAGTCCCCCTGCTCCTGCCCCTCTGATGTCAGCCGGCTCACCCCCAGCTCCAGGTCCGTGCTGTGGGACTCGGCCTAGGGCGGGGAGGGCGGGTGGCAGTCACAGGGATGGGGGCCTCGGGAGGAGAATTTTGGAGGCCCGGGCAGACCCTCCCCCGCTCCCCGGGCAGAGCCCTCGGTGCCGGGTGGGGAGCGAGCCCCGCCTCCTGAAGGTGTGCAAGCTGTGGCTCTGGGCCGGACAGGGTGGGGAGGCCTCTGAGGCAGACGGTGGCCCCCTGGGTTAGTCAGGCTGCAGCCAGGAGAGGTGACGGGGTGGCCAAGGGAGACGGCACAGAGAAGCAGGTGTGGCTAGTGGTCCGCGGGGGGGTGGGGAGGGAGGTTGGGTGGGCCGGTGCCCGCCGCCCGGGGGCCCAGGAGGCTGCAGGTGGCTTTGGGGACTCTGGGGACGGACTGAGGGCTCAGGAGAGGGAGGAGACAAGTGACTGGGGAGGCGGGCCGGAGCAGACGGTGGCAGGGGGCCGGGCATGGACGTGTACCTGGGCCAGGGCTCTGCGCAGAGCCTCAATCTCCCTCTCCAAAATGTCCCGTAGCAATCGGGATGAATTCAGCGCCTCCTGGGCCAACACCACCTCAAAGCTGAGGCTCCCAAACCTCCTCCTCCAACTGCTCCAGGAGCCTCTGACTGAGGTCCAGAAATCACACTGTGACGTCACCTCAGGGCAGGATGAGGGTCACAATGGGCTGCCACAGGGGGCCCCTGCAGGGCCTGGAGGCTCTGAGTCCTGCTTCAGGGCTGGAGGGGGGTGCGGGGGTGTTCCTGGTCCATACCCTGACCCCTGGGTGAGGAGTGGGTGTGTGTGTGTGTGTGTACGCACGCACGGCTCGTGGCACCCACCTCTGCCGGGCCCAGGGTGGTAGACCTGCCCCCAGGGTGGGGGTGGGGGTGGGGGTGGGGAGGAGGTCTGGGGCTGGAGGTTGGAGCAGGTCTGTGGGTGTGGGGGTGACGGCCCGGCATGGGGGGAATTTGGAGACCACTGCGTCCCTGCGGTCCCCGCAGGCACCCCCTCTCCTGTAGATCAGCCCGGGAAACGAGCGGCCCTGTTGGTGGCTGGGGACACCGAGGCCGAGGGGCCCCCGGCCCGGCCCACCTGGTCTCGTGCTCCCTGCGCCCCGCTCGGCCAGCCGCGCCTGCTCTGCCTTCTGCTCTGCCCACAGCAGGAGGCTCGTGTGCAGCTCCGCGTTCTCGGCCTCCAGCCTCTGCTTCTCTGTGTCCCCACCGGCCGCCTTCCCCCTCATCTCCTCCACCGCCCTTTCCAGAGCCCTTTTCTCTCTGGTAGCGGGGGAGGCAGAGGTCCAGGGAAAGGGAGCCGAGGGCCACTCACCGGGCATAGTCAAGCCTTGGCTGGGTGCCGGGAGTGTGGGCAGAGTAAGGTGGCCGCCCACCCTGGGGGCTGCTTGGGGAGGCAGCCTGGGGAAGCGAGGTGGGGAGGGAGAGAGATCCAAGCACCTCCGGCCCCAGGCCAGCCTGCCGCACTGGGGTGGCCCCAGGCCGGCCCGTCCCCTCCTGGAGGATACGCAAGTCCTGAGAGCTCGCAAGGGCCTTGCCGCCTGGTGGTTCTGTGCTCAGCTCTCTGCCACCACGGGCCAAGCTCAGCTAGTCCCTGCAGCGTTCGGCCAGAAGGAAGGGAGCCTGTCTCTGCCTGGCACCTCCCCAAATGCCACATCCGCTTGTCCCGTTCACCTCGCACTGGCCGGGGCCCCGGGCCCTGACACCTAGCACATGTGCAGAGCTGTGCTCGCCGCGGACCTGCCCCGCAGCCCTCTCTGCTGCCACCCATCGCCCGGGAATCTGAAGCTCAGCTGCTTCCCCTCAGGCCCTGGGCCCTGAAGCCTCTATTTCCCTAGCGCCCCTTGGATCTCCCCTCCCCCAGGCAGGGGGGCCCACCCGGGCCTGCCCACCTGTCCGCGGATGCTGCAGCTTGGCCCCCAGCAGCCAGAACAGCACTTCCAAGCCAGGGGCTTAGAAGGCGGTGCCCCCTGCTAAGTGTCCCCGGGGCCCCCACTGCCCTCTGCTCCTCAGAGCCATGGCCCGCATCAGCCTCGCCCTGCTCGAGGCGTGGTTTGCGCTCCCCAGCCCTGCTCTCACCTGCCCCTGGGAAGGCGACAGCCCTCCAGAGCCTCCTCCGCAGACGCCCTCCCGAGCCAGGCGCCCCCAGCTCCTGTGCTGGTCTTGCCCTGGGTGCCGGGGCTCAGGTTTTCTCAGAACTCCTGTGCCAGCACTGAGGGCAGTCAGGCCCCCCGGAGAAGGGGCCTCCCCCGGGGAGCTGTCCCGCCCCCCCCAGGGGTGAAGAGGGCTCCTTCGGAAGCTCTCCTGCTCCTCCCGCCAGAGCCTGCAGGCCTCCCGCAGCCCAGCTCGGGCGGGGTATGGATTTGGGAAGCCCGTCTCTGCCCCTCACTCGGGACTATGAGTCCTGGGGAGTCCTGTCCCACGCTTCCCCACTCCCACCGACCCCAGGGTGGTCAGATGTTCAGATGTGCATGGAAGCATCCAGAAAGCCTCGAATGCAACCACACCATAGGCCACGGACCAACAGGACACGCCAGGAGGGCTCTCAGGCCACCCCAATGATGTGGAGAGAAGGGAGTCAGGGATATATGGACCATTTCTGAAGGATGGGTGGGACCCCTGGGAGGAGCCCTGGGAGCCGGGAGGAGCGGGAAGTGGGAGAGAGCGAGGAAGCGGGGCCGGGCTGCACATTGGGGTGCAGGGCACACGCTCAGCCTGGGCTTCCGAAAGCTTCGCCCTGGGCAGGGGCAGCACGGATGGGCCCAGACGAGGGAAAGGGGACTGACAGCAGGCAGGGGGCTGCGGGGACAAGGCCAGGCTGGGGAGGTGACCTTGCCGGGAGCAGTTTCTGTCCTGGGGATGGGGCCCTCTTTGTCTCCTGTGGGCAGGCCTCACGTGGGAAGCGTCCCCCAGGCTGGCACTGCCCGGCCCGCCCTGCTCAGGCCTCCGCTCCCCTTCGCAGGAGCTCGCTGGACGCCCTGCAGAGCTGCGCCTCGTGGCTCTGCGCCTCCAGCTCGTGCAGGAGGTCCTCCTGCTCCCGCACCTGCTCCTGCGTCCGCTCCTGGAGGAGCCTCCGGGAGGCCTGCAGCTCCTGCCGGGCCTCCGACAGCTGCTCCCGGAGCCTGGCCGCCGCCTCCTGGGAGGACCCCAGCTGCAGGCGCAGCTCCTGTCCCGAGGAGGGGGTGCGGCGTGAGTCCCTCCAGACCACGGACTCCCCCAGAAAAGATGCACTTAAGACAGGAGCCCCCTCCCTGGGGCTGGAGGGCTTGGGGGCAGGCCGTGTGGAGACCCTCTCAAATACCCCTGGCTCCCGTCTGTGGCACCCAGGTCCCCCTTGCTGTGGCCCCAGGGCGGGTGTGGGCAGGCCCCGTAAGGGCACTTCCGGCCTGGGCGTCGTAGCTGTGCTCGGCGGAGGCCAGGCCCCAGCTTCGCCTCCGGGGCCCCGCAGGCTGAGGCCACGCACCTGCTCCAGCTGCCGCCGCCTCTCGATGGCCGTGTGCACAGCCTGCAGCGCGGCGTGGCCCTGTGCCTCCTGAGCTTCAGGGTCGCTGCTCCACGCCAGCTCCGGGCTCCCTGCGTCTGCCTGGGCCACCTTCAGGGTTCCGAGAGGAAGGGACGGAGGGGAGAGAGCTCAGGGCCGTGGCCACACGGGCGCCTTCCAGGTCACGTCGGGGCTCAGCCGGGCCCATCAGGATCCCACGCTTCACCCTCTGCTTCCCCGCGGGAAGGACCGAGGTGGGCCCGCACCTCTGTGATGCTCTTCAGAACCCGCCGCAGGGCTTCCACCTCGTCCTCCAAGGCGCCCACCGCCAGCTGGCCTCCGCTGCGCCGGGACTCCTGCGGCCGGAGCAGGTGCCTCAGCGGGGCCGGCAGGCGGACCACCGCCCCGCACCTGCCTCTCTCGGCCCCACGCACCAGTTTCTGAACATCCATCTTGAGGGAAGACATGGTTCTCTCCTTCTTCGCGTTCTGTTCTGTGAGCTTCTCCACCAGCAGCGTCTGCTCAGAGAGTCTGGAGAAAAGTTGGGGGTCGGGGGGAGGGTTGTCAGAGCAGAGACCAAGCCCAGAGCAGAGGCGGGCCCTGAAGATGCCCGGCTGCGTGCAGATCTGCCCCCGTGCTGTGGCTGCCTCAGTCCCTTGTCTGATCAGACGCTGCTCTCCTGCTCTAGAACCTTCAGTGGCCCCCCCGTCTCTGCAGCAAAGTGCAGAGTGAGAGTTCAGCATTCGAGGCCCCACCCTGGCCCTGGCTCTGCTCTCCAGCTTCATGGCCAGTGGCTTCCTGAGGCCCTGCCCGTCCTTAGAGCACAGCAGACGCGAGCGCCACCCCGGGCCCTTGGCCCAGCCGCTTCCTCTGTCTGGCTCACCTCCAGCACATCAGTCTAACAACAGGTGACGTTATTGTCCCTTCCTTCCCGGGAACCACCTTCTTCCCAACGACCCTCGGCTCCCCTCTGTGGCCCCAGGGTACTCGGCTCGGGCCCTGCAGGCTGTGCTGGGGCATCTGGCATCCCTGGGCCCTGCCACCACGCTCCTCTGGGGCCTGGTTGGGGTTCGTTTGACCCAGCTGACAGGTTTCTTCCCTGAGCCTGCTAGGCGTTTGTGGCCAAGGGAGCCCCAGACCCCTGGTTCCGTGGAATTGTGCCCCGGGGCCGGCAGGCGAGGCCTCCCCTGGGGAGCTGTCCCCCATTTCCTGCTGAAGCTGCTCTCAAGAGATTTCTGAACCACAGACGTGGGTTCCAGGTCCAGACCCTTGCACACTTACTCACGGACTCCAGGAGGGGCCCCTCCACCTGCCTCAGCTTCGTACACGGTCTACCTCAAAGCAGCGGCCACCCCTGCAGGACTGTGCTCTGCGGCCTGAAAGCTCCCCTTCTGGGGACCGGCCGGCTCCCACAGGGAACAGCGCAAACACGCCCGCTGCAGTGTTCGCCGAACCCTCGGGTGTCGGAGCCGTACCTCGGCCTTGGGGGTGCGTTAGGGCCGCGTGAGCCCGGCGTCCCGGGACCGTCCCGGCGCCGCCAGCGGGATGATTGTGACCGTGAGTGCGGCGGGGGAAAGCAGGATCCCGGGCTGGCCCATGTGGTAGGGAGCACTCAGGCAGGCTGGGCCTGCCTACGTGGTAGGGTGCACTCGGGAGGGCTGGGCTGGCCCACGTGGTAGGGAGCACTGGAGACAGTGCTGCATGTGCAGAGGGGCGGAAGGTGTTGGACCCCAGGCTGTCGTTGCCGGGGAATCCGGTCGAGCCCCACTCTGGAGGCTGCTCTGAAGGATGTGGGCTGTGGGGGGCCTGGCCCGGACGGTCCCCACCCATCGGCCCAGAGCTCATCCACGCCGGGTTTGTACCAGCAGACCCGGGGGGGGGGAGGAGGCTGTGCGTGTACTGGGTGGGGGCACAGGGCTGAGCAGGCCGGGTCCCACCCTCCCTGCCGTTCTAGTTGTCAGTTGCCAGCACGGCGTGGGATTCTGGAGCACTGGCTGGAGGGATTCCCCTGGGCCAGGCAGAGGGACGCAGCCTATGACAGAGCCTTGAAGGGGTGCAGTGGGCAGAGGTGCAGGCCCTTAGGTGAAGGGGCGAGGAGGGGAGGAGGCATCTCGTGCGGGGCTGGGTGCAGAGGCTCTCAACCCCCACGCGGTGGGGACGAGCTGAGGTGCAGCTTGTTCCTGGCCACCCGCTCCCGGCGTGTTGGCCTCTCAGACTCCCTGGCGGCTGCCGACCCAGAGGGTGGGGAGATACGTCTTCCCTCAGCTATGTCGTGTGTCCTGATGACAGTGCATTCCCAAAACAACTCAGGGTAGGCACCAAGTGGATCCTCCGAGCACATGGCCCTTCCTGGACTCGTGGGGGCCAGTGGGAGGAAGGAGGGGTGGTGTGGAGGGGCGTTGGTGGCTGACCTGTCTCCCAGACCCTGACTCCACCAGAGAGCAGGGCTGGGCACCTGTGGGGAGGGGAGGCCTGCCAACACGCTGCCGGGCACCCCTGCTCTCCTGTGCTCTGCTGGCCCAGGTGGGTCCTGAGACCAGCGAGCCTCGGGAGAACCTGGGACCTGTGGCTGTCCCGGGAGTGGCCGGGAGGAATCTGAGGCATGGGGCTACTGGCTCCAGCCCCAGGCCCTCTTGGGGCCTCACTGGGCCCAGACCTGTGTATACACAGGAGTCACAGCCTTTGAAACCTTCCTCGTGGCTATAAGTCTCCCTGAAAAGTGGTTCTTCTAGATTGAGACCTTCTTGCACGGTTGTTAGCTGTACACGCATGATCTAACAACGCGTCCCGTGTCTATGAATAGTGGTTGTGCGTCAGTACGTGTATTTAGGGGGTGGGGGTGTGGTCCAGTCCAGCGGGCACTAGGGCTCACGGTGCTTTGATTTTAAGGGGCTCTTTTTGTGGAGCTCCCCTAGCAGCTTCCCGCAGGGAGAAAGGGGGTGCCAGTGGGGGGCCCACCTTCCTTCACCAGGTAGGCAAAGGGCCAGGATGATGGGAGCCCAGACGGGTGCTGGAGGAAGGGCAGGTAGTGGCGTTTGGAAGGAGTGTGGCAGAGTGGGGTGCAGGTACAGTCTGGAGGCAGCAAGGGGGTCTCAAGAAGGACCCCATCCCATGCCCGTGAGACCTGGGGGCTGAAGAGAAACAGCTTCCCCTTCTGTTGGGAGCTGTTGGGGTTCTGAGGGTACAGAGAGGAAGAGAGTGGGGGTTGTACCCTTCTGCACCCCACAGCTGGCCCGTCTGATCTCAGGAGCCCCCACGCTCCCACTAAGCCGGTCCAGAGCCGAGCGGGAGGTGACGGTCGGTAGCACCTGGGGTGGCTTTCGTGCGGGCCCTGTGGCCAGGCTGGAACCGGGCCCTGGCCTGCTCCAGCGTGTCACCCGGGCCCAGCCCCGGGGCCCAGGAAGTGCCCCGGACTCTCCTCTCAGGTCTCCGCTCCTGCCCCACGGCCCCTCGGGGCTGCCCTCGTGCACCGCCAGGCCCTCCGAGGATGCTGACCCGGTGCTTCCACCGGGCTGGCCACGTGCCCCTGGCCGGGCAGGACCGCTCAGGGTGCTCTGCGGCCCCCGGGGCTCCTCTCACCTGTCTCGCAGGTGGGCCCCCCGAAGCCGGCCGGGCACTGGCAGCTGAAGCTGTTGATGCCGTGTGTGCAGGTCCCGCCGTTCTGACACGGATGCGAAGCACATTCGTTCACGTCTGAAAAACGGGGCCAGCAGTGGCCTCGGCGGAAGAAGCCAGGCTGGGGAGACTCTGCCTGGACCTCCTCCCATCCTCATGCCGGGGCGGGGTCGGGGGGTCGGCTCAGACGGGGCACCGCCTACCTGACTCTCCATCAGGAAGCCACTGTGTGCACTCCCCATCGCCCACACTGTGGGGACAGACACCCTTGACCTTGGCCCTTGGGGCCACTGGCTGTGCTGCAGTGTAGACTCACCCAGGTGACACCGCCTCCCCGTGAAGCCTGAGAGGCAGGCGCAGCTGTAGGAGGGGTTGCCCGTGACACAGTCGTCAATGCACTTGCCACCGTTGAGGCAGGGACGCAGGGCCAGGCACACAGAGGCTGTGGACACAGGAGGGAGCCGAGCTGTCCCTTCCCTCCCCTGACCCACAGGGCCCGTCTCTGAGGGATCACTGTGTGGTCTGCCGGCAGCCCAGCATCCACGACTCACTTCCCGGGTCTCCCCAGGGTGCCCAGGCTGTCCTGCCGACATTTAGACTCCTACGCGTGACTCCGGCTTCCCTTGGAGGCCGGGCTTCCCCAGAATCCTCTAAACCCACAGCATCTTCGTATCCCTTTAATGTGTCGACTCGTCTGAGGAACTAAGAGGACACAAGACCCGAGGGCGCCCAGCAGCACAGGAAGGCGTGCTGGCGCCAGTGAGCCTCATGGGAAGGACGTCTGCAGATGTGGACGAGGGGGGCTCCATGGGAGCCAGAGGCGGTGGGCTGCGCCCTGGGCCTTTCTGAGGGGATGCAGTCTGGTCCCAGGGCCGCCGCTGGTAGGTACGGAAACCCGTGCCCGGTTGCCCTGGAGGCCCCCCCAGGTCTCCCCGCGTGAAATGAGGGGGCCACACTCAGGGCTGTTGAAGTCAGGGTTCCTCACATCATGGCCTCCCGGCCAGGGTGGGGGGCCTCCTGCGGTCCCCGAGGCCCCCCTAACCCCATGCCTGGGCCCCGCAGATCGCGCAGCCCACAGAGCTCAGCTCAGGGGGCCGTACCCCTCTAGAGAAGTAAGGCGACTGAAATCTGGGATGAAGAAGCACAAATCGGCGGGTAACTAGAGCACCCCAGCTCTTGGAGCTCCTGTCACCAGGAGGGCCCCAGGAGGTCTGGTGTAGTATCAAGGAGAGCAAGCGGGGGACGCTCCCAGAAGGACCCTGTGGCCCAGAACACCGTCAGGGCTGAGGGTGTCTTTTGGACTGCCCCCGCCCCTCCTCGCCCATACCCCTCCGTTCACGGCCACACTGTCACTCAGTCGGCCGTGGTCCGGCTACCGTGCGGAGTGTGGTGGCTCTCTGCACAAGCCGTTTCTGGACCGGCCTTCGTCAGGAGCGAGACTTCCAAAGGTCGAGTCACTGCCTCTCACGTGGGAACCGACCCTCCCTTCCCAGCACAGCCCGTGTGTAGGGAGCCCAGACTGCCACACACAGGCTCCCTCTCCCGGGCCCGCAGCGTGGCCGCGGGGAGGCAAGGGGGCTGCTGCGGGCCTCTGCGCACACTGGGTTGGAAGGCCCAGCGATGCCTCTTGCATCTACTCCCCCAGAAGCCTGGGATCGTGGAGAGAAGCATGCCAGCGTGAGAAAGGGATCCCCCAGGGACTGGCCAGACCCTCTTCTGAGGATCCCATTTCTCAGGGTCACAGCCCACAGCCTTTGTGGGGGATCATGGGCCCGGCCACACCTAGACCCACACCTGCTCTCAGCCCTGCACCCACGCTTACGTCCACGCTTGCTCACGGCAGCCCCACCTGCAGCCACACCTGGATCCCCACAACCTAAGCCCCTGGCTCCTGGCAGAGACAAGCAACAGGCGTCTCTGCCGTCAGAGACAGAGTGGTGTCCACACCCCCTGAACCAGCACCGCCCAGAGCCCAGGCAGGCAGAGAAGGCCGTGGGGCTTGGCCTAGCCCGGCCTGGGGCTGCAGCAGGGCTCGTGCTCGTGGGGACCCCGCTTGCCACTTTCGGTGGGGGGACAAAATTATTGGCTCCCGGGCTCCCTCGCCCATGAGTTCCCCAGCCCCTAAGCTCAGACTCTGGCTGGGGCCTATTTGGGGCTCCGTGAGTAGGTGGGCTCGGCTTCCCCAGGATATCTCTCACCAGGGCACCATCCCCAGGCTTTGCGGGGCACACACCTGCCCTCCCGGGCCCTGGCCCTGCCCCTGCCAAGTGCGCGCCCGCTGCCCTGGGAGGTCCAGAGGGGATCCACCCTCACTGGTTCGCTCGTAGAGACTGGTGTTCGGAGAAGCGGGGAGAGGATCTTCCCAGTGGCCTTGGTCTCCTTGTGGGTGGGGGGTGAGTCCACAAGGGCAGTCCCCACGCGGCGTCACTGTGGCCTCCGTCTCTGCAGGGCCTGTGATCAGTGCTCGTGGGGTGGCCAGAGCATTTGACACACCCTCTCCACTGACAAGCATGTCTCAGCAGAGTCTGCGCCTCCGCCAGCGCCACACGGGGGAGGGGCCAGGTCAAATCCTTCCTCGGCCAGTCCCGACTGTCCCTACCTTCCGGTCAGGCAGATACGGCCCGGGCGGGGGGTGGGGGGTGTGAACAACAGGCACCAAATCCCACCAAGCGGCAAGTCCTTGGGCGCTGGGTAAATGGAGGAAGTGGGCGCCTGCCTTCCAGGTGGCCCCGGGGATTCAGGAGACCAGAGCGGTGCCCCTCCCGGGCCCAGGACCCAGGCCGGGACAGAGTGAGGGGAGAGCGCGGGCTCCTGGCGCCAGGAATGGCGACCCAGCTCCTCCGCTTTGAGCCGCAAACCATGGTCTCGGACACATCCGCGCCCCCCCCCCGCCCCCGCCGACCCCTGCAGCTCCCAGAGCAGAGATAGGAAAACCTCCCCAGGAAAAGCCGGACTCACGGGGCCAGCCGGTACTTGCCCAGGTTCCTGGCTGGGGGAGGGGTGGGCGAGGCCATGCTCTGTCCCCAACGTCCGGCTCCTCCTCTAGCACCCACTTCTTCCAGCCTCGTCCTCCCTGCCCCCTCTCCCATGCTCCCCTTCGTCTGTTCCATCAAGCATCCCGCCCCTTTCTCCCTGCCCCACCCCCCATCCTGTCATCCCTCCCCCAACTCCCTGGCCCACCCCAACCCCCACAGCCCTGAGCTCTGGCCCCATCCTCTTACTTGTATGGCCGCAGCCCCCCACACGCACCTGGGCATCGTTGGTGGCGGTCCCCACCTCGGCCATGTCCTCCGTGCGCGAGCCGGGGATGCTGAAGGAGCTGCGCCCGTCGCCCGCATTGAAGCCAGCCTGGGGGGGGGCGTGGAGAGTGGGGAGGAAGGCGTGGGTTGGGTCTCCAGGTCTCCCTAAAGTTCCTGAGACCCACCTAAGACACCCCCCCACCCCCGCCGTGGCCAGGGCCGAGGAGAGCATGTGGAGGACAGCCTTGTAACCCTGTAGCTTCATAGGCTTAGTGGTACCCGTAGCACCCCCACGTTGTCCTTGTCCCCATCAGCAACCTCCCAGCCATGTCCTGACCCCAGCCAAACGTGCCTCCAGCCACCGACCTTGGGTGCTGGCATATCCCACCCCCCCACACACCTACGGGTTCACGCCCTGGCCTCTGGGCTCCCACAGGGACCAGGGACCAGGGGCAACTGTGAGCTCAGAAGAAAGTAGGTGGCCTGGGGGTGGGGGGACATTCACGCAGTGCAGGAGCACTGACTGGCCTTGGGGACTCGCACCTGACCACTCCCTCCACACTTAGGATTTCTTGCTGGCCACAGTTCTGTGGGCCATGGGCCAGCATCTAGGACAGTTAGTGCACAGAGAACCAAGGGCCCTTCTGCGTCAGCCATGGCTGGCCCTGGAGGCCGGGCAGTGTGGGTCAGGACAAAAGTGCCTTTGGCCTGAGGATGTTTCCCTGAGTCTGGGCTGGGATTGTCCTCAGGAGGCCTCACACTGGCCTCTTCACGGTACTGGGCGCATGTAGGGAGGGTCTGCCTGCTTCGTCAGCTCGTGACAGGCGTGGTGGTGGGGAGCTGGGCTCCTACCAGGTCTGCGATGCCCCCCCCGCCAGCGGCGTCACCCCTGCTGCTGGCGTGCGTGCCTGTGGTCCACGCGATGGGCTCGTAGTTGAAGACGGTGAAGGAGAGCTTGCCATCAGTGATGAGCACAGTCTGGAACGTGTTGACCTGCCGGGGAGGGAGGTCTGAACAGGGCTCTGCACCCCCAGGTCCACGCTGCAGGGCCCTGCCCCCTCCAGCGTCCCTTCACGCATTCTCACCATCCACTGACCCCTCGTCTGTGCTCCCAACCACGTGGTCAGCCATCTGCCATCTGGCCCACAGCCTCGTCCCCATTCTCCACCGTGTCCCCGGTGTCTGAGGCCCCGGCGACTGGGCAGACCCCCCAATATCTGTCGCCTGGTGAATGAGACACACTGGTGGGTCAGGACACTGTGGCCTGTGGTGGCGGGGGCGCGAGGGCGAGTGCCGACTGGGCCAGGTGCAGAGTGCTGCCTTGTGGGAAACAAAAACCATAAGGGTGGGGGGATGAAGAAAGGAGACGAGGAAAAGTGGTCTTAGTAATTTTTGTTTTGCGTGGACTTCTCTTCCAGGAGACGATGACTGAGTGGCAAATACAGGAGATGTGATTTCTGATTGGGCAAAGGGAGGGGCTGCTTAAGAGGCAGTCCTGGCACCAACAGGAAACTCTCTGAGAAAGAGCAAAATTAGAGCTTGTCACTCCGAAAATGAACCCCATGTCGAGTAAGGTTACGAATGGGACCATCAGAGCCCCAGAGGAGAATACGGGCGAGTCCACAGAGCCACGCTGGGCACGGACGTCAGGCATGACGACTGTCAGCTGCGAAAGCCGAACAGGAGAGTCGTGTGTTCGACTAGAGGAACGTCTGCGTGCAGAAGTGCCGTAAGATCAAGCTGAATAGCGAACAGCAAAGTGAAAAACGTTTGCGTAACAGGCGGCAGTCGAAACCGTCGGTCTCTTTAATTCGAGCACGACTTCTACGGGTCACTAAGAAAAAGACGAAAAAAGGGACAGAAAACCGGCAAGGCTGATGCGAGCAGACGCTCGCCGGTCCTGCTGAACTGGTTGGCCGGCACTGGACACCCAAGGCGTGGAAGGTAAAAGAAAAAGGACTTCCCCGGTGGCCATGATACTGGCGAGGGAGCAGAGTCAGAGCGACGGCGCTGCCGCGTGGGGCTTATCTGCACATTTGGGGCCACAAGTTTGAGGAGCGAGTCACAGCTCTGCGGGCAGCAGCCTCCCTGCTGGGGACTCGTGCCGGGAGTCGGTCCCCGGTCTGGCGGGGCCGTGCAGTGCCCACCTCGGGGCACGGGTGCCGCCCAGTCCGGCGGGGCATCGTAGGGCCCATCTTCTTATGTACACATGAGCGGAGGGAGACTCAGTGCTCCCCGGTGCTCCCCTTCAGGAAGGCCGACCACGTGCTCATGCTCCGAGGACGGCCAGCGCACGGTGGCCGGGAAGGTGGGAAAGCTGAGGGCGGACGGAGGGCAAGACTCAGGTCAGCAAGGCCAGCGGTGGGGCTTCTCGGGCTGCCGAGGTCCGGCGTGGGAGGAGAGCGAGGCTAGGCGTGGAGCCGAGCCGGCGCTTCCTGTCACTCGGCCGGTTCCGGGCGGAGGGCTTTGCAGGCCCCCAGCTTCCAGCCCTGCTTCCAGCCCAAACTCAGGACTCTGAGCCCTTATGAGAACCTTGTGCCGCCCAGACGACGGTTTTATAGCCCACACCCCCGGGCCTGGAAACTGGAGGACAGGAAGGGTTCCCCTGTTAACGCAGTAGGGGCTCAGGCCCCCCCTTCCCTCCCAGGTATGAAGGGAATAGAGCGCAGAGGCGACCTCGCGGTTCCTGCGGTGACGTGTAGGAACCTGTCACTTCCCCGACGCTGCTGAGCGAACACAACCACAAAACAGAATGTTCTCCGTGGCTCTATTTCTTCTTTCGAGTGTGTGTCAGTATACAATAGGAAGTGTTGAATGGGGGTCATCTCTTGGTGGTGGAATTACTGATTCTTTGTTCCTAAAATTTTGTTACAAAGATGTTTTTCTTACAAATTCGTGATAAGAAAAAACAAATATAACTTACAAAATATTAGCGGGCTCTGCACGAATAAAGTTCACCAGCGTAAACGCTTATTTGTAGTGATGTTTCCAGAAAAAGCCCCTCTTTCCCTGGCCGCTGTCACCCTCCTTTTAAGAAATCCAGCAGCGGGCACCTCGGTCGCTCAGTGTGCCCAGCTAACGTGCTCCAGGGCGTGCTCTGTTTCACCCGGCTGCTGGAGAACTCAGGGTTCGCGAGCGACTCGCACGCCCCTGCCCTGCAGCGCCCTCCCCCCCCTCCCCGCCGCACCGTGCTCCTGAGCTACCGCTGCGGGGGACCCCGGCACCGCCACGCCCTGAGTGGAGACCTCTGTGCGGACGCACCTGTCCCTCAGGGCTCCTCCGAGCCGTCCCGTCCCTTGAGCTCCGGAGCCCCTGTGGCTAAGCCGCCACCCTCTGCCTGGCACAGCAGTCCCACCGGCCCCGGGCACCTTGAATGTGCCACATAGGAGAGACGGGTCCCCGGCGCCTTCGTCGTTTGGCGTTATCTTGGGATAGAGGCTAAAACCGAGTAAAGCTCCCACGTAACCTGCTGAGTGTGAACCATTCCAAGCGGAGATTCTCCTAACACATGTCCGTGTGAGCTCCCTAGTGTGTGAGCTCCTGGACCGGGGCGTCTGGCATTTTCCTAGAGGCAGATGGACTCCAGGAGCGTGCTGGGGACGGTCAGGGCTCTGCCCTCCTCCACCCTGGCTCTGCGACCCTGGGAGAGTAACTTCCATCCCTGAGCCCAGTTTTCCCGTCTCGGCCACGGCCCAGTGATTATGTCCGACCCACCTCAGCAAGGCAGGGTCCCTGGAGGGAGACCCTGGACCCCAGACAGACGTCCTCCCTTCCCCGGGACAAAGAACTCCCGGGGGAAGAGGAGCTGCCTCCAAAGAAGGTCACACGGTACCAGGTGGCTATGAAGACCCAGGTGGCGGAGAAGTCCTGGAGCTCGGGGAACTGGCTCCTGACATCCTCCGTGGCTCTGCGCAGCGTGGCTGGGTCGGTGGCCTCCCTGTAGTACACGTCGCCTGCACGTCGGTTGTCCACGTCTGCCCAGAAGGCTGCCACCACGCAGCGGTCCTTGGCGATGGGGAAGGCCACTGGGGTGAACTGAGAGACCTCCTTCAGGAAGGAGATGACCCCATTATTGTTCACCTGTTGGAAAGCCAGATGGGGGCGAGCGGGCACTGGGGGCAGGTGGGTGGGCCTCCCCTGCATCACCCACCAGGCGCCCTCCAAGGGGGAGCCGGCCTTGAACGAGGCATCCCTAGAACGGCCTGACAGTTCCTTGTCCCCAATACAAGACCCCTTGACCTGTCCCATCCCCTTGCAGACAGGCTGTGTGCTCGGGCACAGGCTCTGACCTGTCTGCTCTCTCTGATGGCTGCACAGTGCCCAGACCTGGGCTGCTACTGTGGGGCCAGGGAGCTCCCACTGTGGGCCCTGGCCTTGGGCAACTGGGGCGCTCAGCGTCCTGGGTCCCACTCTATTCAGGGACCTTGGGAGGGCACAGCGGAGTCCCAGCCTCGGATCCGGGTCTGGACAGGTGTGCAGGAGGCCTGTGACGTAGGGTGAGGGGCAGCACCCACCAGAAGAGCTGGGGACGAGCAGGGGCCAGTGTGGCCGGGGATGGCTGCAGTGGTGGGGAGGGGCCTCTACTCAGGACTCCAGACAGTAGGGAGCTGCAGAAGGCTCCAGAGCAGAAGAGGGGGAGCGACAGCATCTCTGCACAAGACACAGCTGGTCCCAGTGCAGTTAGCTGTTCAGCCAGCAGGCAGATCAGCCGTTACCTCTGTGTGCTCTGGATTTTGACCTGTGACATGGGGATAACACTAGTTCTTGCCTCCGGGACGCTGAGCAGCCTGGGACGAGTTAGTGAGCACAGAGCCGGGCTCTACACTGTCATGATTTGCTCCTGGGAAGATGGTGGTCAGAACTGTGCTTTCAGAAAAGACTCTGGACTTCCCCTTTGGGCGAGGGTGGCCCAGTAATCCAGAAGCACAGCTCTCTTCTTAAAGGCACCGAAGAGCGGGCAAGTAAGTGAGGGGTTTCGGGGTTTGGATTCTAAATCGAGGACAGGGAGGGACTGGAGGTGAGCCTGACTCTCAAAGCTCTTTTCCGCCTGAGTGAGTGCATCTGCACATTGAGAAGGCAGCGGCTGCAAACAAGACCTAAAGTTTTGCAGGATCGTGGAGGGAGAGAGAGAGAGACGCCAAAGCTCCGCCCTCGCCCAGGGCTGGAAGTAGATCCCCACACTAAGCTGGGTGAACTCGAAGTACACAGCCTCGTGTGGCCCCATGCTCTGTTGTCCCCTCACCGAGCGATCCAGGGCCCCTCGAACCGGGATAGGATCAAGGCTGTTCCCAATGGATAGCATCCCGAGGTTCCAGAAGCAGAAAAAAACCTCTCTGGTGGAAGATGGCCTCACCTTATGCCTCAACCTGTTCCTAGAAATAATTTTTCAAATACAAAACCCAGGGCACAAAGATAATCGGGCACATAAGGAAACAAGATGCCACTAACAGGAATAAGCAGAAATGCGAGACACATTGGATATGAGAGTTAGCGGACCAGAGACTATAAAATAACTAAGTTTACTGTATTCCAAGTGCAAACTTCAAATTTCTTCAAGAGAATGGCCAAAACAATCTTGAAAAAAGAACAAAGTTGGAGGACTTATACTTCCTGCTTTCAAAACATACTGCAAAGCTGTAGCAGTCAAAACGGTGTGGCCTTGGCTTAAAGACAGGAAGACGGACAAACAGAAGAGAATAGAGAGCCCAGAAATTAGCCCTCACATTTATGGGCAAGCGATTTTCATCGAGGGGGCCAAGACCAATGGGGTAAGGGCAGTCTTTTCAACAAATGGAGCTGGGACAACTGGATGTCCACATGCAAAAGAATGAAGTTGGACTCTTACCTCACCCCAGATACAAAAATTAACTTAAAATGGATCAAAGACCTAAACATGAGGGCTAAACATATAAAGGTCAGAAGAAAACATAGGATAAAAGCATCACAACATTGGTTTTGCTAATGATTTCTTGGATATGACACCAAAGGCACAGGCAACAAAAGAAAAAAGACAGACCAACTGGAGTTCATCAAAATTAAAAATAATTTCTTTCTATCAGCAGAGTGAAAAGGCAACCCACAGAATGGGAGACATTATTTGCAAATCATATATCTATTAAGGGATTAATATCCTAAATATATGGAGAGCTCCTACAACTCTATAACAACAGCAAATACAAACCACCTCATTTAAAAAATGGGCTCAAGACTTCAATAACCACGCCTCCAAAGAAGATATACCAATGGCCAGTAAGCCCATGAAAAGAAGTTCAACATAACTAATCGTTAAGGAAATGCAAACCTAAGGCACAATGAGCTACCACCTCATACCCATTAGCATGGCTTCCATCCAAAAACATAGAAACAAACAAGTGTGGGCAAGGACACGGAAAAGCTGGAGCATCGTGCATTGCTGACAGAAATGTAACATGGCACAGTCACTGTGGGGAACGGTTGGCAGTTTCTCCAAAAATTGCAGATAGAATTACCATATGATCTGGAAATTCTACTTCTGGGTATATATCAGTCTGCTGTGGCTGCCATAACAAAATGTCCGACTGAGCGGCTTACATGACAGAAATGTGTTTTCTTATAGTTCTGGAGCTAGACATCCAAGGGGGAGATGTCATTGGGGTCGGTGACTGGTAGGCCCCTCTTCCCGGCTTGTAGATAGCTCCCTCCTCCCTGTGTCTCCACATGACCTTTCCTCTGTGTGCACGTGAGTAGGGAGAGTGCTCTCTGGTGTCTCTCCCTCTTATTATCAGATTGGGCCCTACCCATACAGACTCAAATTACCTCCCTAAAGGCTCGATCTCCAAATACAATCGTGTTGGGGGGTAGGAATTCAACATAAGAATTTTGAGTGGGACACAATTCATTCACAACGATTCTCAAGATAATTGAAAGCAAGGTCTTCAAAAGATCTTTGTACACCCGTGTTCACAGCAGCAGTATGCATGACAGCCCACAGGTGGAAGCACCCCAAGGTTCGCCGATGCATGGATTAGTAAGCCAGCCTGGTCCATCCATACAATGGAATATGATTCAGTCTTAAGAAGGAAGGAAATTCTGACATGTGCTACAACATGGATGAACTTTGAGGACCTTATGTGTAGTGTTCTCCACAAGTGGTGTGTTGTGTGAGTCGGGGGTGGAAAGTGAGGAGGCCCACTGTCTTACCTGTTAATAAAGCTGAGCAGTGAGAGGTAGGCTGGAAATAAGCCTTCCGATCAGAGCTTTGACTGTGGTTACCAAGACAATGGGGTGAGCAACCCTCTAAGGCCTCAGTGAAAAAGCAGAAGGGCCCCAATGACGGAGTAAAAATATTCCCAAAGCTGAGATAAACGGTTTTAACAAAGAAGATTTAGAGGCTTTTTTTGTTTTTTGGTTTTGTTTGTTTGTTTTTGTTTTTTTAAGGATTTAGAGTTTCGAGGGGACCAGAAACATTGAAAGTCCATTTGGGTGAGCTCCGTGAGTGGCAACTGCAAAGCCTTGCTTATTGGTGCAGAGTCACGGTCTTCTGCTGTGTCCCTGGATCCCTGCTTCCTCCTCTCTCCTGACTTCAGCTGCTTTAAGGAAAAAGCCACACGTGGCAGGGGACTTGAGAGAAGGGAAGGACTCACACTTCTGTAGCTCTGTTGGCTACAGGAACACAAGTTGCCATCCTACCCAGTTCATTAGGGGAAGGGGGTGCTGGGTGCAGGGGTGGCTGAAGGCTCAGAGGATTGTGGAGTGAGACCATGGTGACCTGCCTGCAGCAAAAAGAAAGGGACTCCCAGGAAAATGTTGTCCCAGACGACATCCACCCTAGAAAGGAAGTGAAGCTGCCTCTGTTTGCAGATGATATGACCTATTATATAGGAAATCCCAAGGAATCCACCAAAAAACTATTTGAAGCTATCAGTGAGTTCAGCAGGTTGCAGAATATAAGATCAATATATAAGTGTTCATTGTATTTCTACGTAGTACAATGAATGACCCAAAAATGAAATCGAGAAAACAATTCCATTTGTAAAGGCATCTGAAATAAGAAAATACTTATTAATAAGTTTAACAAAGGAGGTGCAAGGCTTGTATGCTAAAAACTACAAAAGATTGTTGAAAGAAACTAAGAAAATATAAATAAATGGAAAAACATCTCATGAATCAGATGACTTAACATCGTTAACACTATTAAGATAGCGATATTCTCAATTGATTCCAAAAGATCAATTTCTTATACACCAGCAATAAACAAGGGGGATCTGAAATGAAAAACAATTCCATTCACATTAGCACTCTCCAAAATGATATACTTAGGTATATATTTAATGAAATGCGTACAAAATCTGAATGAAGAAAACTGCAAGACTGATGAAAAAGTCCTAAGAAAAACTAAAGAAATGGAGAGATATAGTATGTTTGTGGATAAGAAAACTCAGTGTTTCTGGGTGATGGGCATTGAGGAGGGCACTTGTTAGGATGAGCACTGAGTGTTGTATGGAAACCAATTTGACAATAAATTATATTTAAAAAACAGAAAACTCAATGTTTCAAAATGTCAGTTGTACTTGATTCATATATTCAATGTAACCCAATCAAAATCCTAGCATATTATTCTGTGGAAATAAACCAAATGGTTTATATGCAGAGGTAAAAGACTTAGGAGAGCCACCACAGTACTGAAAGAGGAGAACAAAGTCGGATGACCTGACCCAGGAATTACTGTAAAGCTACAGTAATCCAGATGGTGTGGCATTGGTGATAGAAGAGACAAGCAGAACAATGGGACAGAACAGAGAGCCCAGAAATAGATCCCCATAAATGTTGCCAGCTGATCTTTGACAAAGGAACAATGGCAATGCAATGGAGCAAGGTCATCTTCTCAACAAATGGTACTGGAGCAACTGGGCATCTACACATACAAAAATGAATCTAGACACAGACCTGACACTCCTCACAAAAATTAACTCAAAATGGATCATAGACTAAATGCAAAGCACAAAGCTCTAAAACTCCTAAGAGATTCCATAGGAGAGATCTACATGACCTTGGGTTTGGTGAGGGATTTTTAGATATAACACCACAGGCATGATCCAAGAAAGACATCACTGATTAGCTTGACTTCACTGAAATTAAAAACTTCTACTCTGTGAAAGATAATATCAAGAGAGTAGGAAGGCAAGGCACAAAATGGACTTATGGGAGAATATATTTGCAAAGGAAACATCTGATAAAGACTGTCGTCCTGGAATATACAAAGAACTCTTCAAACTCACAATAAGAAAAAACACCCTGATCAAAATATGGACCAAAGAAAGACCTGAGAAGACATGTCATCAAAGAATATACACAGCTGGCAAGTAGGCGTCTGAGAAGATGCTCCACATCATGTGTCATCAGGGAAATTGAAATTAAAAAAAAAATAATGAGATACCACCATACATGCATTAGAATGGCCAAAATCCAGAACACTGACACCATCAAATGTGGTTGAGGATGCGGAGCAACAGGAACTCTCACTCACTGCTGGTGGCAATGCAAAGTGCTACAGACACTTTGGAAGACAGTGTGAAAGTTTCTTACATAACACACTCTTCTCATAGGATCCACCAGCTATCCTTCTCAGTATTCCACTAAAGGAGCGGAAAACCCATGTCCACACACACACATGCACACAGATGTTTATAGGAACTTTATTTGTAATTGCCTAAACTTGAGACCAACCAAGATGTCCTTTCGTAGGGGAGTGGATAAACAGCGGCCCATCCAGACAATGGAGTGTTATTCAGTGCTAAAGAGCTATCGGGCCATGAAAAGACAAGTAAGGACCTTAAACGCACATTATTAACAGAAAGAAGCCAATCTGAAAAGTCTATATACTATGTGATCTCAGCTCTATGACATCCTGGAAAAAGCAAAACTATGGAGACAGTAAAAAGATTAGTGGTTGCCAGGAGTGAGGCGGGAGGGAGGGAAGGATGAATGAACGGAGCATAATTTTTAGGGCAGTGGAAATATTCTGTGTGATACTACGCTGATAGATGCATGTCATCACACATCTGTCCAAGCCCTCACTCGCCAGGAGTGAGCCCTGCCGTGAATAATGGACTTTGGGTGATGGCGGCGTATTAGTGTAAGTTCATCGGTCGTAACAAAGATACCGCTGGGGTGGGGGATGGTAAGAATGGGGAGGCTGTGCATGTATGGAGGCGGAGTGTATATGCGAAATCTCGATCTTCCTCTCAATTTTGCTGTGAACTTAAAACTCTTCTGGAAAAAAAAAGTCTTAAAAAACAAGAAAACCCAATAAAAAATGGGCAAAGGACTTGAATAGCGAATGGGCATTTCTTCCAAGGAGATATACAAATAGCATAAAAGACGCTCAGCGTCATTAACCATCAGGGAAATGCAAGTCAAAACCACAATGGGATGCCACCGCCCACCCCTAGGATGGCCGTAATGAAAACAAAGAGACGATAACAAGTGTGGGTGAGGATGTAAAGGATTCGGAACCCTCATACACTGTTAGTGGAATGCAGCCACTTTGCAACAGCCTGGCCGTTCCTCAGATGGTTAAACACAGCATTGCTAAGCACGTCAATGATTCCATGCCAGGTGTACGTGCACGTGCACCCAGGAGAGCTGAAAACGCATCCACACGGAATCTACACCCGACGTTCATAGCAGCTTCTTCACAGTAGCCAGTGTGAAGCCAACGCGGGCGTCCATCAGCTAGCGAATGGATAAAGATAAATGGGATATTATTTGGCCATAGAAAGGAATGAAGTACCGACCCGTGCCACAAGACGAATGAGCTTTGTAAACGTCATATTAAGTGAAAGGACCCAGACAAAATAAACTGTGCGATTCCCTTTCTATGGAGTGTCCGGAAGAGGCAGTTCTATAGCAACAGAAAGTAGATTTGTGATCACCTAGGTCAGGGCAGAATTGAGGGGCTGGAGAGGGACACCTGAGGGGTCAGGGATGCTTCTGAGGTAAGGAGAACGCACTGAAACTGCGGGGATGGGCGTACAAATACATGAAATAAATGCAAACCCACTGCATTGTCAGAGAGTGAATTGTATGGTATGTGAAGTATATCTCGATACGGTGGAAGGAAGGAGGGAGAGGGGCAGAGAGGCAGGCAGGGGTTGGGGCTGGGGCATCGCCGGGCGCTAAAGGCCACACAAGGGAGCGGCTTCCCCTCTGCACGACCCCCTCCCCAAGCTCCCAGAGGCAGAGAGCACGTCCCCGACTCAGGGGAAGACAAGCTTGCGGTGGAGACGGGAAGTTTAGGCGACCCCACCGCCGCCGGTGGGGTTCGGGCCCCACGGCCTGGGTGTCTGAGTGTGTACTTGCTGCCTGCCCTGTGGGGCAGCAGCCCGGGGAACCGCCCCAGGAGCAGCCTCGGTTCCGGGTGGGAAGCCTGTGGGAAGGTCACCTGGTGCTTCGGGTGGGATCGGACGTGGTCACCCGGCGGAGGAGGGACTCTTGACCAGGCACGCCGGATTTTTCTGGCCTTTGGGTTGCTGCAAACGGTCTAGCTGAGGGCCAGCACGCTGTTCCGTGAAGGGCCAGAGAGTAAATACGTTTGGCTTTGCGGACCACATACGGTCTCTATCACATATTCTACTTTGTTCTTTGCTTTTGTTTTTATAGCCCTTTAAAAATACAAACAGCATTCTTAGCTCACAGGCCATCCGCAAACAGACGACGGGCCAGTTCCTCGGCTGTCCTTTGCACACCCCTGGCCTGGTCTCGTAAACAAAGCTCTGTGGGCGCTGGGGCGCCACTCGCCCCCACACTGCCTGCAGCTGCTCAGAGTTCAGTCTGCAGACAGAGTCCTTCGGCCCGAAAGCCCCACGTGCCCGCTCGTGGCCCTCCACTGAGAAAGCCTGCCAGCTCCCGTCTCCCATCGGGCCCGCCACTCGGAAGGGCCTGGCCTGCTCAGCTAAAGAGCCCACCTCAGGGCCTGCTAACGTGGGCCACCGGATTTGGTCTGGGTCACTCGCGGAGGGCTCCACAGGGAGGAGCGTTCTCTGACGGCACTAGTGGGGACCAAGCCGCTGATGGGGGCCTCACCCGGCTGACACTGGCCCGGGATCCCTCCTAATACCGGAAACAGCAACACAGCCACCACCAGGACCGGGCGGTGGACAGGCCTCTGTGGGGCTGGTGCAGAAGCCCCTACCGCATGCCAGGCTTCTCCCCCATGGGAGCTGGCCTGCTTTCCATCTTGCCGCGAGGACCGGGGACCCCCAGGCGTGGCGTCTAGGGGACGATGATGCTGTGGGAGCCTGACCACCTGCGCCAGCCACATCGCCGTCAGCTTCCTGGGTCATTTGTGCCCGACAGAGGTGCTCCCTCTGTGTCACAGGCCTCTGGGCAGTGGTAGAACTGTCCAGTGACCGTTCCATGCTTGCCACCATCCACTGGCATCAGGCCTCGCCGAGCCCTGGATCAGCCTCCCCAGACCACGCCCCAAAGACCGCTGTCCCCCACCGCCCCGTGGCCCTGGTCTGCACAGCTTGGCCAGGCAGTTTGTTCACTGAATGCGGCCGTCCCCTGCCAGGATTTGACTGTCCTTGGGTTATGACGGGGACAAAACGCAGGAGATTGATATGGGGCCGTGCGGGCCTTCTTTGGAAACTGGGGACTCCTCCTCATGCTCCTACACGATGCTGCAGCTCCCCTCCCCTACCGGCAGCACGGGCCAGCCCCTGGGGGTGCCTGCCAGGGGCAGCCCGGCCGAAAGGGGCCTCAGGGTTTGAACTGAACTCTGGCTCAGCCACCTGGATTTTCTTGGTGGGTCAACACATCCCTCGGTCCTGGAGACAGTTCCCTTGGTCGAGCACCCTCCTTGCTGGCATCTGTGGTGGTCCAGAGGGGCCCAAGTGGGCGTGTGGTGAGTCTGCGTCAATTTCACTCACATGCCCCTTTGGCTTTTGCTCCTAAACCCTGCAGGTGAAAGGTCTGTGTGTAGTAGGGGACGGGTGGAGAGAAGGTGAGCACGAGCTACCCAGACGAGCACACTGTGCAGGCAGAGACCCACCGGGCACCGGGCACCGGGCTCGGGCACCGGGCACCGGGGCGGGACCACCTTGGGCTCGGGGGCTGGGGGTTGGAAGGCGTGATGGTTCTTCTCCCCTGGATCCAGCACCTGGCAAAGCAGGCAGCACCTGCGCTGCTGACCGGACCTGGGTTTGCGCCCCTGCTTGCGATGGAAACATCGGCGGACACGGCCAGTGTCCTGTCCTCCTGTGCCGACTCTCACACGTGGGCCCCTGCCTCTCGCACACGTGGGGGGACCTCGTCTGGGTCCTTCAGACACAAGTTCCTAGTCGGCCTTGGGTTTTGTCATGCGTGGGGAGCAAGGTTACAGCAGCTTGGGGACACGGCCCGCAGACCTGAGGCAGGCCCGCGTGGCCGAGATCGAGATCAGGTTGGCGTCGGATCCCGCGCTGGGGTGGCCTGTGCCCCCTCGGGTCATATGTTTGTCTGTTGGGGGGAAGCGAGCCACAGAATTCCCTCCACGGGGATGGAGGTGAGGGGGCCTGAGACCGAGGGAGCTCCTGGGCCTTCCGGTGCTGAGACCTGGAAGGTTCCGGGAAAGCAGGCTGAGATGGGCGCCCTAAAGGGAATCTCCTATCTGGCCCACTTGCCGCCCCTGTAATTACGGTGCTGGCACCAGAGATGAGCAGTCCGAGCTCCTCGTGCAGTAGCCCGGCCTCAGGCCACGCCCGGGCTCAGATAACCCCCGCTGGCCTCTCTGGGGCTCGGGCACAGCCGGCGGCACCTGCAACCTGGCGGTGAGGCCGAGTCCACCCCGCGGGGCTTCGCGTTGCTGCTGGGAGCCCTGTGGGTGGCGGCCTGCGTGAAATGCGTCATGAGGCTAATCACCCAGACTCGGTCCTGGCCTCTGCGGTCCGGCTGACCAGACTGGCCGCTGGAACGGCAGACTCGCGTGAAAATCTGAGCTTGGCCAGGAACGTGTGGGGCCGAGGGGGTGGACTGTGGAGAGAGGCAATCTGTCACGGGTCCTGAGTGCCTTGCGTGTTTTCCTTGGGGATGCCAAGCATGCAAGGCTCCGTCTGCTGCCCCGGGCTGCAGCTGAGATCAGCCTTGAGGGGTGAAGTGTCTCCCTGTGCACAGAGGGCAGGCTTCCCCAAGCTCAGTGTTTCTTGGCCATGAAACAAACCCGCAGTGGGGGGAGCATGTACCTAGGCCCCTGTGTTGCCCCGTGGGACTCGGGGAGCAAGAGACCCCGATGCGGATGGCTGGTCTGTGCTGCCCGCTGCACCATGGGTCTGTGCTTCGGACCCGGGAGTCTGGGGTTCTGCCAGCACCCCCACATCTGAAACAGGCTCACGTGAGCCGGTAAGGAGGGCACAGAAAATCCTAGACCTTGACAGTTCCATGTTAACAACCTTGAAATTGGACATAAAATGGAAATTTTCCTGGGAAAACACAATTTACCAAATGTGAGGAGGAATAGAAACCTTTTAAAAATGTAATCGTTAAAGAGATTGAATCGGCGCCAAACTTCGCCCCCAGAAAACTTGCTCCAGGTGGCAGCTCCGGTCGGTCCCAGCTGACACGTAAGGGACAACTCCAGAAACCCACCCGCCCTTGTAAACAGAAGATTTCATTTCGGGAGACTGGCACGATCGTGATCCTAAGGTTAACAGGGCCGGTTCGTGGAGGAGCAACGACAAGCCAGTCCCACTAACGTAAAAAGTTGCCCAAATCTTCAATAAATCAGCCACCTGAATCCAGAGATGTATAAACAGGGCGAGCGATTCATCATGAGCAAGTTGGACTTTTGTCAGGAATGCCAGCTAGGCTGTACATTAGAAAGCCAATTAATTTAAGTAATTTAAATGATCAATTTAGCAGAGTAAGGGAGAAAGTCATATAATCACCTTACTAGGTACGGATGGCACTTAATACAAGCCAACGTCCATTTGTGATAAAAACTCTCAGAATACAAGGAACGTAAGGGAACACGCTTAATCTTATAAAGGGTGTCTTCACAATACACAAGAACAAACATCATGTTAAGAGGTGAAATGTGGACTTTGTTTCTGAGGTTGGGAACGAGACCAGGAGCCTGCTAACGCCAGTTCCACATTGGAGACCCGAGCCAACGCAGCAAGGCAAAAAAAAAAAAAAAAAAAAAAAAAAAAAAAGGCAAAAAGCAAAAAGATTAGACAGGGAGAAACACAGCTGCCATGAGTTACTCAGGATACAGGCGTGGTTGTCAAAAAATCTGGAAGAATCCCCAGATAGTTTAGTAAAACTAATAAGAGGATTGGTCTGGTTGTTAAATATAAAATTAGAAAATGTAAAAACATCAACTGTGATTCTACATACGAGCAACAAGTAGGAAAGAAATGAAAGCTTTGTACCCTGGGTTCTGAGCCCGCACCCCAGCTGGCGCCCCAGGGCTCCCCAGCATCAGGCCATCGAGGCCTCCGCTCGGCTCCCGCACCCCTCCCTGACCTGGGGGCTGAGGTGCTGAAGCACGGCCCCTACCACCCTTGCACCGGGCCCCCTCCTCCCCGACCCAGCGCACCTCAGGACACCCTGGGCCTGGCCCTGGACCTTCCCGTTCCTGGGTCTTGGTTTACCCACCTCTCAAAAAGAGGGGCGCAGCTAGGGGCTCCTCGTGAAGTGGCTTTCGCTGTAACCCACGCAGGGATTCAGGGGACCAGAGATTGTGCCCGACTCAGCCGGCACAGCGGCTTCTCGGAAAGGACAGGCTGGGTGGGGGGCCAGCCCTAGGTGATGGAGCCAGCGTCCCTGCCCTGAGCCTCGCTCTCCCCAGACCTAGCTGCTTCTCCAGGTCTGAGTCCATAACCCCCAAAGCGGACAGCGGCCCTCTGGGAAGTGGCTAGACCCATCGTGAGGGAGCCTGGCCTGCGCCCCAGCCAACTGGACCGCGCCCCCTCGTGTCTTCCAGATACCATCACACCACCCCCGTCATCAGCCTGGACGGCCTGAGAGAGAGCCTGGCCCTCATGGCAGAGCAGGTGAGGGGGAGGGGCGGGGCGGGTGCGAGACCCCCGGGGCAGCATCGTCAGCTCCCAGGAGTCTCTGCGCTGAGGCCCCTTCTCCTGCCTCCCTCAAGCCCTTCCGAGGACACAGATGAGAGGGATTCTAACTGCTGGGAGGTTTGCCGGGTCGCCTGGCCTGCACAGAAGGAAGAGCCGAGTCCACGGCGTAGCAGAGAGAAGGAGCATTGCAGGAGGGGTGGGCCCCATGCAGGAGAGTGGGGGGGGGGAGAGGGGTGGGCTCCATGCAGGAGAGTGGGGAGGGGGGGAGAGGGGTGGGCTCCATGCAGGAGAGTGGGGGGGGAGAGGGGTGGGCTCGATGCAGGAGAGTGGGGAGGGGGGAGAGGGGCGGGCCCCATGCAGGAGAGTGGGGGGGGAGAGGTGTGGGCTCCATGCAGGAGAGTGGGGAGGGTGGAGAGGGGTGGGCTCCATGCAGGAGAGTGGGGGGGAGAGGGGTGGGCACCATACAGGGGAGGGGGGGGCAGAAGGGTGGGCTCCATGCAGGAGAGTGGCGGGGAAGAGGGGTGGGCTCCATGCAGGAGAGTGGGGGGAAGAGGGGTGTGCTCCATGCAGGAGAGTGGGGGGGAGAGGGGTGGGCTCCATGCAGGAGAGTGGGGAGGCGGGGAAGAGGGGTGGGCTCCATGCAGGAGAGTGGGGGGGAGAGGGGTGGGCTCCATGCAGGAGAGTGGGGGGGAGAGGGGTGGGCTCCATGCAGGAGAGTGGGGGGGAGAGGGGTGAGCTCCATGCAGGAGAGTGGGGAGGGGGGGAGAGGGGTGGGCTCCATGCAGGAGAGTGGGGGGGAGAGGGGTGGGCTCCATGCAGGAGAGTGGGGGGGAGAGGGGTGGGTACCATGCAGGGGAGTTGGGGGGCAGAAGGGTGGGCTCCATGCAGGAGAGTGGCGGGGAAGAGGGGTGTGCTCCATGCAGGAGAGTGGGGGGGAGAGGGGTGGGCTCCATGCAGGAGAGTGGCAGGGGAGAGGGGTGGGCTCCATGCAGGAGAGTGGGAGGGGGGGAGAGGGGTGGGCTCCATGCAGGAGAGTGGGGGGGAGAGGGGTGGGCTCCATGCAGGAGAGTGCGGGGGAGAGGGGTGGGCTCCATGCAGGAGAGTGGGGAGGGGGGGAGAGGGGTGGGCTCCATGCAGGAGAGTGGGGAGGCAGGGGAGAGGGGTGGGCTGCATGCAGGAGAGTGGGGAGCGGGGGAGAGGGGTGGGCTGCATGCAGGAGAGTGGGGAGCGGGGGAGAGGGGTGGGCTGCATGCAGGAGAGTGGGAAGGCAGGGGAGAGGGGTGGGCTGCATGCAGGAGAGTGGGGAGCAGGGGGAGAGGGGTGGGCTCCATGCAGGAGAGTGGGGGGGAGAGGGGTGGGCCCCATACAGGAGAGCAGGGAGAGGAGTGGGAGGGCTGGCTTCAAGTAGAGGGGTTCCAGGGAGGACAGAGCCCTGGGGACAGAGAAGTTTCCTGAAGCCCCCTCCAGCTCCCGGGGTGGGGCAAGGGCCAAGCAGGGACACGTGGGTGTGACCAGGGGGGTGTCTTTGTCCGGTGCAGTGACCACACTCCCAGGGCACAGAGGTCAAACATGGCCTGGGCGTGTGGGCCCTGTGGGACACAGGACAGGAGACACTGTCCCCAGCACAGCTGGGGGTCGTCCCGGTGTCTCCCAGGAAGCCTGCCAGCCAGCAGCCCAGAAAGAGGAAGAGCGCCCGCGAGTGGCGGGCCTCCTCAGGAGGCTGCATGCCATGCCGGCTGTGTGTGCCCTTCCGTGTCCGCTCACGGAGCCGGCGCCCCAGGGCCAGGCAATTAGGAGCTGAGGTGTCCCGTGAGCTGTTGGGGGGGGGTGTCACCGGCACCGGGGCTGGAGTGCGCCATGGGGGCGCATGGCTGAGAGGGGGTGAGGACGGTGGGTTGTGGGGGTCCATGCGCTGGGAAGACAGCAGGCAGGATGGTGGGTAGCTCGGAAGCCCCTTCCTCTCCCCTGGGCAGCTCCCCACTTGCAGCAAGACGCTCCCTCCCTGAATCCTCCAGGGGCCACAAGGCTCCACCCACTGGCTGGGCCCCCCACTTCCTCCCTCAGGCCCAGACTGTCTCCACTGCCCCAAGGTGGCTCCGGGTCTGGCCCCTGGGGCAGAGCCAGGGCCCGGAACCTGAGCTCCCAGGGGGCCTCCGTGGGGACCAGACGCCAGGCTAGGAGAGGAGCCCCTCTGCAGTCTGAATCTGCCCCCCCACTGTGGGTGAGACACAGTTTCTCCCTCTCACCATCGAGAGAGGGACTCCACCCCACCCTCCCCCGCCCCGCCCACTGGGTGCCCTCTCCCCTCCCAGGGCCTGGAGAATAGCTGGCGGCAGCACCGGGAGGTCACGGCGTATCTGCACGGGCGCCTGCAGGAGCTGGGCCTGCAGCTCTTCGTGAAGGATCCGGTAAGGAGGGCAGAGGGCAGGTGGTGGGGGGCGGGGGCAGGGGGCAATGGGCAGGGGGCCAGGGGCAGAAGGCAGGGGCAGAGGGCACAGGGCAGGGGGCAGGGGATAGGGGCAGAGGGCAAGGGGCAGGGGATGGGGGCGGGAGACGGGACAGGGTGCAGAGGGTGGGGGCAGAGGGCAGGGTAGAGAGGGGAGAGGGTGTGAGGGAAGGGAGGGCTCTTGCCCAGCCACCTCTGAATGGATGCAGAGTCCTGCGGTCACCTGGGTGGTCATTGTCACGGCCACAGTGGCCTGGCCTCTGCATCTTAGGGTGCTTAGCTCACTGCCCCCGCTCTCCCCGACAGCCTCCCTGCCTAAAGTAGTGACGGGCGATCTCTGCGCCAGAAGACGCCCATGGCCTCTGGGCCCCGGCAGTCCAGCCAGGCGGGGGTGGGGGGTGGGGGGCTCCGCTCAGCCCAGGTTTCAGGAGGAAACAGCAGCTCCTTCTCCCCGGGAAGTTCTCACCTGCCCCAGCGGAACACATGAGGGAGACTCAGACGCCCAGGCCTGAGCAGCAGCCAGTGGGCAGGGGCCCCGGGGGAGGCGGTGGCCTCCCTGTCCTTGGGCCCTGTCTCCCTCCCTGCGTGCCCTCCCATCTCTGCCTGCCCCTCTGGGGCCCGAGACCAGGGCTGGCCGGCCCGGGTCAGGTGGCGTTGGCCGCAGGCCGTCACGGAGGCGGCTGAGTCGGGCCTGTCCTGCAGGCGCTCCGGCTGCCCACTGTCACCACTGTGGCCGCGCCCGCTGGCTGTGACTGGAGGGACATCGTCAGCTACGTCATGGACCATTTCGACATCGTGATCACGGGCGGCCTAGGGCCCTCGATGGGGAAGGTAAGGGACCGGCCGTTGCTCTGAGTGGCCAGGGGGGAGGGCTGGCCTCACCTGCCACAGAAGCTCCACCCCCAGGTGCCAGGCCCAGGCCGAGGTCAGCGGTCATCGGTTCCCAGGATGGCAGGGACAGCCACACGGGAACATCCTTCTCTGAACCCCAGGGGTTCGTGCAGTGGAGCCGGTCAGGGGAGTCGGGCAGGGTGAATTCTCCTGCTCCCTTTCACCCCAGCCTGGTGAGGTCGTGGGGTGCAGCCCCTCCGATTCCACCCAGAATGTCTTTCCTTCCTTCTGTCCGAGCGAGCAGACCAGGCTGAAGGTGCCATGCCTGGGTCTGGCCGTGCCCACTGAGAGGGCGATTCTGGGTGGCCTTTAACTGACCGTCATCCTGAGCTCCCTTCTTGAGCTCTGTGCGTGCAGAGGGAGAGGGACACGTCTGTCTGGGTCTGGCGGGGAGGGGGGCTCCCTGTGAGACTTGGGGAAGCTCTCGGTGGGAAGTGGGTCCCACCTGGCTCTGCCTAGACCTCATTCGGGGCTGGGTTCACATCCGCACGGGACGCCCGCCCCCTGCAGGTGCTTCGGATCGGCCTGCTGGGCTGCAACGCCACCCGGGAGAACGTGGACCGAGTGATCCAGGCCCTACAGGAAGCTCTGCAGCACTGCCCCCAAAACAAGCTGTGACCCGTGTCCTGCCCTCCTGAAGCTGTGACCCGGCTGCCTGTGCCCCGCCCTCCCGGAGGGGCCAGCAGGGGCGGGGGCGGGGGGACCAGGAGCAAACAGACTCTGCAGACCCTCGGCCCAGGGGGACAGGACGGCTGCTGCCCCAGCCCCAGGAAGTCCTTCCCCTTTCGAGCGGCACCTCCTGGAAGTGGGCCACGTGGGCTCAGGACCCACGGCCCCTCCCAAACGAGCGGCAGCCCCCGCAGGTCCCCGGCAGGTGGACACTCTAAATAAAGAATCATCGGTCTTCTGTCCTCACCGTGTGTAGGGTGGGTGCCCGAAGAGCCCGGGCCCTGACTGCATCCTCGTTGCGGTGATGTCTTGGGGGCAGGTCCTCGGCCGGGGCCTCCCCAGGGCTGGAAAATGGTGGGGTAGGGGCCCCATCCCCACACACCCTGGCCCAGATCTCACACCTGCAAAATACCCTGCCCCCACGCCGCCAGGGCGGCCCCACGGCCCCACGGGCTGACAGGTGGCTCATGATCGGAGTCGCAGAGATTAAGGCACCAACACGCCCGAGGCGCACAGCCGGGACTTGACCCGGGAAGACCGAAGGTCACCACGTAGGCACATGGGCCTGCGCGCGTGCTGAGAGTCCGGGGGTCTCAGATGCACAGCCAAGGGTGGCCTCCGGGCCCCGGCCCCTCCCCGTTCTCCGCGTGGACCCCTCTGGTCCTTAACCGCCCCCTCACTGGGGTCTGCCCAGGCGCCCTCAGCTTCTCATTTCTAAGACTTCCAGAATGTGCAGCCTCGGCTCTACTGGTCACAGCTGCTACCGCGTCCTCACTGGCCCTAAGAGCCCTCAGAGGACGGCCTTAGGTGGACGTGGACACCCACAGCCACGGCTTTGTGCAGGGCAGGGGTCGGCCTGGCTCGGCCCCTGTCACTCACCCAGGTGCCCGCCCGGTTGTGTGCGGCATGGTCAGGGGGACGCCCCGTGAGCTCACAGGAGAGACGTGCCCAGGAGCCGAGGGGGCCGAGGGTCTGACATCCCCAAGTGGAAGGCGGGTGGAGGGAGGCTCTTCCAGAGAAGCCGGACAGGAACCCGTGGGCCACCTTTGAGACGTGGCCTTTGTCCCGACAGCAGCCCTGTCCCGGTTGGGTTTTCCCTGCCGCAGACACGGGGATGAGGTACACAAGCACCACCCGGTGGCAGGTGCCCCGTGCCCCCCCCCCCAGTCAGTGACCCCACTGACCGTCACAGGCCGGTTCTGCAGGTGTTCGTGTGACAGACAGATCGACCCGCAGTATGTCCTGGATTGCGTCTGCTGCTTCCACTTAACCCTCTTGACGGCCACGCGTGTTGCTACGGGGACGTGGGGACACCGTCTTCCTTGCTGGTGCTGTCCCCTCGTTCGGATAGATCGCAAGCTATGAATCATCTGCCGCTAGCAGGCCGTTGGCTGGCAGCTGTTACAAATCAGGCCGTGACAGACTTTCCTGCACGCGGCCGTGTGCAGACACGTGGTCACTGCCCTCGGGAGAATAACCCCAAGGGAATCCCGGTGAGACCCTCGCTTTATAAGAGGCCACGGAACTCTCTGAAGTACTCGTAGCGTCTTCATCCTCACCGGCCGCGTCGAGACTCCCAAGTCTCCCCGCGTCCTCGCCGGTGTCGGCTGTGGTCTTCTTGTCTAGCGGCCGTGACACTGTACGTGATTCGGTTGTGATTTGCGTTCCACCAATGACCGCGATCTCGAGCATCTTTCGCCGGCAGACTGGCCACGTGCGCGGCTTCTTTCGAGACTGGTCGGCTCAAGCATGTCGCTCCTATTAGCGAGCTGTCATCTTTTTATTGTCGATTTATGGCCGTTATTTCATAGATTCGGGACACTGCCGGGTTCGCTCCTTCTCCGCAGCTCACCAATTCGCCTTCCTGGTCACGCCTTCCAAAGAGCAGGTCGTCCCTGCGGTGAGCTCCTGCTTCCCCGCGCGCCTCCTCTCGTGGTCCGTGCTGTCGGGAGCCTTTCCGGGACGCCTTTCCTGACATTGATATCTTCATAGGAAGATTCTTCTGGAAACTTTATGGAGTCGGCTTTTGGGCACTTTAGTTAATTTTGTGGATTGGGTGGAAAGGGGCCGGGGTTCGCTTTTTTCCACACTGACAGCCAGTTGTTCAAGCAACGATTGTGAAACACACTTTCCTCTTCCCACCTGGCTGGTGTGGCCACTCGGCGGTCGATACCAGAGCGGGTCTGCTTCCGGCCTCTCTCTCCCGCGTCACGGCCTCCTCTCCGGCGAGTACCGCCTTCGGTAACGCAGCTTCGTGACGAGTCTGGAAACCAATTAGTGCAAGTCTTCCAATTCTGCTCTCTCTTTTAACAGATTGTTTTTCCTATCCTAGATCCTTTGAATTTCTGCGTAAATTTAGAATCATCTTGTCTATTTCTTCAGAATAGCTTGTTGGGATTTTGATAGGAGTTGCAGTAAATCTACGCATCAAGGTAAAAACGACGGAAATCATCAAAATATGAATTCCTACTCGCGAACATTGATTTGGGTCTTTTAAATTGTGCTCACCAATGTTCCAGCGTAGAGGTCTTACACACCCTTCGCTAGATAAATTCCCGGGTGTTTGACAGTTTCGATAGTATTGTAAATGGTATTTTAAAATTTTTATGTCCAATTATTTATTCTTAATGTATACAGGCACAGTTGATTTTTCTCTATTAACCTGTCTGCCAATCTTGCCAAATTCACAAAGTCTAGTAATTTTTGTTGTGGATTTCTCTGGATTTTCTGTGTAGATAAGCAACTCGTCTGTGCATAAGACAGTTTTACTTCCATTCCAATATCCACGCTCTTTACTTCCGTTTCCCGCCTCGCCGCACAGGTGAGGACCCTGTAACGTGAGGCTCGTGATGGGCGTCTCAGGTCCCAGAGTCTCCCAGGGTCTCCTGGCCAGCGGCTCCTTCTCCACGGGGGCCCAGTCCCGTGACAGACACTGCGCTCGGAACGTGAGTGGCTCTGTGCTACAGACGGCGCACTCTTGCTCCAGAGCCTCGGCTCGCACGGGAGAGTTCTCAGAGGTGCCGGGTGGTGTCCCCTTCTCCCAGGGGTACCCTCGGAGCCACGGTCACACTGCAGCATGAACCTGCTGAAGAGCCCACCTGCGCCCCGGCCCCGCTAGTAGCCTTCTGCGCCACCTGACACACGGACATTCCAAGTAGGATGCACGCAATCTCCAGAACCCGCCGAGGCCCACCTAGCGCTGTCTCTGCTCCTCACAGTAGGTGGGGCAGGCGCCAGAGCTCCCGCCACCCCTTAGAGGCAGTGTCTTGGCACGCCCAGACCCCTGCGCCTCTCAAATCGTCAGCTAGGAGACAGACCCTCGAGACGGTACACCCCACCCTTTGGCATAAACCTGTCTTGTGAGGCATCCGAAGCAGGTGCCGGTCGGTGCTCCCCGGGTCTTATTAGCGTGACGTCATCAAGATAGTGAGCCAGCGAGGTGTCCACAGGACCGGTCCAGATGACAAAGGTCCTGCTCTGTGACCTCAGCCTGGGGCAAGGCCAGAAGTTACATTCTCGCCTCTTCCAAGTGAACACAATGGTTCCTAAGCCCCGCCCCTCCCTGATGGAGGCCGGAAAGAACTCATTCCACAGATGGGCCACCATGAAGCACATGCCACAGGCTGCGCTGTCCTGTTCTCAGTCCGTAACACCCAGCACAGCACCTCGCTTACAGGCTAAAACCTGGTTCAGTTCGTGGGATCTGCTGTCATTCACCACAATCCAACTGAGTCAGAACACTCTGAATTTATTTTATTATTAAGGCTTTATTTGGGGGGGGGGCGAGTTTTAGACACACAGCCAAATGGAGAGGACAGTGCAGAGATTTCCCACAAACCCCCTGCCCCCACACATGCACAGCCTCCTCGTCCCCAACATCCCCCAGCAGATGGGCCATGTGTTACAGGCGAACCCGCACAGACACGTCACCATCACCCAGAGCAACGAGGTTCTCATCAGGGCTAACTCCCGGGGCCGTGCGCCCGGTGGCCTCGGCCAACGTGTGGTGATGCGTATCCATCAGCTTGGTACCACATACGCCATTTTCCCTGCCCGAAAACTCCTCCGTGCCTCGCCCGGTCGTCCCTCCCCGCTGGCAACCACTGATCTTTTCACTGTCTCTAGAATCTCACCTTTTACAGAACGTTAGAGTCGGAATCGTGAAGAATGTAGCCTTCTCAAATTAGCTTCTTTCACTTAGTAATAAGCTTTCCTTAAGTAATAAGTAATAATTTAAGGTTCTTCCATGTCTTCATGAGTTGATGGCTCAGTTCTTTTTAGCTCTGAGGAAACTCCCCTCGTCCGGACGGACCACTCTTTTCCATCACCTACTGAAGGACAGCTTAGTTGCTTCCAAGTTTTGGCAATTACGAATGAAGTTGCTGCGAAAACTTGTATGGAGGTTTTTGTGCAAACATGAGTTTTCAACTCCTTCGGGTAAATATCAAGGAACGCAATTGCTGGATTGGGTGGTAAAAGTGTGTTTAGTTTTGTGAGAAACCATCGAACTGTCTTCCAGGCGGCTGCCGTAGTGCCCTCCTCCCAGCTCCAGCTGCTCCACGTCCTTGCCGGCGTTTGATGCTGTCGGTGTTCCAGAGGTTGGCCATTCTCGTCGGCACCTGGAGGTTTCTTCTTGTTGTTTTAATTTGCATTTATAGATCAAGTTGAGGAGAACAGACACCTTGACCACATTGAGTCTTCCTATCCATGAACATGGAATGTCCATATATTTACCTCTTCGATGATTTCGTTCATCAGAGTTTTGTCATTTTCCTTATACAGATATTTTATATATTTTGTTGGACTTATACCTAAGCGTCGCATTTTTGATCATATGATTTTTGCTAAGTTTATACAGTTAAATTGGGTCTTTCAGGGTAACGCTGAGTTCTGTTATTGCCCCGGGATGCGGTGTTTTACTAGACTATTGTGGCCGTGAGAATAGATGTGCTTTTGAAGTATTCCCTGTGGTCTTTGCTGCTATGAAGGCCCTTAGTTCTTCCAAGTCCAGGCGTTCTGATACACACGCGGACACTGAGGAAACGACCGCAGGGCGGGCCTGGACACTTTATCCCCACCGTGAATCGGATTGGACCAAGGTCCTGTGTTCTGACAGCCTCCACTCGTGTGGCATTTCCTGTCCCCTGTATTAGAGTCAGCCCAGGCTCCGACCCACACAGCCCCCGAAGGACCTGGCCCTTTCTCTCCTCCGTGGGCGGCTCTTCTGGCACTTGGTCGTGGGCCCCTTTGCAGGGGGTTTGGGGGAGGGCTGCTCCGGGCATTGCTGTGGGATCGCAGCTCCCTTTCTAAGAGCTGGGGTGTGGGCTGTAGTTCGGAAGCTGGGGCGAAAGTATCACTGAGAAGCAAAGAAGGTGGAAAGTAGACACGGTGTCTGCTAGGCTGGGGCACACGGAGGTCACGTGAGAGCTGGGAGGGGAGGGGCTGCAGGCCGGCCGTTGGGGGCCGACGAGAGGTGCAGGCGGGGAAATGGAGCAGCGAGACCAGAAGGCGAGGGTGGTGTCAGATGCCGGGAGACGCCGCCTGACGTGAGAGAGAAGACACCCCGCCTCGGCAGGACCAGCACCGGACGGCAGAGGGAGTGCAGGCATCCCCTCTGTTGGCTTCAGTTCCTCCAGGGGGAGAAGGCGGGGACACCTGGCCATTTGCAGAGAGTGGAGAAGGTTGGAAATCTGCACAAATTTTGTGTCAGCTTCTACTTCTATGTTCCCAGGGGAAATGTTCCCCTAGATATGCAGACAGTGGTGGCCGCCGTCTCCACCGTGTACACCCAGTGCGTTAGCTTGCTCAGGATCAGATAGGTAGTATTTCACCCCCACGTGACTCAGGTCGGGACAAGCCCTCGAGCTCCAGCTCTCATGCAGACGCTTGGCTTTGAGAGTCTGACGGCATCACACAGAATGGACCCACACGCGTCTTGTGAATTACAAGGCACCTCACCCCGGGCCTGCTGCCCAGCACCCGCGGGGTCCCGTGAGGCCATCCCCCGGGCAGTCCGAGGTGGACGTCGCTACCACACACCACACACCACCCGCCTCAAGGTGAAGTCCAGTCTCTTCTCCACAAGTCCCGGGTCCTCCGAGGGGCAGGGCAGCCGGGCCGTGGGTGGTAAAGACCGAGTAAAAGGCAGGCAGCTCAGCACTCCTCGCCGTCCAGAGTCTTGGTCTTCCGGAAGATGCTCTGCATGGCCGAGACCCGGTCCTTATCCTGGATGTTGAAGACCTGGAACTGAGGACAGGGTGAGGGACAGAGGGGTCACGCAGCTATCCGGGAGCCTTTCGCAGGGCCCCGGACGCCGCACGGGACAACACGCGTTCCTTGACCACCAGGACTTCCCGCGTCTGCGTCTCTGCCTGCGTGGTCCTCTTCACAGGTAGACGCACCCGGGGCCCCATGTCCAGGGGCCCTCCCTCACACACAGGTGTCCCCAGATGGGCCTGACACAGAGGAGGCCCCAGTAGGCGCTCGTGGAGGTGCATCGGCCCTCCTGCTTCCATCCCCCCAGGCCCCATGGGCCCTGCAGGGAGACCGGGGTGGCTCTTTGGGGTGAGGGTGGGAGTCGGCCCTGGGGGAGAGGAGCAGGAGCGGGCTCTACGGGAGCAGGGGAGGGGAGGGCTGAGCGCAGCTGGCAGAACCTTGGGGACTCAAGGAGGTGCAGTTGGCAGAACAGCCAGGTAACCCCTGAACCCCGGGCCATAGGATGCCAAGTCCCAGGGACATGGCGTGGCGCTTCCGAGTCTAGGGATGCGGCAGGAAACCTTCCCCTGAGGCCCGGGGACAGCCACACCCCTTCACGAGGAGTGGAGTCCAGGACAGGCAGACCGGGTTTGAGCACCTAACATTGCGGGTTTGGGGGCGGCTCTGGCGAGCAATGGAGGCGGGCTCAGACACGCTGCCCCCGGGCCTGGGCGCCAGCGGGCAGGGTTGGCTCGCAGCCTCTCTGACCTCCAGATGTCACATCTGCGCCCCACATGCTGGTGCTGTCCCGAGGACTGGCCTGACCAGCCTTCCTTAAGCTCCTGACCCTGGGGGAGCAGGGCCCCACCTGCGTGTCACCTTGGGCCGGTCTGAGACCGCCCCCCCTCGGCCCGCAGTGCCCACCTTGTCTAGCAGGACGTCAAAGTAGGCGGTGGCCCAGTAGGCAGGGTCGCTGGCGGGCAGCTGCAGGAGCGCCTTGACCCCGTTCCCGATGCGCGGCGGGGGGTCGCGGCCCACGTGGGTGGCGTGGATGCGCAGGGACCCCTCGGGCTGGCTGGCGAAGCGCTCCACGCGCTGGTACAGGGCGCGGAGGTCCAGGTCGGCGCCCTCCAGCAGGTTCCGCTCGGGGTAGAGGAAGTGCGGCAGCTTCCTGGTGGCCAGGCAGCAGAGCAGCACCACCAGCAGCCGGTACACGGCGCCCTGCAGCTCCGCCCAGTCCTCGGGCGCCGGGAAGAGCGCCGACGCCCACAGCAGCACCGTCTGCAGCGGGACGGGGTGCGCGGTCCGGCCCGGCCCACCGCCTTCCCGCCGCCCCCACCGCTGCCCGCCTGCGGCCCTCCCTGCCTTCCCATTACCCCCACCCCTGCCCACCCACCTGAAGCCCTCCCCACCGTCCCATTACCCCCATGCCTGCCCACCTGCAGCCCTCCTCGCCTTCCCGCTGCCCCCACCCCTGCCCGCCTGCAGCTCTCCCTGCCTTCCCACCACCTCCACTCCTGCCCATCTACGGCCATCACCCTTATCAAAGCTGTCCCCTGGAAGTCCCCTGCCCCCCACACCTCTCCCCCACACTCCACATCTCCCCCCGAGGTCCCAGGGTGAACCCCAGCCCCTCTCTACTTGCTGTCCCCATCCTGCCACCTCCCCAATTCCCCGAGGCACTGCCGCTGAGTCCAGGCTTGGAGGGACCCTGAGGCCCCACCCTTGCTTCCCATCCGTGGTGCCCCCGTGCCAGCCACCCAGGACCCCCCTCAGGAGATTGTGAGGCTCTGCCCCTCCTCTGGCCCTCCCCCTCGTGCCCCGCTCCCCAGCCGCACTCCTGCTCTGCGGTGCAGCCTGACGCCGTGGCATGGTCCTGGCTCTGGTCTGCATCAAAGACTAGACTGTAAGAATGGCCCTTGCCTCTGTCCCTGAGCCCCCCAGCCAGGGTCCCTCCCTGGCCACACAGTTGCCTTGTGCCCTCACACCCTCTCCTCCCAGCAGCCCCCACCAGCCCTGCTGTGGGGCTCAGGAGCCGCAGTGCGCCAGACCCCATGGGCCCTCCTAGAAGCTGCCGACCCCTCGGGTTGGCCTGGGGACCTGCAGGGGGGGGGGTGCAGTCAGACGACTGCCCATGCAGGCCAGGCCACCTCTCCCTTCACCCCCACTCCGCAGGCCTCCACACCCCAACACGGCTCGCTCCAGGCAGAGACCCCATCGGCTTCTCCATCCCTGCCTCGCACCGCGGCCCTCGTCTTCGCTCGCTCTTCTCGGCCTCTGACGGCCACAGAGGCCGAGGAGGCCGCGGCTCCAGCCCCGGGAGCAGCAAAGGGCTCAGAGTGGGGATCCCTGGCCGGGAACATTCGCAGCCACCAGGGCCCAGTGTGCCCGAGAGCCCCCCACGCGCACCTTCAGGTGGTCAAAGGTCAGGCCGGGGCTCTGGCCGCCGTCACGCCAGCTCTCGTGGTTGACCCGGTCAAGGATGGAGAGACTGTCCAGGCGGTGGCCCTGGAGGGAGCCCAGCGTGCCGAGCAGCCTGGTGAGCAGGTAGTTGGTGGAGACCCTGGGGGCCGGGACAGCACACCACACTCGGTCAGTGTCGGGGCTCCGGGCAGCGGTCCAGGGGCACACTGCCACCGCGGCTCGTCCCCAGCCGCGGCCTCCCCGGGATCGGCCCTTGAGCCCCACAGGATGGCCCAGGCCGAGACAGGGACCGTCTCGCTGCACCTAGCCCAGCCCCCGCGTGTTGTCCAGGACCTGCTGCTGTTGGACAGTCAAACGCAAAAGGTCCCGTGTTCATGGAGACGCCCGGGGCCCCAGGGCAGGGACGGGCGTAGGGAGCCTCTGGGAAACCCTGGCCCTTCTGTGTGGACCGGAAGGTGCCTCCCTGACCTGCCCAGGGAGGAGCGGTGCCCCCTGGTCCTCATGTTGACGTGTCCACTCCGCGCCCCACTTGGGAAATCCAGCCTCGCCGCGGGGCTCAGAATCAGCCCCGCCAGCGGTGCCAGTGCTCAGGGCATCGCACACCGGTGGCGCTCACGGCGTGCTCGCCGAGACCCCCGAGTCGGTGCCCCCACGGGCCCCACTCTCCGCGGGGTCTCAGGACCGGATGGCCGTCCCCCTGCACAGCCGGAGTCAGGGCGGCCCCGTTCCCTGTTCACCTGCAAACGTGACCACCCAGACCACCCTGCCCACCCCCCCCTTCCTTCTCAGGCGGACAGCCGTCACTCAGGAGCCTGGACGAAGCCCAGCTGGGGGTCTGGGGCTCACAGGCACGCCTCCACCGAGCCTTCCCGTGGGATAGAAAACCAGAGGAGGGCCTGACCGCCCGTGAATGTCATCCACTTCCAAGAATTAACTGTAAGAGCGACCCCAGCTCCTTCGGTCCCGGGCGTGTCACCCTGGCCAAATCACAGCAGCCTTGCCGTTTAAGTCCTGTCTGAGCCGGGCGGGGCTTAGACCCTGGCCCTTGGTTTGGGGTCTCAAGGGGAACTCAGCCTCTGCCCTGCGTCCCCTACTCTCTCTTTCCTGCTCACTGACACCAACTCGGGGTCTCCCCTTTCCCTGCCAGTGAGGGAGGGGAAGGGGCATCAGCCCCTCGCCCAGCTCAAAGACTCCGGGGTGGAGACTGGGGGCCCCACGGGGGCTGCTGGGGCTCCGGGGCCAGGCGGGGGCGGGGGCCTGCAAGAACACTGCCGGCGGGAGGCTCACGGCAGGAGGACACACCGTCTCCTAACAGGGAAGGGTTGGGGCGGAATGTGCTAGCAAATTTCCAGTGCTGCTCCCTCTGCAGCCTCGCTGTGCGGAGACCCTCCGACCGCTCCCGGAATCCGCAGGGCCCTGGGCGAGCCACCCGGCCTCTGGCGTCCAGGACAGCCTCTGCATTTCTCCGAGTCTCTCCTCACAGCCTGACCCTGGCCCACCACTCCGGTGGCAGGGGGCACGGCTCCGCCCTCGCCGCAGCTCCAAGAGGGGCAAAGCCGGCAGTGGGCAGGGACGTTCCGACCAGATGCCCACTTCCTCCAGAGATCCCACTTCAGTGTGGCACAGAAGCCTACGGGGCAGAGGTGGGGGGAGGGGGGTCCCGCAGCCCTTCCTGCCCGGAGCGGGAGGAGCAGAGGGGTGGCAGCCCCCTTCCCGCCGGCTCCCCAGGACCCCACAGACCCCAGGACGCATGCCCCACCTCCAGTGCTGGGCATCGGCTGGCACCAGGGCCACTTCTTGGCTGAGGATCCTCTTCAAGCTGCCTTCAGGGAAGCCGTGCAGCAGCTGGGCCCTCTCCAGGGCGGGCGCCCCGAGCTTTCTCCGCACCACGGGCACGACGTTGAAGCGGATTGTTCTCCAGCCGCTGGACACCAGCAGGCACAGGTGGAACTCCTCCTCCTCCAGGCTGTCCACGCTCAGAGAACCTGCAACGCCCCGCCGTGCCCTCGAAGCCCCATCTCAGACAGCCCCCCGTCCCTCTGGGAAGGGGCTGAGCAGGCGGAGGACGGGGCCAGACCCGGGACGGCTCGGGGATTAACGCGCGTGTCCCTAAAGGCCTGCTGTCGGGAGACGCGTGCTTGCTGCCCAGCGCCCAGGAAGGCCCGGAAGCGGAGGCTTAGAGTAGACGCGCCTGGCTTCTACCCCACACCCTGGGTCCCCAGACCACCCTGAGGGGGGACGTTCCAAGGGTGACGGGGCTGGGGGCTGGGGAGGTGGAGGCACTCTGGGATGACCCGGGGCCCTCTGGGACTTCTGTCTCAGCCCCACCTCCCCGCCAGAAAACAAATTAACGCCAGAGAGAGGAGGGGAGCCGAGCAGTGAGGGGGACCCTCGTGTCACCGGCCCTGACCAACTCCAGCCAACACCGGACTCGGAGCCATCATCCCATCCCTCCCCCAGCACCGCCCAGTGAGGGTGCTGGTCGGAGGTCAGGGGAAGAAGCGTCTGGGAGCCATGTCCCAAAGGGAATCCCCAACAGGTGCCTTGAAAGTAGGTCTCTGCAGGGACTGAGCCCCGGGGGTGGGCTCCTCCCGTCCACAGCGGCACACAGCCCGCCCTGGCCCACCCGCCACACGGGGGGTCCCGTAAGAAGGAGCCTGGGCCCCATTGTGCGGACCCCTGCCCCAGTCCCCTGTAGGGTAGTTCAGGTCCTGGCCCTGCCTCCCGGGCCACTCCATCGCCTGCACGGGCCTCAGTTTCCCCATTGGTTACGGGAAGAAAGGAGGTCAGTGACCCCTGGCCCCTTTCGATTCGGGGTTTGAGGCACTGGTCATCCGAAGCCACTATCAGGGGCGTCCCTTCCCTGTCTGCCATTTTGTCCGTGGAGGCGGCTTGGAAGGCGGCCGGCCACACCCGCAGCCTGTCCCAGCCGCTCCCTGCCTCAGCCCCCAGCCTGGTCTCACCGGTTTATTCCCAGGGCGCGGGCCGCCTGAACCCTGTCACCTGGGCTGCTCTGCTTCCCTTTTAAGGTAAGTGTCTGGAAGCAATGCTTGGAATTTCCCTGCATGCCCAGCCCAGCCGGCCCCCTGGGTGCGGCTCCCAGCTGCCTCTGCTCTCTTGGCCAGGAAGCCGAGGACCGAGGGGACCTGGGGATGGCCAAGAGGGGCCTGGCGGCTCAGAGCGCGCCTGAAGGGCCCAGGGCCGGGCACATCCCAGCAGGTGACAGGGCCAGGTGGCCATGGCCATGTTAGGTCACGAAGGAAGACTGCAGTGGCCCTGCCGAGTCACCTGCAGTAATTGAAAGGCTCAGAAGATGACCAGAGGAGAGGTCGACGGGGCCTAGTGACAGGTTCTGGCTGCCCCGGGAGGGCAGTGGCCACCCGCCCGGGGCACGCGGCAGGGCCGGAGGGGGCCAGGGTGGGAAATTGCCCTTCTTGGTGTTGGAAGGCCATCCAGAAGCTGCTCCGAGCAGCCCGGGGCAGGCCTTTGTCCCCGAGATGGGCTGACAGTCCATCCCCTTTCTCTGACATTGTGGCAGTCATGAGGACCAGGTGGCAGCCGCGACCGTGGGCCTATTCCTTCCCAAGGGAAACGGGACTTCTGTTTCAGTCCCCGCTTCCCGGCTCCCCTAGCAGGACAACCCGATGGGTCTGCCCTGGCCTCCAGGAGGGCGCTCTGCTGTCCGGGCCTGCACGCGACGCACCTCTTTCTAGAGCCTTCACAGTCCAGGGGCCCCCACGGCAGGGAAACCCACTAGCTGTGGTCCGGCCAGAAGCCTGGGTCACCCGGGGCCTCCCAACCCCAGATGGCACCGACAAGGCACCCGGAGGAGAGACCAAGGCCAGGCTCCACCAGTGCTCAGGGCCCAAGACAGCAGTCAGCCACCGGGCCGTAAACGGAAACACACCTGCACACACACACACACACACACTCTCCTGTGGTGCACATCTACACGGGCACACGCCGTGTATGCACACACTCGCACCCGCGTTCTAATCCTGCACGCACACTTCCAGGCTTCCCCCTCCGTGCGCTGTGACCAGATGCTGAGGTGGGGACACCTGTCATGCTGAACTGGAACTGATCACAGAACCTCCTGCCCAGAACGATGGCAGGGACCTCAGCACGCGGGTCAGCCGGAGACCAGTGCCCCAGTCTCAGTTTCTAGCTGTTCATCAAGTTACATAAACGTTACTACCAAAGTCACCACGTGACAATCAGGTACTGCGTGCTCCTCTTAGAGTGTTTGGAACTAGAAAGGGGCCCAGAGCCGTTTCCCCAGCTCGTGCGCCCCGACACACACACCGCCGTCACCTGTCTGCGCGCGTGCACATACACACACACACACACACACACTGAGTCATCACGCTCGTGTGCCCAGGGTGCCCCGGCCTGCTACCTGGCATGATGAGGTTCTGGTGTCTGCAGTGCACAATGGCTGCCACCAGAAGGTCCTTGAGGACCCGCAGGACCTTGCCGGGCACGATGTGGCCGCAGCACCCGGCGCTACCCTCCGAGGAGACGCTGAAGACGTCATCGGCCATCCACGGCTCCGGGCGGGCCCCTTCCCCGGAGACACCCAGGCGGCAGGACGCGGGGCCGTCTCCCGCCTCGGCGGCCCCCGCCTCCTCCGTCAGGAGGGCGTCCGCGTCCACCCGCAGGGGCACCTCCATGTGCAGGGGGCCCTCCGAGGTGCGCAGGGCAAACTGGAAGGCCTCCAGGTCGCGGGAGTAGTCCACGAGGAAGCGGGGGTCCAGGTCGTGCACGCGCTCCAGCACCGTGAGCACCGCGTTCTCCGCCCGCTGGAAGTCCTGCGCCCCGCGGGGCCGCCCCGCGAGCGGATGGCCTGCAGGTAGTGGTGCCACAGGGGCACCTGCACGGCCATGGCCGGGGCCGGGGCGGAGCGGGCAGCCCGTGTGGACGGGGCGGGAGGAGGCACCTGCCGGCGAGGAGCAGGTCTTCAGGTGGGCCCCGCTGGCTCCTGAAGAACAGAATTCCGGAGAGTGACAGCCGCGGGTTAAATAGCCGGGCCTGACCCAGGCCTTTGAAGTGAGGCTGAGTCAGTCACCATCAATTAGGAATGTCACCTCAGCCTTGGGCAGGGAGGCGGGGCCTGGTTACCACCCCGCCCGTGCCAGACTCTCCCCTCCGACACACTGACTCCACTTCTTAGGCCCCAGGCACCTTCAGACTCAGGACAGCCCTGGAGAAATACAGTCAGCACTGCCCCTCCCGGGGTCTGGCCACCTCCCGCTGTGCCGTCGGGAGGTGGGGAGCCCGTTCCTGGTGACCCCCACCCTCGTCCCGGCAACCACAGGGTCTCCGTGACATCCAGGCCTCCCTGCTAGAATGGGGGAGGAACACAAGGCACACCCATTGCTCAGAAGAGAAAGGCGGGGGTGGCGGCCCTCCCCCAGACCTCCGGTGTGGGGACCGCCTCTCTCTGAGGCAGCCTGGATGTCAGGGCTGGGGGCCGTGTTTTCCACAGCAACCTGAACCTTCCGCTCAGGCACCCGCGTCCCCTGCGAGCTGGAGCCCCAGCCTGGGGCGCGCCCACTGCCCCGTGCGGATCCCGCCTCCCCTCCCGTCGGGGCGGATGTCCAGCCCCAGCCCCAGGCCCTCACGGGGCCTTCAGCCCGAGGGGAGCCCGCACCCACCTGGCTCTGCGGCTGGAGCAAGTCTGGTTTAGGGGCCGTCTCCCCGGCTCCTCCTCGCGGGCGGAAAGCCTCGCCCCTGCCGAACCTCTCCAGCGCCGGTGCCGGGAACCCTGCCCGGCTGGCCCTGTCTCCCCGCTCGGGGCCGGGCAAGTCCCAGCCAGCAGGGGGGACCGCCCCCGCTGACCCTCGGCCCTGCTGGGCCGGCCTGGTCCGCCGGGTGCCCTGCTGGAGTGTCCGCAAACAGTGAACATGGAGATAGCCCCCAGCAAGGTATCCTGGAGACACTGCCCTGCAGCCCTCCCGGGGAGCCTCACCCCTACCCACGCAGGGGCCTCGGACACACAGGTGGCTGCCAGCAGAACCTGGATCCACGCGCTTGCTTCCTGGGGCTCGGAAGCCCCAGTGACTGGGTCTCTCTTTCCACACCTCCCAGGACGGGGAGCTCACCACCTCACAGAGTGGCCCAAGCCCAGTCAAACGAGACAATTTCCTGCCTCGAACCTGGCCCGGCCCGTCCCCCTGGGGTTGCCCGGAGCACACCTGTCCCTCTCCCAGATAGCACTCCAGCCATCTCCCGTTCTGTTCCCCCCAGGCACTCTGCCCCGGCCCCTCTGTCTTCATGGGACTCTGACCTATGGGGACACTGGTAGAGAGAGCTGGGTCCTGCCGTCCTGACCTGCCCCTGACCCTGGGTCACCGGGCGCTGTCTGTGCCTGGCTCCACCACCTGTGTCCCGACGATCCCACGTTCCTCCGGCTCCTTTCACGGGAACCTCCCTGTAGTCCTGAATCCACCCAGGAGACCTGAGGGCCCGGTCTACCAAAGCGCCCCCCTGGGGACCATCCAGCGGGGACCTTCCCCGTCAGGAGCAGCCCCTACGTTGTACACCAACCCCCGGTCATCCGGGAACCCTTCTCCCTTGGCCCTGCTGCCCCCCTCCACCAGGACAGTGACACGGAAGCCCAAGGCCTGTGGTCCACCTTTCCCCTCCCTCTGCTGGTCAGCTACCCCTCTCTGCCTCCACCGTCGCTCTCTGCCGACCCGCTACAACCCTGCACCTGCGCCTCGGGGCCCCACGGCAGCTCGCGTCTGTCCCCGGGCTGCCCATCTGTTGCGAGGGCAGGTGCAGGCAAAGACGAGGGCGCCACCCGGCCCATGGGCAGAGTCTGGCCACAGAGGGGCCTCGGAGTTTTCAGAGGCCCCGAAGGTCACGGCGCCCCAGGACCGCCACCCTGCAGGACCCCGGGGCCAGGGTGGCAAGGGGCCTGGTGAGGGCCGCAGGCCCTCAGCTGCGGTGGGCGGGACCGGGCCTGGGCAAGCCGGGGGAGGAGTCTGCCGGGCTGGCATACTTGCCGACCGCCAACGCGTGTTCCGGTTGTTTCCCGCGGCCCGGGAGAGCTCAGGGCGGCGCACTGGTCCCTGCGTTTCGGGGGGTCCCGGAGGCACTGGAGGAAGGGGCCTGCTCGGATGCCCACGGTGCAGATGGCGGGGAGCATGGCGGCGGGCCCACACGCTGCCGGGCGTCACGGGCTCCGCCTGGAGAGACGATACCAGGCGGGTGCCGCTCTCTGCGTCAGTCTCCCGTGGCTGCGGTGGCAGGACACCACACACACCGGGGGACTTAGAACACAACTAGCCTATTCTGTCCTGGTTCTGGGCCCAGAAGTCCCAGATGGAGGTGTCGCAGGACCCCCGCTGCCCCCAGAGGCTCCTTCCCGCCTCTTCTGGCCCGTCTGTGCCTGCGTCCCCACTGGACCCTCTCCGTGTGTTGCCCTACAAGGACCCTTGGGCGGGACATCCCCGGCTGGCCTCACCTTGCAGTCCTCAGTTCTGGCTCACCTGCGACTCTCGCTGCCTCGTAAGAGTTACAGGTTCCAGGCGCAAGGAAGTGGCCCCTCTTTACACCCAGTCGGCCTGTGAGCGGGAACCTCCTCCAGGAAGCTGCCACCCGTGTCCTGCGCACACCCGCCCCTCAGAGAGCCTGGGGCTGCCACCCAGACTTCCCAGCCGTCCTGTCCAGGCCACGCTTGTCAAGTCCCCAGCAGGCACAGCTCCGGGTGGCCTTCAGGACACGCAAGCAGACGCTGCCCGCCGAGCTGCCAAGTGCGATCTCCCCAGAACGGTCAGTGGTGCCTGTGGGGACCCCTCCACCGTGCTCAGTGACAAGCCTCTCTCTCCAGGACCTCGGGGCCTGCCTCAGCCCACATGCCCCGAGCACCCAAAGAAGCCGCTCACGCTCGGGAGGCACACGGAGCCATCAGAACTCAAGAGAAGACACGCTCAGGGACCGTTCTCTGCGACACCCCGGGCGAGCCACGCCCGGCCGGCCTCAAAGCCCTTGGCAGGGAGATGAGGAAGCCGCCAAGACGGGCTCCCAAGACGCCTCCGGCTCTTACCGTGACGGACACCGTCTTGCCACGAGCTGCCCAGAAGATGGCCGGCGGTGTCCGTGGGGAGGGGAGAGCTCTGAGGGTCTCAGTACAGGGTGAGGAGGGGGCTGTGAGAAAGGAGGACCCCAGGCAGCGCTCTCTCAGGCCTGAGGAGCATTGCCATGGGTCACCTGTGGTCACGCGGTGGCCCCAGGGCTCAGCGCAGGGCCAGGCCGGACTTCTCCCCAGCCCCGCTCTAGACTCGGTCCACCGCACGGCTCAGACCAAAGAATCGACTAGATTTCCTTCGAGGCTGCCTTAGAGGTGTGGGAGACGGGCCGCCCGGGCGCTGCAGGCAGGGCTGAGTTTGGTTTGCTTTGGTTTGATATTTTTTACGGTGATAAAAAACATAACATAAAATTTATCTTCCTCACAATTTTAAGTGTATAATTCAGTGACATCAGGTGCGCTTATATTGTCGCTATTGTTATATTGTTTGCTACCAACATCACCACCTGTCTCCAGAACGCCTTCCCAAACTGAAACGCTGCCCTCCTCATCAACACTAACTCCTCTGAACCCCCCGGCCCCACCATCCTACTTTCTGTCTCTATGATTTTTTTTAAGATTTTGTCTTTAAGTCATCTCTACACCCGAAGTGGGGCTCGAACTCACAACCCCGAGATTCAGAGTTGCACGCTCCACCGACTGAGCCAGCCGGGCGTCCTTCTGTCTCTATGATTTTGACTAGTCTAGGGACCTCATGTAAGTGGGGTCAGCCTTGTCGTGACCGGCTTAGTTCACTGAGCGTAATGCCCACAAGGTCAGTACTTCATGCCCCGTGGCCAAATGATCACACTTCACGGCTCCGTCTGTCCGTCTGTCCTTGCACGTGGGCTGTTTCCGGCTGCTGGCCGTTGTGAGCGTGGGTGTGCGAATCGCCCCGGGAGACCCTGCTTTCCATTCGTTTGGACACACGTTCTCTAGCGGGACTGCTGGGTCCTACGGCCACGCCTCGGTCAGCTTCGTGAGGGACCTCGGGGCATTTCCATCCTGGCCGCACCGTTTTACGTTTCCACCCAGGGCGTGAGCTCCCAATTTCTCCACGTCCTTGACGACACTCGTTACTTCCCGGAGTCTGTGTTACAGTAGCCCTGAGCTGCGTGTGCCCCCGCGTGGTTTTGATTCGCGTTTCCTTAATGATTAACCACCGTCCTTTCTTTTATTGACCATCTGTGTGTCTTCCCTGGAGAAAGGTCTACTCGGGTCTCTTGCCCACTGTTAAGTCGAGTTGTCTGGGTTGTTTCGTTGTCCAGCCGTAGGGGTTGTTTACAGATCCTCACATTCATTCGACATCAGAGATGAGATTCGAGAATCTTCCAAGCTGAGGTCACCGGTTTGCTCCTTTATGGCTTCCTTTGATGCACTCGAGCGCGTAAATGATCCGACTCACTTTTTTCCCCTCGCGTCGCCTGTGCTTTGCTGTGACATCCGAGAAACGGTGGTCACGCGGCCTGTCTCCTGTGCCTTCTTGCCGGGGTGCTGCAGCTCGTGCCTCTGAGGAGCCCTCCGCAGGACCGAGGCGCGGCCGCCGGGCCTCCGGGTGTGCGGGGACCGCCATGGCGGCCTTCTCCAGTGACCCCGTGAACAGATGAACACGGGGTGGGTTCCGCCCGGGGAACCCCTCAAGACTCGCTCCCAGCCGGCCCCGCCACGGCCAGGGCTGACCAGCGCCCCGCGGTCCTCCAGGAACGGACTGGACGCCGAGAGAGGCCCCACGAGCTGGCCCGAGAAGGAAGGAACGACCCGTCTCTCCCACCGCACGTGTGCCCGGGGGCCCGCGTGGGAGACCCCGAGCCTCGCCCTGTAGCGTTCCCAAACGTGAGCCTCCTGGCGGACCCTCGGATCCCACCACCACTCTGTCGCATGGGCAGGGGGGCCCAGATGCACGGACAGAGACCCTCGGGCCGCAGGACGGTCAGCCTCGGCGCCAGTCGGCAGCCCCGGGTGGGGCCCCAGCCGGTGGCCGGAGCAAGGTTGCAGTTTAATCGAATTGCAGAATGCACGGCCTGCTTCCTGCCCGGCCCCTGCGGGGGACACGCCCGCTAGAGGCTCAGAAGCCCAGTCAGTCGGGCTGAGGCGTCTCTGGGAGCCCCTCCTCCCCTGAGCTGTCACCCGCCCTCCTGAGGATGGAGGGGGCTGCGGGGGAGGCCCCGGAGCGCGCCGCCTGAGAGCCAGGTAGGGAGCCAGTGAGGGCGGGCGGCTGCCCGAGGCCCTGAGGGGCTGGACGGCGTCACCCATTCCTTTAGAGCCTCCTGCCCCCTTCCCCGGGATTGCCCTGCAGGTGACCCGTCTTGGGAGGATGTGCTGGCATCCACAGCAGGCCCAGTGGCCCGCCCTGGTCCCGTCTGTCACGGCCTGTACGAGAGTGGCGGGCCAAAGGCAGGTGTGGCCTTCACACCAGGAAGCCACTAAGTTTCATGCGAGCCTTGCGGTCCCTTCCTCTCGGGGAGGGTCTGAATCGGGTGTGGCAAATTCTGGTGCCTGCGGGGCCTGTGGCAGACAGACAGAGGTGAGGCCATTCTCTTGCCCTGGGTCAGGACCAGTCGTGACCCTCCCTGAGCCCGCCCTGCCCATCCACCCCACAGAGGTGCTGCCTGCATGATAAGGACTTCTATCACCCCCTCCATTCATTCCAGAACATTCTCTGGGGGCCATGCCCAGGTCCAAGGCTGAGGCCCATCCTGAGGGTTCTCCTTCTTTTCCACCGACGGCCCAGGACCGGGAGCCACAAGCATGGATGCCAGGCAGTGAGGCCTTGGGGTTACGCACGGGGCCCGTGGGAGCCTCAAAGGGCTGTCCTTCCCCCTGGAGGAAAGGGGACGGGGTGTAGCTGAAGGCCGGAATGAGCCAGGCTTCTCCACAGGGCCTTAAGGGCTTAAGGGAGAACAGGCTGAGGCGAATGCTGGGGTGGGGCGGGAGCAAGGGGCAGGGCGGGACGCCCCACCCGCCATGGGCACCAACTTTCCTGGTTTCCTGGAAGTGACCGCAGTCACGCCGGCCTCCACAGCCTCCTCGCCATCCATTCCGTCACAGGAATGTCCCTCATGGAGCTCCCCGGGCAGGAACTCTCGCCGGAAGCAGGCCTGACCCTCCATGCCACCAGAGCCCACCTGGCCGGGGTCAGATGAGGCCTGGCCTCTGTGTCCCCCCCAAGGACACCAGCCTCACGCCGAGGGGCTCAGACTCCAGGGGTGCTGTGGACAGGCTTGGGGGCCACAGCACGGGTCCCCTCGGCTCCGAGTCTGTCTCTTGGCTTTGTGCCTTCAGTGCACTCACCTGTGCCTGGACGCCCAGTGGGGCGATGTCCCGCCCAAGCCTGTCCCTGCATGGGGCACGCCTCCTGGGGGGCCCGGAGGACGGAGCACAGGTGTCTCTCAGGGACAGCTGCCTCCGTGCACAGGTCGCCCGGTCTTGAATGTCTATTCGGAGGAGAGAGCCTGGGCCCGCAGCATCCCCCAGCAGCCCTGGTGACGGATATGCCCCCACCGAGCGTCCACCCTGACCCCCAGGGCCCTCTGGCCTGGCCCCGCAGGCCGCCTCCGAGGACCCCACTCCCTGCGCCTCTCTCGTTAGAGGGGAGGTCCCTCCAGGCCGCCAAGCCCATCCCCGAGGCCTGCCCCTTTTCTAAAGGGACTCTGCCGGGAGAGGTCCACTTAGAACGAGGACTGGGTGGGGGACATGGGTACGACCAGAGGCCCAGTGCCAGACTCAGTCCAGAGGCCCCAGGAGGCCCAGGCTGGAAGGACACGGGTCTGTGTTTGTCCCTCCCCTTGCCTTGCCCCCGGGGCTGGGTCCCACCACCCCCGGTGAGCTACGAGTGTCCTTGTCGGTCCCTTATGTGGCTCTGGGAAGCTCTCAGCGACTGAGGCGCGTGGCAAGTATGAGCGGAATCACCGTGGAGCAGGTTACCCTGAGAGAGCTCCGGAGGGGGTCAGATTCCGGAAGGCGAGTCCCGGTGCAAGGTTAGGACGACGGGGGTCTCCTTGGGTCCATGGGCAGGTGGTTGCCTCTCCGGCCCTCAGTCTGTCCGTCTGCAGGACATGACCTCACTACTGACCTCTACAGTCTTTCCTGGATGTTGGGGGAAAACGGGTTTCGTTTGGTTGTTGGCTTCTGATTGTCCATCGGGAGGAGCCGGTGCTGCCCATGCCCCCTTCCCCTGAGGAGCGGCCCCCAAGCTCGCAGCGCCCCCTGCAGAGAAGGCTGGGGCCCTTCCCCATGGGTGGGGGGAGGTCTGGGGGAGAGGCCAGCCCTGTCCAGGCGCGGTCGCGCAGGTGGACAGCTTCACCCAGGGCGCCTCCAGGTCTCCAGGAGACCGCTTCCAGCAACAGCGTTCCTGAGTCCCCATGGCAACAAGGTCTGCCCTCCTGTTTCCAAGGAGACAAAGGCCTCGGCGTCGAGGTTGCCACAGCCACGTCTGTGGGCTTCGTCGGCCACTCGGAGCTCACCACCCCAGAGGGGCAGCCGGGCGCCTGGACGGAGGAGCCGGGTGCCGTGCAGGTGGGGGGCTGGCCCGCCGAAGCAGGTCCCAGCCGGCCAGGGTCCCAGCAGGAGACCCGCCCGGCCGCCAAGCCCCGGCTTTCTCAGAGTCCCGCGCTCCCGGTCCAGATGAGTTCCTCCAGCGAGCCCGGCGATGCGGATGCCTCCGCAGAGAGGTCCCCGCTGGGGCTGGACACCGTGATCCAGGTCAGTGGGGTGCCCGCCCTCCAGCACCCTCCTGGGGGAGGCCACACCTCCCCAGCTCCCCACTTGAGTGCTCACGTGGTCGTGCACACGTGCAGCCTCGGCTCAGGAGAGGAGGCTGGGAGAGACCGACCTGGGCGTGGGAGACCCCAGCCCAGCACCCGGCCCTCCCCGTCCCTGCCCGTGTGAGCTCAGGCCGCCCGCCCTCTTCTCCCAGCCTCAGGCTCGCGGCCCGCACGCTGGGGCTGAGGGTCAGAGCGCCCTTCCGCGCTAACTAACATTCTGGAATCTCCTTCCCTGCTTCCTTTGTGGCAAAGTGTGGGAGCCGCCCTTGGTGGTGGGCGCGGTTTGTCGCCCGTGTCTGGCGGTGAGTTCCAGAAGCTCCCCGTGTGCTTTTCTCCAGAGCGCCCACCCGCATGCCGGCAGCAACCGCGATGGCTGGGAGGCCCCCAGGCCTCTCTCTCCCTCTCTCCCTGCCTCCCAGAGTCCAGCCGCTGCCCGGCCCCGCCCTCCCACCCCCACTGGGCGCCTATCACTGCCGTCACCGGACTCCGGCCCCCACAGCCGGGCAGCCCCCGCCCTGACTGACCCCTCGGTGCCCAGTGACCCCTCGGTGCCCCAGTGACTCAGAGCTGTTGATTAACCCAATTCTTGGATCCCAGACTGAGCTGTGGGGCTTGACACAGCCCTGTGTAAACACGGGTCGCCAGAGAAGAGTAATTGCCCACGGTTGGTGCCAGGTGATTAAATGCCACGATGGGGGGGCTTCACACCCACCTACTCCCCCCACACATGTGCACGCGCACGCACACAGGCCCTGCCCACGCAGATGCCCACACGGCGTAGAGCAGGATGGGGCAGGATATTTGAATCAGGTGAGACTGTCTCTGTCCAGCTCCCGAGGGGTCTCGGTTCCCTGGACGGAGAGAAGGACAGATGGAGGGGGGAAAGACTTGCACACTACGGTTCTCAAGACCCCTCCGGCCAGGCACCCCATAGGATCCCCCCCACCGTCAGCCTGGGAGGATTCGATGGCCACCTTCGGATTCCAGGAGAACAGGCTGGAGGCTTGAGGCACGTTGCTACGGTCACAGGCGGTTTGAGGGAGAGACGCAGGCTAGTGCCATTGTCTGGCAGCGGGCACAGGTGCTTGGCAAACACAGCTGCCCCCAAACTCCTGTGGGAAACTGTCATCCGAAAGCCACAAGGAGGCTGGCCGCGGTCCGCTCCGCCCGCCCAGCCGACACCTGTTATTTGCATTGCGGTGATGGAGAGCTTGGCGCCACTGCCCTGGGGGCGGGCGGGCGCGCGGGCGCCTACAGATGCCCAGATAGGGCCGTCCAGACGGGGAGGCGGGGCCGGAGGGATCCCCCGGCCCCTCCAGCCGGACAGGGAGACTGAGGGCCCCGGGCAAGGTGTGACCAGACCCAAATGTGCTCCTCACGCCTGGAGAAGCCTCCCCCCCAACAAGCCTCTGCACGGCATCCCAGAGCACCCCGCCCCGCCCTCCCCCCGAGAGCTGGGCTCCCGGAGGGAGGGTCCAGGCCCAGAGCAGACAGGGAGGTCGCACGGGAGAGCCCCGGGGGTGGGTGCTGGACGGCTGTGGTCCTGGGCCCAGTCCCCTGAAGAGCTACCGGACTTGCCAGAGTCTGCCTTTTAGGGTCAGGATTGTGTTGTGTTGTGTCGTGTTGTGTTGTGTCGTGTTCACCTTGAGCAGCAGGTAAAAGTTTATCAGCGTATGAGATCAGAAAGGACGGACAGGATGAAACCTCTCTTCGCAGACGGGGGACATTCCAGAGCGAATGCCCCAGTTTAGGTTTCGACCAATGCTAACCTTCCAGGAATGTGTCCGCGACGCCCAGATTTTCAGGTTTACTGACAAAAGTCGTCCCGAGATCCTCTTGCTGTCGTTTCGATGTGTGAGGATGCGAGGCGGGGTGGCCGCCGGCCCCGGTGTCGGGGGTTTGAGACCCAGGGGGTGCGGGCAGGCCGAGCGGAGCTGGTCGCCCGGAAGTGACGGCCGCTCTCCCTTCCCGGCGCCGGCCGCCCGGCCGTCCTTCTTACGCTGCTTCTGTCGTCCGCGGCATTAATGTCGACATCCGTTATTCCTTTGCTTTCCAGCTCTCTCGGTTTGTCGCTCAGCTAATTTTTTGAGATGTGTACTTGGCTTGTTAGTTTACAAGCTTCTTGTTAAGTTTTTTAACTTTAAAAAAAATTGTGTTAAAATAGATCGGTACATATAGACACGTAAAGTTTACCGTTTTAACCACGTTCAAGTGTGCAGTTCAGCGGCCCTGAGCACATTCGCACTGCTGGGCAACCGCCGTCTCCGGAACCTTCTCGCCTCCTCAAACTAAACCTCTGCCCCCAGAAACGCTGACTCTCCCCCCAGCCCGCCCCCACCCCCGGCGCCACACTTCCGCTCTCTGCCTCCGGGACTTTGGCTACTCTGGGGACCCCACAGAAGTGGCGCCCTACAGCACCCGTCCCTCTGTGCCGGGCCCGGTTCGCGCACAGCGCTCGGGGCTCAGCCGCGTTGGAGTTGGGCTCAGACGGCCTTCCTGAAACACCTTCCGCTGTGCGGACGGACCCCGCTGTGTGGATCCACTCCTCGGTTCACGGACAGTTAGGTCGCCTCCGCCTTTGAGCTGGTGTGCTGTTTCAGTGCCTGCCTTCCCTTCTTGTGGAGACACACCCAGCAGACGAGGGGGCCAATTGCGGTGACCCCCTGTTGAACGGGAGGAATCACCGTGCTGTTTTCCACAGCAGCTGCACCATTTCACAACCCCGCTTTCTTTGTCTTCTTTTTTCAAAGGATGCTTTTCGTTCTAAACAATGCTTTAGCGACATCCCATACATTTTGATATAATAGTTTTCATTATTATCCAGTTCAAGCAATTTCCTAATTTCCACTGCAATTTCTTATTTTATCCATGGCTTATCTAGAAGCATAAATACCCTGATTTCCAAATACACAGAGAGATTTTCCATGTTTTCTGCACCTCGTTCGACTACCTTGTGCTCAGAGGTTTCGTTGTGAACCTCTTAGCCTACGATCCAAGCAGAGATAGTGGGAGCTGAGAGGTCTCAGGGGAGAGCTCCGCGCTGGAAACGGGCGTTTGG